>CM070513.1:28346047-29056330 GCA_036346375.1 Guadua angustifolia
AATGTTATCACTTCGCTGGATATACCTTACCTCGAGGCCTTCGAAATTGTGCTCCAACTTGCAGACCTTGTCCAGGTATGCTGCCATGTTATCATCCGAGCACTAGTACTCCTTCTGCACTTGGTTTATGACTAGCTGAGTCCCCTTTCATGAGTAATCGCTTGATTCCTAGTACTGCGGCTATCCGAAGCCCGTTGACTAGTCCTTCATACTCTACAACGTTATTCAGAGCTTGAAATCGAGTTGGATGACATATTTGAGTTCGTCACCTATCGGAGATGTTAGCACGATGCCAGCCCCTGAACCTTGTAGCGTGAGCGATCCATCAAAGAACATGGTCCAGTGGTCATCATTTGCCTTGGCTTCCTTCTCTTCGACATGCGTCCACTCCACAATGAAATTCGCTAGAATCCCTGACTTAACACTAGTCCTTGGCACAAAATTGACATTAAACTCGTTGAGCTCGACTGCCCATTGTGCGATCCGTCCGGTTGCGTCTCTATAGCACAACACCTCCTTCAGCGGGTATGTGGTCACCACCATGATTTTATGTGCCTGGAAGTAGCGCCGTAACTTTCGGGAAGTCATCAAGATGGCGTATATCATCTTCTGTATCTGAGGGTATCACGATTTGGCTCTATGCAGGACTTCGCTGACGTAGTATACTGGCTTCTGGATTTTGGCCTTTTTGTCGGGGTAATCCCACTCAACCACCAGGACCGTACTTACTACTTGGGGGTAGCTGCAATGTAAAGGAAAATCTCCTCTTTTTCGTTAGGTGAAACCAGAATTGACGGAGACGATAAATACCTTTTTAGATCTTGAAAGGCTTCTTCAGCCTCCTTGGTCCACTCGAAGTTGTCGTGCTTCTTGAGCAGCTTAAAGAAAGGTAGCCCTTGTTCAACCATCCGAGAGATGAATCGATTGAGGGCAGCAATACATCCTATGAGCTTCTATACCTCTCTTAGCGTTCATGGAGGATGCATCTGATTCACTGCCTCGATCTTGTGCGGGTTGGCCTTGATGCCTTAACTAGACACTAGGAAGTAGAGAAGCTTGCCGGATGGGACGCCGAACATGCACTTCTCGGGGTTAAGCATCATTCGATACTTCCTGAGGTTGTCGAATGTTTCACCGAGGTCCCCGACCAAACTACCCCTGGTTCTCGATTTTGCTACGATGTCATCAATGTATGCTTCTACATTGCGCCCTATTTGGGTTTCAAACAGTTTTGAATGCATCATAGATACGTCGCACCAGACATTTCAAACCAAAGGGCATCTTCACATAATGTATCACACCAAAGGAGTAGTAAAGGTCGTTTTCTTCGCCCCTGGGTGGACATGCTAATTTGGTGATACCCTGAATAGGCATCTAGAAAACTTAATAATTCACAACCTGCAGGGAATCCACTATCTGGTCAATGCAAGGGAGAGGAAAAGGGTCCTTTGGACACGCCTTATTGAGGTTGGTGTAGTTGACGCACATCCTCCACTTACCGTTGGCCTTCTTGGATGAAGCCAGCCTTCAAGAGTTTGCTGACCTCCTCTTGTATGGCTTGCTTCTGGTCCTCTGTGAATCTGCGCTGCTTCTGCACCACGGGCTTGGTGCTTGGCTCCATAGCTAATCGATGCTCGATCACCTCCTTGGGGACTCTAGGCATATTGGATGGCTGCCATGCGAACACATCGTGGTTTGCCTGAAGGAAAGTGATGAGCTCGAGTTCCTATTTAGGGTCGAGGTTGGCGCCTACCTTAACCATCTTGGATGGCTCCGTTAGGTCAAGGGGCACTATCTTGACCTCTTCATAGATCTTCTTGCCCTTCCTGCTATCGTTGACTGGGTCATTGACAGCTCTATTGGGTGTGGAAGCCTGATTGCTGCCTTCGAATTTCTGGCGCTTAGCTCTCTCATCGCCGGCTCTGGCTGCCGATCGGTCGAGATGCTCAACCATCTCCAGGCTCTTCTTATCGCACCTGACTGCCGCGCGCTGGTCGCCCTTGATCGTGAGGACTCCCTTTGGCGCCAGCATCTTGACTATCTGGTATGCATTGTGCACCACCACCATGAACTTGGCCAGCATTGGGCGGCCCAAAATCACATTGTACGCAGTTTCAAAATTCACTACATTGAATATGATCTTCTCTGCACAGAAGTTGTTCGGTGTGCCAAATGTGACCGGTAACTCGATTTGACCCAGCAGGGTAGCCGATGAATGCAGAGTTATGCCATGGAATGACTCAGCTCTGGCTTTTATCTCTGTTTGGGGAATATCCATGTTGTCCAACGTTTCGCGAAGATGAGGTTCAACGAGCTTCCTCCATCGACTAAGGTTCGGGCGACCTTGATGTTCACAATGGTGGGCTCGACCACCACAGGGTATCGCTCTGGATGTGGGACCAAAGTCGGATGATCCGTCTGGTCGAACGTGCTCAGCATTTTCGACCACTTAAGGAATCGAGGGAGAGACGGCTTGGTCAGATTGACCACTCTCTCAACCGCCTTGTACTGCCTCTTGGACTCGTACGTGGCAGACCCCTTGAAGATGTGTGCCAGCTTATGCTCTGCTCCCCGATACTCGGGTTCATCATCTTCGAGTTTGTCTCTAGCCTACTCAATGCCTCGCTCAGAAAGGGCAGCTTTGAGCTTTTCCTGGACTTTCTTGCTAATTACCTAGCACTTGTCAAAGTCGTGCTTGTCCGAGTGATGGACGGGACAGTACTTGCCTCCTCTGCAGCTTCGACCTTTGTTGTCGCCTAGGTTGCGCGTCTTGCCCCTCTCGACCGCAACCACAGTAGAGTCACCCTTGTGCTTCTCCCTGCGGTTCTTGTTCCTCTTTGCCCCTTGCTTGGACAACTCAACCTTGTTGCTGCTAGGCTTCGGGTTATCGAGATGGTCTCGAGATTCAGCGCGGATGGCATACTTATCCGCCAACTCAAAGAGCTCCTTGGTGGTTCTGATCTTCCAAGTGGCGAGCTTCTCCTTCAGATCTCCATCCTTCACCCCATTCTCAAAGGCAACAATCACTGCCTTGTCCGAGATGTCGGGGATCAGGTTCCTTTTGTCACTAAATCGTCGAATGAAGCTGCGCAGCGACTCTCCTGGCTTCTGCAATAGTCGATGCAAGTCACTACGTGTTCTGGGGCATTCATACGTGTCTTGAAAGTTAGCGATGAACTGTGCCCGCAACTCGGCCCATGACGATATCGATTGAGGCAGGAGGTTTGGTAGCCAAGACCTAGCTGCCCCATCGAAAGTGGTGAGCAGGTAGTTGGCCATCACCTTCTCGTTGCCTCTGACTACTCTCATGACTGTAGTATAGATCTGCAGCCATTCAACAGGGTTGATCTTCCTTGAATACTTCTCAACCGGACCAGGTTTGAACTTGTCCAACCACCTGACCGTGCGCAGTGCTGGAGTGAACGCCTTGCACCCCTCATCGATGTCTTCCAGGATCATATGGCGCTGTCCTCCGTGTGCATCTTGCCGAGGGGGAAACCTGTGTCGTGGTGGCGAGCGGTCCCTCGAGGGTGAAGATCTACCGTGGCATGCATGTCGAGTCATAGATCGGCCTCTAGAGGATGAAGATTCATTATCTTGCCTTTCACGCTCTTCATGATCTCGCTCTTCCCTCCGATCTCGTAGGACTTCATGCAAGTCTCGACAATCATGCAGGATTCAATCTCGGAGGTCTTCAGGATATCTCTAGCGGGGGTTCGAGCGGATCGTCTTGGAAGCACGGTGGCTAGAACTGGCAACCGTTGATCATGTTGCTCGGCTACTGTCGTAGGATGGCCCTGGTAGCCGGCTCCGGGTGCCCTGTCGGCTTGGCTGTCCGAACGCTGAATTAGCCGCTTGAGTAGTCTGGGCTTGTGTTGCATCGAGCAACATCTTCATCTGGTCGAACACTGGCATCATAGGATTGGCCAAAGTCCAATGGTGGGAGAGACTTCAATAGCATGTGAGCGCACTGGATGTTGGCCTTAGGGTGTTGAAGACGTCACTGGGGTAATTCTGCTGGGATGCTATTCTTGGAACGCGGCTGGGTGTGCCATTGTCCTTACGCTGCCAAAGGGTCTGCTGCCCCTGGAATCCTGGCGCCTATGGGTGAGGTGTCAAAGGATTGTCCAGGTTGAGGTGCTTTGACAATCTGGCCGCAATCCCTGCTATGGCTGCGGCTGTCGGGTCATGATGATGGTCACGATGATGGTCTGCTATGTGAGGATCAACACATCATCACAATACTATGCAAAACACATTTGCATATATTAATCATATACTCCAAAGAATCACATTAAAGCTCAACTTATTTGCAAAACATATTTGCAAATAAAGCACAAATCTATAAGATCAATCCTCTAGCCATGTAAGAATCAATACATGATCCCAACACTTTGCAAAATACATTTGCAAATGTCAACATATGCTCTAGGATCAAGCCCATAACTTCTAGCTCATTTGCAAAACACATTTGCAAATAACAAATCCAACCACCTAAAAGTTGTCGAAGGTTAGTGTCTGTAACAAACTAGCTGGCCTCTTATATATTACCTTTACTCTTTGACACACATCATATAAAGAAACCTATTTAGCAAGTTCACGCTTCATACTAGGCTACCAAAACCTCTCCTTAAGATTCTGGTACTTCTTAGCACTTCCTTGGTGAATCCAATGCTTTGAATTATAAGCTTTCTCAAGAATCAACTATTTCAAATCCTTTTGATTTAGTACACAAATTCAACTCTTCAACCATAGGTACCTTGATCATCTAAAGAAAAATATTTAGCTTTGCTTTCCTCTGTTTTAGACTTAATTCCTTTGATCCTAACATCCTACTTTTGACCTTCATGAATCTGATCCTCTAAAGTCAGCTTTACCTCCAAGGTAGCTAAAAATCCTTTTGGAGCCACTTTCAACTTTAGCTTCTAGAACTCTTTGTATAACTCGGGCTGACTCTCCTAAACTAGCATATTAACACTAAAATTCTTTCAGCTAAAAGCATCTGCCACTACATTGCCTTTTCCAAGCTGATAATGAATTTCCAAATCATAATCTTTAATCATCTCTAACCATCTTCGTTGTCTCATATTGAGAGCAGATTGAGTAAAGATATACTTCAAACTCTTATGATCTATAAATATCTCACAATAATTAACAAAGAGATAATGATGCCACAACTTCAATGCACGCACTAAGGCAATTGAATCAAGTCATGCGTCAAATAATTCTCCTCAAGCAGTCTCAATTGTCTTGAAGCATATGCAACAACCTTGACTTTTTGCATCAACACACGACCAAGTCATTATTATGAAGCATCACGATAGACATAAAAACTACATTGAATATCTACTAACACTAACACTAGTTCTGATGTCAAATGCTTCTTCAACTCCCAAAAACTCTTTTCACAGTCAGATGACCAAGAAAACTTTTTCTCTTCCTTCAACAACTACGTAAGCGGCTTGAAAATCCCTCTATAAACTAATGATAATATCCTTGCATTCCAAGAAAACTGTGAATCTAGGTAATTGACTTCGGTTGTTCCCAATGCAATATAGCTTCAACTTTGCTTGGGTCAATGACAACTCTTTTGGAGTAATTACATATCCATGGAATTAAACTTCCTTTTTTTCAAAAGGCAAACTTACTAAACTTAGCATACAACTGTAGCACTTGAAAGGCTTCAAGATTAGTACCTGAAAAGCTTCAAGAGCAACACTTGCGTGCTAAGTTCAATAAGTATAACTTTTGGTAGAAAGAAGTTAAATTCCATGGACATGTAATAACTGCTAAAGGAGTTTCCATCGACCGAAGCAAAGTTGAAACTATGTTGCATTGGGAACAACTGAAGTCAGTTAACGAGATTCATAGTTTCCTTGGGATCATTGGGATGGCAGCATATTATCATTGATTTATGGAAGGATTTTCAATGGTTGTCAAGCCACTTACCCAGTTGTTGAAGAAAGAGAAAAAACTTCGCTTGGTCACCAAGTGTGAAAAGGGTTTTTAGGATTTAAAGAAGCATTTGACATCAGCACCAATGTTAGTGTTGCCAAATATTTATGGTAATTTTGATATCTAGTATGATCCTTCGCGGCAAAGACTGGGTTTTATGTTAATGAAGAAAGGAAAGGTTATTACTTGTGCTTCAAGACAATTGAGACTGCATGAGGAGAATTTGCAAAATTCTAAAGAGTAATTTAGCTAAGAAAAGTCAGGAATCATTAGTATAAAGCCACAAAGAGGAAAGACATATAATGATCACTTGTTTTCCTACGAGAGATGGAGCAATATACTAGCATACATAATTTAAAAGATGGCCTACAAAATGAAAGATAGATAAGAAGAATAAAGGTGCTTACATTCGGATGTGGTCTTAACACATTAGGGTATAATGACAAACCGCTAATAGTTCAACATGGATCTAGATGTAGGATTGTAATGTGTGACCTAGACAATAGTATATGTAGGAATATTAATCATAAATGCTATTACTACAAGTGGTGTTACAAAATAGTTATTAATTAATAAGTACATGCTTTTATCTCACATTGCCATATTTTCACCCGATTTAACAAGGAAAGTCATATTTTAAGGCAAAAACATCTATTTTTTTTAATAATAAATGGATCATGGATTTCACTATCAATTCACATTCATTATTGCCTAATCAATAGCATTAAAATAACATCAAAATATATGTTGATGTTGATGCAGTTTTTTATGGCCCAACTCACCCAATGGCCCTCCCATCTTCTCTCTATCTTTTCACGTTAGGCCCACATCGTGTGAACGACGAGGCCAACATCACAAGCCCATTTTCTTTTCTATTTCCTATGGGCCCTAACTCTAGTGTTGACATTGGCAAAAGCGTTGCCTCATTCCTCACCCCTTGTTTTGTTTGTGCAACATGTGGATCTGGTACCCACCATTATTATTGGGTCTAATACCAATGGTAGATTCTTTTAAAAGAATAAATTATTTCTTTCTTTCTCATTATTTTTCCTATTTACCATGTTTCAGATTCTACTGCTGCTCTATTCCATTTATATTTGAGATTATTTATTTTCAAAGTACATAATAGTGGTAAATAAAAGAAATACACCATTTAGAGTAATAATAGAATCATGTAATTTACTAGATAATATGTTTGGTGTAGAATACCATGAAGTAGGTAACTTTATAAATATATTTCCCATCCAAAATGAATTGAGAAGTGGTGGAAGAGCAATTTGAATAAAAATGGCATTAAATATAATCATGACAACCAATATGCTAATATTACGATAACTTGGATACATGAAAGCAAATTACATCAATATAGAATATTACAGACATAAAGTACCATGCGAGGCCACAACACCATTTTATTATAAAGAAGCATGTCTGCTCTTATAAGGTATAGTACATATCTCATCGATTTGTTGTTGTTATTTTCTTCTTTTGTTCTCAATATCTTCTCAACCAAATCGGGCCTTAATCAAGCTAGTTTTTGCAGAGTTGCAGATAGGACATGCAGTAAGATGGACTCCACATGACTTGCATGCACAGAGGTGTTCACATGGAAGGACAAGCATACAAGCATGATGAAAATTGCAGAGCTTACAAATCAGACTGGGTTGTGTGCTCTCTACTGCAATTCCCTCCATGTTCACTTCTTGACTGGAAATTGCCACATCTATTTCATTAGATGAAACTTGTGAACTTGTATAGTCCATTGTAGACACTAGAAAATTGAGCAACTGATTGGCCTCCTCAGCAAGGCGCCTCCACTCATCTCTGCTCTCTACCATTGTTCTTGCATACTCTTGCATCTCATTTAGTCTTATCCGTAAATGAACTATCTCTTCAGTCTTCTGCTTCAATGTATCACTTGTTATAGATTCCACAAGGTCCAATAAAGTTGCATTTTGTGAAGATATTTGTTGATGTAAAGATACTCGTACTTGCTCGTTCTAATTTCTCAGAAATAAATGAAATAAACAACATGAGTTAGAAAACATCATTATAATATTCAAAACCAAAACAATGCACAAGAATACCTACATGGATTTGTAGAACATGGTCCAGCTGTAGCCTGTGTTGTTCAAGGGTGACTGACAAAGGATATGGTTTTACCGGCTGATGCCCATTCATAACATTATGTAAAACCTGATTTGTTGGGGAACCAAGAGAAGGGAAATTCTGCTGCCGCCCAGATGGTTGATTGGCTTGTATAGGAAAGGCATTGGGATCATTCATCACTAACACCTTACAGAAGAGTGAGTTCGAAGTTTATTTTGAGAAATTTAGGAAACGGGGTCCTCTATATAGGTACAAGTTTGATGTTGCACAATTAATACCATCTTCAAAAATCTCTGGGAGATATGATATTAACTCGATGCATTTATTTGGAAAATATGAATTGTTTATCTTCATTATATCAACAATCGCCATCTACAGCTGGATGCACATAACTATCGCATCCACTTTCCTCACAATTTGTTTACTAAAAGACATTGAATGCTGCGTCATCTTCGTTTTCCTAAACATTGGATGGACTTGATAAAGGAAAAGAAAATTTCTATCCGCTGCAAGATATGTCCAAACTTGTGGTCAGTAGCTTCGTGACGTATAAGTTCCAAAGTTTATTAGTAATTGCTTGTCATATGCATTTAATATGATATATCTTCCTTTCACCCCAATACATTTGTTATTTCTTTCTGTATAAGAAAATGGAATTTTTAGGAAAATGATAAAAAAATTAGTTCAATGAACTGCAGGTCAAAACAATGGCACATAGAATGAATGAACTCAATAAAGGCCAGAAAAGGTTGTGCCTCAAAATAATAATAATCTCAACAACTAGCTTAACAATTAAATGGTCTTTATGTTAAGAGTAAATTGCACTTTGCACCCAGTTTTGTGTCTAGGGTTTCACTTTGCACCAGGTTTTGGCAATTGTGTCACTTTGCACCAGGATAGAGCATTAAGGGTTGCATTTTTCACTAGTGCATCATCCCAATTTTCGAGGTTTCAAAAGTATTTTCTGTAGATGATTTTCAAAAATTTCCACCAATTTTCTTTGAATTAATAAAGCTTGACTAGGACATTCATAAATTAAAAATATTTAATGTGAATGATCTAAACATTAATTAAAACAAAATCGTTCATCAAATGAACCCACATTTTTTGAGATTTTTCAAAAGTCATTTGCTATGTATTTGGATTTACATAAATTTATAGTATTTTCCTTAATTCAAAAATCTTTATTTATTCCTAACTCCCCTTGGGCTGAACTCTTATTCCAGCCACTGTTCTTCTTCATCACCCAGTCAGACACGGAGTCAATCATCACCATGCCTTGGCATCCTTGTGAAGTACTCCTCATGAGGCTATTTAACCCTACATCCATTGCACCTCATCGTGCCATCTCGGTTGCCCCAATCGTAGCCACTCGAGCCACCACCGAGGAGGAGTCCACCGCTGCCACCATTAGAGCTATAAGAAAGAGCTCATGTCCCAGTCACACCATCGCATATATGCCAAAGCCACCCACATCATGGCGTGTTCCTGAGGTTGCTCATCCGATCTCTTCCGTCAATCAAGGCCAGGGAGCTTCAAGCAAGGAGATCAAGAGTTTGTTCCTCATTGCCGGTCGTGCCCCTTCATCGCCCGATTGCACCATCATTGTGTACACCCCTAGCTTCACCTCAGCATGTTTCACATGATACTTCCTTTGCTTTCCATGGAGGACTGTTGCTTTGCCATCGCCACTACTAGCCGAGCCATGCCACCACCTTCTTCCTTGCCCTGACCGTCGTGTTCGTTGCCAACAAAGTTGGACTGCATCACCATGATCACCAAATTCCCACTATTCTGTTTTGACCCTCACTAGAGTTCCGTTGACCACCAATCACCATCAACATCATCCACTGAGAGCCTCCTCTATTCTATCTTGTGCCTTGTTTCCATCTCTCCGTTTCTATCTAGTGGGCCATCTTTCTCTGTCTCTCTTTGTTTCTCTAACCTTTAGGCTAATCATCTATATATGCTCTTTTCTCTCTTCCCTATTGTCCCTATGATAGGCAGACCTGCCATCTTATGGCGTGTCAATAGCCACCTCAGCATCTCTACTATTGTGTCATCCTTGTCAGTGTCCTTATCAACAGCCTGCGTGGCAACCAAAACCCTATATCGAACAATGTCTCAATGACATGTGGGTCATGTTGTACACCTAGAATCCAATTTGAAACCTTGAGTCATTGACACATGGGTCCCGCTTGTCATCCCCTGTTCACAAGAACCTTGTCAACTATGAACAGGGCTTTTTCGTGGACTTGGTCCATAGACCAAGTATCCACATGTTAGCCTCTGTCCTTTTTATCCAAAGGAATATTTTCATTCTCTCCTATTCAATCTCTCGAGAGTCTGTTCTCCTTCGTACAAACTCTGATTTAGTCTATTCGAGTTCCTAAATTCATCTAAAATCATGCCTTTCATTTCAATACCATCTATTTAGAATTTGGAGTTTATTTGATTTGTCTTTTTAAGTTTTTCTTGTATTTACTCTTTTGCTCTATTTAGACGTAAATGTCCAAAAGTTGTTCCAAGAAGCTAAAGGTAAGAAAGTCGAGGATAGAAGATAAAGTGACCAAAGATAAAGAACAATAGCATAGCAAGAGCAAGGTAAGTTGTGCTTTGATCATGTTGAATCCAATTTTATAAAAGTTATTTTAATTCAAATTATGGCATGCTATTTCAAGTTATCAACTATTTAATTATATTGGGAATTAGTTATTCAACCTCCTTAGGTTATACCTACCTTGTCATTTGTTATATCATCCTTGTCATTTGCTATGATATAATCATTTTTCATCCTAGGATAGATAATTATTATTTGGTTGCTAATAGATGCCAATGTGGGTTAGTTAGAATGTGCTAGGTATGCTCAGCCATGCCACAAATCATTGACAAATTTTGAAAGTGCAAATTCAACTTGATTAATGGTCTATGGAACATGTTTATGAAAAGGGTATGTTATATGTTGTCACATAATGATGTTGAGCTATGGATGGCATATGTTGCATGATAATCAAATGGGGTGGTACATGATTTAGACTGAGGCAAGTGGTAAAAGGCTATGAGCCAGAGTGGGTCAGCGTGACATTGGGTTGGTATGATGATGTGTGAATGATAGTGATTTAGTTGGTGATTATATGTGAATGGATAATGGTTGTTGTGAATAACTAGAAGTCTTGTCTCGATTAATTAAGGACTTAACCTTGTAAACCATTGAAATGGGCTAATCATAGAACCACATATCTGTTGTGGGCTAGATCTAACTCTATGTTACCGAGTCTTGACATGTGATGCCTTACGTGGAAGACTAAGCTGTGTGCAAGGTCTAGGGAAGGTGTGTCTCACACATCTTGAATAAGTGTTGTTCTTAGTCCAACGATAAGTCTCTCCTATTTTTCTGCTCTGTGTGAGGGAGGAATAGTGAGTTCCAGCTTATCGAAAGGGTCAATGTTCAGATAGAGTTTTTGAAAGGTTTTGTTAAGATCTTCTTGTCGCTTGCCTAAGTAAGCATGTAATTGCCTGACATAAGATTGATTGCCACTTGTGGGTAAAGTGTATAACCTTTGTAGATTGTCAACCTATTCAAATAGCCATGTCCCTGTTATGGACAATGCTTGGGAATTTCACACAAGGTTATATTTTTATAAAATAAAACTTGAGAGGGAAAGCTGTGTGTGAGGAAAATGAAATGGTGTAGGCTGTGCACTAGTTTAACTTCAAAAATCTCTAAGTAACTTATTATTACTATTATTTATTTTTCTTATGGACTCAATGTATTATTCTACTCAAATGATAATGTATGTTTTGTGCTAAGGTAATCATATCATCCATCATTATGTAGTGCAACTTGTTGAGTACTCCGTGTACTCACCATTGATATAAACAATGCTTCTCAATTGTTGAAGACATTTATCAAGATGTTAGTGGCCAAAGAGGACTACTTTGAAGACTGTGGAAGAACTAGGTTGCGCTACCCCAATTGATTACCCAGAGGCATATGGATGGGTTTCACATGAAGATATTCTATTTCCTTTCGTTGCAGTTTATTTGAGTTGTTCAATTCATCAGGCAATAATTATAAGCTTTGATCGTAAGATCGTTACACAAATATTTACTATTAATCATTTCTTCCTTAATTATTATGTATAAGGAATGATATTTCATCTATGTTGCTGTTGTGTGCACTAGTATGATCGTAGAGTAATGCAGTATATACAAAGGGTTCGAATTTGCATATTTAGGTCCCATCAACTAGCCAACCATGTTTCGGTCGACCAGCTCAGTGTTCTAACATGTAGGGCCCACGGGCAAAGAAGCTAGTCTGCTAGGTAGAACTACCACACTAGCACTAATGTGGTGTCGAGCCACCTCAGCAAGGTTTGATTTGGACAATTCAAAGCCCACCTTTGGATCAGATCACATAGGAGGTGACACCAAACCTGACGTGTTGAACCCTTAAGGTGTGAGGTGGCAGAAGGTAACGATAAATCTCGCGATCACATTGGTGCCAAGAACCATTGTGTAAGAGAATATTAGAGTTAAGAATCAGCTCGAGATGTAGACAACTCTAAATCTACAATCTTGATTCTTATGATCGTTTATGTATGGTTTAGGGTGGGAAGGGTAAATTGGGTTGTGTTTGAGGTTTGGATTTTGGGGAAGTTTTGATTTTGTTGTAATTTTATTGAAAGGAACCAATGGATCATGGAAAATGTGTTGTCGTTTTGTGGTTTGTTTTTATTACGGTGGTAATTGTTGCTAGGGTTTAATCCGAGATTATTCAATTAGATTTTTTGGGTAAATTTTCAGTTTTGAGTGGTTCTTGGTGCACAAGATGTTGGGCTAGATTATTTAGCAAGAAGTTTTGGTTCATTTGCATATGATTTGGTTCACTGGGCAAGATTGTTTTGGTCTAGATTGATGTGATGCAGGTGCCAGGTCACCATTTTGCTCACCCACTTAGTTGATCTGATGTGATAGCTGCGGGGTGACCATGAGAATTGGGCACAGTTACATCAATAGTTGGGACCCAAATATGTAAATCCGGACCCTCTGTGCATACTGCACTTATCCAAGATCACGCTAGTGCACACTATAGCAACATAGATATAATATCACAATCATACAGAGGGAAACATAATAAAAGACTATATTTATTAAATAAAAGATAGTTGAAAGTCCTTAAGGTTAACTTTACATTATTAGGTCTTACAAGGCTTAAACTCTATCGAATATCTAAATATGGGGTACGAGTATGTATCAAAAACTCGAAGAATACACCATATATGCTCAAGTAAGCATCTAGATACTCTTGATATCACGGGCCCGATTCTATGGGTTAAGGTATACATGGAGGGGATAATTCCATACTAGGAAGGGCTCGATCACTTTCCCGTTAAGAGGAAACCATCTCGAGTATGCCTGGCATCCAAGGAAGTTTGGATATGCTGTGAAGATCAAGACGATGGACTTCTCATCAGCTACGATCTGGTATTCCAAGTTGACTACAACTCAACTTGAGGCAAGGCTACCTCGACTATATAAGGCCAGGGGTAGGTATCCTCAAGGGGAGGGGCACAGAGAGATTTTGAAGGAGAAGACTTTTAGAGCATTTACAAGACACAGAGCAACCAGGAGCCGACGAAACACGCTTTGTCAACCTCCAGCTATATTTTAGCCATTGCCTAGATCCAATCTTCATTGTAACTAGGGCTAGACAACTCGCTCTGTACTCGATACACCAATTTCCTACATCATCCACACAGGACGTAGGGTATTACTCTATCCCTGGGTCTGAACCTGTATACATTGCATACCACTATCTTCGTGCTTGACTTTGATAAATCGAAGGTACTCATAATCATAAGTTTATTGTCAAGATCTATCCTTCGATAGTTGGTGCGCTAGGTAGGGGCCTTCAACTGTCTTTGCAGATCAAGCATGTCTTCAGTGCGCGCTCACATCAGAGTCTCCAATGTCATCTCTTGTGACAATTTTTGCTCAATCACCATCATCGACCAAACACACACGACTAGATGGGAGATCACATTCAAAACCATGCTCTATTGATGGGGACTAGGCAGAGACCTAATGCACATCCGCTTCACCGAGTCCTGCTCTTGGGATCCACGCCGAGAGGTGTGTTTTATAGACTTCAACCCTATGGAGTCTAGCGTTCTAGTACATCGAGACAAAGAGCGATAGCAAAAGCGACGACCACAGCAGCCAGAGCAGCAGCAAAACAGATCGATGCGTGTTCGTGATTGGAGCTAGCAACGGTGCTACTATTGGCAATTCCTAAGAAAGGAATCCTGGGGCAGACACCGCAGAAGATCAGGGACACCAGATCCCCCTGTACATGCCTCAAGATCCTATAGTGGTGACGACTGTAGCCTAGGCAGCTGCAAAAGTTATTGCTCCCAATACTACAGATCATCGATGAGATCTAGCAGAGGCGACCACAGTTGGGATCGTGGCCAACCTGTCAAAGCAACTTGATCTCAATAATCCAATGACGCCCCACCCATGGGTGGGGTATCTTTAGAGATAGCAACTCCCTCAATAGCTCGACCAAAATGTGGGCCCGGCTGCGCCCAAGGAGTACCATCCCGCTAGAGCCACAATAGCGACATCTTCAGCACCCCTGAGGCAAATGTCCAGTCCTTTCACATGCTGCTAAAATCCCTTCCACCCCTGGATTCAGGCAACCCGATGACTCTAGTGTTCAATCAGATGAAATTACTACCCAATGCATTGCAAGTTCAGATCGCTCGAGCGGTTAACTCGAAGTTCGGACACTCCAGCCAGCAGGGCACCAGAAGCCAGTTGCTAGGACCATCCCACAATCATCATCAAGCAGCAAGATCAGTGGTAGCTAGCTCTAGCCATCACGCTTCTAGGACAGCTCATTCCAGACCACATTAGAGACATCTCGAGGATCTTCGAGATCGTATTCCTCACGAACAATGGGATTTGCGTGACGTCCTTCATGATTGAAGGGAAGAACACGACTAAAAAACCACGAATGATGAGAAAATGAGTCCCTACCTTCGAGGGACCAATCTCTCGCATGACGGGCCCAACGTGGCAAATCTCTGCCTTCGAGGGGCCACACACTGACATGGCGTAGGTTCCCTCCTTGACAAGGAGAACAACAAGGTATGTGACAGATGACCCCCAAGGACGTCGATGAAGGGTGCAAATCTTTCACCCTCAAGCTATGCTAGTCAGATGGCCGGACAAGTTCATGTAGGCCTGATGTGACTTTAGGTCCCGATCTTTCGATGAGAGCGATAACTTCGATTTGGAGGAATTGACTTTGACGATCCGACTACAACGTGACGCCGACGACGCGCTTTAGCAATCGCTAAACCAACTCAGAGGGTAATTGATCTTGCCGCTGGCACGATCAACTCAACACGAGGTTCAATTCTCGCATGCAACCAAGAACAAGCAAGAACAATGGTAAAGCAATCTGAAATTGCGAATATGAATGAAGGATTGATAAGGTGGGGTTCAAACAAGGAGCTTTAGGCGGTTGTTGAGCACGCCTCGAAGACTCAAAATAGTAGCAATGGCTAAACTATCAAATAAACAAAACCCAAAAACTAAAGTACGGCGGTAGCAAACAATATATAGATGTAAGTGGCAGCTAGGGAGCAGCTAGGGGCTTGCAGCACCCATGGGGGGGCGGCCAAGGGGTTGCCCTAGCGTTACATGGGCTTTGGCCCAAAAGAAAGGTGGCGCAGCACCTGGAGTTTCTGGCCCATGACACTCTTTTGCGATTTCCCGTTGGTCCAGGATGAATTTGGCACTGGGGCTGGATCCATTGGAAAGTAGACTCCGAGATCTTTCAAACGTGTACTCATGGGCCTCTAGAAACCTCCAGAATCAAAAGTTATGGTCGTTTGAAGTTGATGCTGTTGCGGAGGCCGAACCCGCGAATTTGCTGATTCTAAGTCCAACTTGCGCATATGATGATTGTGCTTTATGCTTGGCATTTGGAGGTTCTTCTCCTTGGTTCCTAAGGACAATAACATCATCACAAGAATTAAATAGCATCCCATTCATATTATCACTAATGGGAAGGCTTTGTAACGCATTCACTTGATAACTAATTAAACTGTCGTGCGCGAGCTCGAGTAACCGGTCCTTGTATAATAGCAGCGGGTTCAAATTGATGTGTAGATGTGGTTGTATCCATGGAAGTGATGTCCTCATCAAGGCCCCATCGAAAAATTCTCTGGCAAGATCAATCCCATTGAGTGTAATAGATCTATACCACAGTCATGAGGGCTACCGAAGGAAACAAGAAGGTAATGGCCAATTACTTGCTGACCACCCTGGATGGTGCAGTGAGATCTTGGTTGCTCAACCTCCCACCTCAATCGATATCGTCATGAGTGGAGTTATGGGCCTAGTTTATCGCCAACTTTTAGGGCACATATGAACGCATCAGAACATGCAACAACTTGCACCGGGTAATACAAAAGCAAGGGGAGTCATTGTGTAGCTTCATCCGACACTTTAGCAACAAGCGCAACTCAATCCCTGACATCTCAGATGAGACAGTCATAGTTGCCTCCAAGAACGGCGTCAAGGATAGGGAGTTGAAGGGAAAGCTTGCCACTTAGAAAATCAAAACCACCAAGGAGCTCTGTGAGTAGGAGAATAAATACCTATACATTCCAAAACCCGAGACCATATAAACAACCCCATGCCTGACAACGACAAGCCCGAGTCGTCCAAGCAAGGGGTGAAGAAAAACAAAAACCGCAGAGAGAAACGCAAAGGCAACTCCACTGTAGCTGCAGTCGAAAGGGATAAGGCGTGCAATACCGATGACAACAAGGGTCGAAGCCATGGAGGAAACAAATACTGCCTGGTCCACCACACAGATAAATACGACTTCGACGAATGACAGGTGATCAACAAGAATGACTAGGAAAAGCTCAAAACTGCCCTCACCGAGCACAGTATCGAGCAAGCCAAAGAGAAGCCCTAGGACAATGAGCTCAAATAATGTGGGGCTGATCACAAGCTGGTGCACATCTTTGGGGTATCTGCCACGTATGAGTCAAAAAGACAATACAAGGTAGTCAAAAGGGAGGTCAACCTGGCCACACCGGCTCCCCCCAGGTTTCTCAAGTGGTCGAAAGTACCGATCACCTTCAACCAATCAGATCACCAACTGTAGTTCCTCATCCAGGTCGATACACCGTTGTTGTCGAGCCCACCATCGTCAACGTTATGGTCGCCCAAACTTTGGTCGATAGAGGTAGTTTGTTGAACCTTATCTTAGCAAAAACATTGTAGAACATGTGGAATCCCCAAACAGCGATCAAAGCTGGAGCCAAGCCTTTCCATAGTATAACTCAACGTTCATCATCGATGCCCCTTGGCCAGATCGAGCTGCCCATCACGTTTGGCACACCAGACAATTTTCACACTGAACAGATCCACTTCGACGTAGCAGAATTTGAGATTGCCTAGAATGTGATCCTAGGCCGTCCAATGCTAGCCAAGTTCATGACAGTGGTTCACTATGCGTACCAAACCGTCAAGATACCAGCGCCAAAAGGAATCCTTACAATCAAGGGGGACCAGCATGTGGCAGTCAGGTGCGATAAGAAGAGCCTAGAAATGGTCGAGCATTTTTGTGGATCGGTAGCTAGTGCTGATGGTGAGGGAGTCAAGAGCCAAAAATCTAAGAGCACAGACAAAGTTCCTATATCTAATAGCGCCGCCAAGGACCTAGTCGACGATGGCAAAAAGGATAAGAAGACCGATGGGGGTGTCAAGACAGTGCCCTTAGACCCATCAGAACCTTCCATGATAGTAAAAGTGGGTGTCGACCTTGACCCGAAATAGGAACTCGAGCTCATCACCTTTCTTTGAGCAAACCACGACGTGTTTGTGTGGCAACTGTCCAACATGTCCAGGGCCCCCAAGGGGGTGATCAAGCATCAACTAGTTGTGGAACGGAGCGCCAAGCCTATGATGCAGAAGCAGCGTAGTTTGGAGAAGACAGGAAGCATGCCATACAAGAGGAAGAGGGTAAACTCCTGAAGGTAGGCTTTATTCGAGAAGTCCATCACCCAATATGGCTGGCGAGCCCTGTCCTCATCAAGAAACCCAACGGCAAGTGGAGGATGTGCGTTGACTACACTGACCTCAACAAGGCTTGCCCCAAAGACCCTTTTCCTCTTCCCTACAATGACCAAATAGTGAATTCTATGGTGGGCTATGAACTGCTAAATTTTCTAGATGCCTACTCAGGGTATCACCAAACTAGCATGTCTGCAAAGGATGAGGAGAAAACTGCATTCACTACTCCCTTCGGTGTATTTTGTTATATTAAGATGCCTTTCGGTTTAAAGTGTGCTAGTGCTGCGCATCAACGCTATATTCAAATTGCTTGAAATCCAAAATTGGGCATAATGTGGAAGTATAAGTCGATGATATCGTAGTCAAGTTGAAAACTAGGAACACCTTAATCAGCAACCTCGAGGAGACGTTCGACAACCTCAGAAAGTATCAAATGATGCTTAACCCTGAGAAGTGCACATTCGGCATTTCGTCCGGCAAGCTTCTTGGTTTCCTAATGTCCAGTCGAGGCATCGAGGCCAACCCGTTTAAAATTGAGGCCATCGACTAGATATGTTCTCCGTAGATGTGGAGGGAAGTGCAAAAACTCACGAGTTGCATCGCAGCCCTTAGCTGATTCATCTCACAGATGGGCGAGCAACGGCTGCCCTTCTTCAAATTACTCAAGAAGCAAGACACTTTCGAGTGGACCAAAGAGGCAGAAGAAACTTTTTGGGATTTGAAAAGGGTACTTATTGTCTCCATCAATTTTGACTTGACCAAATAAAAAAGAGGAGCTCTTTTTGTACATTATAGCTACCTCTTAAGTACTAAGCACAGTCCTAGTGCTCGAGCGGGATTGCCCCAAAAAAAAGCCAAGGTCTAGTAGCCGGTGTACTACATGAGCAAGGTCTTGCATGGCATCAAGCTATGATACCCTCAAGTGCAGAAGATGTTATACGCTGTCCTAATGACCTCCCAAAACCTGCGACACTACTTTCAGGTGCACAAAATTACGGTCATGATGACATATCCGCTCAAGGAGGTAATGCACAACAGAGAGGCGACATGGCTAATTGCATAGTGGGCGATTGAACTTAGCAAGTTCGAGGTCAATTTCGGCTGCAAGCCAACATCAAGTCAACAGCATTGACAGACTTCATCACGGAATGGACACACGTCGAGGAAAAAGAGCACAAAACAATCAATGACCACTTGACTATGTTCTTCGATGGGTTGCTCACGCTTCAGGGCTCGGTGTCTGGCATCGTGCTCAAATCTCTGATAGATGAGGAGCTTAAATATATTATCCAACTTGATTTTCAAGCTACAAACAATGTTGTAGTATACGAGCGGCTGGTTAATGAGCTCTGCATAGCTACATCACTTAGGATCAGATGATTACTCATGAAAGAGGACTCACAGCTAGTCGTGAACCAAGTGCAGAAGGAGTACCAATGCGTGGATGATAACACGGAGGCATATCTAAACGAGGTTCATGTAACATCCCAAAATTTGGATATTTTTAATTTAATAAGTTATTTTTAATTTTTGAGAATTTTTGGAATTTATTTGGATTTAATTGGAATTTCTGGAATTTAACCTTTCTTTGGAAATTAATTAATTAATGAATAAGTTTTTGGAAAATATAAATGAAATTATTTTATTTGAGTCCAAAATGTTCCAAAATATTTTTTGGAATTTTTCTAGAATTTTTCTGCTATTTTAAATGCCTCAAATGATTTAATTGAATTTCTAGAATTATTTTTATTCGAAAGTCAGAGAAAATCAGGAACAAAGATCGGCCGAGCCTAGCATCTGGCATGCCGTTGGCCCAATTTCGAGGGGAACCCTAATCGTCGCTGCAGGTGACCGTTCGATCAGGATAGGGTGGTCCAGATGAAGCCGCGTTACGCGAGTTTCGGTTGCCATCGATTCGTTGCCGCGTGGATGAATGAGATTAGGCCACGTCGCCCGTTGACCATTTTCGGTAACACCGTCGCCGCGTGTTACGGCCGGAGATTACGTGCACCATTAACGCTGACGTGCCTTCTCTCCGCCTTCATTACCTGGCGCATCTCGTAGAGAACTTCCTTCCGCACATTTTGCCTCATCTCTCACTCACCGAGACTCGCCGTAGCGTTCACAGTTGCTCACCGTAGTCCCGAGACCTTCCACCACTCTTTGCGCCGCCGCTGGTCCATCTCCGCCATCGTTGAGGTCATCGGAGTAATCCTTGCGCCGAGCCGCGTCGATCCATCTACTTCTTGTCACCGGAGAAGCCCCGCGACCGCCACGTCAAGACGTCAGTTTCTTCCTCCGCAAGTCTCGCGCCATCACGACATCACTGCCGAGCCGAGCTTCATCCGCCGCCCGATCATCGCTGAACGACTCCGATCTTGCCACGTCGACGCTTGTGACATCCCAAAATTTTAAGTTTTGGAATGTTTAAAATAAAAAATGAACCATTTGCATTTTCTCACAATTAATCGAAGCTTAATATGAATTTTCTAATAATTAAAAGATTTAATTTGATTAATCTATGCATCAAACCAAAGGAATTTTATTAATCCAGTTTTTATTAGGTTCCTTATGCTTCAAGGAATTTTTTTGTATTTTTGGAGATTTTTCTGAATTTATTTGAATTTATTTGGATTTACTTCAATTTCTGGAATTAAATCAATTCAGAAAAACGTTTTTAAAATTCTCTACCTACTTCGGGCCGAATCCTCACCGGCCCACTTCCTATTCCCCGTGCGGCCTGCCTTGTTCACCGCCTGGCCCAGCCCATTTCCTCAGCCGCTGAAACCCTAATCACGTGGGCATTGGATTTCCATCCAACGGCTGCCGCTTCCCCGCGTAGCCTTGCTTTGTTGGCCGTTGGATTCGCTCCGCATGGGCGGTCAAGATGTCGCCACGTCGCCCGCACCACCGCCGCTGTCCGTTCCTATTCCCCAGCCGCGTCGCCTCGTTCTCCGCGCTAGGCACGCCTCCTGGGGCTATTTAGAGCACCGAGGACCCCCGTGCTACGTTCCCCGCTTCGCACTGCATCCGCCACCACCTCTTTCGTCGCCCGAGACGCTATCACTGCTGAGACAGAGCTCGCCGAAGTATCGCCGCCTTCCGAGACTTTCCGCCGCCGTTTCCTCTCGTTCTGGTGAGTCTCCGCCGTGATGGGTTGCACCGTTGTGATGCTCGCATCTTCTTCTTTTCGATCCGCGCAAACCCGAGCCTGATCCGGTACGCAATCACCACTTTGCGCGTTGTCTTCCCATGTCCCGAGACTTGCGCCGCCTCACCGCCGTTGGCCTTCGGTTCTCGCCGCCCGACGGATCGCGGCGCCTCGAAAGGTGTGCCGCGATCCCGCCGCACGAGCCCGGTCGTCCGATTCAAGCTATCGCCGGATGTGCGCACGCGCGGTGTTCGTCACCGCTACGAGTCACCAAGATGTGCGCCTGTGGATGCCACGCCACCTTAGCCAGACACGCCACGTCAATCTTGTCTGCCATGTCACCTTTCCATCGCTTCGGTGAATCCGGTCCACGGTGAGTCGAGCCACTAACGTGCGGGCCCCACACGTCAGTAGTATTTCTTTTTCCTTTCTCTAATTTTACCGAAAAACCGAATTTCCATCCAATCCGGTGCCGACACGTGTCACCCCAGGGAATTTTCTTTGAATTAAAACTTCCGGGAGCCCGTCCTCCTTCGTCCGAACTCCGATTGAGCCGATTCAAATTTCTAAATTTTTTTAAAAGCAAGCTCTACATTCCAGAGCTATTTATTTTCAGTTTTTGAGCTTGCTTATGTCTCTGTTTTGTATTTATTTGGTTTCATTGCTTTATTTTCCGGTAGACGCGAACCCTGAAGGAGCGAACAGAGACTTCGAAGACCAAGACTCAATGCTTGAACAGCAAGGCAAGTCATAGCCTTTGATCATATTGCACCCATGTTTACAAAAGTACTTTGTTTTATACAATTGCATGCAAATTGTGTATCAATGGTTAGTTTTGGGAGTAGCTAGTCACCTGATTGACATTATGCCACCTTGATTATTGAAATGCCATATACCCATTGTTAACGTTAGGTTGGGACATTGTTAGTTGGCCATAATCATAGTACCAACATGGGGTTATCATAGCTATGCTTAGCCATGCTTAGTTATCCGATGGGACTCATAGCACCTGTGAACTAATGTTAATTTTGACTTAATGAGATATTGAATTGTGGCTGTTGACCACTGGTGTAAAACTTGTTGTACCATAGCAGGGGATACCATTGGTCTTGGTTGAACAAAATGTTTTCCCTCGGGCAAGTGATCGTGTAGTAAAGGGGGTGCTGTCTAGCACATTGGGATGTGGCTGTCTTGCTTGAGAAAATTTAAGGACTTAATCTTGTACGCCATTGAACTGGGCCTAACCGTGCAACCACAAGTCTGGTATGGGACAGACCTAGCTGATTAATTTACATTGTTTACTCTTGAGTACTGCCAACTGGATGTGTGGGTTCCGGGATGGACTGGTAGATTCACATGGCTCAAGAGGGAGCCCCGAGGGGCGAAACCTTAGAGGGCAATACCGAGTTTGGACGTGCATTGTAAAGGCTTTGTCATGATATCTCTGCGACACACTAAAGGAAGTGTGTTAATATCGATTGCACTAAGAGATGTTCATGTCTTGTGGGTAAAGTTGTACAACCTCTGCAGAGTGTAAAACTATTCGAATAGCTGTGTCCACGGTCATGGACAAGCCCGGGGATTTCACGCGGGTATAGAGTGTTTCTTGAAATGTGGAATTGTTGGGAAGTGAACGGAGAGTTCACTGTTGTTTTATTGTCTCAAGCTATGCTGTTGAATTGTGTGGTTGATACTTGTTTCGAATGATGTAGGGTGATACCTCGCCATTTTGTTCATGATGTCTACCATTGATTTACCAGTTATTTATTATTGTTTTATCAATCTGCCTTCAATCTATTAATTGTATTTAAATTCCAGTTATTGCTTTCTGCAAATGAACCATATGACTATCCTTTGTCAAGCCATGCATGAATATATTGCATCATTTCCCTACGGCTTGTTGAGTACGTTTTGTACTCACGGCTTTATGCCCCTGTTGTTCAATTGCTGAGGAAGGACCAGGTAATGAATATCAAGAGGAGGAGTACTATGAAGACTACGTCGACTAGGAAGGCGTTTCCCCAGACAATTGCCTGTGGCATGTCGAATGGCCCAAGTTGTTTTATTTCCGCTGCAACAGTTTTATGCATTTCTTAAGCCAAGAGGCAATGATGTATGAACCTTGACCATAAGGTCATTTACTTTATTCGATAACAATTTGCTTCTTCTTAGTTATCTCGATGTATGGAATGATATGTCATCTATGTTTCCACTGTGTGCACTAGCGTGATCCTGGACTAGTGCAGTATACACAGAGGGTTTCGGATTTGCATATCCGGGTCCCGACAACGCTGCAACATTAAGTCCCATCTTCAAACCGTGGCCGTTAGATGTTGATCGCATGGTCCTTATTTTTCCACGTAGAGGTAGTAAATTGTGTAGGATTAAGTCAATGGGAGTCGTTGGATTTTAGTCGTGTGGTAGTGATGTTTCCACGCGTCAAGCATTAGGAGTCGCTACGTAGCGGATCGGGCGCACAATTTAGGTTTAATCTAAACCGCTGGATTTTGAATTAATGGTTGGGATTGAGTTGTGTGTCGATTCGTTGATTCCACCGCGGTCACCTCGTAATCGGCCGAGTTAAATCCGCCGCTGATTGCAAATCTGATGAACGAGGTTGAGTTTGGAATTCGGTTAGTCGTGTTGCGCAAGGTCGCAACGGGATTGGTTCAAATTGCCGTGGCCGACGCTGCTTATGCTATCCGGAGCACGGACACGCGGCCGCCGGTCCACCATGGACCAAATACCGTGGATCGAGTCCATGCACCGTGACACATGGTAGTCGCCGTTGCAACGCAGTGTCGTGGTTCGACACACGGTCAAGTCGACGCTATCGCCGACATCATAAATAATTTTAATATAAAATTATTTTGACCGAATTATTTTAGTGCTGACGTCATCATTAGGTCATGCTGACATCATAAATCCCAATTTTCCGTATAAAAATAATTAGAATAAATCGGAATTTCTAATTTTTAGGATTTTCTGTTATTTAAAACTTTGAAAGGCTATAACTTTTGCGTTTTAACTCCGATTGAGGTGATTCCTTTTTATAAAAATTTGTAAAATCAAGATCTATTTATTGGTGAATTTTGTGGAATTTTTAGAGTTGATCTTGATCTCTGTAAATTATAGTTATTGTGTATTTATTTATTTCGAGTAGACGTTGATTTGCCGGAAAGCTTCGAGGGAGAAGTTCCAGCACAAGATCAAGCTCCAGATCAAGATCAACAGCTATTTGAAGGCAAGTTATGTGTTGATCATTTTGCTCCTAAGTTTTGAAAATGTATTTTGATTCAAACTATGCATGCTAAATTAATTAAAAATGGATTTAATTAATTTCGGTAGATTAATTAATCAACCTATCTGTTATTGCCACTTTGACCTTAATATTTGTATGCCATGATTCATTTGTTGCCCTAAGTGATAATAATAGTTGGATGTAATGATATGCCAACACAGGAGGCTAGACCGTGAATAGTTGCTTAGCTTTGCATATATCGTGATTAATCTTTTTAAATACAAAAGTAATATTGACTAAAGGAATAGTGAATGCATTTTGGTAAATGGTGGAATATTGTTGGTAATGACGTTGAAATATAGAGACCTGTGTGGTTCTACATGGAGGTTGAGTTACTGGCATGTGCTACATCGTAAAACAACTTGGGGGTGAGAAATGATTTAGACTGAGGCAAGTGGACCGAGGCTTTGTGCCAGAAGGGGGGCCTGTGTGGCAAATGAGATGGCTATGTGCCAAACTTTCGGAAGAAGGAAGTATTTCCTTGGTCAATTAAGGACTTTACCTTGCAAGCCTTTAAACTGAGTTAATCGTACAACCACATGTCTGTTATGGGACAGACCTAGTTTAGTAAGGTTCTAACATCTTTCCTTTGCTACCTCGGGGCGGCAGTTACACAAGGGTATAACTGTGTGGGAGAGCGTACCTGTGCTATAGCTTGGTACCCATCCAATAGTGTTCGCCAGTTCTATACTTCGGCTCTGTGTGAAGGAAGTGATAGGGAAGGCAATACTGGAGAGGTTCATAGGTTTAGATGGAAGTTTCTGAAAAGCTTTGTTATGATCAATCACCTGTGTGGTGAGTGACTGTATCTTGTAGGTAAAGTGTACAACCTCTGCAGAGTGTGTCAAAACTATTCGAATAGCCTTGTTTGCGGAATTGGACAGAGCTCGGGGATTACAGTCAAGGGTAGATCTTCAAAAATAAAATGGGAATGAGTGGCTGTGTGCCAGGGATAAATGTGAAATTTGATTCAGGACTGTGTGTTAAAAATATGTGGGAAAGCAATTTGAGAAACTTATTATATTTATATGGTTTTTCTGCTTTCCATCTAAATAAATAGTAAGTTAAAATGTTGATTCAATGCAAAATAACCCAACAAACCATTCCTTTGTAATAAGCCATGCATGTAGTAATAGAACTGCATTATGTGCATGACTTGATGAGTACGGTGTGTACTCACCCTTGCAAACAACAATATACCAGAGGAGGAGTCTACGCCTGCTTGGGAAGAGGAGTTTGTCGAGGAGCCAGAGAACTAGGGAGCAAGCCCTATCAGTTGCCTGTAGCCAAGTGATGGATCTCCACGATGCTTTATTTTCTGCTGTTATTTTCCTGATACTTTGATTAATGTAAGTCTCAAGGGCGCATTATTTGTAAGGTGACCATAAGGTCGTGCAACTCGTTTATATACATGTTTGAAGTACTTTATTATTATTTCGCTGTGTATGATTATGGTACTTTAACCCTGTTTAGCCTGTGTGCACTAGCGTGATCCTGAACTAGTGCAGAATACACAGAGGGTCTGGATTTGCAAATTCGGGTCCCAACAGTTCACAAGCTAGAGTACAAGTTCGAAGGGCTCGAGGTAAGGCATTTTAGGCGAAGTGACAACTCTGCCACTGATGAACTTACCAGGCTCGCTTCGTACCGTTCGCCTGCACCCACAGGTGTCTTCATCGAGAAACTCCTCAAACCATCTGTCTCCCCTGTATGGGAGGCAGATGTTGCCCAACTCGACCAACAACCTAGTTGGGTCAGCAAGGCAGAGCTTGTAGATACAAAAGCTACACTACTCGAACGCGAGCCGACTTGGATGACTCCATTTCAAGCCTACCTCTAAGGTCGAGAGATCCCTAATGATGATGCCTTAGCTGAGAAAATTGCGCATAAGTCCAGGCTATACGCATTGGTAGACGGCAAGCTCTACTGAAAGGGGAGTAACGGAATCTTGATAAAGTGCATCACTCAGGAAGAGGGCAATAAGATATTGAATGAAGTCTATGGAGGCATTTGCAGCAACCATGCATCCTATCGCACCTTAGTCGAAAAAGTTTTCCAGCAAGGGTTCTATTAGCCAACTGCCCTGTAGGATGCTTGCGACCTGGTGAAAAAGTATGAGAGATGCCAATTTTATGACAAGCAAACCATCCGACTAGCCCAAGCCCTGCAAACTATTCCTCTGTCTTGGCCTTTCTCCGTTTTAGGCTTAGATATCTTGGGACCATTCCAAAGAGTCCAAGGAGGTTGCATGTTCCTGTTCATGGCCATCGATACGTTCACCAAGTGGATTGAAGCCGAACCCATCAGGAACATCACCTCAGAAGCGGCTAAGAAGTTCAAGAGGAGCAACATTACTTGATTCAGCATCCCTAATCAAGTAATCACAGACAATAGTAGCTAGTTCAAGAGCAATGCTTTCATAGTCTTTTACGAAGAATTGGGTATCAAAATTTGCTTTGCTTCCATAGCTCACCCTGAGAGTAACGGTCAGGTCAAACGTACCAATGGCATAATCGTGCAGGAATCAAGACCCGCGTGTTTGATAGGCTCAAGGCTTACTCAACTCGATGGACGAAGGAACTCCCCTCAATGCTATGGGCTACTCGTACATCGACGAGACGAGCCACTAGTGAAATGCCATTTTTCTTGGTCTACATAGTAAAAGTAGTGCTTCTGATTGAGTTAACATTCAGATCACCTCGTGTGGACAACTACTCAGAAGAGGAATAGGAGCATGCATGAACAAATGATGTAAATCTACTTGAAGAGAACAGGGATCGAGCATCCATTCGAGCAGCCAAGTATCAATAAGCCTTGCATCGATACCATAGCCAGAAAATCTGGGCAAGAGCACTCATCACTAGGGACTTAGTACTACGAAAAGTGCAGAAGCTAGGTAACAGTAATAAGCTATCACATAAATGGGAAGGTCCCTATGTAGTGGTCACGGTGACTAGACCCGAATCAGTACGACTATCGACAACAGAAGGAGCGGTGTTTGGCAACCCGTAGAACATCGATCAATTGAAAAAATTTCATGCGTGAACAACTGAACTAGTGCATCACAACCAAAATTCAGGTAAGTACGAGTTCATTAAAATTAACTAACTTAAGTTATCCTATTACATATGAGGCAGGTACCTTACTACTACTTGCCCTCGAAGGCATCGCGCCGCCTCTTCTGCTCCCTCAGGGACTGGAAGATGATGGTACTCAGGATGGGATTCCACCCTTGGTACAGGCTAGAAGGGAGCACAAAGGCCTGGCCATTTTTTGAAGGAGAAGACAACCTCTCTATCGTCGAGGGTGGAGCACGAACGGAGGCTGGGTCAATGAAGCTGTCTTGAGCTTCACCTTTTTTTCCACCAGCGGCATCTTCTCCCCCGATGACGGCGGCAGTGAAATCTTCTCCCTCGACTTTGGTGGCAGCGGCATCTTCTCCCCCAACTTCAGTGGCGGTGGCATCTTCTCCATCGATGACGGCGGCGGTGGCATCTTCTCCCCCTGTGGCGGTGGTGGTAGCGTCATCTTCTTCGAACGACGACCTCATCTTCCTCCTTTGGCCAGACCTCTCTCTCAATGGCCTCCCAGTTGATCTCCTCCTCATCCTCGGAGATGACAATGACGATTCATCTCGAAGAGACTACAGCCAATGGTGTAGGTGGAGGGAACTCTACGAGGATCTCCACAGACTGGGACAATGGTGGATTAGAAGCCGTGGGTGCAGTTGAAGAACTAAAGCGCTACAAGCAGAAGGCAAGAAAGAAAATGGAATGCAGCAGATGACTATAAGTACTATCTATTTATAGCTCTGGAACGGGTCGTATTATAGCAACGGCTCCGTCAAGATCTGCTTGGGTCCCAATCCATGAGGCATCCGTTGCACTTCAACGTAAGTACGAAAACCGAAGAGGTGCTAAATGATGATGTTGACTGGATGACGCACCGCATGGAAGCCGAAAGGATGTGAAGGCTGTAACAGTACCCAACCATTGGAATGGAGTTATATTGTTCACCTACTCCAATCGTCCAGATTTAAAAAAATGTTGGGCCTTACCCATATGCTTGGGGGCTCATGCGCCTAAGTGTATGGTCGAGGGCTACTATTTCGATGCTCATCCTCTACTCTTTTCTCGATACGGTCATCGAGTAGGGAGTTTGAGGGTACATCATGCATTTTTTATGCATATGCTCTACCGTCTACTTGATGCACTCATTGAGTAGGAGGTCGGGGGCTACATCGTTCAATCCTCTCTTTACCTGGCTCCACTCTTGGGTCTCTATCAAATAAGGGGTTGAAAGTTGCAATAGGTATCTTTGTTGCTAATGCTTCACTTTCTGCTCGATCCAGCTATTGGGCAGGGAGTTGGGGGCTACATCACGACTTTGTGCTTGCATCACTCTACTCCCTACTGGATGATATCATCGAGTAAGGAGTCGAGGGCTATAGGTAACTCTATACCTTGCTCTATTTTCTAGTCAATACTGCAATCGACTGGGGCGCTGTAGGCACAATCTTTTTATTCTCTTTTTTTCTTTTACATGCAATTTTTTGCACGGATTTACTCGATCATGTACTTAACATGTCATCAAGAAAAACCAAAGGGTGGCCATGCCTGAATCCGACGATGAGCAAATCTATCCTACTCACATACAAGCACTAGATTGTGAGACATCTAAAGTTCAGCAGACGGCGGGAGACGAGGCCTCTAGTTGATTCTACATGCGCTGCTTAGCAAGTTCATGTTCGCTACAAAGTCTAAGCTATGTGGTCGATGAAGACTTGCAAAATCATGTAGTCTCACTCCAACTTATGTAGTGTTTTTGTTATATATAGCCTCTCCGAGTATACATTCGAGGGCTAAGTTATTTAGTGAAAGTTTTTCTAGCCCTATGTGCAGATACGATCAAGGATGTGTGTGGTTACGAAACTACTTATTAAAAGTCTATGAGTGCTAAATCAGATTTGCATCTACTTGTGCTACTTTATTTCATCGACAAGAGAATAGTAGGCAAAGCACAATAGATAAGCAAAGTAAATAGCAGCATCATACAAGACCACAGTAGCAAAAAAGTTTCAAACATTACATAAGCATGTTCAAGCCAAAAGGACCCTAGCTAGCGTCATCATCATCGCTGGTAAGAGACAGTTCCAACTGGGCCACGAACTGCTCGATAAGGTCTCTGAAGGACTCGATGTAGTCAGTAGCCTCGCTCGCCTCACATGCAAATCCCTCATCCAATATCGAGAAGTCCAGGCCAGGATGGTGGCTCTTCACCAGGCCGAGCATGTAGGAAGTTGTAAGATGAGTAGAGGCAATCATGTGATCAAGTGTCTCCAATTGTAGAGTGGCAAGTGCCACATCTACTGCAGCCTTTTCAACCTCGATGACTTTTTTGCTAGCCTCTACCATGTCTTAGCTGACCTTGGCCTTGAATATTACAGAATCAGCAGCAGCTTTCTCCATCTTCAGCTTCTTTGCCTCTGCTCCCAAATTCTTTGCCTCTCCCTTCTACCTCTCTGCCTCTGCTTTTTCCGTCTTCACATCAGCTCTGAGTGCCTCTAGTTTAGTGTCTTTCATCTTGATTATTTTTGATTAGCGAACAAGACCACTCAGTTTATTGATGAGCTTGCTCACAAAAGGCTTCAGCCTTAAGCAAGGTATCTGCAGCACGCTATGAAAAGAAGCCAAGAAGCGTCAAAAACAGAGCAAAGGATAAAAGCAGAACACAGGACAAGTTTGTTCATAGTCACATACCTGAATCTGGGGCTGCATGATGGACCAAAACTTCGGAGGTGCCTATGAAGCCAAAGGAGATGGAGCCATTGCTGTAGAAGAACTGCTGGTACGCTCAATGGGAGCTGCTAGAGAGGGAGCTGTGGCAATGGCAACCGTGCCAATAGATGACAAGGCAGCCATGTTGATGTTATCAACAACACCGCTGGGCACACCCTTCATGCAAAAAATTCTCTACCTGACACCTCTGAAAGGAAAAGAAGAATCATGAAGAATAAGGAGAGGTGACTTACTCTGCCAAGCGAACCTTTGCCTGCACATTCTTTCTCTGCATAGTTGTCTTCATCAGGACTGGTCTGGTCCCAGCAGTTGGCTTCTCGATCGATGTAGCTAGTGGAGGAGATGGTGTCGGCGGGTCAGCAGCCAATGATGAAATCTACGAACAAGTGGTTGCTATGAATAAAAGTTCACCAAAAATGAATTCAACAAGCATTGCCCGATAGTGGTATTACCTGGTCAACCACCCTATTTGATGGAGAGCCCGCTTGAGGAGACGTATGAGTGGGAGCCACCAATCTCAAAGACATCAGCCCCAGCGCTCTGGCCGATCATCTTGTATCTGTTGGATCATGTTAGAAGGAACTTCATAACATCCAAGTGAGTGATTGAAGATCACATGATTGGCTGATCTCGATGACGAGGTGCAAGGACATTTGGTTGGACGACTGGGTGCTAGAGACATAGACCTCCTTGCTTGAGGGGACTTGGCCACTTCTTACTCCTGAGCTGCTTCACCATCGCTTGGGACGACGGTAGGTGCTGGATTATTCAAGGGAAGAACAACATCGGTGGGGATAGAGCCCGATGCTTGATCATCATCTCAGGTTGGCTCGTCATTCTCTAGGCCAATAGCTCGTGTGATCGACCCACTTTCATCATCGAACTTGGCTTCTTGAGGAAATACTGGGTTAAAGTGGAAGGCAGATGTATGAATGATGCATTACAAACTATGATACAGTACTCACCTCTGGCCGAGAATTGGCGAGCGAATATGCCTCGATGTTGCAAGCACCAGGTTCTGATCTGTGAAACATCTTGTTCAACCAAGAGGAGACGTCGGAGTCTAACAAATCTGGCAAGCTACGAGTCAATTCACCACTCATCGACTAAAGCAAAGGGTACAAGAGTATTATAAACACTTACCTCCAAGATTGTCCCTGGTGGCATCACCAACCCTAAAGTACCCCCAGGCCAAGTGATCCTGGCACTTCAGTGGACTCGATCGACGCATGATGAAATCTCTAGCTACATGCCACCCAGTCAATCCGATTTTCCTCAACTCTTTGATCTTCTGAATGTAATAAGTGTTGCGAGTGGTTGAAGGAGGGACTTTTGTCTAGAGGTCAATCGAATTGAGGAGTTGTTGATAAGCTAGAGGGCAGTTCACAGTGTCCAAAGTGGTGATGTAAAATCACCGTTTCTTCTAGTCCAGCTACCAGGAAGAAGTTACAGGGACCGAAATATGCATGCTTGACACTCCGCTACGAAGATGGAAATCAGCATCCCCAACAAAATCGTTTTTTGTTACCCTCTTCAGATTGTAGAAGTGGCAAAACAGATTGAGGCTGGGCTTAATACCTAGATAGGCCTCACAAAGGTGGATAAACACGCTGAGCATAGTGATTGAATTAGGGCTCACGTGGAAGAGTTGGATCTTATAGAAGTCAAGAACCGAGAGCAAGAATAGAGAAGGGGGAATATTGAGTCCGCAATAGAAGAAGGCCTCAAACACAATGGTCTCATCATCATTTTGGCCAATGGGATACAGCTCACTTTGTGATGGTCTCCAATGGAAGAACTCCCGAGGAGGAACGAAGCCGTCCTTCACTAATTCGCCAAGGCGCTTCTCCGTCATCACTGATTTTTGCAACACCTTTAGGAGGGTCTTATTCTCAAAGATTGCTTCACTGCTGGTTGAAGCGGATATGGCCGTCTCAAGGTTCTTCTCCGACGACGGGTGAACTCCGCCACTGGCTGAAGGGCTGGATGCCATTAAGGAAGATGGGAGGATTCTTCGAAGATGGCGACGCTAGAGTTTAAGGAGTGCGGTGGAGGCTTTGAAAGTAAGACTAGAGGCAAAAAGAGGGGACGGCTACAGTTTTGGATCTGGGAATTTATAAGCGAAAATCTTCTCTCTAGGCGAACGGTTCACTCCTCGTGGCATGACGCCTCGATCGGTGGAAAAAGCGAAATGATGGCAATGCACAAATCTTGATATTGCAGACAAGTATAATAAATGCTCAACTTCTTGACATTTAGACTTTCTGGATTTTCTATCTCTGCTTAGAGTTGAGTCGATAAGTTGACATCGAGTAACTTGTCGCTAAACTAAGGACTCTAGTTGGGCTATGGTAGGGCGCTCGATCCAGCAACTTCCCTACTCGATACTTAACGATTCCCAATTTACTCAAATCGTTCAACCGCAAGATGGTGGGGCATTACTCGACCAAGCCAAAACTTGGCAGTAATCGACAAAGTTTGGGGGCTATAGCTAAATATTAGGTTTGAGTATGTACTGGAAACCCACTAATGGATCCTAATCCATTTCGGCATATCCGCGTAGATCCTAATCCCCGTAGATCCATATCCGCGAAACCCACTAATGGATCCTAATCCATTTCGCATGTTCCAACCCGCTATGTGTGACCCATTAGGTTCATGCGAAAAGGCCATGGCCCCGAAACCTCTTTTCCGCACCACTAGACAACAATGTTCCTAGCAGACATGTTGTCCCCAATGCATATAGTGATCGATCGCTGAACCTTGATATACTCATATATCGATCATTTTGCCACGCGATACCAGTCAAGCTCAAGGCAAGATGCGTGCCATCCTTGTGATAGCTCGACCCATTCACTCTTCAATGTAATGGATATGAAAATATGATTAACTCTTTAATCACATTGGCATGACCATGCACTTTCTCAATCCATCCACATCGAGGGGCCCAGAGATATCTCTCCCGTTATCTAGGAGGGGCAAATCCCATCTTGATCTCTTACATCCCATATCGTGTTTCATGGCATACCCATAAGCTACCTTTATAGCAACCCTTTTACGGAGTAGCGTTTGATAGCCCTAAAGTATACAACTACACACGCTGGGAATCAATAAGGATCTTAGGTCAAAGGATCACATAGGTATATCACTCGAAACTACAGACTGATGGCATATTAAGGATAACAATATAGCAGTGTCTCGGAGTAGGTCTATCCAACCCCATGTTCTCTAACATGTGCCAACATAATTGATTTGATATCTCCATATCTATGGTATGTGATGCTTTACCATCAATCAATACATGTGCTGGTCAAAACATTATTGTTCCATATAATGATACGAGACCAGGGAACGTTTAGAATAACATCAAATGTACATTTTGTATCACAATCAAGTCATACTTGATGAACAAAGTAATGACATTTATTCATGGAACTGATGACTATATGAACATAAACATGTGATACAATCATCTCTCATGATCGCCTCTAGGGCATATCACTAACAAATTCCTCCTAGAATTCCTCCTCTATGGCATGCGTACACTCTTATTCAATTGATGCATTTGTTGTGGCAAGGTTGAGTACGTAAAGTACTCAACAATTGTGCATAGAATACAAGTCAATTATAGCTACATGCAAGGCTTATTCGAAAGGAATGGCTATCATGGTTATTTTGTTGTAAAACAACATTTTCAATTGAATACAATATTTAGATTGAATGATAGTAAAACGAATAACAATAGTAATAATAAAGCTTTCTGGTATCTTAGAATAAACTAGCTCACAGCCTAAATCAAATTCTATTACTTTTATCGGCACATAGCATCTTTTTCCAAGTTTTATTTTATAAAATCTAACCCTTGCTTGAAATTTCTAAGCATTGTCCGTCACCAGAGATGTGGCTATCTGAATAGACTAACACTATGTAGAGATTATACACTTTACCCAAAAGATATCATTAATCTCTTATTGTCATGCAATGACATGCTTCCTTAGGCATGCAACAACAAAATCAAAACAAAACTCTTCAAAAACTCTATCAGAACATAGACACTCCTGTTAAGCCTGGTCTAACTATTCCTTTCTCACATAGAGTAGAAGAATAGGAGGAACTCACCGTTGGACTAGGAATAATCATTGTTCATGATATGGAGCCAATATGGAGCCACTAGAACACACACCTTCCCCAACCACACAAATAGCTTGGTTTCCTCCTGAGATATAATATGTAAGACTCGGTAACTTACTGAGGTAGATTTGGCCCATAATAGACATGTGGTAACCGTGCCAAGACGCGGTTGACCTCGCCCAGAAGGCTAGTTCCTGCAAGCAAATCAAGAACACGAGCAAGAACGAGATAGAAGCAATCTCAAATTACGAATTGTATTAAGCACACAAAATTGGAGTTCCACAAACCGAAGAACGGCAAAACTGCAATGGCAGAATAATCTAAGCAAAACCCAAAGTATAACAATGACGGCTACGAGGTTTTAATTCGTGAGAGGGGCGGCGGCTAGGGTTTGGGGCACAGCCCTACTCCAAATACACGGGCCAGGGGGGTCCCGTGCAACCCTAGGTCGTACAAGGCCTTTGGGCCCAAGTGGAGGTGTCGCAGCACTTGGCAAATTCTGTATGTCATGTTGTTTTGATGATTCCCATTGATCCAGAAGGAGTTTGATTGTAAAACTACTTCCATTGGAAAGCTCTCGTCGTGGGCTTCTCCGTAGAGTCCAAGAATGCCTCAATCGGACTTCGTATAACCCAGATATGGTCGTTTTATTGATGTGTTGTCCTGAGACTCCGAACCAAAATTGAAGTCCGACTTGAGCTCGACTTTGATTCCAACTAGACTTTGACTTCGAGGGATGATGTCCAGGTAAGCTTGTGATTCTTCTACCCTATTCCTAAGTAACAAGACATCACAAGAATTTAGTAGCAACCCATCCAAGAAATTATGAGTAGTGAGGAACGAGTTCACCTAGTGGTTTAATTATCGTGCACGTGCTCTTGTAATTGGTCCTTGCATATCTTGAGGAGTTGTGTTGTACGTGTTCGAAGGAGTGATGTCCTCATCATCCTCCCCCTCTTGAATTGGAGTCGTCCTCGACTCAAGCTTGTCTTCTTCTCCCAAATATGGCTTCAAATCTTGGTGGTGGAGTGTTTTGACCTGTTGTAAGCAAACTCAATATGCGGTAAACACTCTTCCCACATCTTCAAATTCTTCTTTAAAATAGCCCGCAACATGATGGATAATGTGCGGTTAACGACCTCTGTTTATCCATCAGTTTGGGGATAACATGTAGTAGAAAACAGCAGCTTTGTCCCCAATTTGTTCCAAAGTGATCTCCAAAAGTGACTCAAAAACTTTACATCACGATCCGAGACAATAGTATTAGGCACTCCATGTAGGTGAATGATTTTCCTGAAAAACAAATCAGCTATATTTGTAGCATCATCGCTCCAATGATAAGGTATAAAATGTGCCATTTTAGAAAAATAATCCACAACTACAAATATGTTATCTCTCCCCCTCTTTGTCCTAGGCAACCCTAAAATAAAATTCATAGAAATATCCTCCCAAGGTATGCTAGGAATAGAAAGAGGCATGTAAAGACCATGTGGATTTAAGCGAGACTTAGCTTTATAGCAAGTAGTGCAACGGACACGAAGCGCCGACGTCAAGGCCTCATCTTTGGCCAAAAGAAGTGGGCGGTCAACACATCTTCAATCTTCTTTGCTCCAAAATGTGCCATCAAACCTCCTCCATGCGCCTCCTGAATAACAAAAGGCTAATCTGAGCTAATCGAATGCATAACTTGTTAGCACGATAGAGCAAACCATCATTCAAAGCATGTATTTATTCCATGTTTTCCCTTCTTTACAATGTTCATGCACTTCTTTAAAGTCCAAATCAGTAGCATATAAGTCCTTATTGGTCTCTAAACCAAAAATCTTATGATCAAGTTGAGACAACATGGTATAATGCCTAGAAAGTGCATTAGCAATCACATTGTCCTTTCCTTTCTTATGTTTTATGACACATGGAAATGACTCAATATATTCCACCCATTTAGCATGTCATTTATTCAATTTATCTTGACTTCTAATATGTTTCAGTGATTCATGATCAGAATGTATAACAAATTCTTTGGGCCATAGATAATGTTGCCAAGTTTCAAGCACACGAACTAAAGCATACAATTCTTTATCATAGGTAGAATAATTTAGACTTGGTCCACTTAATTTTTCGCTGAAATAAGCAACCGGTTTACCTTCTTGAATTAGCACACCTCCAATTCCAATCCCGCTAGTATCACATTCTAGCTCAAAAGTCTTACCGAAATCCGGGAGTTGGAGCAATGGAGCATGGTTGAGCTTTTCTTTCAACAACTTGAATGCTTTTTCTTATGCAGGTCCCCATTTGCAAGCTACTCCTTTCTTTGTCAACTCATTCAATGGGGCGGCAATGGTGCTGATATCCGACACAAAGCATCGATAGAAACCGGCGAGACCATGGAAGCTCCGTACTTAGGAGGATGTTTTAGGAGTCGACCAACTCCATATGGCTTCAATCTTGGCTTCATTTACCTCAATTCCCTGTGGAGTCACAATATAGCCAAGAAACGAGACTCGATCGGTGCAAAAGGTGCACTTCTCGAGGTTACCAAACAAACATGTATCTCTCAAAGCATTAAAAATAGCACATAAATGTTCAAGATGCTCAGAAAGTGACTTGCTGTAAATAAAGATATCATCAAAGTAAACCACCACAAATTTCCCAATGAATGGACGCAAAACATCATTCATTAAGCGCATGAAAGTGCTGAGTGCATTAGTCAATCCAAAAGGTATAACTAACCACTCATATAAACCAAACTTAGTTTTAAAAGCAGTTTTCCATTCATCTCCCAATTTCATCCTAATTTGGTGGCATCCACTTCGCAAGTCAACTTTAGAAAAAATCTTAGAACCACTTAACTCATCAAGCATGTCGTCTAACCTAGGAATAGGATGACGATACCTTATGGTGATATTGTTAATGGCTCTACAATCCACACATATTCGCCAACTACCGCCTTTCTTAGGAACCAAAAGAACAGAACAACACAAGGACTAAGGCTTTCAAGACGCACTCCACGGTCCAAGAGGTCTTGGACTTGTCGCTCAATTTCCTTAGTCTCCTCCGGATTGGTCCTATATGCAGCACGATTTGGCAAGGTTGCACCCAGGATCAAATCAATTTGATGCTCAATCCCTCGAATAGGTAGTAATCCCAGGGGTATCTCAGCTGGAAATACATTCATATACTCCTACAAAAGGTTAAGAATAGAAGGAGGCAAAGAGCTAGATATTCTTCAAGTGAAACTAAAGCATCTTTGCATATCAAAGCATAGCATGGCAGCTCATTGTCAAGAATCTCAAAGAAGATCAGATTTTGTAGCAAGCATAACAACACCCTTCAACTTAATTCCCTCTGACCTAGAAGTTGACACTCCCTTATCCTTTCTAGGTGGAAAAATAGTTTTAGAAACTTGCTGATTTTTAGATTCTAACACACTTTGTTTCTTCTCATTTTCGGCTCTTTCCTTATCACATTGCAAAATTTCAGCAGGTGTCATAGGAAGTAAAGTGTTCTTTCCTTTGTGCATGAATGTGTATTTATTAGTTCGACCATGATGAGTGGCATCTGTATCAAATTCCCATGGTCGACCTAACAAAAGTGAGCAGGCTTGCATAGGTACGACATCAAATTCAGCACAATCATTGTATGTACCAATGGAAAAATTAACCTTTGCAGTTTGTGTTACCTTCACCTTACCACTGTCATTGAACCATTGAATATGATATGGGTGTTGACATGGTCGTGTGGCCAAGCCAAGCTTCTTGACCAAATCTGAACTTACCAAGTTGTTGCAACTTCCGCTATCGATAATGACATGAACATGACGATTGTTGACAATGAAGAAAAGTTGGAACAAATTATGGTGTTGGATCTTATCGCTAGCTCCATTCGAAAGTGCTCAACACTCACGCACAATTATGCTCCTATAGTTCTCCTCAGATCATCTTTGCCGATGGTCTCCTCATCATCAATATCCATTTCATTCTCAGCATTATCACTTGCAAGGTTAGCTGCAAGAATAAGTTCATCTTCTACATCAGACGCACTAATGTACCCACCGTCATCTGTCGCAATGTATGCTCATTGACTTGGACAGTCCTTCATAACATGTCCTATTCCCTTACAATGGTGGCACACTATACCTGTTGTACGTCCAGTGGAGGCAACAGAGGATGACGTCTTCACGGGTGCCTGCATAGTAGAAGATTTACTCACCTCAGGTGCACGTGACGAAGGTGACGATGTGCTGAACGCACCCTACTCGTCGAGGGGGTAGCAGATCGAAAAGCACGAGGTGGTGTTGATTTGGTTGGCGTTTGTGATTGTCTTGGAGAGAAGTTGCCACCCAAGTTACTCCTTGGTCGCTGTTGTCGTCCCTACAATTCTTTTTCTGCCAAAACAGCAAGCTGGAACAATCTATTGATAGAGTTATAGTCTTTATAATCAACAATATCCTGGATTTCATGCCTTAACCCTCCATAGAAACGAGCCATTTTATCCTCCTCATCCTCTTCTACCTCACAACGTAACATCCTATTTGAAGCTCTTGGTAGTACTCCTCTACCGACTTGCTACCTTGATCTAGACGCTGCAATTTTTTACGCAAGTCGGTGGAACAAATCTAGCTCGCATGTGCCGTTTCAACATATCTCAAGTATTAGGTTGTATGTTAGTTTTACTAGTTCATTCCACCAAATTATTGCAAAATCTTTGAATTCACTAGTGGCTTGTCTTACCCTATGAATTTCAGGAACTAGATGGGAGTTAAATTGCTCAACGGTCATTTCCCAATCTAGGTAAATTTCAGCATCATATGAACCGTAAAAGGATGGTATGGTAAACTTAACCTTGGCAAAAGGATCATCATTGCGGTTGTTAAAGTTAACATTATTTTCATGAATACTTCTCATACCTTGTCGATTGTGGTGCCGACGTTCCCGTAGTCGTATGTCTTGGGCAACTCGATGCATAGCGGCGTCATTGTGTGGTGCCCCATTTCGACCGTGGCCTACATCAGACTCTTCAGCTACATCATCCATTTCTTCATCCCCTAGTCCTTTGGGAGGAAGCTGGTTCTCCACAATCTCAACTTTGCCTGCAAGGTCTGAGATTCGATGATCTAGTCTCTCAAAGTTCTCTTGATTGTCTTGCTGGACCTTCGCGACGCTATCCTTAATCTCACTGGATGTTCTTGATGGTATCTCTGCTTGTTTTGGCAAGGGCTTCCTTGAGTTCCTTGTCCTCTTCGCAGATCCTCCCTAAGATCTTCAAAGAGCTTACTAAGTCATCGCCATCTCCCGCAGCTCTAGCTCTTGTATAGGGTCCCGCTATTGTTAGTAATAAAACAGAAGATAACACAAAAGTATTACCCCTATTAACTACTGGGTTATGGCAAGTGGATTTTCTCTCAAGCGTCTTACTACACTCTTGCAAGGTTCTTACCACAGCTGCAGGGAGTACAACTGGTGGCTGGTTCATGATACCAAACGAGTGTGAGTTGAGCGATTGCAAGGTTGAACCTGTACTGATCAGAAGTTTGTAGAGCTCGATAGGCAAATATAGTAGCAAAAGTTAGCAATAATTGAAATCAGATATACAACGTACTTGTCACAGTTGCTAGCCTAAGCATGCTCCTGAAACTAGTTCAACCTAGCAACGGATATATCAAAGCACAAAGGACTCAAAGGATGCAAGCAATTCTGATTTTTTTCTTCTCTTTCCCTGTTTTTGTTTCTTTTCTTCTCTTCTTATTTTTTTCAGTGCGGCACTTCATTTTTTTTGCACTTGCCTTTTATTTTACTTTCTTTTAACTCAAATATAAATAAAAAATATCACATTTTGGGATGAGATAAATAAAAAATCTCACATTTTGGGACGTGGGAGACAGTTAAACAGATGACCGAAAAATCAGCAAAAACGGTATGGGAACCTTCTGGGCTCCAGAACTCGGTCTGAGAGGCATTTTTTGAGGGTCAAAAATAGCACAAGTCCTCTTCAAGATTTTTCAGATGCACGTCATCGTCCTCTTCGAAACAAAAAAAGTACGCCCCAATCGGAGTTCGTATGCAGAAGTTATGCCAGTTTTAGTGAACACTACACAATCTGGAATTGCCTGCGACTTCACTTCTTTTTTCTAGTTAGGGGTAGAATAGGAATAGGTTTGCGGGTGAAAAAGGGTGGCCAGCGGTGTAGGGCAATTGTCACAAGGGTTTGTGGAATGGGCTATATAATGCAGAGCGGCGGTAAGGCCCAATCGAGAAGAATTCAGTTCAGTTCTAGGGTTGGCAGCGATGGGATGATAATTGATGCAAAACAAGAACTAGGGCAACGGAAAGGGACAACTAGAAACTAGGATCACGACCTCAAACCAGCAACAAGATGTTGATGATAGGCACAAATTCAACAAAGTGAAACTGAAACAAAAATTGCAAGGCACAAAGGGTTGTAGGACAGCGGAATTGATGATGAACTTTTTGTGGGGCAATTATTCTGGACTCTAGGACGATGGCAAAACAAAGTGGGGATACAGGAAATACCTATCGGGCAACTGAGGCTCTGATACCACTTGATGTGACATGGGGCCCGATCTTCCGACAGGTAGACGGTAATTCGATTTGTGGAGGACTCGACGTAAATGATTCGGGCTTCCGATCAGTTCCGATCAAAACCTGCAATCGCAACACCACGGCTCCGTTGGTTATCAACCATGCCAAGATGCGGTTGACCTTGCCCATAAGACTAGTTCCTGCAAGCAAATCGAGAACACGAGCAAGAACAAGAAAGAAGCAATCTCAAATTGTGAATTGTATTAAGCACACAAAATTGAGGTTCCACAAACCGAAGAACGGCGAAACTGCAATGGCAGAATAATCTAAGCAAAACCCAAAGCATAACAATGATGGCTACGAGGTTTTAATTCATGAGAGGGGTGGCGGCTAGGGTTTGGGGCACAGCCCTACTCCAAATACACGGGCCAAGGGGGGGGTCCCGTGCAACCCTAGGTCGTACAAGGCCTTTGGGCCCAAGTGGAGGTGTCGCAGCACCTGGTAGATTCTGTATGTCATATTGTTTTAATGATTCCTGTCGATCCAAAAGAAGTTTGAATGTGAAACCACTTCAATTGGAAAGCTCTCGTCGTGGGCTTCTCCGTAGAGTCCAAGAATGCCTCAATCGGACTTCCTATGACCCAGATATGGTCGTTTTATTAATGTGCTGTCCTGAGACTCCGAACCAAAATTGGAGTCTAACTTGAGCTCGACTTTAATTCCAACTAGACTTTGACTTCGAGGGATGATGTCCAGGTAAGCTTGTGATTCTTCTCCCCTATTCCTAAGCAACAAGACATCACAAGAATTTAGTAGCAACCCATCCATGAAATCATGAGCAGCGAGGAACGAGTTCACCTGGTGGTTTAATTGTCATGCATGTGCTCTTGTAATTGGTCCTTGCATATCTTGAAGAGTTGTGTTGTACGTATCCAAAGGAGTGATGTCCTCATCAAGACCCACCTTAGGACATAGCCTCTTGCACTTGCCTTAATTTAAATTGTTTACCACTCTAGTTGGTTATTGTGCAATACATGTCACCAATAATTCAATATTATTGTGTGACAACAGATGACACATCTTTTCATAAATATGTTCCATATATCATTAGTCAAATTTGAATTAGCACTTTGAAAACCTATCAGTTGTATATGGCATGGCTAAGCAAATTACACATTATCTAACCAACCCATGTTAGCATATACAAGCAACTAACTAATAATTATCCATTCTTGGATGACAAATAAATATGGCATAACAAATTACTCTTCGCCTTCATACGCTCCCAACACTTCAACATCAACACAAAATAAATATAAAATAGAGAAAATGGACTCTCGAACGATCCATTGAACAAATAAATTAGGAAAAGAAAGAAAATAGAATATTCCTCCCAAGGCAGACACATGGGCCTGGCAAAAATTTTATATAAAATGGGTTTTCCAAAATATAAACCTACAATGGCTGACATGTGGGCCCCACATGTCAGTGACTCATATCAACACCAAGCTAATGTCAGTGGACATGTGACAACAACCAGGTCATCCATGTCATCGCAGCAGCGTGCAAGAACCAAAGGTCACTGGCGATCAACTCTAGCAACCACAAGTTAGCTCCCCAGAAAACTCTCCTCCTGGCAATATTCTATTGCAGCTTTGTGAGCTTTGGTGAACTCCGAAGATGGTGATGAGCAATACAGTGATGATGGCTCGGGCTTGAAGATGACAATGACCTATCAGCTTCCTCCCGATGAGGTAATGCACACACTTGCTAGAACACGGCAAGGCAAACGAGATGTCGGGGTTTAAGAGCTATGGGGATCACTAGAGATGGTGAATCGAAGACTTCTTCTCTACGACAGTGCAAGGGCAAAAACTTGATATGCAGCAAAATGCGGGTGACTTGAGGTTTGCGAGCTCAAGGCAATCATGGTGCTCCCATTAAATAGCCCTAGAAGTCCAAGTCATGGCAGGAACGGATACCCACTCGGAGATAGAGACAACGGCTTGATAGGTGGGACCCACCTATCAGCGGCACGCACAAGCGGACCTGACCGATGGAATGGGCTGGTCCAATGGGCTAGGCAACGCGGTAGATCTGGGCCAAATTGGGCAAGTGCATAGGCTTCAGCCCAAAAGCTTTTTTTAGAATTTTAGATAAATTTTTGTTTTATAATTTTTTTTAAAAAAAAGTAAATAGCTTCAAATAAATAGAAAATATATTCACACAAATAGCACAAAGTTATGTAAAATACTTTAGAGCATATGGAACTCAAATAAAATAATTTTGAAAAATGTTCACCTTTGGTGGAGGAGTTCCAGGAGGACACAAATAATTAGGGTCCGAGTCTTATCAGTTGTCGGTGGTAAACTGAGGGGTCATTTATGTCTTCTACTTTCCACTGCATTTGCTTTAAGTCTTTATTTCAAGTCTAGCCTTGCGTGCCTTAATAATATAAGTTGGTCATAAGATCGTACACTAGTTATAATCAATAAATGAAGTCTTTTATTATATTACACTATATATGATTGTGATATTCATATATGTTGAGCTTGTTTGCACTAGCGTGATCCTGGACTAGTGCAGTATATATAGAGGATCTAGATTTGTATATTCAGGTCCTAACATAATCTCATGAATGTAATAGGTGCGTTAGTTAAACCAAATGGCATGACTAACCACTCATACAATTCAAATTTAATTTGAAAAGTAGTTTTCCATTTGTCACCAAGTTTTATCCTAATTTGATGATATCTGACTGCTTAAATCAAGTTTAGAAAATATCATAGCACCACTAAATTCATCAAGCATGTCTTCTACCCTAGGAATTTTGACATTGATATTATTGATAGCTTTACAATCTACACACATAAGCCATGAACCATTTTTTTTCAAACCAAAATAACATGAATAACGTTAAGGGTCTAAACTTTCATGTACATGCCTTTTGTGCAAACGTTCTTGCATTTGGGAGTTGAATTTCCTTTGTTTCCTCCAGATTTGTACGGTAAGGAGTGTAATATCTCAAAAGGAAAAATAGAAAATGTATTATTTAGAAAGAGAAAATAGGGGGATTTTCCTTTGTGGGCTAGTTTTGGGCCTGATGGTGAGGTGCTAACCCTACCCACCCCCTCTCCCACATCGTAGCCGCACCCCTGCCCCTTCTTTCCTCCCAGTTGTAGCCACCCCTTCCTCTCCCCAAATTGTAGCACACCTTTCTTCTCCCACTCCAAGCATTCCCCTCCTTCGCGTCCCTAGTCACTCCTCCCTTGTGCTAGCCACTGGCCACACCTCGAGCTGCTGTTGCTGTTACCCTTGGCGATGTCAAGGTGTATGGAGACCCTAGAGCAGGAGCTTGGGCTATGTGGAGGAGAGAAAACAAGCAATCTGAGGGGAAATGCTGATGTCACCGCTTCATCAGATCTTCGAGTAGAGGTATTACCCTTAGGATGACCTTGGTGGTGTTGGCGCTATGAAAGGGTGGTGTTTGGGTGGTTTCCTTGGTGGGTGTGGGTTAGGGTGATCACCGAAATGATTTTAAGCAATATTCAGATTTTAGGCAGATGCTGGCTCGATTTTCAACTTGAGTTTTGGGGTAACTATGGTCAGTTTCAGAGGTCCTCGAACTTGTGAAAAATGTAGAATATCGTCTAAAGTTTCATTAGAGTATAAGAGCGTAATGTTTGGTTGCTGTTTAAACGTTATGACCTGTTGAAGCTTGTTGTCTAGATTTGGATCGCTACTAGTAGTAGTCATAGTAATCTACAGACTATGGCTATTTATTGGCCAAATTAAGTTATTCCAATAACTAGTGAAAGATAGATAATTTTCTGTATATTTCAGAAATGTCATAGTTTTGTTATTTTTGGAGTTGTATAAAAATAGTTACAAAATTATCAAGTCTACTGTCCAATAAGACTACAAATTGATTTTTAAGGCTAAAATCAAGGTTAGATGAATTAATTAAAAAAGATTGATAACTAGAAATTTGTGGGTAATCTTCTGTAGTTTTCATAAAGTATATGGTTTTCTATGTTTAGGTTTTTGAGCTAGAAATTATGGTCTCCTGATCGCTAGGACAGCAAAGGGGTGAGTTGTTCAGCAAGTGAGAAAGTTAAAACGGGTCGTATGTGAGGTGCGATGTTGTTATGCTTGATGCTTCTACCGTTGATGCATGTTTTTGAGATATATATATATATATATATATATATATATATATATATATATATATATATATATATATATATATATATATATATATATTGTAGGAGGTGTGGCTTCAAACTCACACCATTCCGCTTCTCCGTAGGTAAAAAGGCAAGTACATGGTAGAATGATGATTCGCTTGAGATGAACTGTAGTTTAAATTGATAGTTGTTACTTTGCCGTCTTATATAATTATGCTTAATCATTATTATTGTTTATGCATGAGATCTTGGTAATGATGATGAAAGATGGATAGTGAATTCCATAACTTGCATACATATCACGAAAAGTACATATGAGCCAGGTCAGTGAGAAAGTCATATATCAATCCAGAGTGCATGAGCCAGGTCGGTGAGAAAGTTATGACTAGTCTAGAGTGCTCTTGAGTAAGACCTACTTCGGTAAGCCTCCTCCACATGATGGAAGGGAATGAGAGGGTGAACACCGGTGGGTGTGCACTCAGCTATGCCAGCATAAGCTATGTGATGTGTTTATGAGCATGTAGTCATATTTGCATTGCATTGCATCGCTAATGATGAATGATGACAAATGAGATGAATGGTTATGTTATTGTTTTATTATAGACTTGCTGAGTCGTGGACTCATCCTTGCTTATTTTACATGAGATAAACCATTATGTTATTGAGTAATGGACTCATTCAAACATGGTTAATGAGATAGATGTGATAAATGATTATATTATTACTTTATTATGTACTTGCTGAGTCGTGGATTCATCCTTGCTTGCTTTAATGTTTTAGTTGATCATTGAAGGCGACATGCATAGGATGGGAGTAGCATCATCTGTATCAATTGTCACATCATCTTCACACATTTTTTTGGTGTTCACTCATGAATAAGATAGTGCTTAACTATATTTAGATGATAGAATCACATTGTTGTAATATTTGTAGATAAGAACTTAGTCTGTTGTTTTTGTTAAATTGAGAGGTGTGGTTGGTTATGTATTGTTTACTTAATCTTGTTCATTGTCGTCGACAAAAGGTAAATGTTGCTCCCGGATGCTTGTAAACCGGGTATACCCAAGTGTGAAGACTTGGGCATGCTTTGGCACATGATTTCAAGTTTTATTATTGTTTCATTGTTGTTTATATAATTATGCAAATTGTTGTTATTCATGGTTTTGTAGTGTTGATAATTGCTTAGGTTGTTGCTAAAATTTATGATTAAAATGATCAAATATTAGTGGAAAAGTATGATGTAGTAATGTTTAGGGCATATAGAGTGCCGGGGTGTTACAAGGAGGGCAATTGGGAAATGATGCACTAGACGGCAAGTCAATTTGATGCTCGATTCAACACAGACTAGAAACAGTACTAGGAAAAGATGTCAACTCTTAGTAGACAACAAGGTATCCTTGAGCAATAGCACAAAATGCATCAGGCTTGGATTGTTCTTAACCACTTTGAAATCTTATTTGGTTTTTTCTGGGTTAAGCTTGATCCTGTGCTTGTATAGATTGGCGAAAGTCTCTTCCAGGTCCCAAACATGATTTTCCTCAGAGGAGCTCTTGACGATGATGTCGTCCACGTAGACCTCGAGGTTGCGGCCGATTTGAGGATCGAACATCTTGGTCATCAAACGCTGGAACGTCGCGTTGGCGTTGCGGAGGCCAAACGACATGGTAGTGTAGCAGTACGTGCCGAATGGCGTGATGAATGATGTCTTATTCTCGTCGCCGACCGCTAGTTTGATTTGATGATACCCAGAGTATGCATCCAGGAAGCTCAACATCTTGGTGTTCGCGGTGGAGTCGACGATCTGGTCGATGCGCGAAAGGGGAAAATTGTCCTTTGGGCATGCCGAATTTAAGCCCGTGTGGTCGACGCACATCTGCCACTTCCCACCTTTCTTCTACACGATGACCAGATTGGCTAACCATTCGGAATAGTTGATCTCTCGAATGAAGCCGGCCTTCAGGAGCTTGCCGAGGTTCTCCTTGATTATAGCGACCTTCTCTAGGGAGAAGCGGCGTAGCTTCTGGCATACGGGCCGACAGTTGGGCCGCACTTGCAATCTGTGCTCGACCACCTCCCTCGGGACACTCGGCATGTCCGTCGACTCCTAAGCGAATATGTCCTTGTTGGCACGGAGGAAGGTGACGAGCTCGAGTTCCTAATTGAAACTCTGCTCGGCTGAGACGTAGACGCACTTGGACACATCGTCTTCTTCGAGCGGCATAGCCTTCGTCGCCCCGCTAGGCTGGATGACCGCCTTCTGGCGGGCAACCTTCGTGGTTGCCTCAGGGCCCTGCTGAGGCAGCATGCCGGCGAGAGCCAAGGGGCCGGATCTCGCACTTCCATGACCTCGCGGTGGCCGTTTGCCAAAACAACTACCCGCGGCTGACCATCGCCATACTTGTGGTCCCTCTTCCGCTTCTTGGCCGTCGAGCCCAGGTTGACGTTCTTGGCGTTAGAGGGACCAACCTCACCCGAGTTGATGCCAAGCTTACCTTGGTCGTAGTCACCCTTCCAGTGAACCACGTCGTTCGCGTTCGCGTAGCGCTCCGCCATGCGAAACAACTTGCTGACGGTAAGCCTTGTCGTAATCTCTAGATCTTCGATGAGGCGCCGGTCGCGGACGCCGAACTTAAAGGCCTTGATCACAGCCTCATCGGAGATGCTCGAAATCAGGTTCCTCGTGCATATGAACCGTCGCACGAAGTCGCAGTGGGGTTCATTCTTCCCCTGGATAACTCGGTCTAGGTCCTCCCTACCGGGCCGCTCATAGCAACTTTGAAAGTTTGAGCGGAGGGCATTCTGAATTTGGCGCCATGAGCAGAAGGAGCCGGGCTTCTGATTGAAGAGCCAGGTGCGGGCAGCACCATCCAAGATGGTTGGGAAATAGTTGGCCATTACGTCCTCGTCTCCCCCGGCGGCCAAGATCGCGGTGGTGTAGATCGAAAGGAACTAATCTAGGTTCTTCATCCCGTTGAATTGCTCGATCAAGGCAGGCTTGAAATGGGTCGGCCAGCACACCCGCTGAAGGTCGTCGGAGTACGCCACGCAGCCATAAGCCGAAACAGGGGCGCGCCTAGAAAGGTGATCGCCGCTGCTGGAGTTTGATTCACGATCACCTCGGCGACCCAACCTATGACCACGCCGGCCATGGCGATGGGCCCGAGCATCACCTGGGAGGTACTGCAAGCGCTCATGGACCCGACAACGCCTTGGGGGAATGTTAGGAGAAAGACCCGACATGTTGCTGCTAGAATGAGAGTCGCTGTACGCCGGCTGTCGTCGTACACCATTCGGAGTTGCACTCGGGGAGCGACGGCACGGCAGAGTACGGGACAAATGCTAGCATTGTGGGTGCGTAGGAGACCAGCGGAGACGCTGGTGCCTGCGCGAGGAGCTGCCGTCACTCTTCAGGGAACGGGATCTGGATGGGCGGCTTTAGTGCTGCGACGGCACGGCTTCAGTAGCGGCCTTATCGAGCTCGTCTGTGAGAGCTCAACTGAAAAGGCCCGACTTTGAACGGGCGGGGTCGGTCATGACTCGGGCGATCGCACGGAGGTGCTTGCCCGATTGAGGGAGCTTGGAGCGTCCTGACGATGTTCCAATCTTCTCACGCTCCTTGGGCCATTCGGCGAGCGTCCTCGGGGGTCCTTCGGGCTGCGCTCCCCTTCCTCCACGCTAGTGCCATGGCTAGCGGCCATGAGAACAAGCTGATCACGCAGCGGTGGAGAGGGGGAGAACAGGGATGTGGAGCTTCCATGCTCGGGGACTGCATGCGAACTCGAGCTCGCGGAATGTCTTGCAGCGACGGACGCCATACCTCAAAAGTCCTGAGCTTCTTCAGAATGAGCGAAGCTTTCGGGCCCCATAGTGGGCGCCAGCTGTCGATGATCGGGATCGCCTGACCGCAAATATGAAATGGGGTTAGTGTGAATGAGGGACCCAAATCGAGCTACGCTCAACGAAGGAACGGATCTGCTGCGATGTTGGTCGGGGCGAAACGACAAAGAGCGTGACACGGCGGATTATACTAGTTCGAGCCCTTGTGAAGGTAATAGTTCTACTCCAGTCTTCCCCTGAGGCGAAGGAGCTCACTATTCTTGAGTACAGAGGTGGTTTACAGTTCAAGCTTGAGCGCTCTGGTTATGGATACCGTCCTATTGCTTGTGCATTGATGTCGTGTCCGTTGCCGATCTGCTTTAGGGGATTTTATACCCCTCCCGGCCATTACCAGAAACGGCCGGGAGAGATTCTCGGAGTAGTGCATGGTGCTCTTTGAGGACGTGCTGCAACCGTCCTGGACCTGATGCCCACGTCCACCTTAACTCCGTGATTCCCGGTCTTGGTAACTGTCGAGTAAGCGCACACCTCTAAGCCAAGGTTGAGGTCATGCGGGAGTTGAATCCCCACTCCCCAAGCTCGAGGTCGCAAGGGATCGCGGCTCAGTCGTGGTCAAGTCCAATGCCGCCACCCGAGCTAGGGACCCCGTTGATCGTGACACGACTGTCAGAGATTCCTCAGTCCCCGACATACTCAATCCAAACATTATATTCCTCGGATCCGTACTGAATTCTTGAAACCTCCTATCGATGTTTCTCCACTAGATGGAATCAGTAGTGTGCCTTAGCATTCTATTTTTCTTATGCTACTCCGAGTGCCAATGCAGTAGTTTTGCCTCATTTGGGTTTGCAATCAAAAGCTTCAAAACAAGGAATTATAGGCAGATACCATGCCACCTTAGTAGGAGGTCCTTTCTTCACCTCGATGCCCTCACTATCATCATCTGACACTACTACCGAATCGCCTTCAAAGACGTTGTAATGAGTCTTTAGTACCGTTTTTGAACCCAAGACAGCCATCCGGATCGATGTTCATGGGCATCACCCTGTCACTAACCGGCATCGATGAGCTATGAGCCATATATAATATATATGTGTGTGTCCACTAGCTATTATATTACAACTTTAATTACAACTAATGTATTATATGTACACATATTAGTTCTTCTATTCATCAGACATTTTTAATGTCACATAAGGACTTCATTTCCAGAGGTCACCCATCCTATTTACTACTCTCCTTAAGCATGCTTAACTTCGAGCTCTTATAAGATCCAGTACATTAGTGGTGGTATGATAATATCTAATATATAATGCGTTCCTTGTCCCCTTAACCCCGTGAAGTACCCAAACACTGATTTTCAATTATTTCAAATTAACAAACTATAGAGATAATTAGCAAACTATAGAGGTAATTAGCAAAATTTAAAACTTTCAAATTTATTTTTCATACTTCGACTATTAATGATGCTTGCAATATATGTGCAATTACTATTCATAGAACATGTAAAAACACCATAACTTTTGACTCATACCTTCGATTTTGGTGTTCTTGAGCTTTTCAGAATCATCACACGATGAGCTCTCCAATTATATTCTTTTAGATACCGATTATAGTTTGCAAATAAGAAATCCGAGCACTTTTGTTAAAATGGTCATAACTTTTGACTCAGAATCTGACGGACGCTTCTTTGCCTGCTTTGAAAGATGGTCGGATACTGATGATTTGTGCAAGTGCATGTGCGGTGATGGAATTCCAAAAAACATCGTTTAGGGCCTCAAAATGTCCTCTGAAGTTTTCAATCTGTTTTGGCCGTTTTTTCAATTATTGCAAATGGAATATTAGTTCCAATTATTTCAAATATAATATTATTTAATTTCAATTCTTTCAAATTAGAAGGTAGGAGAGGTAATTAGCAATATTTAAAATTTTCTATTTTTATTATTTATGGCGGTTTCAAATAGGGTCTTATTAGTGCTTACCGGAGGCACCAACCTGCTCGACAAAGACTGATCAAGATTCTGCTGGTGTCTCCAACCGTACTAATAAGACCCCATGCATTGAAGTTTATCATGGTTTAGTACCGTTCATTACACTAACTGCATCGATGTAACATCATCAAGACTGCTGGTGCCTTGAACCGCATTAAAGAGCCCCCGCAGCCTCACTAGCCATTGAACCAAGATCGTTGTAACTGCCAATCCTGCTCGAGCCCAACCGCAATCGATGGGCTCAGATCAAAGGTCAATTCTATAGTAGTGTGAATGACTCTTATGCTTGTACTGGAATGTGTTGCACACAGGACATACATGCAAATTTGCATAGTCTTTGCGTTATAGGATACAGTCATTTAGATATGTATGTATTCTTTCTATTTCCATTCCTAAGGGACAAAAAACCTTCTTAACTTTGTAGGTGGTTGTCAGCAACTCATTTCCCACTAGAAGCATGTCCAACAATAGACGTAACAATGCTGTGAAACTCTTGTCGAACAATTGTTGCTTTACTTCAATTTCAGTAGTTCAAGTACGGATGAATACCTTGTGTATTTTGACTTGTAGCCTATGAACAAAAGTTTCTTCGAGTCCTCCATTAAGCTCTAGAATTTACCATATTCTCTGTCATCATGGTTCCCTTCTGCATCATGCAGCATCTAATTCAAATTATCATCCTACAACCTATCCTCATCGGAACCACAATCGATATGATCATTTGGCATATCATTTACTTCATCGACAATGTTAATACTACCTGCTTCCTGTATATCCTGCTCTTCACCGTGACTGGTCCAACTTGTATACCCCCTCATAATTAAGTGTGCTTTGATCTACGTAGAGTTTTGAAACATCTTCAGATTCTCACAGTCAATGCACTTGACAAGACATAAACTACACCCCCTTATTAAAGATATCCTCCTCTATTGCTCTTCTAAAAGCGGAGACGCCATTAATGTACTCAGCACTCGCCACTACTACAGAAAATATTTGTACAGGCGGGTGGTACCCCATCTTCTCAGGCATTTTTGCACCCGCCTGTAACTGAAGGTCTGTGGAAATCTCTATATTTCCACAGGAGTTTTTAAGGACCGCTTGTAAAATTCATTTGTATAGGCGGGCTTAAGAAACCGGCCAGATAAATAAGATTTGTGCAAAGGTTCTAAGCCACCCGCTTGTACAAATGATTTGCATAGCGATCGCTTAAGAACCCGCCGCACAATCGCCATTTGTACAAAGTGTTTTGCTGCCCGCCTGGATAAGTGCTATTTATGCAGTCGGGTGGCTTAAGCACCCGCCTGCATAAATAAGCATTTTCATAGGCCCGGGCTTAAGCCGTCCGCCTGTACAGATCCAGAGAATTTTTTTTAATAATGTTATGTTAATTATATTATAATATTAATAAATGCATACATTCTATCAATCACATCACTGTTCAGCACAAATCCATACATAACAAGGACAAGGTTATATATACAAAGCACATATAAATCATAATTGCATTATGTATATATATACAAGGTTATATACGCAAGGTTATATATACTCCTTTGATATTCTCCTTGTAAAACTCTCCAGGTGTAGTATCCTGCGCCATGTACTCCTCTGATATTCTCTATCTAATATAAATTGCAGCTCATTGCCTTTCAAAAAAAATATATACACAAGGTTATTATATATACATCGTTGTTCACGGTCCGCCTATCCTCGCCTCCCAATTACAAAGTCTAGGATGCTTCGCCACTTCACCTCCGTGAGTAAAAGAAACTACCTCTCTCATGGATGACTTCACGATTTAATAAACGCACATGTCCTTTTGCACATTGCAAAGGTCATCATCAGTGAGTGCCAAAGTGGTCTTTGCAATCTTCACCTGCGATAATAAAGTAGACAATAAAGAGGTTAAACAATAGTGAAATCGAGAATCAAACAATAAATAAACTTGAATCACCAATTTGTATAGGCTTACGTCTTGGGGGTTGCTTCTGTACCTCCCGTTGATCCCAAGGAACTCGCAGACATAGTATCCACAAAGAACACTGCTTGGAGATTGCTTGTGGCACTTCAAATCAAATAATAATGTATGGAATTAGTACAGTTGGTAATTATACCCTTCCTTACTAGTGCAATTATGTTGAAGTATTACAAGTGTCTTCTTACCCATGGGTGGACATAGCAAAGCATCTTATTCTTACCCTTCGCAGGATCATGTTGCCCCCCTTTTTTGGTCGTGTAATTCTTGAAAGCCCTACTCAATGTCAACAACAACAAGTAACTATCATATCATAAAACAAATTATGTTATGTTATGTATGTTTGTGTATATATATTTCTTACGATTTAAGACGCCGTGAATTCATTGTAAGATTCTCGTGGGGTTCTCGATGAGTCAAGGACCATATATCCGCTTCGCTTTGCACAAAGATGAAACAAATGAAGTGATCGCTGCAACGAAAACTTATGTAAGTTTCACGAGTGCTTATGGTGCAAACTAAACTTTTAGCAACAATTGACGTAATGAGAAGATTACTTAAAATTGTAGGAGCCATTATGACGCCCTTGTCTTGCATCTCGAGCATTGCTTTTGATATGTATAGCCCCACATCTACTTGGCGATCTCGGTCGCCGGACTGCCGCTTTTTCTATCTCTGCTTTCGCATCGCTTTATCCTTCAATGCCTTTTCATTGAGTATGCTCTTAAGCTCGGCCATTAATCGCTATGGGGTTAAGGAACCCACACGCTTCCCATCTTTTTAGCATCGGATATTGCATTCTACACGTAAGACAATGGTCAATGCGCCAATTTATATGTCGAATGCCGGAAACATGACATTTTGGCAAATATCGATTTTGGCAAAATGCATCTTGTTCGACAAATTTGGTAGAAGTTAACTTTATTTAAAGGAAAACCACTAAAATCGCCAACTTACGATTTAGTGAAAATTATATGGATTCTCGCCAATTTTTAATGATCTAACAAGCCATTACTATAAAGAGGAACTCAACTTGGCACTCAACCGCTATACATTTGGGGTTTTTTATTATGCTATCGTAATGCAATATAATGATATGTCGTTATAATTTGTTATATCAAGACTTGCATGCTACCGCAAGAGCCGATATAACAATGTAGGGTAGGTCGATCAATGGCCAACTTACAGCACCACACGCCGATCATGTTGATGTCGAAGTTTTCCAAAATGGAACATCTGCTTGTAAGTCACCAAAATCGATCCGCACGTAGCGAGTATCCTCGTGTTTGTAGATATCCGAGGGACGGCGCTTGAATGCCCTTCACCCCAAGACGAGATGCCCTCAAGTACCACTATGGAATCTCTTCAACTCCCATGGTCCTTGTTGATCTCGCTCCTGGGAGAAATGGCTTGCCATGCTCATAAGTCTCTAGTGAAGACATGGTCTGACATGAGTGGAGTTGGCACTCTGCTTGACTTGGTGGTACGCTGATTGCAATCTACTACTTTGTTTTTCTTTGCAACCAACAACATCGCCGAAAATTAGGCGTGTTGTGACGGTTAGGGCAACGGAGGTGATGCATGCGGTGCACAAGGCGCCGACGACGAGATGCGCTACACGTGGTGAAGGCACCGAACTGAGATGCACGCCTGGTGAAGGCGATACCGCGAAAAAGATGTGCTACTGTGGTGAAGGCGCCGACAACGAGAAGATGCGCTACTGTGGTGAAGGCGCCGACGACAGAGAGAAGATGCGCTTATGGTGAAGGCGCCGACATGGAGAAGATGCGCTATGGTGAAGTATACCGCCATGGAGAAGATGCGCTAGGTGAAGGCGCCACCTATGAGAAGATGTGATTTGTGGTGTAGCCAATTTTGGAAGAGATAGGACGCCTTGACTTGTCAGCCATGCGCTCTCGACCTCTCTTGTATCAATGCATATCTTCCTTGGGCCATACAATAAATGACCCAACTGCATCTTGGATGGTCTCTACGTCATCAGGGGTGCTGAATGGTAGCTTCCACAAGCCAAGGCACGGAACAAGCACGATGTCCACTTGCACCTTTGCGTGACCAATCGGGACAGATTGGTTGTGTATCACTGTGCCCAGATATGCCATGCCCTCTGCAAGCTCGACGACCAAGCCCCATTACTCCAGATGTGTACAGAGCTTGCACTAGGTTGCCTCTGTGATATCATCCACAGGATATCGAGGCGTTGGGATTGGCGCGACCCGACGCTACTCTCGGATGCGGCCGGGCTCTGTTGTCATCCGATCCGACTTGTAATGCCCTTTCCGCCTCCTTCTCTTCCCACGCCTTAAAAACTCTTGTTGGGCCAGTTGTCTTATTGTATCATCCATGGTCCTCTTATATCTTTGACGTGACTTGTATTGGTCTTGATACTCCGGGAACCCATGCTTGAAGCCCACTCGACTTTCGACGCCATGAGTGCAACCTGGGTGTTCCTTGGTTCCCAACACCATCGTTAGGTCGTCGTTCTCCCTGCTTGGCATGAAAGATCCTCCGCTTGCTCGTATGGAGATCTTCAAGAGCTTGGCCGAAACTTCCAAGATCAGCAGGTCCACCGTGCTTTTGCAACCCTTCTTGTCATGGTTGGAGCTAGGACCCAATTTCGCTCGCCGCCACAAACTTGTCAATGGGTTCTCTATCCCAAAGACGGCTTCCTTCTTCTTTACTCCTCCACTCAACAATCTTAGGGCATACCCACCGTGCCTGTGTGATGGGGGTATTTTATTCTTCTTCGCGAGGGCAATCAGACACCTCGCTCAATGATAAGGCTTCGCTGGTGGTCTTCAACGACAAACTCCTACCATTCACCCATGGTGATTTTTCCATATTTCGAATGGTGTCTACTCCGCCTTCACAAAGTACTTGTTCACCATACCTCCAGCCCTAAGCTCTTCCCCATCACGCCCAAGGCATTCTTCTTAGTGATGGCCTCATACTGGGGAACCTTATGATTTTCGCAGCTCGGTCCACAGTGCGCCTTTGTCGCGTCCGCCACCTTTGTCCAGCTTATCAATCGTGATGGAGACATTGTCCTTGACAAGATAGTCGCAGCTATTTCGAACTTGGATAGTTCCTCACGAGGTGCTAGGGCTCTCCTAAAGGACCGACTCGTGATATACCAAGTCCTCGCCAGAACTTGTTCCTACTTCGCCTCTGCTGCTTATGCGAGGTCGTGGTTGTTGCAGCAGAGGAATCCACTTGAACATGCCCGCAGGTATCTTCAATTACCTCTTGAATCGCAGCTAGTTGGCGGATCGCCTTCCGCCTTTTCATAGAAATAAACACGAGGAATACGCAAACATAAGGAAATGCAATATGTCCACGCTTAAGCTACAAATAAAACAAGCTCACTCTTCTTAATACCTCTTCATTGGGATCGAGTCGAATCGATTTCCCCACATCGCCGCTCGCCAGGGCATGGAACTGGGCTAGGGCTCTTGTACGATGATTTAGGAACCATCGTCGCCTAAGGACAACGATGGGCTCGGTGTTCTTTCCAAATTGTGGTCAGATCATCCTTCTCGCCAAGTCTTGCTACCTTCCCAAGATCGCTTCTCCTCTCGCAGCGGCAGATATATCGAGCTCTACAAGGTGCCCTCTTACGCGCCTTCTTGGTGAGCAATTCTTTATCTCCCATCTTACTACAAAACAGATTGCAATGACATCAATTTGAGCCTATTAATATTTACAGCCAGTGCTATGGAGGTGGAAGGCCTACAGTGTCGCTACTTCTTTTCTTGGAGAAGAAACAATGACGATCTCGAGGAATAAGCATCGACTAACTCGTACTGCCAGAGCAGCGTAAAGACAGAGGATGCAAGCGTTATCCTAATGATTGGGCGAAAGCGCCCAGAGGTGTCTTTTTCAAGTCCGCCATTTGATTGGAATGAAATTTGGTCGCTACTTGATCATTTGATTGGAATGAAATTTGAACGGGTATATTTGATTTATGACGATATGAATCACTTGAAAAATAAACGATTCGCTCGGTTGCAGATTCATATAAGATCAATTCGATTGGCTCTTGATCGCTATAACATGTGGACCGCTTTTGCCTCAGGAGGAGATACCGATGGCGGCGGATCCAACGGGAATGGTCACGAATGTAGTTAATCTGGTCATCTGTCGAGAAACATCCTCCGCCTTAGCATAACGAGGCAAAGGTGTCAGCTCACAGACACCACCGATGCAAAGTTTGGGCCTCCTCCTCAAAACCAAACAACTCAAGCAAAGTGGACTCAGACACCCCTAGGGTTCTCCGTCAGGCATGAACTGAATGTATCTGCGGTTCGGGTCAATCCAAACTATGGCGAGAAGTCTCGACCCACTTTTCCACTACCGTGTCGAACTCACAATAGCCTCGTAAGACCTTCAAATGGTCAAGTGTTCTAAACGCCCACCCCACCCGTGGCTCCTCTGCAAGAAGAGGCGGTTGAGCGCCCTGCATGCTCAATCGACCCCGAGCCTTCAGACGTAATATAGAAGCTCGCTGAAGAACCGCCCGTAACCTCCTATGAACTCCAAATTCTCCGACTTGCGTAAACCGTGACATTGACATCAGAGAAACGAAGACTCTTTATTCTCCGGGATGAGAGGTTCCGGTCTCTAAGTCTTATCTCGTGGTCGATGTGGCACATGGTACTCCTCGCCCTCTTCCTTTTCATCGCCAGCCTCCTCCTCATGCGGAACTATGTTGGGACGAGCACGCACCGCCTAGCAATGTGCTCTAAGATGTCGAACCACCACGAAAAGCGCACACGGCTAGAACGGTGAGGAGGTGCCGCACCACCTCCGCGGAATTGAGTGCCCCCTCCTCTCTCGACTCCCTCCGCCGACTCTATGTGTCTCTAATCTGCACTGGCGGCCACACCAAGATGCCCGAGCCAAGTTCGTGATCTCGCAGCCCATCTCACCGCCTCGCTCACGCTTTATGTAACTTGGACTTCTTAGCATTCTCACCAGACAACAACTTCTTTTTCCTTCCTTTTTCCTACCATCCGCAAGTTGCACAGCTTGAATGTCAAGAACTTGCATCGTATTCATATGCATTTGAATGGAGTCCAAAGAAACCAGAGGGATGTGGATCTCACCGCCATAAAGTGAAGGAGAGTCGTCGCTAGCCGAGGGCTCGAATTTGTCGGCGTGACAAACGGGTAGTGCGAATCGGCGGTGGCGGTGCCGAGGCGGGTGGAGGATTGGAGTACGCAAGGCCGCAAGGCATGAAAACGAAGCCGCGCGCAAGGCGTGGGAGGCGTGAGAGAGGACTAGTTAGGTGCGGTCCAATATTAAAGCTCCACAAAGCGGTTCTCTGAATGTTGAAGCGTGTTTTTGCCTTTTTGGATAAGGTTAAGATCAACATACCGGATGATCCATTATCAGAAACATCATCTACCGGATCGATGCCTCTGTTTGACTCGGTGGCAAGATGGTCCGGCCACCTGAGGAAAAAAGAATCGGATCATCTTGTGTAGCGGTGTGCTAGCACCCAGCGTAGTCACAATAATAAAGGAGCGTGGACAATACGAAGACCGAACGATCCATATAGGAAAAGATAAAGACCCTCTCGAATGTGGACGACGGAGGCCTCGGCTAAGATTCACATACCGGACGCTCCATTAAGTCGAGAAAACTGCATCGATTATTGTTCTGACGAATAGTGCTTGGCTTCCTCGGCCTCTTTTGGCTTCAATTTACAGTGATGATCCGCCTTAATAGCTTAATTACCTACTATACTATCCTCGCACTTTCACGTAATGCTTTTACTCAAGTGCAATAAAAATATAAGTTCTATTACATATTAAGTTTTTACACAACGTGTCCCTATTTGCCTTTAACAACTTTTCCGACGCAATCATCACGCATATATGGCATCATTGAAATATCGAGGGTTTCTTCTACAAATTTGATCCTCTCCAAATCTCCGAAAGGCGGTAGGTCGTCGAATCGATTGTATTCTCCTCGCCGCAGCACATTATCAACTCCAACGATCCTTTGTTTTCTCGGGAACAACTATGTTCCTTTTCTTATTACTTGGGTCACTATGTAGAAAACTTGCGAGACTTCGTGGTTAGTATCCGTGGGTCAGCTGTGGCCAAGATTATTGAGGTCGATAGCCAGAACCCATAGTTGTTCACCTCCACACCATTAGGATGTTTGACCCAGCTTGTAAAGAAATACGGGATCCGTGATATCCCTTCCATAGTCGAAGTTCCCAAATTTCTTCAATGATTCTATAGTAGGTGTTCTTCTCCTTCGATCTCTGTGGCTTCTACCCGAACGCCACCGTTATGGGCCATCGCTTCTTGTCCTTTTGAATGGTATAAATCGGTACCCATTGATGTCATACGCTAGCCATGATGTTACTGCATTTGATGGGCCATGAGCCAACATTTTCAATGTTTCGCTTCTTCGCCCTCACCATCCGTATGTTTTGGTTCTTGAACCATGTGGTAAACATGCGCTTATTCTCTTTCACGATCCAATCAACTTGGCGCCCGGATTTTCTTTCAAGCTCTTCCAAGTGTTGCTCCACGCACGGCTCCACTATCTTTAGCTATTGCAAGATGGTGAAATGTGCTTGGTCCACATTCTTGTACTCATAGTAGATGAATCTTTTCTTTTCCTTAGTCCCTTTACTACCAACCACCCTCATGTCGAGGACAAGCACACCAATCGCCTTTCCGTGGGCATGAAGTAATCCGTGCAACACTCAATGACTCTCAAGATTGTAGCCCTCAATAATGGAACCCTCCGGTAAGCACGATTCCGTTGTAAGCTCTAAGCAAGCCCATCCACCTCTCAAATGAAAACATCCAATGTAAGAATATCGTCCCAGATTTTACCTCCTCGATAAGGAGAACCAAGAGGTGCGCATGATATCGAAAAAGGATGGAGGGAAGCACATCTCAAGTTGGTTTATAGTCTCCACTATGTAGTTCTCGCAGATAGCTCAGCTTGTTCATCATCGACACCTTCGTGAAATCGATTGCGTAAATGACACAACCGTGTCATGGCCACCTTTACAAATGTTGAGTTGATACCCCGATTGCAATTGGGAGCATTTAGTGTCATCATGACGTAAGGGCCGTGAGACTTCATACCACTTATCTTTAAATCTTTCATCGATACTAGGTTTTTGATGTTGGATGAATAACCAAACGGACTCGATCCCACGTAAGAACTTGCACATCGATCTTTTCTCCTCACCGCCGAGAGTAGCTTGTGGGGAAGGTAATACTTTCCATGTGTTCTTTCTTGAGGGTGTAGTTCTTTCCCGATTTTAAGTACTACTAAGTCTTTACGAGCTTTAAGGCCATCCTTTGTCTTTTACATCTAATGTCCAACAAGAGACCTAGCACGCCACACGTACATTCTTTATGACATGCATGGCATCGATGCTATGGCTTAATTTCCAAGTCCTTCCAAAGAGGGCAAATACTTGTAGAAAATTGACATCTTTTTGAATAGGACAACAAAGTGATTTAACCTCCTCATCGGTATTCTTCCTCTTCGACCCTCTTTTGGCCTTGCACCGCTTCTTCCTAAAACCACCTTGATGTTCTCGGACCATTTCAAACACTTTTTTCCCGCCATCGCTTTGGAGCCACACCTTCTCAACCGTATTGTCAAAATACTTGCCCATCTTATGTATTTGTGAGCTTTCAAGAAGAAACGGCAGTACACATGTACACTAACTTCCGTGAGCATGGAAGGAACGCCGATACGCTTTCATCCATGCATACTACACAAGTTATCTTCCTTTAATCTGACCCGATAGGGCTAGCAGTATGGGTAATCACCGATGGTAACAAAATTAATGGCTTTTAGTGTGAAGTATCGTTGTTGAACCGATCCCACACCGGACCCCATCGTATACAACATGGCCATATCTTCCATCGCTGGTTTGAGAAACACATCAATATCTACTCCAGGCTGTCTCGGGCCTTGGATAAGAATGGACAACATTAGGTACCTTCTCTTCATACATAGCCATGGAGGAAGGTTGTAGATGGATAGGACCACTGAACAAGTGCTATGTGTGGCATTCCATTCACTGAAAGGATTCATACCAATGGTACTCAGTGTGAACCTTACATTCCTGGGTTCGTTGCCGAAATCTGGATACATGTGATCAAAATTTCTCCATTGTCTAGCATCGGCTAGATGTCGAATCTTTCTATCTTTTTCTCGCTTGTCGGAATGCCAACCCATTAGTTCGAGTCCCTCTCATTCAAGTACAAACGCTTTCAGCGCCAATAAGCGCAAGTACCACATCACCAACGCAGGATTCTTTTCTTCTTGTCCGTGCGTCAAAAAGTGTCATCTTCGTTATTACCAATAGTACTATTCTTGTTCTTCTTATTCTTCGTAGTGCTAGTGAAGAATCATCATCGTCGTGGAGTCATCATTCTTCTTATACCGCTCGCTTTGCACACCTGCATTGATCCAAGTCCGTAATCTTTACGGAAGAGGATACAATGGTTCGGACATGCATGTATCTTTTGCACATCCAATGACATCGAGTGATAAGCTTCTTCGCGAAATAAGTGCTCGCCAAGGTAGGCAATCCATTAGCCTTCGATAGTATTTCGCCAAGAGCCTCAACAGATCGGTGAAACTCTTGTCCGACCATCCATTGCTAGCCTTCAATCAGAGAAGCATCAAAGACTCAGATGCAACACCGTAAACTCAAGGACAACCCTTGATTCCTCATATAACAGATCATTCACGCTTTGTGTAACACATCGACATTATCTAAACTGTCATCTCCTTTAAAACCCGTGGGTTCGGCATGGCGCAACATTTCTCTACATGAGCGATGCGACCATCATCTAGCAAACGAGCATGCACGTGAGCTTCATCTCCCAAACCATCAAGCACGCCACCGCACTTCGATCATCCACGAGATTGGGATCAACATCATCGGTTGTTTCATGGCGTACGTTGCTTGCCATGGTTGGACCAACATGTGTAATCCTCTATAAAACCTCTCATGATCGTGTGTGTTTGATTACACTTAAATCTCCCCACCCTACATTGTTCTTACAATTTTGCATGGACAAAGTTCCGCTTCCTTCTTAGTCCAAAGGCCCTTCTTCGAGCGGCTTTAATAAAAGTTTCGAGCTCTTTGAGGAATACACTTATTTCTTGGGGCATTGTACATCCATGCCCTTTCCATCTTGAACTCGAAATGTAAAAATCGATCAAAATGTCAATTATTTAGATAGAACTTTAACAAGAGAACCCTAAGTTAAATACTATAAAATGATTTTATTAAAATCACGAAAGAATGTAAGGTCCTCTCCTCTAGATCTAGAGAGGGATGCTCTTCCCTCTAGAGAGAGGGAGGGATACAAGATCCGCTCACAGATCTAGAAGGTGAGGGCTTCAACGAAAAAATTAGTCCAAAGGACACTCAATTCGTTGGTTTTGGTGATGTGTCTATGATATGTGGGTCCATCCGACTCTATGACAAAGGACCAGGTGTCAAAAAGTGAATCACGAATTTTAAAGAGTGTCAATAGCGCCAATCTCCCAAGCTTCAACCCCTCTCCCATGCACATTCTATCTACACTACATCTTCCTCTCCACAAGATATATAAACCTCTACAAATGTCGAATGAGATGCTCTTACCTTAGAGAGTTAACTATTCCAAGGATTTCAAGTTCAAAACCTAGCTCCCCTTATTTTCATAATTTTGGGGCTGCTCGAATCGCCGCAGAGAACGATCTGCTCGAGCTTTAAAGCGAAGTTTCCACAGCGTGTTCCTAAGACAACGGCTCGAGAAAAATAATAACGATCAAGCAAAACTGCCATACCGGATGATCCATCAAAGGCCAAAAGAACCATACCGGAGTATTGTCTCGGACGTTGGATTTTCGTGTTTTGCGGTGCATTGTAGAACAAAGGATGCTCCTAAGACATACATGAAAACGCATATCTGCATCTCCTTCATCACAAAATTTGCAGACAAGCATTTACAAAATTTGGACAAGCGGTTTGTTTAAGAACTACGCCTTTAAAGACTTGAACATCACCACAGGGGGTTCGTTAATTAATTAGGCCATCAATATAATTAACTAAGGTGGCTTGCTTAACATACCGCCTATGGAAACTACGCTTTCATGATGCGCCAGAAGAAAGCCGCCTGTGTAAAGATGACAATTTCCCAAGGCGGTTCCTTAAGAGAGTCGCCTGTGAAGAGCATAGTTTCCACAGGCGGCATCTAAAGGGCACTGCCTATGACAAGATCAATATTTTCACAGGCGGTTTCTTAAGAGAGCAGCTTGTAAAGATACCTTTACACAGGCGGTTCTTAACCCCAAGGACCGGCCGAAGTCATTTGAGGCAGCTCTCCTTTTAATCCGCCTATGGAAAGAAATCCTTAGTGTCTAGGAAAATTATTTCTGTAGTAGTGCGCGCAGTTCTCAGCATATATCTAGCTTCAGTCCGTCTACACTAAGCATATTGTCAACGTTTGTTGTCGGCAATAATGATTATAGGGCTAGACACTGGATCCAAACTCAATGGTAATGTCGTGCCCCGAATTTACAAATTCGGACACTCTGTGTATTCTGCACTAGTCCAGATCGGCTTAGTGCACACAGGCTAAACAGTATATAATATCACATCATACATAGCGAAATATTAAATATGTATTTCAAACATGTATATAAATGAGTGTACAACCTTATGGTCATCCTTACAATAGTCTGCCACGCAGGCTTACAATAGTCAAAGTAAATAAAATTCAATCTAGAAATATAAAAGACGTGATGTCCGGTTTTCTCCACAACAGCTTCGATTTAAGGCTTGCCCCTTAGTTTCCTGCCTCGACATACTCTTCTTCATAGGTCATGAAGTTTCTTCTTCTCGTAAGTTTGTCCTGGGTGAGTACACACCGCACTCAACAAGTTATGCACAGATGCACTTCTAATACTACATGCATGGCTTGTTTCAAGGAATTGGCTGTACTGGTTATTTTGCTTTGCATCAATTTTTTAAAAGGATATTTATTAGATTGAAAGCATCAAACCATATAGTCAACATATTTCTCAAATTGTTTTTTACAATATTTTGGACACACAGTCTCTAATCATCTTGCTCACAACTCTGGCACACAGCCACCTATCCCATTTTGTTTTTAGAACACTACCCCTTGACTGTAATCCCCGAGCATTGTCCAGTACCATGGACTCGGCTATTCAATGCTTTTTAACACTCGCAGAGGTTGTACACTTTACCCACAAGATACAGCTTGCACACCACAAAGGCGATTAACCGTAATAAAGCTTTTGAGACTTCTATCTTAGCCTAAGAACCTCTCCGTGTTGCCTTCACTATCACTTCCCTCACTCGTAGTAAGTATAGGACAGACGAACACCGCTGGATAGGGTACCAAGTCGAGGACGTACATGCCTCCCGCATGATTACCCCGTGTAACTGCCACCCCGAGGTATCAAAGGTAAGACATCAGAATCCTACTAAACTAGGTCTTCCCATTCAGATATGTGGTTGTACGAGACTCAGGTCAAAGGCTTGCAAGGTAAGGTCCTTAACTGACCAAGGCAAGACTTCCTTCTCTCAGTTTGGCACACAGCCCTCACAACACTCATTCCACCCCCAATTGCCACACAGGCCCACCTGGCACGAAGCCTTGGTCCACTTGCCTCCAGTCTAAATCAGTTCCAATTCCCAGCTTGTTAACAATTGCAACACATGCTCATATTCATCTTTCGTAGAACCACATGTGTCTCTACATTCCAATGTTAATACCAACATCATTCCACATTTTACTAAAAAGCATTCTCTATTCATTAGTCAAGATTGCCTTTGTATTCCAAAATGATTATTCACTTATATAAGCATGGCTACAACTATTCACTTGCCTAGCTTCCCGTGTTGGCACAATATCATCAACCAACTAAATTTACCCAACCTAAGTTATCAAGGAATCATGGCATATAAATGATATCAAGGTGGCATAAACAATTTGGTTGGATAGCTACTTCACCCAAAATAATTTAAGCCATTTTTAGTTGAATTAGCATGCATAGTTTAAAACAAAATATATTTCAAAAATTAGGAACAACATGGTCAGCATAACTTGCCTTCAAAAGTTCTTGGATCCTGTTCAAGTCAAATCTTGTATGGAAATTCCCCCTCGCAACCCTCCCAGCAAATCAACGCCTATTTAAAATTAACATAAACACAATAAATATATTTTAGAGAGAGTAAACTCAATTCTAAAATTCCACAAAATTAACCATTAAATAGTACTTGATTTTACAAATTTTTAGAAATTGGAATCACTCAAATCGGAGTTGAAATGCAAAAGTTACAAGCGTTTGAAGTTTTAAAATAAATCCAAAAAGAATAAACCAAATTTCTCCATTTATTTTTATACGGAAAATCCGAGAATTATGACGTCAGCATGGTTGATTATGACGTCAGCATCGTGTTGATTTTCTACCGAAAAATATATATTTAAAATTACTTATGACGTCATTATCACTATTTATGACGTCAGCAATGAAAATATTTTCTACCGAATATATTTAGTTACGAAAAACCGAATTTATGACGCCGCGATGACGCCATCGCTGACGCCGATTGACCCTGCCAGTCGACAAGTGGGTTCCCATCGATGACGCTACCACGACGTCAAGACCGACACGGTCGATCATCCGAAGTGACACGCGTCAACAAGATTATCACCCGAGAGCTTGATTAACTCTCAGCCGTCCGATAAAAAATGAACGGTCGGATCAAACCCGACGCTTCGGCTCGGTTACTGCGGAGTCAACACGTGGCGCATTCTCATCCCTCGGATCAAAATCCAACGGCGATGATTAAATCGAATAACAACTCAATTAATCCGGTCATGCGTCAAGATTCGTGCAATCGAGATCAGTGGCCAGGATTGCACCGACACTTTTGAGCGTCACCACGATACCAACACGTGGCTCAATCTTGACCACCAGATCTAAATCCAACAGTGACAATTTCTCGGGTGACGTCGACCACAGCGACGGCTGCGTCGTCTCGATTTCAAGACACACGCCGACGGCGAGATCGGTTCGCGGTGAAATCCGGTCCATCCGATTCAAAAGCAACGGCTCGAATTACTTCGAAATTAACGTTTAATATCTCCGGTTTAATATCTACAGTCAATGAAGCTACGTGGCACATTATCAACCGCATGATTGAAATCGAACGGCCAATGGTTGAAGATGGGGTTCACTGTAGCGATGACTACGTGGCCAAATCCCGATCGTCTGATATTAATCCAACGACTATTAGCTAACGCAAATTTTAGGCACACGTGGGCAGTTCCTTCCTCGGGCACGTGGCGCTATCCTGACCTTCCAATCCGAATCCTACGGTTGAGATCTAAAGCAATACTGTTCTGGTCTCCAATGCGAAGAGTTACGTGGACTCACCTCAGTCGTTGGATGCAAATCTGACGATCGACGTTGATTGAGATCTCGACGAGGACACGGCGAAGAGACACTGCGGAGATGAAGAAGAAGACCCGGCGCGCGCTTCCGTGATGCTCCGGCGAAGTGAGGTGGTCGCTGGATGCGCTCGACGTGGGCTTTACTCGGTGTCCTTGATGCGGCGGAGAGTCACCGAGCGACGCAAATGACGACGGAATGGTCTCGAACACCGACGAAACGCGTCACGGGCTACGGTGGTTCTCGGTGCGCGTGAAAGGGCTCGGCGGAAAAGCGAACGAGGTGCTTTATACCACCGTCTTGGCCAAGGAAGCGGCGAAGACGCGCGTGAGTAATGGCAGCGGTTTCTACTGAACGCGACGGCGCAGCGGCGGCGCTTCCAATCCTCGAGATTTAAGAGATGTGGTCGTAATCCGACCGTCCGCGCGTGATCCAACGGCACAACTAACGAACCGACAAGGGTGAACCTCCACCGTCTGATCAAGATCGCACGGTCGACGATTCGACGGCTTTAGGGTTTCCTGCGGTGCGCACAGTAATGGGCTCGGCCCATTACTATTCATCCGGGTTTTAATGATTTTACGATTAAAAATAATTTCGAATATTCATTTAATTTATTTGAGGCCTTTGAAAATATCGAGAAAAATTTAGAAAAATTCCGAAAATATTTTAGGACTTTTTGAACTCAAATAAAATATTTCCATTTAAATTTCATTAAAACTTTTCATTATTAAATAAATTTACTTGAGAAGAACCAATTTCCAAAAATTCAAATAAATCCAAATAAATTCCAAAAATTCTCAAAAATTCAAATTAAATTATGAAATTCAAAATTAACTAAATTTGAGGATGTTACAAACCTCCCCCCTTAACAGAATCTCGACCCCGAGATTCAGGGCTGGCTAGAGAAGAGGTTGGGAAACTCCTTCTTCAAATCTTCCTCACGTTCCCAAGTTGCCTCACCTTCTGAATGATTGCTCCACTGGACTCTGCAAAAGCGGGTTGACTTGTTTCTAGTCTTACGATCCATTGTATCTAAAATCTTCACTGGATATTCCTTATAAGTTAAATCTTCTTGCAGTTCAATAGCTTCGATAGGTGCTTGTTCTTCTGGTACTCTCAAACACTTCTTTAATTGAGATACATGGAATACATCATGTACCCCTGTCAAAGACTGCGGCAATTCCAACTTGTATGCAACTTCTCCTTTGCGGCTCAAAATCTTGAATGGTCCCACATATCTTGGAGCAAGTTTTCCTTTAGCATGGAATCTTTTAACTCCCTTTAATGGTGTGACCTTGAGATATACATAGTCTTCTGGTTCAAAACTCAAATCCCGACGTCGGTTGTCTGCGTAACTCTTTTGCTCGGATTGTGCGCTTTTCAACCTCTCTTATCGAGCAATCTTTTCTTCGCATCTAGAAGTATATCCGGTCCAAATACATGACGTTCTCCTGTCTCATTCCAGTTTAATGGTGTTCGGCATGAACGACCATATAAGGCTTCAAAAGGCGACATCTTTAAACTAGCCTGATAGCTATTATTGTAGCTAAACTCTGCGTATGGTAAACATTTGTCCCATGATGTGGTATATGACAAAGCACAGGCTCTGAGCATGTCTTCAAGAATCTGATTTACCCTTTCGGTCTGACCATCTGTCTGTGGATGGTATCTTGTCTTGAAATTCATAGAGTACCCATAGTTTGTATGCAGCTTATCCCAAAATCTCGAGGTAAATTGAGTACCTCTGTCCGATACTATCTTCTTGGGTACACCATGTAAACAAACAATTCGCGATATGTATAATTCTACTAGCTTATCTCCTGAGTAGGTGGTCTTTACAGGTATAAAGTGTGCAACTTTTATTAACCGATCTACTATGACCCATATGGAATCATAACCACCTTGAGTCCTAGGCAAACCGGTGATGAAATCCATCGATTTCTTCCCATTTCCACTCCTAGGTATCTTTAGCGGTTGTAGCAGATCCAATTGGTCTCCCGTGCATGGCTTTGACTCTCTGGCATACGTCACATAATGCGACATGTTCATCTACTTCTTTCTTCATGTTAGGCCACCAGAATCTTTCTTTCAAATCCTGATACATCTTCGCACTACCGGGGTGAATTGAATACTTGGAATTATGTGCTTCTTCCAGTATTAACTGTTTTAATTCCGGCATATGAGGTACACAAATTCGATTCTTCATCCACAAGGTTCCCTGCTCATCTATTCTGAAGTCTTTGGCTAGATCCTCATCCATCTTGGATTTAATCCTGTTAATCTTCTCATCATCTTTCTGTCCTTCCCTGATCTGTTCTTCTAGGGTCGGCTTAACCTCCAATATAGCTAGGAATCCTTCCGGAACAACTTCTAGTCTTAGCTTCTGAAGTTCCTTGCATAAATCCGGTTGGTCTTCTGCTGACATTGAATTTAGGCTATAGCTTTTCCGACTCAAAGCATCTGCCACCACATTTGCTTTTCCTGGATGATAGTGGATTCCAATGTTATAATCCTTGATTAACTCTAACCACCTTCGTTGTCTCATGTTGAGATCCGACTGGGTGAATATATACTTGAGAATTTTATGGTTGGTGTATATCTCACATCGGTTTCACATGAGATAGTGACGCCATATTTTAAGAGCGTGCACTACAGCAGCTAGCTCCAAATCATGAGTCGGATAATTTTGTTCATGTGGCCTTAACTGCCTTGATGCATAAGCTACCACTTTACCATTCTGCATCAGCACACATCCTAATCCCTGACGCGAGGCATCACAATATATATCAAAATTATCCTTGGTATTCGGCAACACCAAGACAGGTGCCGAAGTCAAACGCTTCTTCAGCTCTTGGAAACTCTTCTCGCACTCGGGCGACCAGGCGAACTTTTTCTCCTTCTTAAGGAATTGCGTAAGAGGTCTTGCAATTGAAGAAAATCCTTCAATGAATCGGCGATAGTATCCCGCCATACCAAGGAAACTCCTGATTTGTGTAACCGACTTTGGTTGCTCCCAATGCAACACTGCCTCTACTTTCTTCGGATCGACAGCTACTCCTTCAGCAGTCATTACGTGACCCAGGAACTCAACTTTCTTTTTCCAGAAGTCACATTTACTAAATTTTGCATATAGCTGGTTTTCTCTCAGCTTTTCCAAGACCATCCTTAAATGTCTTGCATGCTCTTCTTCCGACTTTGAGTAAACTAATATGTCATCGATGAATACGACAACAAACTTATCCAAATATTCCATGAACACTTTGTTCATCATATTCATAAAGTATGCAGGGGCATTAGTCAGTCCAAAAGACATGACTGTGAATTCATAATGCCCATACCTAGACGAAAAAGCCGTCTTTGGTATATCCTCAGTCCGAATCTTTAACTGATGGTATCCAGACCCAAGATCTATCTTTGAGAAGACTCCCGCTCCTCTTAACTGATCGAAGAGATCATCTATCCTGGGCAACGGATATTTGTTCTTTATCATCACCTCATTGAGTGCACGATAGTCTATACACATTCTGAAACTCCCATCCTTCTTCTTTACAAACAGTACCGGGGCTCCCCATGGCGATGAGCTAGGTCTTATGAAACCTTTTTCCAATAACTCCTTGATCTATTTCTTCATTTCTACTAATTCCTCAGTAGACATCCTATAGGGTCTCTTGGCTATTGGAGTGGTTCCAGGTACAAGCTCAATTACAAACTCTATATCTCTATCTGGCGGCATTCCAGGTAGGTCTTCGGGAAAAACATCAGGGTACTCATTAACTACCAAGACATCTTTCATTTCAATAGCTTTCACATTGTTAATCATTAATTGACTATCTTGAACAGCAACTGCTTGGATTTCCACCTTCTTGCCACTTGGGCTCTCAACTGTTACTACCCTTTGTCCACAGTCCAACACTGCCTTATGCTTGGATAACCAGTCCATTCCCAAAATCACATCTATGGTCTGAGTATCCAGTATAATCAAGTTTGCTAGGAACTCTATTCCATTTATTATTAATTGTACCCCAGAACATCCTACTTTAGCTCGGAGTTCTGATCCAGGGGTTTGGACTATTAATGTATTCTTAAGTTTAACCACATCCAATTCATTTTGCACAACAAAAACTTGAGAAATGAATGAATGAGAAGCTCCTGAATCAAACAAAATAGTAGCTGGTACTGAGTTAACTAGGAACTTACCCAGCACAACATCCGAAGCATTCTGAACTTCTTCCGCCAAGATGTGGTTAACTCTGCCTCGCACGTCTGATTGTGGTGCGGCTCCGGCTTGAACAGGTGCTCGGCTTCCACCTTGAGCTGGTGTTATTGCAGGCGTATTACCCAAGTTGAAGCGAACAGGGGTAACACCTCCCTTCTTGGGACAAACATTGGCAAAATGCCCCATCTCGTTGCAGTTGTAACAACGTCTTCCTGCCATTGACAGGTTCCCGGTTGCTTAGGTGCGGCTCTTCTTTGTGTGTCTCGGAACTGACGATGGAGGTTGCAATAGGCATTGGTGCTCTTGTGTTGCTTCCTGCTAAAATCGAGTGAAGCTGATGAGGTACCACCCTCGGTCTCTGCTGACTTTGGCGTCCTCCTTGTCGTGCTGTATAGCGGCGCTGCGATTGTCATCAATTCCTTGCGCTTATCCTCTAGAATGGCGCCTTGTTTACCAATTCACGGAAATCGAGGAGCGTGTGGGTGATCAGTCCCAGTTGAAGTCCAGAGTTGAGTCCCTTCATAAACCGGGACTGCCTAGCCTTGTCCGTGGATACGTCCTCTCCAAGCATATCGTGCAAGTTGTGTGAACTTGTTAAGATAATCAACCACCTGATTAGCCTCCCTACTTCAAAGAGCGAAACTCCTCCTTCTTGAGCTCCATCATCCTTCCGCACATGGTCTTGGCGGAAGGCGTAAAAACTCATCCCAAGTAATCTCCCGAGGATGCTCGTGGGAAGCGCAATAATTTTCCCACCACTCAGCAGCAGTGCCTTCCAGCTGGTGAGAGGCATACAAAACCCTCTCATTGCCAACACATTGAGATATGTGCAGCTTCCTCTCTATGGTGCGCAACCAATCATCAGCTTCTATAGGATTGACATTCCCAAAGAAGGTTGGGGGTCTAGTCCTCATGAAGTCCGATAATCTAGACTGATTCCCATGGTGATTAGCTTGGTTGTTGTTGTTAGCTGCGGCTTGGTTCTGCAACTGCTGCATCTGTTGCATCATAGTCTCCATTAATGAAGTCTGAGCGATCCAAGAATGCCCCTAAGTTATTCATGTCCACAGGTGGTGCTTGAGGGTTCGGTGCATTGTTTTGGTTTCCTTCTTGTTGTGATCCACTTCCTCCGGCTCCGCGGTTTCCACGAGTATTCACCATCTGAAGAACCAAAGAATTTAGGAAAAGAGGGAATAGAGTGGACAAGTATACAGAAATATTATGCGGGAAGGAGATTTGACTCGAACATAAGCATGCAATTTTATTTAATACCATAAGGATATGGCCGCTCACAAGTGCCTACGGCATTGCGGCGCATACCAAACTCGCATAACCATAGAAATTGTTCACCATAAGAAAACATAACAACTCATATAGTTCAAACCAAGCGACCGTTCTAGGGATGGACTCAACAATACTGACTTGACATAAACTTAACTCGATAACTGACTTTCACAGAAGTCGACTCTGACAATAATAAAAGAAAACTCTCTAGTCGTCGATCCATCCAGGCTGCGGTCCTCCGGAGGATCTTTGCGGCGGAGTCTTGGCGGTCTGTCGGGCGACTCGTCCTGATGCCCCCTCGCTGGTGGAGCGAAGGAACCCACCGACTCTGTTGGCTCGGGGCTACGGCTCGGTGTTGGTGGCTCGGCACTACGGCTCGGTCGTGCCCCGAATTTACAACCGGACACTCGTGTATTCTGCACTAGTCGAGGATCGCGCTAGTGCACACGAACTAACGAGTATAATATCACATCCTACGGCGGAATATTAAATAAGTATTTCAAACATGTATATAAACGAATGTACGACCTTATGGTCATCCTTACAATAATTATACACATGAGGCACAATAATCAAATAACAAAAGTTGAAGAGCGGAATATAAAAAGTTGTGATGTCCATCTTCTCCACAGTCGCTCCGACGAAGGCTTGCCCCTAGTTTTCCGGCTCCTCGACATACTCCTCTTCATACGCTGGCGTAGTCTCTTCTTCTGGTAAGTTTGTCCGCAAGGGTGAGTACACAGTGTACTCAACAAGTCATGCACAATGCATATCTATTTCACTACATGCATGGCTTATTACAAAGGAAAGTCTTTACTGGTTTTTTTGCTTTTGCAACAATATTTTAAACTATTGCTCATTTAGATTGAAAGCATCAAAATCATATAATCATTATATATAACTCAAGTTGTTTATTTTCACAACATTTTGGACACACAGTCCCTAGACAACTTCATTTCACAATTTTGGCACACAGCCAACCACCCCATTTTATTTTCAAACACTACCCCTTGACTGTAATCCCCGAGCATTGTCCATTACCGTGGACTCGGCTATTCGAACAGTTTTGACACTCTGCAGAGGTTTGTACACTTTACCCACAAGATACAATTGCACACCACAAAGGCGATTAGCCGTAACAAAGCTTTTCAGAGACTTCCATCTTAGCCTAAGAACCTCTCCGTGTCGCCTTCACTATCACTTCCCTCACTCAGAGCTGAAGTATAGGACAGACGAACACCGTTGGATAGGGTACCAAGCCGAAAATGCGCACGCTCCCGTCTGATTACCCCTGTAATCGCCACCGAGGTATCAAAGGTAAGACATCAGAATCCTACTAAACTAGGTCTTCCCATTCAGACATGTGGTTGTACGAGAGACTCAGGTCAAAGGCTTGCAAGGTAAGGTCCTTAACTGACCAAGGCAAGACTTCCTTCTCTCAACATTTGGCACACAGCCCTCACAACACTCAACCCACCCCACAGTTGCCACACAGGCCCACCTGGCACGAAGCCTCGGTCCACTTGCCCCAGTCTAAATCAATTCCACCCCAGGTTATTCTACGGTGCAACACATGCCCGTAATCGTCTTTCATGTAGAACCACAGGTCTCTCAGGTCCAACACCATTACCAACAGCATTCCACTTTATTCAAAAATCATTCCATAATATTTAGTCAAGGTTACATTTGTATTTAAGAATATCATTCACGTAGTAAGCACGACTAAGCAACTATTCACGGTCTAGCCTCCCGTGTTGGCACAATATATATCATCAACCAACTAGATTTACCCAACTTAGGTTATCAAGGAATCATGGCATACAAATGATATCAAGGTGGCATAAACAATTTGGTTGGATAGCTAATTCACCCAAAATAATTAAAGTCATTTTTAGTTGAATTAGCATGAATAGTTTAAAACAAAATACATTTCAAAATTTAGGAACAACATGGTCAAAGCATAACTTGCCTTCAAAGAGTTGTTGATTCTGGTCCGAAGTCAAATCTTGTACTGGAAATTCCCCCTCGCAATCTCCCGACAAATCAACGTCTAATTAAAATCAACATACACACAATAAATACATTTTCCAGAGAGCTAAATCAACTCTAAAAATTCTACAAAATTCACCAATAAATAGATCTTAATTTTACAAATTTTTAGAAATTGGAATCACTCAAATCGGAGTTAAAACACAAAAGTTATAAGCATTTAAAGTTTTAAAAATAATTCAAAAGAATAAACCAAATTTTCCTCATTTATTTTTATCTGAAAATCCGAGAATTATGACGTCGGCAGGACTATTTATGACATCAGCACCGAAACTGATTTCTTGAAATTATATATTTTAAAATCGGTTATATTTCGGCATAGAGCGTCATTGGCGGCGTCATCATCGGCGCCCGGCAGCGACAAGTGGGCCCCACCAATGGCGTCGATTCTTGACGTCGGCGATGACGCGATGTCGATCATTGGGCGTGACACGCGTCGACGCACCATCAACCGAGAGGTTGATTTATTCTCTACCGTCGGATTAAAAAATCAGCGAGATCTAGATATTTACCGGCTCGATTCTTTGTGGCAACACGTGGCGCACTCTCGTCCCTCAGATCAAAATCTAACGGCGAAGAATAACTCGAATAACAGCTCAATTGACCCGGTCATGCATCAAGATTCGTGCGATGCGATCAACGGCTCGGATCGCACCGACACTTTTGAGCGTCACCACGGTGCTGACGCGTGGCTCAATCGTGACCTTCGGATCGAAATCAAACGGCGGCTATTAATCGGTGGCGTCAGCGTATCGATGGCTGCGTCGCCTCAAATTTTGCGCAACCGCATCCGCCGCGATCTTTTGGACGACGCGGCGCCGTCTGGCGTTCATTACAAAATCAGCGACTCAGATTAATCCAAATTTCCGCTTAATAACTCGAGATCTACGACTTCTGATAAAATGGCTACGTGGCAAAGTATAAACTTACGATCCATATCTAATGGCTGATAGTTGATAATGAGGTTTACTATTCGCACGATTACGTGGCTAAACCTCAATCGTCCGATACAAATCCAGCGGCTGGCATTTGACTTAAGTTTTAAGCACCGCGGCGATCGGCAGCTACAGACGCGTGGCACTATCCTAGCCCTTCATTACTAGATCTCGGCTCTGGTGAAAATAGGACTCACTTGTTTCAAAGGAAGGCGTGGCGCACTTTCATGGCGTTCGATGAAGATCGGACGATGGTTGAGCTCCACTCTCGGTAGTCGCGGCGCGGCGGCGGAGAGGAAGAAGATGACCCCGACCGGGTGTTTCCGTGGCGCCGGCAGATAAGTAGTCCTTGAGCGCGGCTCGTCGTGGGCTTCTTGCTCTGATCCGGCGGCGAAGAGAATCCGAGCGGCAGCGCAAAGCTTTTCTGCCAGGTGGCTCGGAACCGGCGAAGCGTGAGTGCTATGGTGGCTCTTGGAATGCGTGAAAAGGCTTCGTCGTGCGACGGGCGTGCTTTATACACGGGCTAGAAGATGAAGCGGGAGAAGTGCAGCGGCGGTGGTAAATCGGCGGTTTCAACTTGCGGCGGCGGCGGCGTTACCGATGAAAACCCAGGCGGCGTGGCACAAAACCGTGCATCCGTGAAATCAGCAGAGCGGATAATGAACGTAGCGGTTGAATTGCAACCGTCGGATCAAAGATCGTCACGGATGGAAAAATCGGCTGACGCTAAGGTTTTAAATGGCGCGCCTGATAATGGGCTTCGACGAATTCTTTATTCACCCAAATTCAAAGGTTTATCGATTAAAAATAATTCGAATATTCGTTTAAATTATTTGAGGCTTCAAAAATATCGAGAAAAATTCTAGAAAAAAATCCTAAAAATATTTTAGGACATTTTGAACTCAAATAAAATATTTTAAATTTTATTTTATTAATACTTTTCATTATTAAATTAATTTCCCAATAAGAGTTATTTTCAGAAATTCAAATAAATTCCAGAAATTCTCAAAAATTCGAAATAAATTATAAAATTTATATTTAACCAAATCTAAGGATGTTACAAACCTCCCCCCCTTAACAGAATCTCGACCTCGAGATTCAGAACTGGCTAGAGAAGAGATTAGGAAACTCCTTCTTCAGATCTTCCTCACACTCCCAAGTTGCTTCACTTTCTGAGTGGTTGCTCCACTGGACTCTGCAAAAGCGGGTTGACTTGTTTCTTGTCTCACGATCCATGGTATCCAAAATCTTAACTGGATATTCCTTATAAGTTAAATCTTCTTGCAACTCAATGGCTTCTATTGGTGTTTGTTCCTCCGGTACTCGCAAACACTTCTTCAATTGAGATACAAGGAATACGTCATGTACTCCTGCTAAGGATTGCGGTAGTTCTAGCTGGTATGCAACTTTCCCCTTGCGGCTCAGGATCTTGAATGGTCCCACATATCTTGGGGCAAGTTTTCCTTTCGCATGAAACCTTTTAACTCCCTTTAATGGTGTGACTTTGAGATAAACATAATTGTCGGTGTTTCGAGAACCGGCAAGTGAATTTAACCAAATCAGGAGGGGCGGCGTTCCCGTTCCTCGAATGGTTAGACCCCCAAGAGAGAGAAAGAGGTCCGGGGTTTATCTTGGTTGGGTAGAATGTCCCTCTCGATCAGCGTGGTGGTGCGTATTGTATTGATCTTGATGAGCTCGTTGGGTTACAAGCGAGGGCTGCTTGAGCTCCTCGTGTGCGATAGTCGGATGAGGGAGCTAAGAACCACGAAGGGTTGGCGCTCGAGGTGTGCTTTCGAGCTATCGTATCACGAGTTCTTCTCCCCTTCTGCGGCGCTCGTGTGCAGGTGTTCCTTTGGAGGGCAGGCCTCCCCTTATATATCACGGGGTAGCTGGTTACATAGGCGTGTAAAGGAAAAATGGATGGGGCTCCCGGCGCTGAGAATCGGTCTTCTGCCTCGGCGTCTGGTCTTGGACTTGGCGTCGGCGGGTGGTTGTTGGCCCTGCGTCGGTTCGGTTGGCCCGTTGGCGTGATCCGCCCTCAGGAAAGCAGGCTTTGCTCTCTGTGGCTTGTCGGTGGCGTCGGGGTGTCGACTTTGGGGATTGCTTGGGAAAGGCGGCAGCGGCCTCCCCTCTCTGTCTGGTCATCTTTGAGCCGTGTCGATGGGAGTAGGTGGCGAATTGACGCCCGACTTCGATGATTGAGGTTGGCTTGTTGTGAAGGTGGCTCGAGTTAGCGATGCTCTCGGCCCGTCAGACTCGCGGTCGGGGCACCTCCAGTCGGTATTCTTTGGCTGCGGCATGTCTAATAACGCTGGTCGAGCTATCTCTTGGGGTCGGCTTGGCGGGCCTTGGCCCCGGGTTTTAAGCGCGATGGCGGCCATGTACCTCTGGGCGGCTGGGGATACTGTGTGGTCGTGTATCCGTCAATAGCCCCGAACCGGGCGGATTGGAGAGCGGTCGGGGGTTTTCTTCGGCGGCGGATCTTTGGGCAAGCGTGGCGCTCAGAGTGGCGGATCTTTTCTTTGCCATGATCCCGTGGTTAAGTCTAGTCGGTTTTGCGTCTGGCTGTATCCGGTGAGATCGACGAGCCCCGGCGGTCGGAGAAGCTGGGGTTTATCTCGTCTTGAGGCGCCCGTTCGCGGAGGCGATGGGCGTTAGTCCCATGCTCCGGCGAGGTGGCCGTGTTTCCGCGAATCGCCCGTCCGCAGTGTGGGACTGGAGGGTGAGAACAGCGTTGCCATATGTTAACTCGACGCCGTGCTCGTGGCGTGATAGCGGGTGGTTGAGTGGGCCTGATGGCTTCGAGGGAGCACCATTTTCGGCGGATGTTATCCGTCGTGGCGTCCGAGCCTTTGAGGCGACCCATGAAGTCTTTCATTACTCGATCGAGTCGGACCCAGTCGTGTGCCCGACTGGAAGCGCGGTAATACTGCCACCCGTCGATAGGCTCAGCGGAGAAGTGTGACGTATGACCTCGAACGGTTGAGGCGATTGGGTCGTCGGCCGGCCCAAGGGGCCTTGGGGCTCGCCTCATCCTCGTCCCTCGCTTTCGGTTTTTGCTCGGGCGACGTCGTCCACTTGGTGGCGAGGCGTTAGGGAGCCTGACATAGTCGAGCCCACAGTATCGTCGGTAAGCCTTTCACGTGGCTTCACGAGGTCGCCTGATCTGGCATGTTTTATCTCCATCGCGGGGCACCTCTTGGAGTTTGAGGCGAGGCAGAGGCCGTCGCCACTACTGCCGATGTTCCTTCGCTTGGCAGCGGTCTGTCAAGGATTGAGATCTTGAAGCGTCGAGATTAGGGCGGCGTCCCGATTGAACCGTCGGGGCGGTTGGGGAAGCGGAGAGCAGCGCCCGTTTCAGCGATGTCCGTTTAGTTGGCCTTTGTCCGTTCGGCGGTCGGCGCTCTTTATAAGCGGAGAGGAGAAGCTCGGTGATTCCCTGCATTGCCTGTTCTTAGCTGCGAAAGGAAGAGGCGAGGCGGCAAGTGAAAGATCGAAGAAAAGCCAGTGGAGGATTCTATGCCTTAGCCTTCTTCACCCGGCAATACCTGCACCCTCGGAATGGCGTGGCCGGTCGCCATTCTTGGCCTTTCGGGTGCTCGTCTGGCGAAGCGGTTCCTTCCGCCCGCGTGAAGTGGCTCGGTGGAGGAGTCTTCGAGGGCAGCGACTCGAACTGGCGGCGGCGAGATCGTCATGTAGCGTCCTTCTTCGGCGGGCTCGGCCTTCCCCTCCATCGTTTGTCGCGGCCTTCTTCACTTTACAAGGTGGAGGTGCACCATCGAGACCCCCACGTCTTGCACTCCTTGCGATCTTCATCCTGTTGTGTGAGGCTTTCTGAGGGATCGAACCCCATTGGGCCCTCTGGAGTACTTCTTCCATGTCGCGATCGTTGAAGAAGTCGGGCACATTCTTGGCGCCCGTCGGCGGCGCCGCCATCAACTCAGGTCTCACCGTTCGGCGAAATACCTTGACATGAAATTGCCGACCTCGAGCAGGGATAGCACCGAATGGTTCTACATTGGAATGTAGGGACGGCGCCCGGCTTTCACGGGAAGGCGGCCCGAAGCGGTGCCGAATAGGGTCGTCCGTGGGACGAGAGAAGAAAGGAAGATGGTGGTGATTCTTGAGCAGCTCGTGGCTCGAGCGAACTGACGGGTTATCTTTGTTGTGCGCGTTCATGGCGGCGCGTACAACCTCATGGGCGGCCCCACCGATGTTGAATCGAGTCGTCAGGCCCATGAGATGGAGGTTGGAGCTCCTTAGTCGGAAGTGGAGGCTCGGGTGGCGCCGTCACAGTGGTGAAAGGCCGCAGTGGCGGTGGTGGCGCTCGAGCCCTTGGCGGAGAACCCAGTTTGGTAAGTGGGAGGTTTCCCTACCCCCTTGCGTGCCTTAATTCCCCTCCTCTGGCTGAATAGAGTTCCTGCCCTCTTCGAGGCTGAAACATCCTCCGGGCATTCTTTGCCGGAGAAAGATAGAAGGCGGTCTAAAGCGGCGAGCCGTCTTGCGGGACTCCGCCCGAAAAGCACTGGAGAGCAGAGGAAGAGAGAAAGAGGCGGCGTGTCGGGCCATGATGTTGGCAGCGAAGCGTCGGAGTCAACGCCCTTTCTTCGGTTGGCGGTCGTCTTCGGCAGCGGAGACCGGCGGACTTCGTCTGAAGTGCGACTTTGGGGGCTGCCGCGGTCGGCGATCAATGGAGGACATCTCGACGGAGGTCATCACAGCGGTACCTCAAGCGGGGGCGCCCGGCGCGAGTGCCCGGAGGTGATGGCCTCCCTTCGCCGAGAAGAACCGACGAAGCGGCGTGTTGATCCGGCATCCGCTCGGCGTGGTTAGTCTTGTCCCCTCCGTCGTATTTGTTGGTTTTACCGGAATGTCCACTGACCGACTTTTGCTTTAGGGATTTTTGAACTGCAAGCGAGGCGGCGGACTACCGTAGGACCAGCGTATGATATACCGCCGGCGAGCGAGATGGGTCGGTCGTCGAGGCAAGCGTCGTGGCGCATGCGTCGCCGTGCCGTGCGTGGCGTGGCGGAGGTCGAGCGAGTGGTGGTCTTGGAGGTGTCCGCAGGCGGCGTGCCATAGCGCCCGGCGATCATCGAAGTCGCCCGTCACCAGGCGGGGGCGAGGGCGGACGATCCCCGCGCCGCCCGATCAGGTGCGCCAACTCCGGAGAATCCGGCAGCAGAGCAGTGCTGCTTTGTCGCCCGAAGAACGGCGAGGAAAGCTGCGGTCGAAATGGCGAAGCCACGGACTGACCGGCGGTGGCGATGAAGCCCAATACTGGAAGCGGGCGGCGGCATGTGAAACTTTCTCCGCCGCCCCGGCCATCTGGCGAAGCGGCGGTGGCCCATCAGCGAGCATCGTTCTCGGGGCGATGATGGCGGGTGAAGCCTGCCCTGCGGTCCCGGGCGAACAGTGAGGCCGGTCGGGTGAGCTGAATCTTCTCCTTGAATCCTCACGGGGCGGGGCGATCACCGGAGGGATCGACCGGCCGTATGATAATCATATTAGGAATTTTCTCGCCCTTCGAATATTCTTGGGATCTTGAAATGGAAGCGATGGTGGCTTGCGCATCTTGGTCGCTTCGGAGGCAAGTCAAGAGCTCCTCCGTCCCTTCTTGCGGCCGGAGGCTGCAGCGGAGGCGTCGCGACCAGCAGGACTCCAGTGCAGGAGGCTCGGGAAAGTGTGTATGACGGTCGTGTGGAAGAGCCCGTCGGATGGATGGCAGCGAAGGAGGGCGCCTACAGGGAGGGCCGGTCAGGCGAGTCCACTGAGGTGAGGTGTCGAGCTTGAGTCCCTCTTAGCGGAGGCCATGTAGTGAACCCGCTTGCTCGAGGCGGATCTTGTGTGTGTGGCTTCGAGAGAAGGCACCACTGCCTTCCAGGCGTCAGCGCTTCGAGGCGGCAGTTGGCCCAGAAGATCGTGCGAGAGGCCACGAGGAGGCTCAAGCTATGGAAGCGCCAGCGTCCGATAAATTTGTCGTCTGGGTTGATTCGGAAGTGCCGTCGTGGGTGCACCGACCTTCGCCCGATTTTGAGCTGCGAAAAAGGTTGGTCGCGGGCGCGATGTCTGGCGGTGGAAGGCGGCGGCATGTGGTCATGAGCTCAGGCGACTCGAGAAGAGATGGAGATTTGGCCGGGTGGTAGTCGCCATGGTAGGGACCTTAGGAAGATCGGCCCATTTGTCTGCGTCCATTGCTTTCGAGTTGCCGCGTGTTGATCTGCTATCGACCGAGTTAGCGCGTGCTTGGAACTCGTCGAAGTCGGTGAGGGCGGCGCTTTCTGGGAACCCACTTCGCGCTTATTGCGCCAGTCCTTCTACAATGGCCTTGACACAGACAAAGTTAGCGGGGGATCGCTCGAGCCGGACCCGGCGAGGAGGTGGCGCCTCGGACTCGGGTTGAGCCCCATGCGGCGATCGCCGGTAGGATACCCATGGGCGTCCTCCGCGGGGATTACGAATGATGTTAGGCATAAAGTTTTTGCAGATGTAAAAACTTCAATATATAGCGAATCGGGGTTTGTTTTTGTGCTTGCATGAGATCCTTCTTTTAGCCTTTCGGGAAACCATGACCACAGAAACCACGGGGTTTTTTAGAGCGTGGGTTTTCGATTCTCCGAAAAAGTAGCGAAGGAAGGAATTAGCGGACCTCCGCGATCGGGCGCCCGATTCGAGCCTCATGCGGGAGAGGTGGCCCGACTGACTCGTGGCTCGCGTGCGCAGGTAGCCCTGCATGGCGCTGCTTGGCCCGTGGCCATAGGGCGTGGGCGTGGCGCTGGGTCGGATAGGTTACGGTAGGAAGCCAAGTAGCTGGTCGGTCGTCGACCGCATGAATATGAATGGCGTCGGAAGGTGGGAGCACTTATTAGCATTTTGGCGAAGCGGGCGTTCCGTGACTTAATGTTGGACGCCGCAGGTTACCTTTCATGAGGCGCTACTTGAAACCATGCATTTGGTATGGGTAATATGGCGCTTGGGTGGGATATGGAGTTCTTGGCGAGAAGCCGTGTGGTCGGTCGGATCGCCGACCAAATAAGAATGTAAATGGTGCTGCCCCCAAGCCCCGGCGATGCCGCGGCGACGGGGTTTGGTCGGCGGCGTGTCGTGATCGTCTAAAAACCGTGGAGGAGATGGGTCGGGTGACTTATCTCTTTTGGGTTGGTCGGAGCGGCTTTCGTATTGGCCCAGTTGAGTTCAAGACGTCCGGAGTGGTGAGTCTGCTTGAATACGAAGTCGCGTCGTTCAGTGAGGCGGCGCTCTAGCAGTGTCGCTGGCATTGTCTGGTGGAATTTTAATGCGGAAATCGCGTCGGCGCGGGCGAGTGCGGCGGCGGCGAACCTGCGCGATGGCGATTTCGGCTGGGCGAATCCGCGCTATAAATCGTGCACGGGGCGGTAATCCATACTCAGCCCTAGCGCTCGCGTTGCCTTGCCTCGCCGTCTTCCAAACCCGTTCCCAGAGAACTTCTTGCGGCGCCATGTCGGCGGTGGGGGGGCGGGAGGTACAGCAAGCAACGGAAGAGCCACTGGGGCTCACCCTCCAAGCGTCAGACGGAGGCTCCTCGGCCGGCGGCGGCAGCGATCTCGACTTGCCCTCGCGAGTTCTTCTGTGGAACCCGTCGCGGTGGGTGTTCTTTTGTCGTTCGGACGTGGCGGGGTTCTTTGGGGCGTCTTGTTGGCGTTCTTTTCGGTCTTTGCTTTCCGCGGTCGGCCAGCCTGCGAGTCTGAAATAGCGGCGTTGGAGGTGGCTCGGGGCCCCAGAGGCGAGGCGGTCTGGCGAGGGCCGAGGCGGCGAGCATGGTGGGCGTCTTTGATGCGGTCCCACGCGAAACTTAGTGTCTCGGCCGGGCTCTTGCCGCCCTAAGAGATGGTGGCAGCCTTTAGGCCTTGGTGCTGAGGCCCGCGCCGCAAAGGGCCAGCTTTCGGGAACGCCTGCCCAGCCCGCCGAGCGAAGATAGCCAGCCTTGGCCAGCGTAAGTTCGACTCCTGCGAGTTCTCCTCTCCATGCTCCGCCCTTGAAGCATGGGCGGGAACTGGAGCCACTGGCCCAGGCTCAAGGACCCCGGCCCGTGGCGGCCGATCGCCTCGGCCTCACCGGGCCGTCACGGCGGCTGGCCCTGAGCCCTCGGGGCGCTCCGCCCGCGAAGTCAGCGGTCGCCCGCTCGGCGGAGTGCGTGCTAGCGTCTTTGCGCCCGACGTTTGCAACTCCTTCGGCGCAGCGACCTTGTCTCCCATATCGGCGGCGGCGGTAGCGGGCGAGAATCGGGAGCGGCGGGGAGCAGTGGCGCGGTACTGGAGGTCTCAGACGTGTGAGCAGGGCCTTGGCGGAGTCTCGGGGAGAACTCGAGGAGGATGCCTTTGGCCCGACCCTTAGGCCGCCGTCGCGGTCCCCCCTGAGCCCAGCCCGTCGTGGGGGCATCTCGAGTAGCTGGCGGCTTCTCCCGTCCTTCCATCTTCATGGTCAAGACGCATGATTGCTGATTTTTTGCTCTTCGTGCTTTAGGGCTAGCATGGGGCGTGAATTTTGCTTCTAAGCTTGCCTTAATGGATGTATCATACTTTTGTTGAAGTATATGGGATCTTGAGGCTTTCTTGCGAATGCTTGATGATTGTCGGATGCTTGCGAAAAAAACCCTTTGCGGATCGCTCGTGGGTTACCCGCGAAACTCACCACGCCCGCGGACCATTACTTTAGCGGTAGTGGTGAGGAAAACCGCCGGAGTTTTTTCAAGGCGTGAAGCCGTAACAACGGTTGAAGTGGTTTCTTGAGGGTAGGCCCCAGCAAACTAGAGGCGCTCGTAAGAAGGTTCTGTGGACTTTGCAAGCCTCCGGCGGGTTCGCCCTCGGGCTGATCGAGGCGGATAAACGCGCTCGACAAGAAAGCGGGTTCTTAGGAAAAAACCGCTGAGCTTTTCGATGTTCAAGCGTTAGACGTTGCCTTGCGTCTCTGAGTCGGTAGGTGCCGGGATTACCTCCGCGATGGTGAAGGGCCTTCCATGGGTGAAAGCTTGTGCTGCCGGCGTTGGTGGACTTGTCGTAGGACAAGTCGCCCGTGGAAGGCTCGACGCGGATCTGGCGATCCTGATAGCAAGTAGCGTTTGTTGGTATTTAGTAGGCCGGGAGAATAGCAGCGTCGCAGCGCCTCGTCGAGTTGGTCGGCGGCGTCTTCTTCTTGGTCGAGCCGAAACTTTGGTCGAAGGTTTGAAGCACAGGCGCCCGTATTATGGTCGGTCGGTAGGGCGGCCTCGGCGTAAACACCAGAAAGAATGGCGTAAACGCGGTCGACTGGTCGAATGGTTCGCGAGACTCAAAGGGCGGAGAACCTTCGACGCCCACCGCCCGCCGACTTCTTCAATCGATTGAAGATTACGCGGCTTGAGCCCTAGTATCATGCGTTTGCCCTTCGGCAGCGTTGATGCTGCGGTGGGGCGGCGGCCGCCCAGGTCGGCGGATGTTGAAGTTGTCGCGAAATTCAAAATTCCTTCAAGTAAGCTGCGTTCGTTATCGGTGATGATGGAGTTCGGGACCGAAGATGAAGCGATGCTTGCGGAAGAAGTCGGCGCTTCTTGGCAGACGTAATGGTGGCGGCAGCTTTGCTTCTATCCACTTGGTGAATTTGTCTACGCGGCGAAGAGGTGGGTGAAGCCCCGGGTGTTTTCTTGAAAGGCGGCGGTCGAACCCCAGACGCTGACGGCCATGTAATGGGGATCGTCTGGAGGGCTTGAAATTGGAAGGTGCGTCTGTCGAGCAAAAATTGGCAGCCCTCGCGGTGCGAATGATTTGCTTTCGGCGTCGACCCACCTATGATCGACGATGAAAGCCTGGCGGAAGCCTTACCCACGAGGACCGTGGGGCTGCGTGATGCCGCATACTCCGCCATGGATGTCGGCGACAACTCCTTGCCTTGAGTCGGTTAGGATGCGCCACAGAGAACCGGAGGACTCCTCTTGTAAAGGTCTTCGCCCGACCGGGGCGAAGGACTTAGCCTTGGCCGGCGAGTCACGGGCCTCGGTCGGATCGAGAAAGTCCCATGTCAGCGCTCGGCGTAAGGCTTCCTCGGTCGGACTGGCCCGTCGGCCGTCTTAGCGGTTCAGACGGAGGCGGCAGCAGGCGATCGGTGCTCGCTTGGCGGCCCAGGCGGGCGATCGCTGATCGACCACGAATTAAGCGAGCAGACGGTTGGCGAAGGTCGTGGGCAAAAGATCCCGGCGGAACGGTCCTGCCGAGCAATGTTGGCGTGATCGGCCTTCTTTGTTATAACGTCGGTAGGCTGTGATGGAGCTTCGAAACCCTTGAATTTTTCTTGAGCTTGCGCACCTCGCGTCTGTTGCCATCTTGGCAGTCTCGGGGCTCGGAGGTCTTCATGACTGGTCGACCACCAGCTTAGTCGCCCGTATATATAAAAAGCCGTCGCCTTGCCTTGAGTCGGCGGCGTCTGAAGACCATTGATGAGGGCTTCATACTCGGCGGCGTTGTTGGTGGCGTCGAAGTAGTCGGACGACATCTGGAGCTGTTGCGGCGGGGAGGCGGCAGCGATCGGCGCCGCTCCGTTCTTCGTGTAGGACCCGTCGAAGTACATTGTCGATGTCGGGTCTTGAGTCTTGGCGGCGCTGGGCCGGTCCTTTCGGCGGCGAAAGTCGGCAAGACAGGACTTGATTCTTTGTCTTGGGGATGAAGGAAATGTCGTGGCCGTTGAGCTCGGCGCCCACTTGGCTATTCTTCACGGCGTCACGGTTGCAGACGATCTACGCCTAGCGGCGAAGTCACCCGCGGAGATGGTCTTTGGTGAAATGGCGAATCGGCTTCCTCTTCGCGATTAGTACGCGTGAAACAACTTTTGCACTTGCGAATAGCGGGCCTTGGACTCGAGTACTTCAGCGATAAATAGACCGGCGCTGCACCAGGCCGGCCCTCCTCCGCCCTTCGGCAGCGGCGCGCGCTCCACGACACAGGTCGTGGCGGCGGCAATAGAAGGCGAAGGCTCGCATGGCGATAAGCCCGTCGAGATCGGGGGTGTCGGGGAAGGCCTTGTTGGTCGAGGCTTCTTGAGCCGTGCGTCCAAGCGGCGGTCGGACTTCTGGCAGCTTGTAAAGTGACATTCGCGTTCGCCAAGGCGAGAATCTGAAAGCAACTTCGAGCGCAAAAGCATCCGTCGGCTTCTGGGCGCCCTTTAAGTCGATGTCGGCCCCATCTTCATGATTGCGGAGACCTTCAGGGTTGAAAGCCCGATGCGGCGCTCGGATATGATGAATCAGGAGCTTCCTTAGGGACCCAGCGCATTTCTCGGGGTTGAGTTTTATCGGAACCACGGAGTTCGCAAAAGTTTCTTCGGTCGGCGGCGAGGTCACGGCCTTTCCCGGCAAGCGGCGATGTCGTCCACGTACACTCGATGTTCACGGCGATCTGGTCTTGAAGCAGGTGTACATACGGCGCGGTATATCGCGCTGCGTTCTTCGAGACCGAAGGGCATAGTTACGTAACGAGCAGGCGAGCGGAGTGATAAAAAGTCATGGTGGTGGGACTCTTTCATCGAGATCTGAGTGGTAGCGAGTAGGCGTCTAAGGCAGGCGACTTCGCGCAGGTGGAATCAATGACTTAGTCGATCCGTGGCAAGGAAAATGGTCCTTAGGACATGCCTTGTTAGAACTGTGTAGTCGACACACATCCTCCATTGCAGGACTTCTTTTTACAAGAGCAGGATTGGCAAGCCACTCGGGGTGGCGTACCTCTTTATGAATCCGCCTCCAAAAAGCTACTTCTTCCCCTATGAGCTGCGTTTTCTTCGTCAGCTTGCGCGAACCTTTGGCGGTAACTGGCGCCCGGGCGGATGTTCGAGGTGTGCTCGGCGACCTCCTTAGGATGCGGCATATCGGAGGTTTTCGGCGAACATCGATTGCGGGAATCGTTAAATAGCGCGCCTTCCTGTTGGCGGGGCGGACCCTACCGCCACGGTCTTGGCGGGTCTTGGGATCGTCGCGATCCCCTTGTCCTCCGCGGACTCGAAGAGACCAGTCGACTTCTTTGGGCGGGGCGAGTCGAGGAGGCTGCCTCCGTCATTCTTTGAGCTCGGCCGGACGTGATGACCGCCGAGCTAGCTACGCAACTGCCGCTCGCGGTTGAAAGCAAATTTGGAAGGATGAGGACGGTGATGATGCCCGTGGCCGGGATCTTCAACCAGTGCGTGTAGTTGGGGACCGCCATGAACTTGGCGTAGCATGGCCTCCCAAAATGGCGTGGTAGGAACCATAAACCCCACCACCTCGGCGAGGATCTCGGTCTGAAGTTTTGGGTCCTCCGAAGGTGACAGGCGGTCGACTGCACCGAGAGGTAAACTTGGCGGCGGGGACGGCGCGTGGAAGGCGCCTTGCTCGGGCCTTGGTCGGCGGGGGATGCTGAGCGTCGAGCATCTCAACATCTGAGGATGTTGAGACGCTGCGCCATCCATGATGACTTTGGTGGCGGCCGATCCTATGATGGGGTTCGACGGCAGTGGGTACCTTCGAAGTCGCGAACAGCGGTCGAGGTGGTCCGTCCGATCAAAAGTGATCGGTCTCCGACCAGCGGAGGTAGTTTGGGACCGCGGGGTCACCGTGTGCACCTCGCGGTAGGCGAGCTTCTGCCGGCGTTTGTCGGCGTAGCTATCCGGCCCGCCGAAGATCATAAGGCATCCGTCGGGCTCTGGGAACCCGGCGTCGGCCTTATCCGGTCCGGCCTCCGGCGTCGGGTCGCGTTTCTTTCCTCTGCCTTGGCTCGTGGGGTTTCGGAAAGAGCGCCTCGAGGACCGCGATCCCGGTATTTGTGCACTGACGGGGTACCGTGGTTGAACGCAGGCTATCCATCAGTTTCTCGAAGTGGTCGGATTGCTGCCGCGCCTGCTGCTTGTCAGGGCGTTCGGCGGCTGCGACCGTGTGGTCCTTGTGGACCTGCCTTTCCCTTCGCCTCCATTTGTCGGCGTGGTCGGAGGGCGCGGCCGGCTCGGGGCCGGGCTCTCGCTTGGTCTTTGCCTTATCGAAGATAGCCCCGCCTCCTCGCCGGGCGCCAGTTTGAGTGGCGATAATCGGCAGTCCTTGGTAGTCACAGGTTTAAAACAGCCGCTTGTGGACTAAGGCTCTGCATGTGGTGCGTAAATGAATGCTAGCGGCGTCGGCGTCGGCGATGTCGAGAGTTCATTACCTTTGTTGGGAAGCGCGGATGTAGTCCGGGCGTTTCTCGAGCTTCTTCTGCAGCTCTTAGTCCCAAAGTTCGAGCGCTTATGCGTGCCTGGAAGTTGCCGATGAAAGCGTTCTTTAGGTCGGCCCGATTCTTGATAGTCGTGAGGCGGTACTCGAGCGAACTCGGCGAGTCCATAAATAGAAAAGTCTTGAATAGCCGAAAAAGGTCATTAGTGGCCCCCGGCCCGGCAATGAGCGGTAATCTTCTAATAAGCAATGGGGTTCGTTGCCCCAGCGTACTTAGTGATGTTGGCTAGTGCCGAGCGGGCGAAATCCTTCGCGGCGGATCTCCGTGAGAATGCACTGAGGGCCCGGGCCCTCTGAGATCGAGCTCTGATCGCGGCGGCAGCCTATCGGCGACCTGCGAGCAGTCGCGGCGTCGACCGCTCTTCTTGGCGTCGAGGTGTCGCGGCGATCGTAGTGTTGTCCAAAGGCAATGGCCGGAGAACTGGGGCGCGCCTACGGTGGGTGACTCTCCGGCTTCCTTGGCGGATCGCTTTGCGGCCGAATGAGACCCCCGAAGTGCAGGGCAGTGCATGTTGTCTGTGGCGCTCTACCGGCTCCGGAGGTCTGGTGGTAACCCAGCCTCAGGCCACGTCAGGCTCGGGGATGCTGTGAACAACATTGCGGCCAGCGGCCGAAGTTTTAGCTCGGAAGGGAAAGCGCGGGTCATTCACGGCTCTTCCTCTATCTGTTGTTGCACTCGGCGCATGCAGCGCCGACTTAGCTTTTGCGAGGTAGCGCGTTAGCTCGGCCTGGTTGGTCGACCCGTGCCTTGCCAAGTCGGCGCCCGCGGCTCCGGCTCATTGTTGGCGAAGGCCCAGTCGGGAGTGGACTTAGGATGATCCGCCACAGTGCGTCTTCTTTGAGCCGCCTCGGCGCTTCGGGCGCGGTGGCGATCCTCTTGACTTAGTGAAATGGCGGCGAGTTGATCGCTCCACGCCCAACCCACGTTACATTCGCGGTGTAGGGCTCCTCAGGGCTTGCTCGGTGAGGCCGGAGCCGCCGTCGGTGGAGCTCTCCAAGATCTCGTGGATGGAAACGGTGTAGCCAGCCGCCGCCACCAAACACAGGTCTTGGAGGCGGAGGCATCGCCCATAAGCGCGCGCCAGGGCGCGGCGTCTGCGTCAGCGTCGCTTTGGCCGCGCGAGGCCTCAGCTGAAGGCTGCCAAGGGTGTGGATGGCGGCGGGCACCCATGGAAGCCTAATACAGGGGCGTGGCAGGGCGGCGTGAGCTCTCCCGTCGGACCGGCGATGAAGTCGAGGGATCCGAAACGGATTCGGCTCCTAGGCGCAAGCGCGCACGTTGTTGTCGAAGGAATCCATCGAGGAAGCAAAATGGGAGTCCGGAGACTGTGGTGACGCGCTAAGCCCCTACAGCGCCAACTAGCCGGTGTTCGAGCAACGGCAAGTGAATTTTGTAAGTCTGGAGGGCGCGCGTTCCGTTCCTCGAATGGTTAGACCCCAAGAGAGAAAGAGGTCGGGGTTTATCTTGGTTGGGCGAATGTCCCTACTCGATCCAGTGGTGGTGCGTATTTGTATTGATCTTGATGAGCTCGTTGGGTTACAGCGAGGCTGCGCCTTGAGCTCCTCGTGTGCGATAGTCGGATGAGGAGCTAAGAACACGAAGGGTTCGCGCTCGAGTCTTCCTTCGAGCTATGCGTATCTGAGGTTCTTCTCCCTTCTTGCGCTTTCGTGTGCAGGTGTTCCTTTGGAGGGCGAGGCCTCCCCTTATATATCCGGGGTGGTTTGGTTACATAGGCGTGTAAAGGAAAAATGGATGGGGCTCCCGGCGCTGAGGTCTGGTCTTACCTCGGCGTGGTCTTGGACTTGGCGTCGGCCAGGTGGTTGTTGGCCTGCGTCGGTCGGTGAAGCGGCTTGGCAGCGGATCCGCCCCTCAGAAGCAGCGCACTGCTCTGTGGCTTGTCGGTATTGACGTCGGGTGTCGACTTTCGAGGGATTGCTTGGAAAGCGCGTCCTCCCTCTCTGTCTGGTCATCTTTGAGCCTTGTGTCGATGGGGTAGGTGGCGGGTCGGGGCAAACCGATGATTTGAGGTTGGCTTGTTGTGAAGGTGGCTCGAGTTAGCGATGCTCTCGGCCCGTCAGGCTTCTTGATCGGGGCACCTCAAGTCGCTATTGCTATAGCTTGCGGTAATAATCTAACGCTGGTCGAGCTATCTCTTGGGGTCGGCTTGGCGAAGCCTTGGGCCCCGGGTTTTAAGCGCGATGGCGGCCCATGTACCTTTCTCAGGGCCTTTGGGGATACGTGTGTCGTGTATCGTCAATAATCTTGAGGCTCAAAAGCTCAACTTCGCGGCCTTGGTTATCTATAACTCTTACATGCGGATTGTGCGGTCTTCAACCTTTCTCGAATTAATGCAATCTTCTCTTACGCATCTGTAAGAATGTACGGTCCAAATACATGGCGTTCTCCGTCTCATTCGAGTTCAAAGGTGTCAAACACGATCGACCGTCTGAGCTTCAAAAGCGACATTTTCAAAGCGGCTTGATAAGCATTATTGTAGCTAAACTTCGGCATATGGCAAACACTTGTCCCATGAGGTTGTATATGACAATGCACGAACTCTTAGCATATCTTCAAGTATCGATTTACCCTTCGGTCGACCATACATGCGTGGATGGTATGCCGTACTAAAGATTCGATCGTGTACCAATAGGCGTGTGCAGCTTATCCCAAAATCTCGAGGTAAATTGGGTACCTCTGTCCGATACTATCTTTTTCGGTACACCGTGTAAACACACAATTCTTGCTATATACAATTCCGCTAACTTATCTCCAGAATAAGTTGTTTTTATGGGTATAAAATGAGCGACCTTTGTTAGTCGATCTACTATGACCCATATGGAGTCATATCCACTCTGAGTCCTTGGAAAGCCGGTGATGAAATCCATCCCGATTTCCTCCCATTTCCATTCTGGTATCTTAAGTGGTTGTAGATCCGTGGTCTCGATGCATGGCTTTGACTCTTTGACATACATCACACAGCGCTACATGCTTTCAAGCTACTTCTTTCTTCATATTTGTACAGAATCTTTTCTTGAGATCTTGGTACATTTTTGCACTCTGGGGTGAATTGAATACTTGGAATCATCGCTTCCTCCAAAATCAAGCTGTTTCAACTCCGGTTTATAGAATACATATAATACGTTCTTTATCCATAAAGTACCCTTCTCATCTACTCTGAAATCCTTAGCTAGATCTTCGTCCATCTTGGATTTGATTCTATTAATCTTCTCATCATCTTTTGACCTTCCTGATTTGCTCTTCAAGGTCGGCTTTACTTCAATGTAGCTAAGATTCCTTCGGTACAACTTCAATCTTAACCACGAAATTCTTTACTTAATCAGATTGATCTTTTGTTATTATCGATTTAAACCATGGCTTTTCCGACTCAAGGCATACCTTACCACATTGGCTTTTCTGGATGATAGTGAATTCCAAGATTGTAATCCATGATTAACTCTAGCCATCTCCTCTGTCTCATATTCGGTCCGATTGGTGAATATATACTTTAAACTTTTATGATCCGTATATATTTCACACCGATTTCCCACAAAGATAGTGGCGCCATATTTTAGAGCATGCACTACTGACTAGCTCTAAATCATGGGTCGGGTAATTTTGTTCATGTGGCCTTAGCGCCTTGACGCATACGCCACTACTTTACCATTCGCATCGGTACACATCCCAGTCCACGGCGAAGCATCACAATATATGTCAAAATTATCCTTGGTATTCGGCAACACCAAAAGCAGATGCGAAGTCAAACACTACTTGACTCTTGGAAACTCTTTTCACATTCGGTGTCCACAAGAACTTTTCTCTTTCTTTAACAATTGCGTAAGAGGTCTACAGCAATTGAAGAAAACCCTTCAATGAAAGCGGCGGTAGTACCCGGCCATTCCAAGGAAGCTCTGATCGAGTAGCCCGACTTTGGTTGCTCCCAATGCAACTCTTGCCTCTACTTTCGTAGGATCATGACTACACCTTCATTTGTCATCACATGACCTAAGAACTCAACTTTCTTTTCCAAAAGTCACACTTATTGAACTTTGCATATAAGCGATTTTCCTTAATTTCTCCAAAACCAACCTTAAATGTTACGCATGCTCTTCCTCCGTCTTGGAATAAACAAGAATATCATCGATAAACACAACGACAAACGTATCCAAGTATTCCATGAACACTTTGTTCATCATATTCATAAAGTATCACGGGCATTAGTGGGTCAAAGGACATGGTTTGTAAACTCATAATGTCCATACCTGAGCGAAAAAGTGCGTCTTTGGTATATCCTCGATCCGAATCTTTAGCGATGATATCCGGATCGAAGATCTATCTTTGAAAGACTCCTGCTCCTCTTAGCGATCAAAGAGATCATCAATTCGGGCAATGGGTATTTGTTCTTTATCGTCACATCATTGAGTGCCGCGATAGTCTATACACATCCTAAAACTCCCATCTTTCTTCTTTACAAATAACCTTTGGGGCTCCCCACGGTGATGAACTAGGTCTTATGAAACCTTTTTCCAATAACTCTTCAATCTGTTTCTTCATCTCTACTAGCTCTTCGGTGGACATTCTATAAGGTCTCTTCGCGATCGGAGCTGTTCCTGGCACTAGATCAATCACGAACTCTATATCCCTGTCCGGTGGCATTCCAGGCAAATCTTCGGGAAAGACGTCCGGGTATTCACTGACTACTGGAACCTCTTCCATGATAACTGCCTTCACACTGTTAACCTTAGGTTGATTTTCCCGGGTAACAAGTGCTTGAATCTCTACCTTCTTACCATCTGGGCTCTCGACTGTTACTACCCTTCGTCCACAATCAATCGCCTTATGCTTGGATAACGGTCCATTCCCAAAATCACATCTATAGTGCAGGGTATCTAATATGATTAGGTTAAGCTAGGAACTCTATTCCACTTATTAGTAATTTTACCCCGAACATCCTACTTTAGCTCGGAGTTACGATCCGGGGTTTGAACTATTAGCATATGCTTAAGTTTAACTACATCTAAATCATTTTCATAACAAAAACTTGAAAGCGAAGGAATGAAAGCTCTGAATCGAATAGAATTGTAGGCGGCATTGAGTTAACTAACGACTTACCCGATCACATCGTGGCATTACGAGCTTCTTAAAATCCGATGTGATTAACTCTTTCACGAGCGGTGATTGTGGTGCGGCTCGGCTTAGGCGGTACTCGACTTCCTCCTTGAGTGGTGTTACGGCGGAGTATTCCCAGTTAAAACAGACGAGAGTGACTCGTCCTTTCTTGGGGACGGAACATTGGCAAAATGCCCCATTCGTTGCGATTGTAGCGTCTTCACGCCATTAGATTTCTGGGTGGTGATGATCCTTGCGGTGTCTGTGGATTACGACGATAGGTCTCTGTGCAGGCATTGGAGCCCTTGTGCTGCTTCCTGACTGGAATCGGGTGAATTGTTGAGGTACCACCCTCGGTCTCTGCTGACCCTGGCGTCCTCCTTGCTGTGCCAGGCGACGTTTACGATTATCATCCAATTCCTTACGTTTGTCTTCCAGAATTAGGGCCTTGTTCACCAACTCCTGGAAATCAGGGAACGTGTGAGTGATCAGTCCCACCTGAAGTCCAGAGTTGAGTCCCTTCATAAACCGGGACTGCCTAGCCTTATCCGTGGCTACGTCCTCCGGTGCATAACGAGCAAGCTGTGTGAACTTGTTCAAGTAATCGGCCACTGACTGGCCCCATTGCTTCAAGGATCGGAACTCTTCTTTCTTGAGTTCCATCATACCCTCCGGCACATGGTGCTGGCGAAGGCTATAGTAAATTCATCGGTGATTTCTGAGGATGCTCATAGGAAGCGCAATAATTTTCCCACCATTGTTGATCCCTTCTAGGCGGTGGGAAGCATATAAGACTCTCTCATTGCTTGACACATTGGGTTATGTGCAGCTTCCTCTCGATTGTGCGCAACCAGTCATCTGCTTCAATGGGGTTGGCGTTCCCGGAGAAGGTTGGAGGTGCGGTCCTCATAAATCTGGCAGTCTTGAGTGATGCCCATGATGCCTGAGCTTGGTTGTTGTTGTTATTAGCGGCTGATTACTGCATCTCTTGCATCTGTTGCATCATAGTGCGCATGAGTTGGGTTTGAGCAGCCAGAATGCACAGGGTTGTTCATTTCCACAATTGGGGGTTGAGGTTGATTGCATTGTTTTGATTTCCTTCTGCTTGTGATCCGCTTCCTCCAGCTCCACGGTTTCCACAGTGTTCACCATCTAAAGAACATTAAGTTTAGGGAAAAGAGGAATAGGGTATGCAAGTAACAAGAATCTTATGCGGGGAGAAGATTTGTTCGACTCAAACATAAGCACACAATTTTTATTTAATATCATAAGGATATGGCCGCTCACAAGTGCCTCACGGGCATTGCAGCGCATACCAAACTGCATATATCATAGAAATTGTTCACCAAAAGCAACCATAACAACTCATAAGTTCAACCAACCGTACTAAGGCAAACTTAAATAAAGCCGACTCAATATATCTTGACTCAACACGAGTCGACTCGGAATATAGTAAAGCGGCTCGATCGTCGAGCCATCCAGTGCGGTCCTCCGGGCAGGTGTCTGGCGGGTGTGGCGGCATAGGTGCAACTGATCCCAATGCCTTGTTGGTGGAAACGTGGAACCCACTTGACTCTGCTGGCTTTGGGGTGCTGGCGGCTCTGGCACTCTACAGTCTTGGTGCCTCTGGTGGTGCCTCTGCCTGCAGGCTCCTCGGGGTCGGGGTCGTGCAGCTCAAGCACCGGCTCCGGCTCTGGTCCCTCTAACAGCTCCTCCAGCTCGTGCACCCTCCTGATGTAGTGAGTCATCGCCACTCTAACATCCTGCACCTGGGCCCTGACCTCGGCGACCTCGTCACGTGCCCTCTGCAGCTCCTGGACAGTCTCGTCGATGAGCTCCTCCTGGGCGACGACATACCTCGCCAAGTGGGTAACTGTAGCATCGTCCTCCTCCTCCGGGTCTCTGGCAAACCGGTTGTCTCGACGCGGGTGGAGACGGAAGACAGTGCCTACGAGCTCCTCAGAGAAAATGTGTGCTGTCTGACGCGCCAGCGGACAAGCGATCTCTGGATCCCGGCCTCAAAAGTAGACCTCTGGCGGTGAAAGCAAGCAGACGGTGGCTCTCCCGGTCTCGGGCGTGAGCGATGACCTTGGCGTCCCGCGACGTCGGCTGGCCGAACCACCGAGTTACCTCGGTAGATCGGCCTCACGAAGCCCTCTAGTAGCTGAAGCAGGTACCACAGCTCAGCAGCGTAGCCACCAGTGCGCTCTCCGAAAGAGTGGATCCTCCTCATCTGCCAAAACAGATCTCGTCAGGATCTAAATTTTGAAAGAAATCAAAAGCGGTACAAACATCTGACATAGGTATGAAGTAAGAAAGAAAGGACAAGTCAAGATGTCATTTATAATCTTGCACAATTTTAATCTCTTAGAAAATAACCTTATCTTTTATCGGCCAATCTAAACTAGGGTCAAGTCCTCACGATCGGTATGCTCGATACCACCTCTGTCGTGCCCGAATTTACAACCGGACACTCTGTGTATTCGCACTAGTCAAGATCGCTAGTGCACACGGAGCTTAACGAGTATAATATCACATCATACACAGCGGAATATTAAATAAGTATTTCAAACATGTATATAAGCGAGTATGCGACCTTATGGTCATCCTTACAATAATTATGCCCTTGCAGGCTTACAATAATCAAATAACAAAAAGTTCATTGTGGAATATAAAAAGTTGTGATGTCCATCTTCTCCTGATCGCTCAAGCGAAGGCTTGCCCCTAGTTTTCGGCTCCTCGACATACTCCTCTTCATCTGTGGCGTAGTCTCTTCTTCACAGTAAGTTTGTCCATGAGGTGAGTACCTGGCGTACTCAACAAGTCATGCACAATGCATATCTATTTCACTACATGCATGGCTTATTACAAAGGAAAGTCTTTCTTGGTTATTTTGCTTTTGCAACAATATTTTAAACTATTACTCATTTAGATTGAAAGCATCAAAATCATATAATCATTATATATAACTCAAGTTGTTTATTTTCACAACATTTTGGACACAGGTCCCTAGACAACTTCATTTCACAATTTTGGCACATGACCAACCACCCCATTTATTTTCAAACACTACCCCTTGTTTGTAATCCCGAGCATTGTCCATTACCGTGGACTCGGCTATTGACATTTTGACACTCTGCGAGAGGTTTGTACACTTTACCCACAAGATACAATTGCACACACACAAAGGCGATTAACGTAACAAAGCTTTTGAGACTTCCATCTTAGCCTAAGAACCTCTCAGTGTCGCCTTCTCTATCACTTCCCTCACTCGAGCTGAAGTATAGAGACGAGACGAACACCATTGGATAGGTACCAAGCGAAGCGAGCACGCTCCCGTCTGATTACCCCGTATAAGCGCCACCCGAGTATCAAAGGTAAGACATCGAGAATCCTACTAAACTAGGTCTTCCCATTCGGACATGTGGTTGTCACGAGAGACTCAGTCAAAGGCTTGCAAGGTAAGGTCCTTAAGCCGGCCAAGGCAAGACTTCCTTCTCTCAACATTTGGCACCTGACCCTCACAACCTCAACCCACCCCACGGTTGCCACACAGGCCCACAGCCTGAAGCCTCGGTCCACTTGCCCCAGTCTAAATCAATTCCACCCCGGGTTATTCAATGGTGCAACACATGCATGTCGTCTTTCATGTAGAACCACACAGTCTCTCGGTCCAACACCATTACCAACACATTCCACTTTATTCAAAAATCATTCCATAATATTTAGTCAAGGTTACATTTGTATTTAAGAATATCATTCACGTAGTAAGCATGACTAAGCAACTATTCACAGTCTAGCCTTAGTGTTGGCACAATATATATCATCAACCAACTAGATTTACCCAACTTAGGTTATCAAGGAATCATGGCATACAAATGATATCAAGGTGGCATAAACAATTTGGTTGGATAGCTAATTCACCCAAAATAATTAAAGTCATTTTTAGTTGAATTAGCATGCATAGTTTAAAACAAAATACATTTCAAAATTTAGGAACAACATGGTCAAAGCATAACTTGCCTTCAAGAGTTGTTGATTCTGGTCGAAGTCAAATCTTGCCTTTGAAATTCCCCTCGCAATCTCCGACAAATCAACGTCTAATTAAAATCAACATACACACAATAAATACATTTTCCAGAGAGCTAAATCAACTCTAAAAATTCTACAAAATTCACCAATAAATAAATCTTAATTTTACAAATTTTTAGAAATTGGAATCACTCAAATCGGAGTTAAAAGCATAAAGTTATAAGCATTTAAAGTTTTAAAATAATTCAAAAAGAATAAACCAAATTTTCCTCATTTATTTTTATACTGAAAATCCGAGAATTATGACGTCATCGGGACTATTTATAGCGTCAGCACGAAACTGATTTCTTGAAATTATATATTTTAAAATCGAATTTATGGCGTCGGCATAGCGTCATTCTTAACGTCATCATCGAGCGCCCGGCCTGATAAGTGGGCCCCACCGATGGCGTCGATTCTTGGCGTCGGCGATGACCGCGTGTCGATCATTGGTGCGTGACGGCGTCGGCGCACCATCAACCGAGAGGTTGAATTATTCTCTTCCGTCGGATTAAAATCAGCGAGATCTAGATATTTATTCGGCTCGATTCTTTGCGGCGGCAACCGTGGCGCACTCTCGTCCCTCGGATCAAAATCTAGCGGCGAAGAATAACTCGAATAACGGCTCAATTGACCGGTCATGCATCAAGATTAGATGCGATCACGATCAGCGGCTCGGATCGCCGCACACTTTGGCGTCACCACGGTCTTGTAGCGTGGCTCAATCGTGACCTTGGATCGAAATCAAGCGGCGGCTATTAATCGGTGGCGTCAACCATATCGGCGATTCGTCGCCTCGGTACTGCGCAACCGCGTCCGCGCGATCTTTGGGCCGACACGCGGCGCCGTCTGGCGTTCATTACAAAATCAGCGACTCAGATTAATCCAAATTCACGCTTAATAACTTTCCGGATCTAACACTCTGATAAAATGGCTCGTGGCAAAGTATAAACCGCGCGATCCATATCTAATGGTGACGAGTTGATAATGAGGTTTACTATTATGCGATTCGTGGCTAAACCTCAATCGTCGGATACAAATCAGCGGCTAGCATTTGACTTAAGTTTTAAGCACCGCGGGCGATCGGCTCTACGAGCGCGTGGCACTATCCTAGCCCTTCATTACTAGATCTCTGACTCGGTGAAAATAGGACTCCTTTGTTTCAAAGGAAGGCGTGGCGCTTTTCATGGCGTTCGATGAAGATCGGACGATGGTTGAACTCCACTCTCCGCGAGTCGGCGGCGAAAGCGGCGGAGAGGAAAAAGATGACCCGCGCGGCGTTCCGTGGCCTTGCCGGCGAGATAAGTAGTCCTTGGCGCGGCTCGTCGTGGGCTTCTTGCTACGGTCGGCGGCGGCGAAGTCCGCGGGCGAAGCGCAAAACTGCAACGGAGTGGCTCGGAACTTGGCGAAAGCGTGAAGTGCTATGGTGGCTCTTGGAATGCGTGAAAAGGCTTAATCGGTGCGGACGGACATGCTTTATACGGGCTAGAAGATGAAGCGGGAGAGATGCGGCGGTGGGTAAATCTGGCGGTTTCAACTTAGCGCCGCGGCGGCGGCGTTACGATGAAGAAGCAGGCGGCGTGGCACAAACCGTGCATCCGCGTGAAATCCAGCAACGGGATAATGAGCAAGCGGTTGAATTACAACCGTCGGATCAAGATCGTCTGGCGGAAAAATCGGCGACGCTAGGGTTTAATGATGCGCCGCGATAATGGGCTCGGCATATTCTTTATTCACGAATTTCAAGGTTTATCGATTAAAAATAATTCGAATATCGTTTAAATTATTTGAGGCTTCAAAAATATCAGAAAAATTCTAGAAAAATTACTAAAAATATTTTAGGACATTTTGAACTCAAATAAAATATTTTAAATTTTATTTTATTAATACTTTTCATTATCAAATTAATTTCCTGTAAGAGTTATTTTGAAATTCAAATAAATTCAAATAAATTCAGAAATTCTCAAAAATTCAAAATAAATTATAAAATTTATATTTAACCATCTGAGGATGTTCAGATCTGGTGCCTCCTAGGCAGGTGCCTCTGCAGGGTGCCCCTGATAGAGCTCGGGCTCCTCGGGATCGGGAGTCGTGCGGCTCTAGCTCGGCTCGCTCGAGGTCCCTCCAGCGCCTCCTCCCTTTCGCGAACCCTCGATATGTAGACACCTAGGCCCTCGGCGGTGTCACCTGCAAGAGCCACGACCTCTGCCACCTCCTCACGAGACCTCTGAAGCTCCCGAGCAGTCTCGTCTATAAGCTCCTCTGGCGATGGCGTACCTCGCCAAGTGAGTGGCTGTAGCATCGTCCTCCTCCTCCGGGGTCTCTGTCCAAGCCGGTTGTCTCGGCGTGGATGAAGATGAAAGACGGTGCCTACGAGCTCCTCGGAGAAAGTGCGTGCGATATGACGCATCGCCAGACGGGCAGTCTCCTAAATCCCGACCTCAAAAGTGGACCTCCTAGTAGTGAAGTGAAACGGACGACTGGCTCTCCCCCTGTCTCTAGCAAAGACAGTGATCTTGACGTCCCAGGCGATGTCCAGCCCTGCTCGAACCACCGAGTTACCTTGGTAGATTAGCCTCACAAAACCCTCCAGAAACTGAAGCAGATACTACAACTCGGCAGCAAAGCCTCCAGTGCGCTCACCAAAGGTGTGAATCCTCCTCATCTGCCAAAATACAAGTCGTCAGAGCTAGATTTTAGAATCATAAAGTCATAACAGAAAATTGCAGCATAGACACGAAGTAAGAAGAAAAGGCTAGTCAAGATTTCATTCATAATCTTGTTCAATTTTAACTTTTTTAGAAAATAACCTTATCTTTATCGACCAGTCTACTTAGGGTCAAGTCCTACAGTCGGTATGCTCTGATACCACCTCTGTCGTGCCCCGAATTTACAAATTCGGACACTCTGTGTGATGCACTAGTCGAGGATCGCTAGTGCACACAGGCTAAGCAGGTATAATATCACATCATACCTGCAATGAAATATTAAATATGTATTTCAAACATGTATATAAGCGAGTGTACAACCTTATGGTCATCCTTACAATGAATGCGCCCTTGCGAAACACAATAGTCAAAGTAAATAAAGTTCAACGGCGGAAATATAAAAGGCGTGATGTCCGTCTTCTCCACGATCGCTCAGAGCGAAGGCTTGCCCTAGTTTCTGGCTCCTCGACATACTCCTCTTCGTAAGTGGCGTAGTTTCTTCTTCACAGTAAGTTTGTCATAAGGGTAGTACACCGTACTCAACAAGTTATGCCTGATGCACTTCTAATACTACATGCATGGCTTGTTTCAAGGAATTGGTCATCTTGGTTATTTTGCTTTGCATCAATTTTTAAAGGATATTTATTAGATTGAAAGCATCAAACCATATAGTCAACATATTTCTCAAATTGTTTTTACAATATTTTGGACACACAATCTCTAATCATCTTACTCACAACTCGGCACCTGACCACCCATCCCATTTGTTTTAGAACAATACCCTTATTTGTAATCCCGAGCATTGTCGATCTGTGGACTCGGCTATTGAACGATTTTAACACTCTGCGGAGGTTGTACACTTTACCCACAAGATAAAGTTGCACACCACAAAGGCAATTAAGTAACAAAGCTTTTGAGAGACTTCTATCTTAGCCTAAGAACCTCTACGTGTTGCCTTCACTATCACTTCCCTCACTCGAGGCGAAGTATAGAGACAGAGCGAACACCGTTGGATAGGGTACCAAAGCCGTATACAGAACACGCTCCCCGTCTGATTACCCAGTGTAGCGCCACCGAGTATCAAAGGTAAGACATCAGAATCCTACTAAACTAGGTCTTCCCATTAGATATGTGGTTGTTCGAGACACTCCGGTCAAAGGCTTGCAAGGTAAGGTCCTTAAACTGACCAAGGCAAGACTTCCTTCTCTCGGTTGGCACCTGACCCTCACAACACTCATTCCACCCCCAATTGCCACACAGGCCCACCTGGCACGAAGCCTTGGTCCACTTGCCTCCAGTCTAAATCAGTTCCACCCCAGTTGTTAACAGTGCAACATATGCTCATATTCATCTTTCGTGTAGAACCACACAGGTCTCTACATTCCAATGTTAATACCAACATCATTCCACATTTTACTAAAAAGCATTCTCTATTCATTAGTCAGTATTGCCTTTGTATTCCAAAATGATTATTCACGATATAAGCATGGCTAAGCAACTATTCACGGTCTAGCCTCCCGTGTTGGTATAATATCATCAACCAACTAAATTTACCCAACCTAAGTTATCAAGGAATCATGGCATACAAATGATATCAAGGTGGCATAAACAATTTGGTTGGATAGCTACTTCACCCAAAATAATTTAAGCTATTTTTAGTTGAATTAGCATGCATAGTTTAAAACAAAATATATTTCAAAAATTAGGAACAACATGGTCAAAGCATAACTTGCCTTCAAAAAGTTGCTGATCCTGTTCCGAAGTCAAATCTTGTACTGGAAATTCCCCCTCGCAACCCTCCGGCAAATCAACGTCTATTTAAAATTAACATAAACACAATAAATATATTTTATAGAGAGAAACTCAATTCTAAAAATTCCACAAAATTCACCATTAAATAGATCTTGATTTTACAAATTTTTAGAAATTGGAATCACTCAAATCGGAGTTGAAACGCAAAACTTACAAGCGTTTGAAGTTTTAAAATAAATCCAAAAAGAATAAACCAAATTTCTCCATTTATTTTTATATGGCAAATCCGAGAATTATGACGTCAGCATGGTTAATTGTGACGTCAGCACGAATGATTTTCTACCGAAAAATATATATTTAAAATTAATTGTGGCGTCATTATCACTATTTATAGCGTCGACAATGAAAATATTTTCTCTGAATATATTTATTTACGAAAACCGAATTTATAGCGTCGGCATGGCGTCACTTCTTTAACGTCGACATTGACCCTGCCGGTCGACAAGTGGGCCACACTGATGGCGTCGTGCGGCGTCGTCGACCGCGGACCGCGTGTCGATCATCCGGCGTGACAGCGTCATCGCATTATCACCGGAAGCTTGATTAACTCTCGGTAGTCCGATCAAAATGAGCGGTCGGATCAAACCCGGCAACCGGCTCCGATTAGCTGCGGAGTCGACCGTGGCGCATTCTCATCCCTCGGATCAAAATCCAGCGGCGATGATTAAATCGAATAACAACTCAATTAATCCGGTCATCGTCAAGATTCGTGCAATCGAGATCGGTGGCGAGATTGCCGCAAACACTGGCGTCACCACGATACCAACCGTGGCCCAATCTTGACCACGGATCTAAATCGGCGGTGACAATTTCTCGGGTGGCGTCGACCCGGTGGCAGGCTGCGTCGTCTCGATTCGCGCTGCAGCGTCGGCCTTGGCGGCTCGGCGGCGGTGAAATCCGGTCCATCCGATTCAAAAGCAATGGCTCGAATTACTTGAAATTAACGTTTAATATCTCGGTTTAATATCTCTGATCAGCGAAGCTCGTGGCACATTATCGACCGCGCGATTGAAATCGAGCGGCCAATGGTTGAAGATGGGGTTCCTCATGGCGATGACTCGTGGCTAAATCTCGATCGTCGATACTAATCCAGCGACTATTAGCTAGCGCGAATTTAAGGCACCGTGGGCGGTCCTTCCTCGAACGCGTGGCGCTATCGACCTTCAATCCGAATCCTACGGTTGAGATCTAAAGCAATCTGTTACGGTCTCTAATGCGAAGAGTTACGTGGACTCACCCGATCGTTGGATCACGAATCGTGATCGGCGTTGATCGAGATCTCGGCGAGACACGGCGAAGACAACTGCCGAAGATGAAGAAAGACCCGGCGGCGGCGTTTCGTGATGCTCGGCGAAGTGAGGTAGTCGCCGGATGCGGCTCGGCGTGGGCTTTACTCCGGTGTCCTTGGATGTGGCGGAGAGTCACGGAGCGGCGCAAATGGCAGCGGAATGGCCTCGAGAACTCGGCGAAACGCGTCACGGGGCTCGGTGGTTCTCGGTGTGCGTGAAAGGATCGGCGGAGTGCGGGCAGGTGCTATACCACCGTCTTGGCCAAGGAAGCGGCGAGCGCTGCGTGAGTAATGGCGGCGGTTTCTACCGAGCCGCGGTGGCTCTGGCGTTTCCATTCCTCGAGAGCGAAGAGCGTGGTCGTAATCCGGCCGTCGCGTGATCAGCGGCGGCATTAACGAACCAACAGGCGAACCTCCACCGTCGATCAAGATCGCCGCGATTGACGATTCGGCGGCTTTAGGGTTTTCTGATGCGCCTGATAATGGGCTCGACCGTTACTATTCATCACAGGTTTTAATGATTTTGCGATTAAAAATAATTACGAATATTCATTTAATTTATTTGAGGCACTTAAAATATCAGAAAAATTCTAGAAAAATTCCAGAAAATATTTTAGGACCTTTTGAACTCAAATAAAATATTTCCATTTAAATTTCATTAAAACTTTTCATTATTAAATAAATTTACAGAGAAGAACCAATTTCCAAAAATTCAAATAAATCCAAATAAATTCCAGAAATTCTCAAAAATCCAAATTAAATTATGAAATTCAAAATTAACTAAATTTGAGGATGTTACAGGTAACACAAGACAGGGATTTATACAGGTTCAGGCCCTCACGGAAGAGGTGATACCCTAGTCCTATGCTCCGGGATTATGAGAGTCTATCTTACTGTTGATGATTTGATGATGATGTCTCCCCACCCCCCTTATATAGTGGAGGGGTGTGGTAACAAGGAAGTGTCTTGATCGGTTACAAGATGGAGATTCTATCTCTATCCTTTCCCACCGAATCTGCTAACAATCAAGATTACAATCGTATCCTACCTAATCAAGGTTGGTTACTATCTTCAAGACTTCCTTGTTGCGCACGGCGGTGACATTTCGGGTGGTACCCGTCACCATGCAGTCGGCTCGGCCCATCCCCTCTTAGGTGTTCCTTGCGACCCGCTGTGCAAATACCCAGGGTCTATGTACTCCACAGTAGCCCCCGAGTGCTTTGCGATCGAGTTGCCACCTTCCTAGTCACATCCCAACTGAATCATGCTTCAAGCCGAGTGCTCCCAGTTCTTGACATAACTTCCCGACTAGTTTCTTTTCCATGCCGAGTGCTATGCCATAGGGAAACAGATCGTGAAGGACTCAATAGAGCTCCACACGTTGAATTTTCTGAATGGTACCCAGCTCAATTATTGGGATTCTAGCAATCGAGCCATCTTAGGGCATACCTTTGGTTAAATTGGCTTTAGCCGAGTGGTACCTGTACCCAGCTATCGCAGTGTACAGCTGGTGGCCCATTGTGGGGCGTACCCTCGAAATCAACTCGTGATATTCGATTCCGACTTATGCGGTAACCAGCAATCGACCCAGCATGGGGCATATTACGAGAAGACATTTTTATTTGGTTTGGAAGGTACCCAAATCCCGTTTGACACGGTGACTTGTGATTGACCCATCGTGGGGCGTACCATATCCCAAACTAGATTTGGTTTGGGAGTACCTGTGCATGACTGTTGTGGTGCACAGCTGTCGGCCCATCATGGGGCGTACCTTAGGTCAGGCCCAAACAAAATACGAAAGTCGAAACGCTCTTCTCGCTTAGGGCGAAATTCAGTGTCTTTCCCTTTAAATACGAGACTTGGTGCAAGCAAAGAGTTTTTCATCTCCACTGCGCACACTTGCCCCTTTGTCTTCTTAATCCCACAGCCTGCTCCGCCTCTAGGGTTAACCGCCGCCGCACTCCAAATCCTACACCGCCGCTGATCCCCCTGCCCAAGATGTCTTCCTCCTCCTCCAAGGACATCTCCGCTCCATTCTCATCCAAAAATTGGGCTACTTCGGTGACTAAGGAGGAGCACTTGGAGAAAATGGTTACCACCGGAGTTCTCCTAGCATTGGCGTTGATTTCTGCGCGCCCAGCTGTCGGTGAGTCCTCTCCCACTCACCGATCTAAGGAAATCGTGGTCTTCGAATCCTTTTTCCATCGCGGATTTGGCCTACCCACCTGCGCTTTCTTTCGCGGTCTTCTCAATTTTTATAATATTGAGTTGATCAATTTGAATCCCAATTCGATTCCACAAATTTCCATCTTTGTCCATCTTTGCGAGGCTTTCCTTGGCATTCGCCTGTATTTCAATCTTTTCTGCCACCTTTTCCTTCTCAAACCTTACCTGAGCAAGAGCGCCCCTAAGGCAATTGGGTGCCGGCTTTCAATCGCTAAGAAGGAAGCTGCCACCTGCGACGTCACCGCCATCGCTGCCTTGACCGAAGCCGCCCCAGCCATCGTCGAGGTTGTCAATGCCATCGTCGAAGCGCTTGGCCGCGCGCGTCGCGCTTAGGTTTACTTATCTTGAAATCGTATATATGTAAAGCTTAGGCAATGTAAAAACATTCATTCAGACATAATGTCCGACTGGATTATATATATAATTTTGAAGCAAGTTACACCTTTTTCCTTATTGACTTTTAAATTCATCCGAGTGGTTTGACCCTTTTCGTTTAAGCACTCTGCCCGACTAGTCTAGCCCCCGAGCGTCGGGAGTCGGCTCATGGCTCTTTCTCCCAGGCATGCATTTTGAGTGACTAGAGTTCGCCGTTCATGGGGTCAGAGCTTCACTACTCGGAATTAATGTACTAGGACTCATTCGTAATCATTAGGGAAGAGGAAGCAAAAATGACTCAGGAAAAGATGTGCACATGCACACACTATTAGATGTAGCCCCTGACTAACTGCTTAGTAGAGAATAAACTAAGTAGCAAGTCAAGAAAAACTTTATTCATAATAACATGATTGAGTACAAGATTTAAGTGTAAAAGCGACGTAGCTGCTCTATATTCCACGTGTTCTTGATGACTCTGTGAGTCCTCGCTTTGAGTCTGTAAGACCCCAGCGTGTGTAACATCCCAAAATTTGGGTTTTCAAAAATCTTTTGTGAAGATTAGCTTCCCAAAAGCCCCACTATTTTTTTAGCTTAAATAAAGGACAAACTGAAATTTTCTAAAGTCAAAACAATTACATTTGACTAATATAAACTTCAATTAAAAGAAATTCAATTTTATTTGGGTTCCTTGCGCTTCTAGGATTTTTTGTATTTTGTTTTAGAATTATTGGAATTTATTTGGAATTATTTAGAATTAATTTAAACTAAGCCTTTTACTTAAAATAATTAAATATTTCAAAAGTGTAAATAAAGTTCTTCTGAAAACATTTTATTTGAGTTCCAAAATGTTCCAAAATATTTTCTAGTATTTTTATTGCCTCAAATGAATTAATTGAATTGCTACAATTATTTTTATTAGAAAATAGCTGGAAAAAGTGTGAAACGATCTTGGGCGACTTTATTCTTTGTTCATTCTTGGCGCCAGTGTTTGATCCGTGCTATTTTTTTGGGTCAAATCTTGGTTTTTCTTCAAGTTTTCTTGATTGGTTCAACTTCCCAAGCTTATTCAAGGGTGCCATGACCCCTCACCTGCCCCCATAAAGTCTAGAGCACGTCCTCCCACCTCCAGAGCACCTCCCCAAATTCCAAAACCGAAGTCTTTTCATCTCCCGGGCGCCCCTCTCGTCGAACGGTTTTGGCATCGCGTTCCTCGCTGGCTGGGTGAGTTTTTACGAGATCAACCAAGTCACCTCGTGCCCCATGGTACCATCATCTCCCTCCAAATTTGATCGATTTCATCGCGGAATCTAAAGTTTCGGCCGTTCCAATCTCAAATCTTGCCGTCACCCATTCTCCATTGTTTTTGTAAATTTGATCTTGAATCTTTTTCTGTAGACTCCTATTGATGTCCTCTACACAGTGCTCACCCTAAATCAAGGTTTTGCCTGTGGGATTTGCACAGAAAAATCAATCTTCCCTGAGCAGACTGCGTTCCAACGACAGAAAATTTCGTCACGTATTCTCCGTTGATCCAGAAGGTAAAACTCAGATCCATTCACGTCATATTGTGCCAAATGATCCCAGATAGCTCTCTGGAAAATTTGGTTAGGTTTCATCTATTATTTTAATAGTTATGATTGTTTGATCTATTGGCTCCGGTAGCGGTTCGTCGACAGTTTGTGATTTGTCCGTTGGGTTGCTTCCAAATCCCGCTATACCGTTGAGTTCATGTCGCCGCGTTCTACATGGTGCTTGCTTCCCCTTTGCTGTTCCATCCTTCGAAAATTTTAATATTCGTTACCCGTCGCCTTTTTGCCACCGCCGCGCATCGTCTTGTGCCGCCAACCATTTTGGTTTATTGTGGCCATGTCATTATGTCTAGTAGATCATTATCCCCTGTTTTGCCCATCGGTGAAGTTCATTTGATCCCCGGTTGCCGTCAAAACCATGTTCTAGAATTTACCCGTCGTCTTTTGGACTAGTCCTTCGTATCGGTGCGCGTTTTGGTTCGCCATCCTTGGTAACCTTTAATCACGGAGCCAACCCTACCGTTCTACCCTATGTCAAGTGTATCCATCCTTGAATCGTTTCGCTCAAACCCAGACTTAACCTTTGGTCCAATTTGTCGTTGCGTCATGATATGTGTACCCCGCAGATCTCAAATCAAACTTGAGCTCGCTGCCCTACCATTGTACCGATGGTCGCCACCTTGTAATCTCATAAGTGTTCTGTTAACGCTTCACCTTCATTGTTAACGTTCCATCGTTAACGTTCCACTGTTAACGTTTCGTCGTTAACGTCCCGTCGTTAACGCTTTGCTCTTATCACATGTGTGCATGCAAGTAAAGGCCCTAGCACGATGTCATCATCTTTTCTATCACCTTGATGTGATCTAGCCCTATCACATTGAGTTTAGCCCCGTCTTCTTATCATCGTCGTCTTGTCATCATCGAGCCTTTTCATCGATATATGATTGAACCCCTTATCAAAACCCAGTGGATGTCGACCCCACTTGTCCTTATCTTATCTTTGAAAATCTAATCTGCCATTGATTGAGAAATCATTCATGGACCTGGTCGATATACCATTGACCATGTGTCATATCCTTGTGCCCATATCTAATATATCAGTCTATCTTTCTTTTGTTTTACTATGTATCTACTTAGTCAACAAAAGTCAACTTTGAGCATCAGCTTAGTCCATCGTGAACTAACATATCTTTATGGACCCGGTCTATAAATCGAGAACCCATATGTCATTATACATCTAATCAAGATAAGCGCTTCAAAGGAAATATTCTTTGGAGTATTATTATTTCTCTCAGTTATCGGTCTTTTCCTTTTCGATTGTATTTTTAAAGCCCATTCTCTTTTGTCTAATCTTTGATCTAATCTATTCAAGTTCCTTAATTCATCTAAGCCATTGTGATCCATTATTATCCGTTCCTAATTTGGAGTTTATTCGAATTTTCTTTTGAGTTGTGTTGTATTTATGTTTCTTTATCGTTAGACGCGTTGTTCGAAAGTCATTCAAATAAGCTGAAGATCAAGGAAGTAAGGATTGAAGATCGAAGATCCAGAGTCAAAGATAAAGAGTAAAGAACAATAAAGATAGCAAGGGCCAAGCAAGTTGTGCTTTGACCATATTGATCCCATGTTTTTAAATTACTTCGTTTGAAATTATTGCATGCTAGTTTGAAATAAACTGATTTCAATTAATTTGGGATTAGATAATCAACCTACTTGTTATTGCCACCTTGTCTCTATTATTTGTATGCCATGATTCATTTGTCACCCTAGGATTCTTGATTAATAGTTGGTAGCTAATAAATTGCCAACCTTGGGTTTGATAGAGCGTATTAGTTTGCTTAGACTTGTAACAAATCGGTGACATCATTTGGAAATACAAGGTCAATATTGATTAATGGAACATGCAATGTATTTTGAAATGGTATGATGTGTTGCCACGATGGTGTTGATATGTGGAGTCTGTGTGGTTCCATATGGATGTTGAGTTGTTGTTGGCATGTGTTGCACAATAATCAACTTGGGTGATGAAAGGATTTAGACTAGGGCAAGTGGCTTTGTGCCAGGTGGGCATTTGTGGCATTTGAGATGGTTGAGTGTTGTGAGGGCTTTGTGCCAATTTTGAGAGAACGATGTCTTGCCTTGGTCAAGTAAGGACTTCACCTTGCAAGCCTTGACCAGGAGTCACTCGTACAACCACATGTCTGAATGGGAAGAACTAGTTTAGTAGGATTACGATATCTCACCTTTGATACCTCGGGGTGCAGATTACGGGGTATTTGTATGGGGGAAGCGTGCCTATGCTATGGCTTGTACCGAATCCAGCAGTGTTACTTTGTCCTATACTTACGCTTTCTGTGTGAGGGAGTGATAGTGAAGGCAACCGGAGCGTTCTAGGTTGAGCTAGAAGTTTCTAAAAGGCTTTGTTATGATCGCTCATTCACATACTCTTATATGGCGATTCACGGTGGCGTGGTGAGTCGATTATATCTTGTGGGTAAAGTGTACAACCTCTGCGAGTGTAAAAACTATTGAATAGCGAGTTCATGGAATTGGACAAAGCTCAAGGATTACAGATCAAGTAAACAATTGAATAAAGCTTGCAATTGATTAGAAAAGTGTAAATTCTGGTGAGTTGAGTGTGACAATCTTGTTATCAATATGGAATATGTGGTGACTTAAGTGTATTCATGGAGTAAACTGATTAGGTTGAAACCTGGAGTAAGTGTAATGGAATATAGGATTGATTAAGTTTATAGCTTGTTATCAATTTATTCAAACTTAGGTTATTTGGATATACTCTAGGTAATTTTAGTCATTTATCAAAGTTCTTTTTTAATAGATTATTATGAAGTGATATCAATGGATATTGTGACTACGTGTTATTGCATTGTGATGGAACTTCACAAGAAGTGGTATCGGATATTCAGATTCAGTCCGAAGGTGACCTCTGTCACACTGTAGCTTAACTAGACCTTATTGAGTCACTTTCTTTAAAAAAATTTTATCTTAAAATATATTCTTAATGTTTATTGTATTTTATCTGCTGACTTCATCTTCCTTCTCTTGTAAAGATTTGTTCACTGAGTCTGTTAAATTAATGACTATTAATCCTAAGTCAAAAGTTGTTGTGTAAACTTAAGGAGAAACGTGACTTACAATATGAGTTCCAAAGTTGAATCGTATCAAGAATTGTTGATTGAGCTAAGAGTTGAGTGCCAGCTGTAAATTGACTGACTATTTGATAAGTAAATTTAGAAATGAAGTTGATTTTGAATGAAGTATATTGTAATCATCTTGCAAAATCTGTAATTTTGTAAAGTATTGCTGTTATGAATGATTGTGATTTGAAGGTGTGAATTGAACATGAGAATTGTAATTGGAATCCACTGGAGTCATTGGATGTGTGTGCCTGTGGATTGATTGACTTGCATAAGTTTTGAGACATGGATTTGAGCAAGTTGGCTCATTTGAATCGAATGAGTTGCATGTAATTAAGTTGTACTTGTATTTTGGACTGATGTATTGGACATGTCAATTGATGGAATACTTGGCGATAGTCGATTCACTTGATGCTGGTGAGATCAAGTTAGTTGAATCATGGGTCATGTGATGCAATTTAGGATAAGCATTGATTCTTGTCTAGACTTATATCTAGAAACGACACGTAACGAGACTATGTGGCATGAGTGTTAGTTAACTATTAATGCTTGATAGGTGTATGGACATGTAGGTCTCAGCTTGATGAGTTCAAGCTTGTATAGACTTTGAAGTACTGAACTGATGTAAGAGAATGCAATGATTTGAAGTAAAATTGCAGAGTGTAATGTGAAGCATTCGAATTGCAAATAGTAGAATGTTAAAATAGTTTGATAACAATTGGTATAGTGTTTATTAAATGTATGAGATAGTGAAAATGATTCAATTGATAGAAATTGAAAGCTGAAATTTTATATCATATTGTATCTTGTATATGATATGTAACTATTACAATGCATTACAACAAAATGATTGTCTGATAAAACATTGTAGTAAGAAGATTCGCATAGTTGATGTGATTGAATGCAATGTGAGTACTCTATTGGTCATTGGATCATCATGTTACTGATGTATACATGTAGTATATCAGTGTTAGAACCTTAAGGTCTTACTTGTCTGAATGTTAGAATCATGTATTAGTTACATTGATTTCACTGCTATACTGTTGAGATCTGATCTATGTAGTTGTTAGTATAGTCGTAGCTACTTTGGATCTGAGTGACTTTGATCGATCTGAAGGTTTAGCATTTGAGATTGGACTTCTTCTAGATACAGATGGATTAGGTTAATTGATTAAAGATGTATCTGATTGCTTAATTGATTGTTATTGAACTTTTCATTTAATTCTATGTATTTAATAAGTTAGTTTGAAATAGATCATTTAGTGATTCATAGATCTATGTGATCCATTGAACTGAGTAATTGCTAATTTCGTGTTATGAAGATCTTGATTCAAATATATGTTGAGATTAGAATAGTTCAACTGGGATGAGATCATTGAAGTCAGATGATTCGAATAGAATGTATTGTGTTGATTGAAGTGTGACATTGAAGTTTGCGATAAGTATCAGATGGTAATGAGACTGAATGGTTGATAGTTTAGTGGTTACTTAGTAGTGTATTGGCACGTTCATTGGAATTGCATAGTTAACTTGCTATACTTGACGGCATGACTAGTGCGTGCTTGTGGAGTGGTTCTGGCTTACTGAGTGATAGTGAGCATTGAGTTAAGTACGGTTTATTGATTATGGATTCTACTTGCAAGTTGACAGTCAAGTGAAGTTTTGAAGATATCATCTAAGTTGTGATGAAAACTAGTTCCTGGATATCGGATTGTGTAAGGAATCATGAGGTGTATATGCACATTGGTAACTTATGTCTGTTAGTGTTAAATGATACTGAAATGACAGAGTATCTAAAACATAGAAGTTATCTGACTTGATACTATTGATGCTATCATCTTGTGAGTGCTAGCATATAGTGTAAGTGTAGAACTGCAGAATTAGCTTGAAATGATTTGAATGAAGTATGGATTGAGTAGGCTAGATTTATGGATAATCATATGGAGTCTGGTAATGAGATTGAATAGTATGTAGTAATGTAGATTCAATTTGAATATTGAGTATATAGTAATTGATTATGTTTAGCTGCAATGATATGAAGTAGACTAGGTTGAATATGAAGTTGAAGGATTTTAGAACATCATGCAAGTGTTAGTCATGAACTTATTAGAAGATCGTAGATCTTGGACAGAGAGACTCGATTGCTTAGTTCATGCTTCTATCTATGAGTTAGTCAAGTCAATTCAAGTCGATAATTATGGTATGAAGTCTTATGTTACTCTTGTTGCTTTATATTGGTACAGTTGAAGTGCATCGTGATGCTAGTTAACTAGTAAGGTTTGTAAGGCTAGAACTGTTATACTATCTTATATGTAGACTAGTGAGTGATCTGAATGATGTCAGATATTGAGACTCGAAGTCATTGATCTGAGTCAATGGTATCAGTCCTTGTTAATCTTATAGTAATTGGCGTTATTTGGACTGCAATAAGTTACTGTTAATTAAAGTTGATATGTATAAAGATTCTGACTGTCTTATTTATTTTGCTTTGAAATTTTGAGTTAATGATTAATTGTTAAATGTTGTGAGTTCACAACTTAAGAGTCATGATAAGTGAATAGATTAAGCGAGATTGTGAATGATTAATGACATGAGTGTTGATATGAAACGTGCTCAATGGAGTTGAGCTGTTGACAAAGTGTTGGTAACTTAGTGAGTGTATTGATCAGACGTGATTAGTGTGTTAGACTTTAAAAGTCATTTGAATAAGTTTTGAAACTCAATGGTCTGTAAGTAACATGTCACTCGGAGTTTATAGTTGATCATGTCTTGTTCAATGGTGTGATATGATGATGAGTCTGTTGACAGTGAACTGTGATAGATTCAGATGAGTGTGGTGCTGCATGAGATGACTTGAGGTAGTGCATTGCAGATTGCATTGATTAGTACTGTACATGCGATTGATGACCATTTGAGTAGCTGTCATGCATGTTGATTACAACGTTGAGAAATGAGAATTCTTTAATTGCTACTTAACTCATTAGTAAATGCAACTTTCATATTGGTGATATGTTTGACGCGTATTAGAGTCGCTGTTCAAGTGAGTCATTACTAATTTATTGGTGATAGTTACTTGTAGTTGAGAACATCATTAAGTTGTTAATGTGCATAGTTCACAATCTTGATATCAGTCTAGTAGTGATCATTATACTGCTGTAGAGTAATGAATGTAATGATTAATTTGAGATTTCAATATGTATGTTGGATTCGCTATCAAGTAGTATGATGCTTCCATGATCAATCTCGACCTGATGTGCATGTTGCGAAATTGATTAGTGACTCAACAATTTAGATTGGAAGTTAAAGTTAAATTATGTAATGATGAATTGATGATAGTTCTTGATGGTCTTTCATTCAATGTTTATTTAATAGTTATGCTAAGATGTCTAATAATCTGTCATTTATTTAGAATGAATTACTTTATTAAGATGATAGTGTTACTAGTATGTACTGGAATCAGTGTTGCAGTAGTTCAATATGTGATGTGAGATGACAGGTAGCATCTTGAAGTTACATGACTCGTGTAGACTCAAATATGAATGAAGTCAGTGACGATGTTCTGAGATGTACTTGTAGCTTCGTGATGCTGAGTTACTTTTGATTTTAACGGTTATGTCATTGATGATGAAGTGATATTGTTGAATTGTTAATGTGTATGAGTGACTGGTATTCTGGTGATCGTGATTTGAGATTGCTGTGAGGATATGAAGACTGTAAGCTAGATAGACTGATTTCTAATGGATTATTATGATGAATCATATATGATTGTGTGATAGTATCGATGTGTTGCTAGTGATTGTGAGCACTTTGGCATTAAGTACTGACTTGATGTATATGAAGGTCATATTGCAAGTTGAAGTGACTGTGTTGTTACAATTGTGGGATAGACGTTTATGAATATCATGGGTATGATCTGGTAGATGTATGCTCAGGTGGAATGACAAGCTTGTGAACAGTTGAAGTAGATTTTGTATGAGAAGTGTTGTGATGTGATGATGATGTCTTCTGCAAGTAGGATGATACTTGAAGGCATAGACTTGAATCGATTGTAAGTTGAGATATACTGATACTTGCTGCATTATTACCATGTAAGTGTATTGTATGAAATCGATCTTGGCTGGTCAGTACATGATACTGATGACTCGTATAATGTAGATCAGTAATCTGAGATTGACTGCAGTACTGAGCACTGTTGATCGATTACTGTGGATATGCGCATGTCGGATATATTTGAATGACTGCATGATGTAATAATAGGTAGATTGAATATTTGTAATGTTGTTATGATTGTATGTTAATGCTATTACATAACTTGCTATAATTTGATACATTCATGTAATGAACTGTAGTAATGTAATTCACATATGAGATTGTCATCATTATCAATTAAAAGTTCAAATGAGATTAAATAATGAAGATTTTTGACCCTAGATAGATTGGCGTTCTTTAGGAACTCAAAATTATCTTCTAAAAGAAAATTTTAACTTGAAAGAATGATAAGTTCTTGACTTGTCTTATTCTTCTATTCTTTTCTCCTTGCTGAAAATTTCTATCATTCCCCGTTGTTTTAAATGAAGATCTTATCTGAGTTGTTCCAAATAGTTATCGTTGTTTCACACTTAAGGAGAAAGCGCTGGGTGTCACTGTCAATCCTGAAGATCATGAAGACAGGAATCGTCGAACTCAAGAAAAGTGGATCGATGAAGTGTTCGAGAAGCTAGAAAACCAAGGTGCTTTAGTAGCGCTTGAGACTCATGTGTGAGAGTCGCGTCTGTCTAAGATAGAAGTGTTTGATAGAACGTATTAGTTTGCTTAGACTTGTAACAAGTCAGTGACATCATTTTGGAAATACAAAGGTCAATATTGATTAATGGAACATGCAATGTATTTTGAAATGGTATGATGTGTTGCCACACGATGGTGTTGATATGTGGAGTCCTGTGTGGTTCCATATGGATGTTGAGTTGTTGTTGGCACGTGTTGCACAATAATCAACTTGGGTGATGAAAGGATTTAGACTAGGGCAAGTGGCTTTGTGCCAGGTGGGCCTTCGTGGCATTTGAGATGGTTGAGTGTTGTGAGGGCTTTGTGCCAATTTTGAGAGAACGATGTCTTGCCTTGGTCAAGTAAGGACTTCACCTTGCAAGCCTTCGACCCGAGTCACTCGTACAACCACATGTCTGAATGGGAAGACCTAGTTTAGTAGGATTCTGATATCTCACCTTTGATACCTCGGGGTGCCAGTTACACGGGGTGATCAGATGGGGAGCGTGCACTGCTATGGCTTGGTACCCGCCCAACGGTGTTCGCTGTCCTATACTTCTGGCTCTGTGAGGGGAGTGATAGTGAAGGCAACCCGAGAGGTTCCTAGGTTGAGCTAGAAGTTTCGAAAGGCTTTGTTATGATCGCTCATTCACATACTCTTGTATGGCGATTCACTACCGACGTGGTGAGTCGATTATATCTTGTGGGTAAAGTGTACAACCTCTGCAGTGTAAAAACTATTCAATAGCCGAGTTCATGGAATTGGACAAAGCTCAAGGATTACAAATCAAGGGTAGATTTTCAAAAATAAAATGGGGATGAGTGGTCAGGTGCGAGGATAAATGTGAAAATTGATTCAGATCGTGTGTCAAAAATATGTGGAAAAACAATTTGAGAAACTTATTATATTTATATGGTTTTGCTGCTTTCTATCTAAGTAAATAATAAGTTAAAATGCCGATTCAATGCAAAATAACCCAACGAACCAATCCTTTGTAATAAGCCATGCATGTAGTAATAGAACTGCATTCTGTGCATGACTTGTTGAGTATGGTGTGTACTCACCCTTGCTTACAACAAATCATCAGATGAGAAGATGACTACAACTTCGAAGGAGAAGGAGTTCCATGGGGAGGCGAAATCTAGGAGTTGAACCTTGTCAGTTGCCTGTGGCATATTGATGGGATTCACCAATGCTCTTTGTTCCGCTGCTGTTTACCTATTTGGAGTTAAAACCATCAAGGCCTCTCAAGTGTAAGGTCGACCTTAAGGTCGTGTAATAGTTTTATATTTTGTAATTGAGTTACTTTTATTATTACATTGTGTATGATTGTGATATTTCATCTATGTTGAGACTGTGCACTAGCGTGATCTGGACTCTGCAGAATACACAGAGGGTCCGGATTTGCAGATTCGAGTCCCGACAGAGGTGGTATCTGAGCCATACTGACTGTAGGTCTTGACCCTAGATAGATTGGCCGTTCTTTAGGAACTCAAAATTATCTTCTAAAAGAAAATTTTAACTTGAAAGAATGATAAGTTCTTGACTTGTCTTATTCTTCTATTCTTTTCTCCTTGCTGAAAATTTCTATCATTCCCCGTTGTTTTAAATGAAGATCTTATCTCAGTTGTTCCAAATAGTTATCGTTGTTTCACACTTAAGGAGAAAGCGCTGGGTGTCACTGTCAATCCTGAAGATCATGAAGACAGGAATCGTCGAACTCAAGAAAAGTGGATCGATGAAGTGTTCGAGAAGCTAGAAAAACCAGTGCTTTCGTAGCCAGTTGAGACTCATGTGTGAGAGTCGCGTCTGTCTAAGATAGAAGTGTTTGATAGAACGATAGTTTGCTTAGACTTGTAACAAGTCAGTGACATCATTTTGGAAATACAATGGTCAATATTGATTAATGGAACATGCAATGTATTTTGAAATGGTATGATGTGTTGCCACACGATGGTGTTGATATGTGGAGTCCTGTGTGGTTCCATATGGATGTTGAGTTGTTGTTGGCACGTGTTGCACAATAATCAACTTGGGTGATGAAAGGATTTAGACTAGGGCAAGTGGCTTTGTGCCAGGTGGGCCTTCGTGGCATTTGAGATGGTTGAGTGTTGTGAGGGCTTTGTGCCAATTTTGAGAGAACGATGTCTTGCCTTGGTCAAGTAAGGACTTCACCTTGCAAGCCTTGACCCGAGTCACTCGTGACAACCACATGTCTGAATGGGAAGACCTAGTTTAGTAGGATTCTGATATCTCACCTTTGATACCTCGGGGTGCCAGTTACACGGGGGTGACTGTATGGGGGAGCGTACCTGTGCTATGGCTTGGTACCCGTCCAACGGTGTTCGCCTGTCCTATACTTCGCTCTGTGTGGGGAGTGATAGTGAAGGCAACCCGGAGAGGTTCCTAGGTTGAGCTAGAAGTTTCTGAAAGGCTTTGTTATGATCGCTCATTCACATACTCTTGTATGGCGATTCACGGCTGACGTGGTGAGTCGATTATATCTTGTGGGTAAAGTGTACAACCTCTGCAGAGTGTAAAAACTATTCGAATAGCCGAGTTCATGGAATTGGACAAAGCTCAAGGATTACAGTCAAGGGGTAGATTTTCAAAAATAAAATGGGGATGAGTGGCTGTGTGCCAGGGATAAATGTGAAAATTGATTCAGGACTGTGTGTCAAAAATATGTGGAAAAACAATTTGAGAAACTTATTATATTTATATGGTTTTGCTGCTTTCTATCTAAGTAAATAATAAGTTAAAATGCCGATTCAATGCAAAATAACCCAACGAACCAATCCTTTGTAATAAGCCATGCATGTAGTAATAGAACTGCATTCTGTGCATGACTTGTTGAGTATGGTGTGTACTCACCCTTGCTTACAACAAATCATCAGATGAGAAGATGACTACAACTTCGAAGGAGAAGAAGTTCCATGGGGAGGCGAAATCTAGGAGTTGAACCTTGTCGGTTGTTCGTGGCATATTGATGGGATTCACCAATGCTCTTTGTTCATTCATTGCTTACCTATTTGGAGTTAAAACCATCAAGGCCTCTCAAGTGTAAGGTCGACCTTAAGGTCGTGTAATAGTTTTATATTTTGTAATTGAGTTACTTTTATTATTACATTGTGTATGATTGTGATATTTCATCTATGTTGAGATGTGTGCACTAGCGTGATCCTGGACTCTGCGAGAGATACACAGAGGGTCCGGATTTGCAGATTCGAGTCCCGACAGAGGTGGTATCTGAGCCATACCGATGTGAGGTCTTGACCCTAGATAGATTGGCGTTTTTAGGAACTCAAAATTATCTTCTAAAAGAAAATTTTAACTTGAAAGAATGATAAGTTCTTGACTTGTCTTATTCTTCTATTCTTTTCTCCTTGCTGAAAATTTCTATCATTCCCGTTGTTTTAAATGAAGATCTTATCTGAGTTGTTCCAAATAGTTATCGTTGTTTCACACTTAAGGAGAAAGCGCTGGGTGTCACCACAATCCTGAAGATCATGAAGACAGGAATCGTCGAACTCAAGAAAAGTGGATCGATGAAGTGTTCGAGAAGCTAGAAAAAACAGTGCTTTCGTAGCCAGTTGAGACTCATGTGTGAGAGTCGCGTCTGTCTAAGATAGAAGTGTTTGATAGAACGTATTAGTTTGCTTAGACTTGTAACAAGTCAGTGACATCATTTTGGAAATACAATGGTCAATATTGATTAATGGAACATGCAATGTATTTTGAAATGGTATGATGTGTTGCCACACGATGGTGTTGATATGTGGAGTCCTGTGTGGTTCCATATGGATGTTGAGTTGTTGTTGGCACGTGTTGCACAATAATCAACTTGGGTGATGAAAGGATTTAGACTAGGGCAAGTGGCTTTGTGCCAGGTGGGCCTTCGTGGCATTTGAGATGGTTGAGTGTTGTGAGGGCTTTGTGCCAATTTTGAGAGAACGATGTCTTGCCTTGGTCAAGTAAGGACTTCACCTTGCAAGCCTTCGACCCGAGTCACTCGTACAACCACATGTCTGAATGGGAAGACCTAGTTTAGTAGGATTCTGATATCTCACCTTTGATACCTCGGGGTGCCAGTTACACGGGGGTGACTGTATGGGGGAGCGTACCTGTGCTATGGCTTGGTACCCGTCCAACGGTGTTCGCCTGTCCTATACTTCGGCTCTGTGTGAGGGGAGTGATAGTGAAGGCAACCCGGAGAGGTTCCTAGGTTGAGCTAGAAGTTTCTGAAAGGCTTTGTTATGATCGCTCATTCACATACTCTTGTATGGCGATTCACGGCTGACGTGGTGAGTCGATTATATCTTGTGGGTAAAGTGTACAACCTCTGCAGAGTGTAAAAACTATTCGAATAGCCGAGTTCATGGAATTGGACAAAGCTCAAGGATTACAGTCAAGGGGTAGATTTTCAAAAATAAAATGGGGATGAGTGGTGTGTGCCAGGGATAAATGTGAAAATTGATTCAGATCTGTGTCAAAAATATGTGGAAAAACAATTTGAGAAACTTATTATATTTATATGGTTTTGCTGCTTTCTATCTAAGTAAATAATAAGTTAAAATGCCGATTCAATGCAAAATAACCCAACTAACCAATCCTTTGTAATAAGCCATGCATGTAGTAATAGAATCGCATTCATGCATGACTTGTTGAGTATGGTGTGTACTCACCCTTGCTTACAACAAATCATCAGATGAGAAGATGACTACAACTTCGAAGGAGAAGAAGTTCCATGGGGAGGCGAAATCTAGGAGTTGAACCTTGTCGGTTGTTCGTGGCATATTGATGGGATTCACCAATGCTCTTTGTTCCATTGCTTACCTATTTGGAGTTAAAACCATCAAGGCCTCTCAAGTGTAAGGTCGACCTTAAGGTCGTGTAATAGTTTTATATTTTGTAATTGAGTTACTTTTATTATTACATTGTGTATGATTGTGATATTTCATCTATGTTGAGACTGTGTGCACTAGCGTGATCCTGGACTACTGCAGAATACACAGAGGGTCCGGATTTGCGATTCGAGTCCCGACAGAGGTGGTATCTCGAGCCATACCGATGTAGGTCTTGACCCTAGATAGATTGGCGTTCTTTAGGAACTCAAAATTATCTTCTAAAAGAAAATTTTAACTTGAAAGAATGATAAGTTCTTGACTTGTCTTATTCTTCTATTCTTTTCTCCTTGCTGAAAATTTCTATCATTCCCGTTGTTTTAAATGAAGATCTTATCTGAGTTGTTCCAAATAGTTATCGTTGTTTCACACTTAAGGAGAAAGCGCTGGTGTCACCGTCAATCTCAAGATCATGAAGACAGAATCGTCGAACTCAAGAAAAGTGGATCGATGAAGTGTTCGAGAAGCTAGAAAAACAGTGCTTTCAGAGCCGCTTGAGACTCATGTGTGAGTCGCGTCTGCCTAAGATAGAAGTGTTTGATAGAACGTATTAGTTTGCTTAGACTTGTAACAAGTCGGTGACATCATTTTGGAAATACAAAGGTCAATATTGATTAATGGAACATGCAATGTATTTTGAAATGGTATGATGTGTTGCCACGATGGTGTTGATATGTGGAGTCCTGTGGTTCCATATGGATGTTGAGTTGTTGTTGGCACGTGTTGCACAATAATCAACTTGGGTGATGAAAGGATTTAGACTAGGGCAAGTGGCTTTGTGCTGGTGGGCCTTCGTGGCATTTGAGATGGTTGAGTGTTGTGAGGGCTTTGTGCCAATTTTGAGAGAACGATGTCTTGCCTTGGTCAAGTAAGGACTTCACCTTGCAAGCCTTCGACCCGAGTCACTCGTACAACCACATGTCTGAATGGGAAGACCAAGTTTAGTAGGATTCTGATATCTCACCTTTGATACCTCGGGGTGCCACACGGGTGATCAGATGGGGAGCGTACTGCTATGGCTTGGTACCCGCCCAACGGTGTTCGCTTGTCCTATACTTCGCTCTGTGTGAGGAGTGATAGTGAAGGCAACCCGAGAGGTTCCTAGGTTGAGCTAGAAGTTTCGAAAGGCTTTGTTATGATCGCTCATTCACATACTCTTGTTTGGCGATTCACGGCTGACGTGGTGAGTCGATTATATCTTGTGGGTAAAGTGTACAACCTCTGCAGAGTGTAAAAACTATTTGAATAGCCGAGTTCATGGAATTGGACAAAGCTCAAGGATTACAGTCAAGGGGTAGATTTTCAAAAATAAAATGGGGATGAGTGGCTGTGTGCCAGGGATAAATGTGAAAATTGATTCAGGACTGTGTGTCAAAAATATGTGGAAAAACAATTTGAGAAACTTATTATATTTATATGGTTTTGCTGCTTTCTATCTATGTAAATAATAAGTTAAAATGCCGATTCAATGCAAAATAACCCAACGAACCAATCCTTTGTAATAAGCCATGCATGTAGTAATAGAATCGATTCATGCATGACTTGTTGAGTATGGTGTGTACTCACCCATGCTTACAACAAATCATCGATGAGAAGATGACTACAACTTCAAGGAGAAGGAGTTCCATGGGGAGGCGAAATCTAGGAGTTGAACCTTGTCGGGTTGCTCGTGGCATATTGATGGGATTCACCAATGCTCTTTGTTCATTCATTGCTTACCTATTTGGAGTTAAAACCATCAAGGCCTCTCAAGTGTAAGGTCGACCTTAAGGTCGATAATAGTTTTATATTTTGTAATTGAGTTACTTTTATTATTACATTGTGTATGATTGTGATATTTCATCTATGTTGAGACTGTGTGCACTAGCGTGATCCTCGGACTACTGCGGAATACACAGAGGGTCCGGATTTGCGATTCGAGTCCCGACAGAGGTGGTATCTGAGCCATACTGACTGTAGGTCTTGACTCTAGATAGATTGGCCGTTCTTTAGGAACTCAAAATTATCTTCTAAAAGAAAATTTTAACTTGAAAGAATGATAAGTTCTTGACTTGTCTTATTCTTCTATTCTTTTCTCCTTGCTGAAAATTTCTATCATTCCCCGTTGTTTTAAATGAAGATCTTATCTGAGTTGTTCCAAATAGTTATCGTTGTTTCACACTTAAGGAGAAAGCGCTGGGTGTCACTGTCAATCCTGAAGATCATGAAGACAGGAATCGTCGAACTCAAGAAAAGTGGATCGATGAAGTGTTCGAGAAGCTAGAAAAACCAGTGCTTTCGTAGCCAGTTGAGACTCATGTGTGAGAGTCGCGTCTGTCTAAGATAGAAGTGTTTGATAGAACGTATTAGTTTGCTTAGACTTGTAACAAGTCAGTGACATCATTTTGGAAATACAAAGGTCAATATTGATTAATGGAACATGCAATGTATTTTGAAATGGTATGATGTGTTGCCACACGATGGTGTTGATATGTGGAGTCCTGTGTGGTTCCATATGGATGTTGAGTTGTTGTTGGCACGTGTTGCACAATAATCAACTTGGGTGATGAAAGGATTTAGACTAGGGCAAGTGGCTTTGTGCCAGGTGGGCCTTCGTGGCATTTGAGATGGTTGAGTGTTGTGAGGGCTTTGTGCCAATTTTGAGAGAACGATGTCTTGCCTTGGTCAAGTAAGGACTTCACCTTGCAAGCCTTCACCCGAGTCACTCGTACAACCACATGTCCGAATGGGAAGACCTAGTTTAGTAGGATTCGATATCTCACCTTTGATACCTCGGGGTGCCGCTACACGGGTGATCAGATGGGGAGCGTACTGCTATGGCTTGGTACCGCCCAACGGTGTTCGCTTTGTCCTATACTTCTGCTCTGTGAGGGGAGTGATAGTGAAGGCAACCCGAGAGGTTCCTAGGTTGAGCTAGAAGTTTCGAAAGGCTTTGTTATGATCGCTCATTCACATACTCTTATATGGCGATTCACTACCGACGTGGTGAGTCGATTATATCTTGTGGGTAAAGTGTACAACCTCTGCAGAGTGTAAAACTATTCAATAGCCGAGTTCATGGAATTGGACAAAGCTCAAGGATTACAAATAAGGGTAGATTTTCAAAAATAAAATGGGGATGAGTGGTCAGGTGCCGTGGATAAATGTGAAAATTGATTCAGATCGTGTGTCAAAAATATGTGGAAAAACAATTTGAGAAACTTATTATATTTATATGGTTTTGCTGCTTTCTATCTAAGTAAATAATAAGTTAAAATGCCGATTCAATGCAAAATAACCCAACTAACCAATCCTTTGTAATAAGCCATGCATGTAGTAATAGAACGCATTACATGCATGACTTGTTGAGTATGGTGTGTACTCACCCTTGCTTACAACAAATCATCAGATGAGAAGATGACTACAACTTCGAAGGAGAAGAAGTTCCATGGGGAGGCGAAATCTAGGAGTTGAACCTTGTCAGTTGCCTGTGGCATATTGATGGGATTCACCAATGCTCTTTGTTCCGCTGCTGTTTACCTATTTGGAGTTAAAACCATCAAGGCCTCTCAAGTGTAAGGTCGACCTTAAGGTCGTGTAATAGTTTTATATTTTGTAATTGAGTTACTTTTATTATTACATTGTGTATGATTGTGATATTTCATCTATGTTGAGACTGTGTGCACTAGCGTGATCCTGGACTACTGCAGAATACACAGAGGGTCCGGATTTGCAGATTCGAGTCCCGACAGAGGTGGTATCTGAGCCATACTGACTGTAGGTCTTGACCCTAGATAGATTGGCCGTTCTTTAGGAACTCAAAATTATCTTCTAAAAGAAAATTTTAACTTGAAAGAATGATAAGTTCTTGACTTGTCTTATTCTTCTATTCTTTTCTCCTTGCTGAAAATTTCTATCATTCCCCGTTGTTTTAAATGAAGATCTTATCTGAGTTGTTCCAAATAGTTATCGTTGTTTCACACTTAAGGAGAAAGCGCTGGTGTCACCGTCAATCTCAAGATCATGAAGACAGAATCGCGAACTCAAGAAAAGTGGATCGATGAAGTGTTCGAGAAGCTAGAAAAACTGGTGCTTTAAGAGCAGCTGAGACTCATGTGTGAGAGTCGCGTCTGTCTAAGATAGAAGTGTTTGATAGAACGTATTAGTTTGCTTAGACTTGTAACAAGTCAGTGACATCATTTTGGAAATACAAAGGTCAATATTGATTAATGGAACATGCAATGTATTTTGAAATGGTATGATGTGTTGCCACACGATGGTGTTGATATGTGGAGTCCTGTGTGGTTCCATATGGATGTTGAGTTGTTGTTGGCACGTGTTGCACAATAATCAACTTGGGTGATGAAAGGATTTAGACTAGGGCAAGTGGCTTTGTGCCAGGTGGGCCTTCGTGGCATTTGAGATGGTTGAGTGTTGTGAGGGCTTTGTGCCAATTTTGAGAGAACGATGTCTTGCCTTGGTCAAGTAAGGACTTCACCTTGCAAGCCTTCGACCCGAGTCACTCGTACAACCACATGTCCGAATGGGAAGACCAAGTTTAGTAGGATTCGATATCTCACCTTTGATACCTCGGGGTGCGATTACAGGGGTGATCAGATGGGGGAGCGTACACGTGCTATGGCTTGGTACCGTCCAACGGTGTTCACTTTGTCCTATACTTGCTCTGTGTGAGGGGAGTGATAGTGAAGGCAACCGGAGAGGTTCCTAGGTTGAGCTAGAAGTTTCTGAAAGGCTTTGTTATGATCGCTCATTCACATACTCTTGTATGGCGATTCACGGCTGACGTGGTGAGTCGATTATATCTTGTGGGTAAAGTGTACAACCTCTGCAGAGTGTAAAAACTATTCAATAGCCGAGTTCATGGAATTGGACAAAGCTCAAGGATTACAAATAAGGGTAGATTTTCAAAAATAAAATGGGGATGAGTGGTCAGGTGCGTGGATAAATGTGAAAATTGATTCAGATCGTGTGTCAAAAATATGTGGAAAAACAATTTGAGAAACTTATTATATTTATATGGTTTTGCTGCTTTCTATCTAAGTAAATAATAAGTTAAAATGCCGATTCAATGCAAAATAACCCAACGAACCAATCCTTTGTAATAAGCCATGCATGTAGTAATAGAACTGCATTCTGTGCATGACTTGTTGAGTATGGTGTGTACTCACCCTTGCTTACAACAAATCATCAGATGAGAAGATGACTACAACTTCGAAGGAGAAGAAGTTCCATGGGGAGGCGAAATCTAGGAGTTGAACCTTGTCAGTTGCCTATGGCATATTGATGGGATTCACCAATGCTCTTTGTTCCGCTGCTGTTTACCTATTTGGAGTTAAAACCATCAAGGCCTCTCAAGTGTAAGGTCGACCTTAAGGTCGTGTAATAGTTTTATATTTTGTAATTGAGTTACTTTTATTATTACATTGTGTATGATTGTGATATTTCATCTATGTTGAGATGTGTGCACTAGCGTGATCCTCGACTACCGCAGAATACACAGAGGGTCCGGATTTGCGATTCGAGTCCCGACAGAGGTGGTATCTGAGCCATATCTTGACTGTAGGTCTTGACCCTAGATAGATTGGCCGTTCTTTAGAACTCAAAATTATCTTCTAAAAGAAAATTTTAACTTGAAAGAATGATAAGTTCTTGACTTGTCTTATTCTTCTATTCTTTTCTCCTTGCTGAAAATTTCTATCATTCCCGTTGTTTTAAATGAAGATCTTATCTGAGTTGTTCCAAATAGTTATCGTTGTTTCACACTTAAGGAGAAAGCGCTGGGTGTCACCGTCAATCTCAAGATCATGAAGACAGAATCGCTTAACTCAAGAAAAGTGGATCGATGATGTGTTAGAAGCTAGAAAAACCGGTGCTTTAGAGCGCGATTGAGACTCATGTGTGAGTCGCGTCTGCCTAAGATAGAAGTGTTTCATAGAACGTATTAGTTTGCTTAGACTTGTAACAAGTCAGTGACATCATTTTGGAAATACAAAGGTCAATATTGATTAATGGAACATGCAATGTATTTTGAAATGGTATGATGTGTTGCCACACGATGGTGTTGATATGTGGAGTCCTGTGTGGTTCCATATGGATGTTGAGTTGTTGTTGGCACGTGTTGCACAATAATCAACTTGGGTGATGAAAGGATTTAGACTAGGGCAAGTGGCTTTGTGCTGTGGGCCTTCGTGGCATTTGAGATGGTTGAGTGTTGTGAGGGCTTTGTGCCAATTTTGAGAGAACGATGTCTTGCCTTGGTCAAGTAAGGACTTCACCTTGCAAGCCTTCACCCGAGTCACTCGTACAACCACATGTCTGAATGGGAAGACCTAGTTTAGTAGGATTCGATATCTCACCTTTGATACCTCGGGGTGCGATTACACGGGTGATCAGATGGGGAGCGTACTGTGCTATGGCTTGGTACCGGCCCAACGTGTTCTTTGTCCTATACTTGACTCTGTGTGAGGGGAGTGATAGTGAAGGCAACCCGAGAGGTTCCTAGGTTGAGCTAGAAGTTTCGAAAGGCTTTGTTATGATCGCTCATTCACATACTCTTGTTTGGCGATTCACTACCGACGTGGTGAGTCGATTATATCTTGTGGGTAAAGTGTACAACCTCTGCAGAGTGTAAAAACTATTCAATAGCCGAGTTCATGGAATTGGACAAAGCTCAAGGATTACAAATCAAGGGTAGATTTTCAAAAATAAAATGGGGATGAGTGGTCATGTGCGAGGATAAATGTGAAAATTGATTCAGATCGTGTGTCAAAAATATGTGGAAAAACAATTTGAGAAACTTATTATATTTATATGGTTTTGCTGCTTTCTATCTAAGTAAATAATAAGTTAAAATGCCGATTCAATGCAAAATAACCCAACGAACCAATCCTTTGTAATAAGCCATGCATGTAGTAATAGAACTGCATTCAGTGCATGACTTGTTGAGTATGGTGTGTACTCACCCATGCTTACAACAAATCATCAGATGAGAAGATGACTACAACTTCAAGGAGAAGAAGTTCCATGGGGAGGCGAAATCTAGGAGTTGAACCTTGTCGGTTGCTCGTGGCATATTGATGGGATTCACCAATGCTCTTTGTTCCGTCATTGCTTACCTATTTGGAGTTAAAACCATCAAGGCCTCTCAAGTGTAAGGTCGACCTTAAGGTCGTGTAATAGTTTTATATTTTGTAATTGAGTTACTTTTATTATTACATTGTGTATGATTGTGATATTTCATCTATGTTGAGACTGTGCACTAGCGTGATCCTGGACTACTTGCAGTAGAATACACAGAGGGTCCGGATTTGCAGATTCGAGTCCCGACAGAGGTGGTATCTGAGCCATACTGACTGTAGGTCTTGACCCTAGATAGATTGGCCGTTCTTTAGGAACTCAAAATTATCTTCTAAAAGAAAATTTTAACTTGAAAGAATGATAAGTTCTTGACTTGTCTTATTCTTCTATTCTTTTCTCCTTGCTGAAAATTTCTATCATTCCCCGTTGTTTTAAATGAAGATCTTATCTGAGTTGTTCCAAAATAGTTATCGTTGTTTCACACTTAAGGAGAAAGCGCTGGGTGTCACTGTCAATCCTGAAGATCATGAAGACAGGAATCGTCGAACTCAAGAAAAGTGGATCGATGAAGTGTTCGAGAAGCTAGAAAAACCGGCTTTAAGTAGCAGCTTGAGACTCATGTGTGAGAGTCGCGTCTGTCTAAGATAGAAGTGTTTGATAGAACGTATTAGTTTGCTTAGACTTGTAACAAGTCAGTGACATCATTTTGGAAATACAAAGGTCAATATTGATTAATGGAACATGCAATGTATTTTGAAATGGTATGATGTGTTGCCACACGATGGTGTTGATATGTGGAGTCTGTGTGGTTCCATATGGATGTTGAGTTGTTGTTGGCACGTGTTGCACAATAATCAACTTGGGTGATGAAAGGATTTAGACTAGGGCAAGTGGCTTTGTGCCAGGTGGGCCTTCGTGGCATTTGAGATGGTTGAGTGTTGTGAGGGCTTTGTGCCAATTTTGAGAGAACGATGTCTTGCCTTGGTCAAGTAAGGACTTCACCTTGCAAGCCTTCGACCCGAGTCACTCGTACAACCACATGTCTGAATGGGAAGACCTAGTTTAGTAGGATTCGATATCTCACCTTTGATACCTCGGGGTGCCGATTACACGGGTGATCAGATGGGGGCGCGACTGCTATGGCTTGGTACCCGCCCAACGGTGTTCGCTGTCCTATACTTGACTCAGGTGAGGGGAGTGATAGTGAAGGCAACCCGAGAGGTTCCTAGGTTGAGCTAGAAGTTTCGAAAGGCTTTGTTATGATCGCTCATTCACATACTCTTGTTTGGCGATTCACTACCGACGTGGTGAGTCGATTATATCTTGTGGGTAAAGTGTACAACCTCTGCAGAGTGTAAAAACTATTCAATAGCGAGTTCATGGAATTGGACAAAGCTCAAGGATTACAATCAAGGGTAGATTTTCAAAAATAAAATGGGGATGAGTGGTCGTGTGCGAGGATAAATGTGAAAATTGATTCAGATCGTGTGTCAAAAATATGTGGAAAAACAATTTGAGAAACTTATTATATTTATATGGTTTTGCTGCTTTCTATCTAAGTAAATAATAAGTTAAAATGCCGATTCAATGCAAAATAACCCAACGAACCAATCCTTTGTAATAAGCCATGCATGTAGTAATAGAACTGCATTCTGTGCATGACTTGTTGAGTATGGTGTGTACTCACCCATGCTTACAACAAATCATCAGATGAGAAGATGACTACAACTTCGAAGGAGAAGAAGTTCCATGGGGAGGCGAAATCTAGGAGTTGAACCTTGTCAGTTGCCTGTGGCATATTGATGGGATTCACCAATGCTCTTTGTTCCGCTGCTGTTTACCTATTTGGAGTTAAAACCATCAAGGCCTCTCAAGTGTAAGGTCGACCTTAAGGTCGTGTAATAGTTTTATATTTTGTAATTGAGTTACTTTTATTATTACATTGTGTATGATTGTGATATTTCATCTATGTTGAGACTGTGTGCACTAGCGTGATCCTGGACTCTGCGAGAATACAGAGGGTCCGGATTTGCGATTCGAGTCCCGACAGAGGTGGTATCTGAGCCATACCGATGTAGGTCTTGACCCTAGATAGATTGGCGTTCTTTAGAACTCAAAATTATCTTCTAAAAGAAAATTTTAACTTGAAAGAATGATAAGTTCTTGACTTGTCTTATTCTTCTATTCTTTTCTCCTTGCTGAAAATTTCTATCATTCCCCGTTGTTTTAAATGAAGATCTTATCTGAGTTGTTCCAAATAGTTATCGTTGTTTCACACTTAAGGAGAAAGCGCTGGGTGTCACTGTCAATCCTGAAGATCATGAAGACAGGAATCGTCGAACTCAAGAAAAGTGGATCGATGAAGTGTTCGAGAAGCTAGAAAAACCAGTGCTTTCGTAGCCAGTTGAGACTCATGTGTGAGAGTCGCGTCTGTCTAAGATAGAAGTGTTTGATAGAACGTATTAGTTTGCTTAGACTTGTAACAAGTCAGTGACATCATTTTGGAAATACAAAGGTCAATATTGATTAATGGAACATGCAATGTATTTTGAAATGGTATGATGTGTTGCCACACGATGGTGTTGATATGTGGAGTCCTGTGGTTCCATATGGATGTTGAGTTGTTGTTGGCACGTGTTGCACAATAATCAACTTGGGTGATGAAAGGATTTAGACTAGGGCAAGTGGCTTTGTGCCAGGTGGGCCTTCGTGGCATTTGAGATGGTTGAGTGTTGTGAGGGCTTTGTGCCAATTTTGAGAGAACGATGTCTTGCCTTGGTCAAGTAAGGACTTCACCTTGCAAGCCTTCGACCCGAGTCACTCGTACAACCACATGTCTGAATGGGAAGACCTAGTTTAGTAGGATTCTGATATCTCACCTTTGATACCTCGGGGTGCCAGTTACACGGGGGTGACTGTATGGGGGAGCGTACCTGTGCTATGGCTTGGTACCCGTCCAACGGTGTTCGCCTGTCCTATACTTCGGCTCTGTGTGAGGGGAGTGATAGTGAAGGCAACCCGGAGAGGTTCCTAGGTTGAGCTAGAAGTTTCTGAAAGGCTTTGTTATGATCGCTCATTCACATACTCTTGTATGGCGATTCACGGCTGATGTGGTGAGTCGATTATATCTTGTGGGTAAGTGTACAACCTCTGCAGAGTGTAAAAACTATTCGAATAGCCGAGTTCATGGAATTGGACAAAGCTCAAGGATTACAGTCAAGGGGTAGATTTTCAAAAATAAAATGGGGATAAGTGGCTATGTGCCAGGGATAAATGTGAAAATTGATTCAGGACTGTGTGTCAAAAATATGTGGAAAAACAATTTGAGAAACTTATTATATTTATATGGTTTTGCTGCTTTCTATCTAAGTAAATAATAAGTTAAAATGCCGATTCAATGCAAAATAACCCAACGAACCATTCCTTTGTAATAAGCCATGCATGTAGTAATAGAATCGCATTACATGCATGACTTGTTGAGTATGGTGTGTACTCACCCTTGCTTACAACAAATCATCGATGAGAAGATGACTACAACTTCAAGGAGAAGAAGTTCCATGGGGAGGCGAAATCTAGGAGTTGAACCTTGTCGGTTGTTCGTGGCATATTGATGGGATTCACCAATGCTCTTTGTTCCGTCATTGTTTACCTATTTGGAGTTAAAACCATCAAGGCCTCTCAAGTGTAAGGTCGACCTTAAGGTCGATATAATAGTTTTATATTTTGTAATTGAGTTACTTTTATTATTACATTGTGTATGATTGTGATATTTCATCTATGTTGAGACTGTGTGCACTAGCGTGATCCCGGACTACTGCAGAATACACAGAGGGTCCGGATTTGCGATTCGAGTCCCGACAGAGGTGGTATCTGAGCCATACTGACTGTAGGTCTTGACCCTAGATAGATTGGCCGTTCTTTAGGAACTCAAAATTATCTTCTAAAAGAAAATTTTAACTTGAAAGAATGATAAGTTCTTGACTTGTCTTATTCTTCTATTCTTTTCTCCTTGCTGAAAATTTCTATCATTCCCCGTTGTTTTAAATGAAGATCTTATCTGAGTTGTTCCAAATAGTTATCGTTGTTTCACACTTAAGGAGAAAGCGCTGGGTGTCACTTGTCAATCTCAAGATCATGAAGACAGAATCGTCGAACTCAAGAAAAGTGGATCGATGAAGTGTTCGAGAAGCTAGAAAAACCAGTGCTTTCGTAGCCAGTTGAGACTCATGTGTGAGAGTCGCGTCTGTCTAGATAGAAGTGTTACCCTCTTAGATGGTAGATTATTGTGTGTTTACGTTAATTTGGTTTTCCTTGTTTGCTGAGTGTGCAGTATGCGTTGCAGAGCTTTTAGGCTTGGATAAGCAATCATACCATGTTAGTAATTGTTTGCTTAAGTTTTTGGGTTAAACCTGTTCCCCTGCACTAGGAATCTCGAATCTTATATTTGCTTTTCCCTCTTAACTTAACCTTGGAGTGGTCAACAGATGGAAAGGACCGGCTGCAACAACGATTCTGAGGCAATTCAAGTCAGTACAATTGCTACTATTGGTGACAGTGATAGAGAAGATTGTGACCAACAGCTAACCACTGTACCAACCAACTGTGACAAATCAGAACTTGGATCAGTTTCTCACCGCAGAAACTCATCTCATGCTGATGGTGATGCAACAGATGAATGCTAATGGTACTAAAATCAATACCCCTACATCCGCAGACACAACAACGTGTCCATAGCTAAAGTTCTCTTTGTTCTTGGAGACCAAACCCCCCATGTTTGATGGATCAGCCACTCCCAGAGATGCAGAAATTTGGCTTCGCATCATAGAAGAGAAGCTGGCTTTGGTGCAATGTGAAGATAAAGAGAAAGTTCCCTACGCTACATGCTAGTTAGAAGGAAATGCATTAGCCTGGTGGAAAGGTTTCTACGCCACCCCTGAGGATGGACATACCATCACTTGGATAGAGTTTACCACCACCTTTCGTCGACTGTTCACTTCAACAAAGGACAGTGGAACTATAGTAGGGCGAAGGAAGAATGGTACCTCCGCACCTAATACCATACCTGGACGTTGTTCCTTGAAGTGTTGTCAACCAAACAAATCAGAAGACCGTGCATGCATCCGTTGTGGAAAAATAGGACACACTGTGGATGGGCATGCAATCACTATTCTAGCTATGAAGGAAGTCATTTACCTGGAGAATGTCCTATGAGCAATATCACATGCTATCTTTGTGAAGGTCAGGACCATTGTCCAGCTCAATGTCCATTGGATCCAATAGTGACCGCCATGACTAGGCATCAGCAAGAGAATTTTCGAGCCATTGCTCAAGAGTTAGCAAAAGAGAAGGATTGTCATCCACACTTGTCAGTGCCATAAAGAAATAAAGAAGAAACATGTCAACCCTACCAAGACGCCTCATGAATTCAAGTGATACTTGGTCACCTTTTGAACTGCTTTTGTGTCTTGTGAACGAGGTCACTAGGCTAGAGAATGCCCCATCAACCCGGCACGACAACCCAAACATTCATGTTATAACTGTGGTGAGTTAGGTCACATTGTCAAGGAATGCCCACAAAAGAGTCAAACAATTTCTAAAGCCATGATCATTCTAGAAATTTCTTTGGTTAAGTTTATAATCCCAAGAGTGAGTGATAAGACTACAGGAGCAACTTGCTCAAGAAGTTAGTTGAAACAAGAAGAGCTGGTTAGCAAGACCCTTGTTCTTAGAGATAAACGCAAGGAACTGGAGGACAACCACAAGCGTCAGAAAGCTTGTTAGGAAGGACCACCGCAACAGTGAGTGAGGAGTGCTCCTCAACAACTCAATGGTCATACTGTTCAGACTTCGTCCGAGACACTCTCACCTGTGCTTTACCTTGATGGTCAGAGTTTTCAAAATACCAACCCGGTGAAAAGTTCTCAAGGAGGAAGCTTACTACCTAGAGTTTGCTTTACCTGCCACCAACCTGGACATTATGCTAACCACTGCCCTCAGAAGAAAGTGATCACTGCGGATCGCGTCGATCTCAGCTCTACCCCTACCAAGATTAAGGCTATGTCAGGAGGAAGCCAACAGACGTCATCCCGACGTTGCTTCAGATGCAACGAGCCAGGACACTTTGCCAACAGTTGTCCTAGGAGAAAAGGTGTTATACCTGTCCGCTTCAATCTCAACCCTACACCTACCGAGACACTTGCGCCAGAAAGTGAATTATGAAGCAATTCAAGCTGAAGCTATGCCGTAAGCGCCAATACAAGATCATGCCAACCACATTATGACTGATGAAGCTTAGAAAGCATCAGATGTTGTACTGATCAAAAGTCATAAGGAATGCAGGATGTTGAGAGTTAATTTGTCCATTGTTAAGATTAAGTTTTTAATAAAGCTTATCATATTGGAAGCCTATGCTTGAGATGTTTATCCCTAGAATTACATTAGCTACCCATGTGTAAGGCAGTTTTGGTTGATGGTTAGAGATGTAATCAGCTAAGAGGCGCTAGAGTGTTCCTGAGATAAATTTGCGGTCAGTTTAACTTCAGCATGTTGGAGACAGCTAAGGACCACTTGATCCGTTATGGTTGAGTCAAGGAGGTGGATATGCCATCACAGCAGAAGAAAGAGTTGTCGTGTCTGCTTAATAACTACAAAGGATAATTGTTTCCTTGAAGAGTACTCTAGCCAGTACAGTGCAAGCCAGCAGACACATACCATCACTTCAGTGATAATTAAAGCTTGAGTTCAATGTGAGAGAAAATCCAGTTGACATAGAGTTTAAGTCAATACTCGAGAATTAAGCCGACAAAGACAGTATCAGGCCAACAAAGATGGTACTAGACCAAAAAAAATTCAAAGACCTCAAAAGTCCAAGCCTTAGTAAGGATGTGATTTTGTGGAGCTAACAGTGTACCAGTTGTTAAGGATTGCCAGATCTGTTCTGATCAGTGTCACCGAGTTTAAATAAAGTAGTGTCTGGATTTTCTAAGATATCCACGCACAGTGAAGCAGTTACCAAATAACTTGAGTTGCTCAGTTCGAGTAGAATCTTGAGAAGTTCCTTTCATGTGTCTCCATTCAAGAGTTGCCTTTGAGAGTCAACCCAATTTGTAATGTTCAAAGATAAAAAAAAGAGGTGTTCAAGCTTTGTTTCGAACCACAGAGTTGCATATTCGTTCGTCCTCAGGTGCAGTTTGTCCAACACCTGTGAGAAGCAGAAAATCCAGTATCAACGAACAAAAGCAGGGATGCTTGTCAGTAAAGTTTCCAAGAGATGTCAGCATAGGTGTGTAATGTCTTTCAAGAATCTCAGCAGAAGAAGTGCCTTCTAGTGTCAGAAAATCAGACTCTATGGGAGTCAGTTGAATTACAAAAGGATTTTATTACGAAGAGCAGCTTGCAAATTTTTGGATGTTATCAAGCGTTTCTTCAGAAGAGACCTTGTCCAATGTGTAGTTGCTTGGAAGTTCAAGGAAGTCTCAAGAGTTGAGTCTCCCTGATCCTATTTCTATAGTCAGCCTTGAATCTCGGGGACGAGATTCTGTTAAGGGGGGAGGTTTGTAACATCCCAAAATTTGAGTTTTCAAAAATCTTTTGTGAAGATTAGCTTCCCAAAAATCCCCGCTGTTTTTCTCGCTTAAATAAAGCTTAAACTAGAATTTTTTAAAGTCAAAACAATTTAATTTGACTAATATAAACTTCAATTTAAAGAAATTCAATTTTATTTGGGTTCCTTGTCCTTCTAGTATTTTTTTTGTATTTTTTAGAATTGTTGGAATTTATTTGGAATTATTCGAATTAATTTAAACTAAGCCTTTTACTTAAAGTAATTAAATATTTCAAAAGTGTAAATAAAGTTCTTCCGAAAACATTTTATTTGAGTTCCAAAATGTCCCAAAATATTTTCTAGAATTTTTCTGGTATTTTCGTTGCCTCAAATGAATTAATTGAATTGCTAAAATTATTTTTATTAGAAAATCGCTAGAAAAAGGTCAGAACAAAGATCGGGCCGGCTGTTATTGTTCATTCTTGCGCCGGTGTTTGATCCGTGCTGTTTTTTTGGTCCAATCTCAGTTTTTCTTCAAGTTTTCTTGATTGGTTCAACTTCCTAAGCTTATTCAAGGGTACCATGACCCCTCACTAGCCCCCATAAAGTCCAGAGCACGTCCTCCCACCTCCAGAGTTCCTCCCCAAATTCCAAAACCGAAGTCTTTTCATTTCCCGGGTGCCCCTCTCATCGGTCGGTTTTGGCATCGCGTTCCTCACCGACTGGGTGAGTTTTTCTGAGATCCAACCACGTCACCTCATGCCCCATGATACCATCTGTCTCCCCTCCAAATTTGATGCAGTTTCATCCACGGAATCTAATGTTTCGGTCGTTCCAATCTCAAATCTTGTCGTCACCCATTCTCCATTGTTTTTGTGAATTTGACCGTGAATCTTTTTTTGTAGACTCCTATTGATGTCCTCTACATGGTGATCACCCTAAATCAAGGTTTTACCTACGAGATTTGTGCAGAAAAATCAATCTTCCCCGAGTAGACTGCGTTCCAACGGCAGAAAACTTCATCGCGCATTCCCCGTTGATCCAGAATGTAAAACTCAGATCTATTCATGTCATATTGTGCCAAATGATCCCAGATAGCTCTCTGTAAAATTTGGTTAGGTTTCATCTCTTATTTTAATAGTTATGATCGTTTGATCTATTGGCTCCAACAGCCGTTCATCGACCATTTGTGATCTGTCCGTTGGGTTGCTTCCAAATCCAGCTATACCGTTGAGTTCATGTTACCGCGTTCTACGTGGTTCTTTCTTCCCCTTTGCTGTTCCATGCTCCAAAAATTTTAATATTCGTTACCCATCGCCTTTTTGCCACCGCCGCGTATCGTCTTGTGCCGCCAACCATTTTTGGTTTGTCGTGGCCATATCATTGTGCTAGTAGATCATTATCCCCGGTTTTGCCCGTCAGTGAACTTCATTTCATCCCCGGTTGCTAGCAGAGCCATGTTCTTGAATCTACCCGTCGTCTTCTGGCCTAGTCCTTCGTATCGGTGTGCATTTTGGTTCGACATCCTTAGTAACCTTTAATCACAGAGCCAACCCTACCGTTCTACCCTATGTCAAGTGTATCCATCCTTGACTCGTTTCGCTCAAACCCGGACTTAACCTTTGATCCAATTTGTCGTTGCGTCACGATATGTGTACCCCGCAGATCTCAAATCAAACTTGAGCCATGTCATGACCTCGCTGCCCTACCATTGTACCGATGATCGCTACCTTGTAATCTCATAAGTGTTCTGTTAACGCTTCACCTTCATCGTTAACGTTCCATCGTTAACGTTCCGCTGTTAACGTTTCATCGTTAACATCCCGCCGTTAACGCTTTGCTCTCATCACATGTGTGCATGCAAGTAAAGGCCCTAGCGCGATGTCATCATCTTTTCTATCGCCTTGATGTGATCTAGCCTTATCACATTGAGTTTAGTCCCGTCTTCTTATCATCGCCGTCTTGTCATCATGGAGCCTTTTCATCGATGTATGACTGAACCCCTTATCGAATCGCAGTGGATGTCGACCCCACTTGTCCTTGTCTTATCTTTGAAAATCTAATCTATCAATGATTGAGAAATCGTTCATGGACCTGGTCGATAGACCATTGACCATGTGTCATATCCTTGTGCCCATATCTAATCTATCAGTCTATCATTCTTTTGTTTGACTATGTATCTACTTAGTCAACAAAAGTCAACTTTGAGCATCAGCTTAGTCCATCGTGAACTAACATATCTTTATGGACCCAGTCTATAGATCGAGAACCCATATGTCATTGTCTGTCTAATCAAGATAACTGCTTCAAAGGAAATATTCTTTGGAGTATTATTATTTCTCTCAGTTATCAGTCTTTTCCTTTTCGGTGTATTTTTCTGAAAGCCCATTCTCTTTTGTCTAATCTTTGATCTAATCTATTCAAGTTCCTTAATTCATCTAAGCCGTTGTGATCCATTATTATCCGTTCCTAATTTGGAGTTTATTCGAATTGTCTTTTGAGTTGTGTTGTATTTATGTTTCTTTATCGTTAGACGTGTTGTCCGGAAGTCATTCAAATAAGCGGAAGATCAAGGAAGTACAGATTGAAGATCGAAGATCCAGAGTCAAAGATAAAGAGGAAAGAACAATAAAGATAGCAAGGGCCAGGCAAATTGTGCTTTGACCATATTGATCCCATGTTTTTAAATTACTTCTTTGAAATTATTGCAAGCTAGATTGAAATAAACTGATTTCAATTAATTTGGGATTAGATAATCAACCTACTTGTTATTGCCACCTTGTCTCTATTATTTGTATGCCATGATTCATTTGTCACCCTAGGATTCTTGATTAATAGTTGGTAGCTAATAAATTGCCAACCTGGGTTTGATAGAACATATTAGTTTGCTTAGACTTGCAACAAGTCAGTGACATCATTTTGGAAATACAAAGGTCAATATTGATTAATGGAACATGCAATGTATTTTGAAATGGTGTGATGTGTTGCCACACGATGATGTTGATATCTGGAGGCCTGTGTGGTTCCATATGGATGTTGAGTTGTTGTTGGCATGTGTTGCACAATAATCAAATTGGGTGATGAAAGGATTTAGACTGGGGCAAGTGGCAAGTGGCTTTGTGCCAGGTGGGCCTTCGTGGCATTTTGGATGGTTGAGTGTTGTGAGGGTTGTGTGCCAATTTTGAGAGAAGGATGTCTTGCCTTGGTCAATTAAGGACTTCACCTTGCAAGCCATTGACCTGAGTCACTCGTACAACCACATGTCTGAATAGGAAGACCTAGTTTAGTAGGATTATGATATCTCACCTTTGAGCTGTATGAAGATCTGACCTATCCTGAGTATCCAATCAGAATTCTGGATGAAGCTGAGCGCACGGCAAGGAACAAGGCGATCAAGTTTTGCAAGGTTCAGTGGAGCAACCATCCAGAAGAAGAAGCCACCTGGGAGCGCGAGGAGGATCTTCGAGCGGAGTTCCCCAGCCTTTTTCCCTGGTTAGTTCCAAATCTCGGGGACGAGATTTTCTCTAAGGGGGGAGGTTTGTAACATTCCGTTTTTCAGTTCTTGGAATTTGAATTTCAAAAATCCGAACCCGTTGCATTTTATTCGAATTTAATCCAGCTTAATCTGAATTTTCAAAAGTAAAAAGGATTTAATATGATTAATCTATACTTCAAATTAATTATTTCTTATTTTTATTGGGTTCCTTGGGTTTCATTGGATTTTTTTGTATTTTTGGAGATTTTTTGGGATTTATTTGCTATTTATTTGAATTTATTGGATTTCATTCGGATTTTCTAGCATTTTCTTAATTTGAAAAATATATTTAAACTCCTTTAATCCTTTCGGGCTGAAATTCCTATTCATCTCCGTTCGACTTTATTCTCGTTCACGTCATTATTGTTTCAGTCAAAATTGCGAAGTTAATATCTTTAGATCCGTAGATCCGATCGGATAGATTCTTATTGCGTTAATTTTAAAATTGAATCTAGTTACTACAGTGAAAATTTCACATCAATCCAACGGTGGGATCTTGGGTACTTATTATTTTGGTGAACGTGTATCAGTCTGTTTTTATTTGGTATGGCGTCTAATTCAGTAAAATTGTGAAGAAAATAACTTTAGATCTGTAGATCCAATCGAGCTAATTTTTATTGATTTAGCTTGCAAATTGAGTCTATTTTCTACAGTAAAAATTTCACATCGATCTAACGATGGGATCTTCAGGAATTACTGTTTTAGTGAACATCTATTAATCTGTTTTTTGTTGAAACCGAGAGCAATATTTCATAATTAATTTAGGGGGTTTTGTGAATCAAGAAAATTTTGATTTTAGCTTCCGCGCAATCATTCACCCCCCTCTGATTGCTATATTGGTGTATATCGATCCTACAAGTGGTATCAGAGCCGGTTTTGCTCCATAGATCTTGACCGGTCTCGAGAGCCATGGCGACAGACAAGTATTCCACCAAGCCTCCAATTTTTGTGGTGTTGATTTTCCTTTTGGAAATCCGGATGGAGTCATACATCATCGCCCAGACTTCTCGATATGGCGAAGGTGAAGCTCCCATATGAGGTTCTGCCGATGAGAACGTCCACGGCGGCAATATGGCCGACGTTGAGGCAAATGCTAAGGCGAGGAATATTCTCATCACAGGACTCGGCATGAAAGGAGTATGATCGGATCTCTCACTTGCGATCCGCTCACGAGATTTGGGTGACCCTCGATGCATACCATGAGGGCACTACCCAAATCAAGACCGTGGCGGGATCAACACAAGCGTGAGTACAACAAGTTTGAACAACACGTTGGTGAGAGTCTTGACGAGTGTTTTGGTCGATTTACTAAAATTTTGAGCGATCTCCGGCGGTTGGTTGCACATACCTCGACTCGGATAATGCTCGTCACTTCTTGACCGCACTCGATCTTCGTGTTTGGGAAATGAAAGTGACCACCATCAAGGATACTACCGACTTGTCGACCTTGACTCTTGACGGGCTTTATTCCCGACTCAAGACTCATGAGATCGACGTCGTCTCTCGCAAGACGAAATCACAATCGATGGCCTTGGTCACCGATCCCATTGGATCTTCTCTTGATTCTTCTGTTGGTTTTTCCCTCTCTGCACTTTGCGAGCTAAGCGATGACCAACTGGACAAGTTTCCAGAAACTGAGCTTGCTCTTTTAGCTCGCAAGTTTTCTCACACCTACAAGAGGATGAGAGGAAGAGAGGTGGTGGGATCACTGCTTCAATGTGGCGGCCCCAACCACATTCGAGCGAATTGTCCTAAATCGAGAAGGGCAAGAACGACTCCGGGCTTCCGGCAAGAACGACTACAATGACAAGAACCGCAACAAGAAGCCTCCGGTTATGCGAGCCGGCAAGACGAGAAGAAGTACCGCAACTTCTCGAAGAACAAGAAGCTCTTCCACCGCGTCCTCGCCGCCCTCGACGATATCAGCCTCTCTGACATGGAGACATGGAGCGATGAAGGCGAGGATGATCCGCAAGAGAGAAAGCGACGACGACTTCTCCGGCATGTGCTTCATGGCAAACACCAACGACATCGGCGACTCGAGCTCTACAAATGACTTCGGACGAGGTACCTTCCTATGACCAAATTTCAATGAAGCTTTTTGCAAATTAGGAAAATTTCATGCTAGAGCTAGAGCTAGGGTTACTGAGTTAGAGAAGGAAGTAGATACCTTGTCTCGGAGTTAGCTTCACTTAAATCATGTTCCTCCCGAGACTCGATAGTTGTACTCTCGTGATGCTTTGCTTGTGGAGTTGGAGAACCTAAGAACCTTGCATGATAGTGTGGTTTCGATCTTGAGGCTCTTAGGTCGAAGGATGCTAGCACATGTTCTATTGATCCTATTCCTATTGATGCTAGTTTTCTTCATACTCACACAACCGCATCTTGTGAAAATTGCCCTAAGCTACTTGTCAAATTGATGCCATGAGTTGTCACCTTAGGAAGCTTTACGCTAGAAATGATGAACTTGAATGCGTGCTTCTAAGGACCCAAATACTCATGTGAGGGTCAGTAAGCAACTAAAACTTGATAATGAAGCTTTGAATGCCAAGTGTGATCAACTTGCTAAGGACTTACTAGTTAAGTCAAATAATGGTTGCTTGTTGTATTGGGGTTGAGGATGACGTGGATAAGGTCCATGCAGAGCTTAGGAAGAAGTTAGAGGCCCAGTTGGTAGAATTAGAGATGCTTCTTGTGCTTCTGTGAGTCTCTCAAATTTGAGGCGATCGTGTATAGGGAAAAATATGCACGCTTATTCGATCCTCTTCGTCTCCTCTCTTTTCTACTCCTTCCCTTGCTCTTCATCGCCTCACTTTTCCGAGAGTGTCGAGATCTTATGAGCACTCTTGAGAAATTTGTTGGAGGCAAGAAGAAACTCAATCTCATTCTAGACCATCCAAAATTAGCAGATTCAATCAAGGTCTAGGATTTGATTACTTGGAGCACGACGGCGCATCCGCCTTCAGGTTGTATGCGTGCCTCCAAGAGTGGAGAGATAGTGGTAGCTCCTGGTGAGTACCACTATGTTTAGGTTCTCTTGGGGTTGTCCATGGGACTTCCGAGCGATAAGGTGCTTCTCTGTCATACGCCTCTAGCAAGGCGAAATATTCATACACCTTCTCGTAGAAGGATGGTCACCTAGTAGATTTCTGTTTAGACGCGCCAAGATCACCGGCGTGAGCATGTTGCTGCTCTTAGGGTATTCGTGGTCATCCCAGACTCTGAAGTGCTCCTAAGGCGCCTCGCTACTAGACAGTCGAGAGTCACTGTTTTTAGGCGGCCCAGACTCGGTTTTCATCTTTGTTCATCGAGTTTTAGTCCCGAGTTGCTCGTGGTCGATCTTTCCACCGCCCTCTTGATATTCCTCATTTTTCCCATCGAGGTAGATATCAGCGGCGTGAGGTGTTTTCGGGTAGGAGATTTGGGCAGCCTCGTTGGGATGGTCCAGCCTTTGCACCACGGTGGGCCAAACCAATGACAGCTCCTACATCTTCTACTAGAGTTGATTCTTCTGATCTTGTGAGAGTCGAGCGTCAGAGAGACACTAGAGTCCAGTCTTCTTCCTCTGTGGCTGGTACTTTGAGACGTCGTGTGATTCAGTATTGGGTTCCTAGGTCCTCACTTTATCCCAGTACTGAGTCTTCTCTCTCTGACTTGATCAGTTAAATCGAGATGGGGAAGGGAGATGTTTGGATTGTTGACTCGGTTGTTCTCGCCATATGACCGGAGACTCGTTGGTTCTCTTCCTAGTCCGAGCCCCGTTGATGAGTTGATCACTTTTGGGGATGCTTCTTCGTAGAGTCATTGCTAAAGGTACCGGCTCAGATTAAAGAAAATTTTATTCTTAAGGACGTTGCCTTAGTGAGTAAGCCGCAATATAATTTGCTTTCCGTTTCACGACTTATCGATGACTCTTTTCGAGGTAAGTTTTAAGAGCAATGCTTGTAGAATCCTCGATTCATCAGGAGAGTTAGTTTGCGGGATTTCTAGATTTGGGAGGGTCTTTCGTGCTGATTTTTCTGTTTCTTCTAGAGACTCTCTTCGGTGTTTGATTGCTTCTGAGTCCCGTGATCTCTCCTTCTGGCATAGGAGACTTGGTCACATTGGTTTTGATCATTTGACCAGAGTTAGCAGCCGCGATCTTATTCGTGGTTTGCCCAAACTCAAGATGGTCAAAGACATAGTTTGCTCTCCCTGCCGACATGGCAAGATGGTTACTGCTTCTCATCCTCCAGTCACCGTAGTGATGACTGATGCACCAGGACAGCTTTTACACATGGACCTTGTTGGTCCAAATAGAGAGTGCCGCCGGCAGGGAGGGAAGTGGTATGTCCTTGTCATTGTTGATGATTTTCGAGAATTCTTGGGTATTTTTCATGGCCACGAAGATGAGACTTTTCTCACTTTAGGGATTGGTTAGTAGGTTGTTGTCGGCGTACTATCGCCAGGTACCCTCTTCGCCGCACAAAAGCATCGTGGCCGTGGCGATCTAGCGGCGGTGGGTATTTACACCCGTCTGACAGCGTCGATCCACGTGGCGCGCGGGCGAGCAGTGGCGACCACGCCTTTCGCCGGCGCCCGATCACGTGGCGGCTTTGGCTGCGGCGATTAAGCACGCCTGCCCACCGTGCCGATCCGTGGGGCTCGAGGCGGCGGTGGCGACCACGCTAAATGTCGGTGCCCGATCCGCGTGGCGGTCTAGCGGTAGGTGGGTGTTTACACCGTCTGAGGCGTCGATCCACGTGGCGAATGCGAAGCAGGTGGGCGACCACGCCACCTTTCGCCCGGCGCCCGATCCGTGGCGGCTTTGGCGGCGATTGGCGAAGCACACCACGCCCACCGGTCTGGGTCACGTGGCGGGCGGGCGGCGTTGGCGACCACGCCACTTTCGCTTGGCGCCCGATCCACGTGGTGGGTGAACGAGCACGCCTTGTTCATCCCGCCGCCATGCAAAAAGGTGGGATGCGGTGGCTTCATCCCGAAGTCTCCTTCCCGTCAATCTGCGTGTCAAAGAGCGAACTCTTTGTACCGAACACGTCGATTCCAAGGAATTCTGCAACAAGCCTGCCTTTGGCGCCTCACCTACCCGTGGCGGAGGGGTCACATTCCTAAGAACCGGGTGAAGGCATCTTGCCGGCATTGATTAGAAATTTGAAGGAACGGGACAACAGACGCATAAAGGCGTAGTAAATGCATGTAAGATAAGCATGATGACATCCTCCTCTAGGTGGCCCATGTAAGCCCGTGCATATAAGGGCACTTGAGGGCATCTGAGGGAGGAAGAAAAGGAGAGAAAAAAGAGAAAGAAAGGAAAGAGACTCATGAAGAGCTGGTCACAGCAAGCTCAGTAATAAGCCCAAAATACTCAATCTAAAAATTAGGCAGGGCGTAAAGTCATTACCCTTCTTGGAGGGGCACGAACACAGGTAAAATCGGTGTGTTCATCAAGTTGAAGGGCACTAGAATTAGTTAGTGTGAGAGATCTGGGGTTTCCCTCTACTAGGGTTTGCCACTACCAAAGCCATCCCCTACTGAACCAAACCCGGTCAGAGACTCGGGCTGTCCGTGGAATACGCCAAGCAGTGCGCCCGTAGGGCTTGTAGTTGGTTTTCCGATCATCTTTCGGCGGGTTCGGTGTGTTCTTTAGTCCCGCACATCCGGAGATGGAGGGTTCGCAGATCGAGAAAGGAGAGGTGTCGGGCCAAGCTCGAGTGTGTCCTGCAATCTAAATCGATCGCGAGATCGCCTCCTCCACCCCGAAGGTCTTGGCGATACTCCTTGGCGGCGATGGGGCATCCGTCTTGGCGCCGGGCCGCCATGGAAGCGGCCACCCCGGCTCAGAATCTGCATGCAGCTTGTCTCCTCCTGGACCACCCTCCGGTGGAACTTGCGGGAGACTCCCCGGCCACTCCGTGGCTGCAGGATCTTGCCGGCCTTGTTGGTGCGGCCCAACTTCGAGTAGGGCCCCCCGGCCAAAGTAGAGCATCGGTGGTACTCCGCCACCCAGTATGCGGCCGGGGCTCGCAGGCTTTAGCCGCCTGGTGGCGGCGCCTGCCAAAGCGGGCGGGGCTAGGGAAGAGGCGCCTGCTCTCGATATCCATGGGCGTGTCAGCGGGAGCCATATGTCGGCGAACGCTAGTCGAAAGCGTTTCGCCAAGGATTTTATTGGCTCATCGCCTCCAGGAAGCTTATGGAGCGGGTGAGGACATCTGGCTTGTCGGTTCTTCGCCAGCAAGTCCACCGACCAGCCTAAGCTCAAAACCATCCCGCTCTCTTGGCCGTTAGTGGTCTGGGGCCGGATATCTGGTCCGTTCACGCATACACGAGGGCTTCACCCACCTTTTCGCCGCCGTCGACAAATTCACTAAGTGGGTCGCTAGGCGAAAGCGCGTACATTACGGCTTCATTCTTTGTCAAATTTATGCATGGGATATTCACTCGCTTTGGAGTCGCCAACCGCATTATCATCGACAATGGAACTCGGTTCACGGTCGCGGCATTTCGAATTGCAGTGATGAGATGGGCACCAAAGTATGCTTTGCTTTGCTGCCCACCCTAAGAGCAATGGTCAAGCTGAGCGTGCCAATGCATTGGTGTTAAAGGGCCTCAAGACAAGAGCGTTTGATCGACTCCATAAGCGGGGGGCGCGCTGGATCGAAGAGCTTCCGGCTGTGCTGTGGTCGCTCCGTACCACACCCAGTCGGGCTACTGGCGAGACGCCCTTCTTCTTGGTGTATGGGGCGGAAGCTGTTCTCGCCTCCGAATCACATTTGGCTCTTCGCCGTCTCGGTTTTCAGCGAGGAAGGCCACGAACATCCGGCAAGAAGATGTCAACCTCCTGGAAGAAGTTCGTGACCGGGCCGCCCTTCGTGCCGCCCGATACCAGCAAAGCCTCAGGCGATACCATGCCACCCGGGTTTCTGAGAGAACACTGGCAGTGGGTGACCTGGTCTTCTTGAGAGTTGAAGCATGCCGGGTTACATAAGCTGTCTCCCGGTGGGAGGGCCCCTTTAAGGTGGTCTCAGTATCTTGACCCGAGGCGGTCCGGTTAGCCATTGAGGATGGCCGAGAATTGGCGAATTCCTACAATGTGGAGTTGTTGCGAAGGTTTTATCCATGAAAAACTGTAAGTACCCGGTGATTCGCTTTGATCAGCCTCGGGATAGACTTATCCCCCCAGCTGATCGGCGGTCATTGGTTGTCGATAATGTTATTATCTTGAAGATTTTCGACTTTGTCATTATTCCTCTTTTGTCTCCCTACGGGCGCTTTGTGCATTGATCTTTATTGGCCCTTAAGTTTTGGCAATCCCTTGTTGGTCCATAATTATGCCTGGTATATGTGTCGGGTAAGGATGGGCAACCAGGAAGCGGATTTGGCATGGTGCTTAAATGTGGTTTGTACACCTCGGGTTGGCTCTCAGAAGCACCGCAGGTCGTTGCCGCAAGCACTGCTGGCCTAATATCTTTCCTGGGAGTTCGCTGCTTTACCGCATAATGCCATAGGCTGTATTTTGGAAAAACGGCAACAACATAGAGGCCAAAACAAGTGAACCAATATTACCCCATGCGCAGACTTATGTTGTCATAATCTATATTATATGTACCTTGCATGGTATTTATCCGCCTTTGCAATAGCTGCATATGTGCGCGGGTCAAACTTTGAAGCTTTGGCCCGATTCGAAAGAAAAAATCTAACAACGCCTGGGGGCTGGTCGACCGAAGAACCCGGCTGGTCACCCAATACCTTTGGGGCTGGTCGCTGAAGAACATTGCATGGCCGCCAATACCGGGGCTGGTCGCTCAAGAACCCGGCCTGGTCGCTTCGATGCTCGGGGCTGGTCACCCAACTGCTTGGGTTGAACACCAGCTAACGCACAAGCCAGATAAGTGTTTCAAGTAACACTCCCAATTATTTGCTTATGCGTATGCTGAAATTGATCAAATTATGCATGGTTACCACGGGCGTCGTAAACCTGACGGCTCCTTGGTGATAAAAGGAAAGTCTTCAGTGTGGGCGTCTAGTAAGGCTAAGTGACCAAAGTGTAAACTTGGCACGGTACTCGAACACGGTTGGTACACCTCGGGTTGGCTCTCAGAAGCACCGCTGGTTGTCACCGTTGAGCGCCGCTGGTTCAAGACCACTTTTGGGAACTTATCGTCTTCTGTGCCACACTGGGGTACGATTCTAAGAAATCACGAGGATTTAAGTTCCGGGAAGGTTTGAACCAGTGATAACCTTGCATAAAACCTCAACGGTGAAACTATTCCGTCTTTGCCTAAGTTCTATGTAACTTATGTGTATGATGCTCACACTTGTGGTTAGTTGCGTGCAACCTCTACAGGAATTCTGGAACGTTGCCTGGGCCCAAAAGCCTAATTGGTGCCTTAATCGAGTTGCAAATTGGCCGCCTAGCAATTCCAGCATGCAATATCAAATAAGCGCGTCAAACAAACATGAAGGTAAAACTGGAAAGCGTCCATTACAGCTAAAGTTAATTAAGATGTTTTTACAGACAGAAAAGAAGCAAGAGCAAAAGAAGTGAGGTGACGGTCCAGCTCTTCACTCGTCACCCACATCGATGTCACCGGCGTCTTCTTCCTCCGCCACCGGGGTGGCGACATCCATGGCCGGCTGCTGCACTTGCGCTGCTTGCGCCAAGTACTCCGGCCTTGCACATGTGCTCTCTGCTGCTGGCGTCCCACGATTCAGGTCTCCATCGCCGCCATCGGGTCCAAGGAAGCGTCGCGATGGCCCAAAGAAAGCCAGCACGAAGGTTGCGGTCATTACCGAACCTCTTGCCCTCCCCGTCGAACGCGCGGCGGGCGGCGGCAACCCCGGAGTGCCTCCGCGGCCGGTTGGTCAGCGTGGGCATGCCGCAGGTGGTCCCGGAGGCGTTTCCAGACCACGCCAGAGGTTCCGGCATCTTTGATGCTACCGAAAGCTCTCTTGAGCATGGCGGCAAGATTGTGCCTGAGGCGGTCAGCCTCATATTCGTAGGTCCTCTGCGCGGCCTCGGCCCTTTCCGCCTGTTCGCATGGCGACCAAGGCGTCGAGGTGGTCCTTTCTTGCGCCACCACCGAGTCCGACCTCTCCCACTCCCGTGCTAGCTCGTCAATGGCCCCGTCAATTGCCTCGCCGTCTGCCCATGTCCAAATGTCAGGCAAGAAGTGCGCCAAGCGAAGCTATGTAAGTTATCGAGCTTCTGTGAAGAGCTCAGCGGAGCGCCAGCGGGAGTGGCGATGGTTCGGGCAAGTTGGCGAGGCACGCCGGTACCAAGGCCGCCGCCTCGCCCCCCAGGTGGTGGCGGCGGCGGTGTCTGGCGGAAGTCTCTTCGCTTCGGCAGCGCAGCGGCGTCTGCTTCCTTGAGGCGCCTCTTGAGGGTCGGCCTTGGCGCCGCCCTCAAGCCGGCCGCCTTAGGGACCCCAAGCCCGCCTTTGTCGAGTGGCGGCACGCGTCCCGTGGCGAAGGTGGTGGCGCCGTGGAGGATGGGATCGGCGCGCAGAGGAGTTGGAGCGGCGCCGAGTACCGGGCGCCGTGGTCGTTAGGGGGGCGCCTCCTGCTGGCGCCGGTGGTGGGTGTCGGCGACACCGAGGTGGGATGCTTGGCACCGCAGCGGCGCACCGGCGCGCTTGGTGCTGCGATCGGCGGCGCGTCACCGCCGCGATGTGAAGTCACCGCCACCCTTGGCCGGTGGCGGCGAAGTTTTCGCTTCGCGTGGCGGGTCTTCTTCGCGCCGGACTTGAGCGCCCGGACGAGTGGCCGCTGCTTCGCCGCCCGATCGCTGGGGAGGTGCATCCCTGATCGTCAGGGGGGCGCACGGTGGCACAACGGCGAGGCCGGTAGAGTCCATTACGGCAAAGAACTCGATGATCTCAGCGCTCCAGACTCCAAATCGGCGAGTGGCCGTGTAGATGAAGGGAAGTCCAGACCAGCTGGAACCGGTGGCATAAGCCCGGAGAGCCACGTGTTGATGCGTGGCCCATCCAAGTTTCCCGCGCCTGGCCAAAGTTAAAAAAAGACTGCTGGTTGGTAGGGAGCAACACAGAAAAAGCATGGATGCGGAAAAAAGCCAAAAAATAGTAGCGAAGACTTACGGCCAGGAAAGGTGCGGGTGATATCGTTGTCGCCGGTGTATTGCCATGCTGGGCGAATACGGTGGCGAAGAGGGCTAAGTCTTCGGGATACGAAATCCCTAACAACCATCGCCCCAGTTAAACCGGCGTTCCGCAGGTTGATGATGCGGGCTGCCATTGCCCGGAGCTCCGCCGTCTCTTCAACGGGCGAAGTTCACCTTCTCGATCGCCGCCAGTTGGCGGGCACCCCTAGAGACGACGCCATTGCTGCCGTTGACGACAGCCACTAAAGGCGCTCGCCCGCCTTCCAATTTGACTGGCCGAAGGGGAGAAGTGAGCAACCATCCCATCCCGAAGACAAAATGGCAGCCCCTCAAATAGCCGCCAGAGGAGGAGGCGGCAGAGGAAAAAAGTAACGAAAAGTGGAAGGTTCAAAGATCACCCCATGAACATTTCACAGAGGTGTGCGAAGATGGCGAGAAAAAGAATGGAGTTGGGGGTAAGGTGGAGATGATGGATTTCGTAGAAGTGGAGGACGGTGAGGAAAAAATCAGAAAAAGGCGGTACCAAACCCGCCATGATGCCCCACACGAAGATGATGATCTCGTCGACGGGGCACTGTGGTGTGGGGGTCTCGGCCCGAAAGAAGAGAGGGCCTCCCATGACGATCGTGTGAGTCTCCCCACTGTGTAGGAATCCACAATGGAGGCAGGAATGGAAGGCGAAGCAGAAGGGGCCATGAAAGCGAAAGTAGCAAAGGACAAGAAAAGCTCAGAGCAAGAAGATGAAGTTTGCAAAAGGTGCTGAAAGCGTGAACCATCTGGTGCGGATGGATCTATATGTATCCCCCACTTGCACCGACGGTTCACGAAGATACAAGATTGTGCGTCGTTTCGGGTCCCCAAAAAATCGGCGGATGCAATGAAGCGCAAGGATCGAGGCGGTCGCATCCTCATGAGTGATGGCCCCATCCAAGAATGCACCGGCGCTAATGTAAGATCTCAAAAGACTCGATGTCGCGTTTGGTGGGCCCGCGCTACTCGTCGGCGTATTATACGCCAGGTACCCTTCGCCGCACAAAAGCATGCGTGGCCCACGTGGCGCTTAGCAAAGGGTGGGTGTTTACACCGCATCTCGTGACGCCACTCCACGTGGGCGCGCCGGGCGAAGCAGTGGGCGACCACGCCGCCGCCGCCGCCCCCCACGTGGCGGCTCAAGCGCGCTTGGCGAGCATGCCCCGCCCACGGTGCCGGCTCACGGGGCTCGGCGAGCAGTGGGCGACACGCCGCTCACCCGGCGCCCGACCCACGTGGCGGTTCTAGTAGGCGGTGGGTGTTTACACTTCGTCTACAGACGCCACCACGGGCGCGCGAAGCGGCAGGTGGGCGACCACGCACCTGATCGCGGGCCGCCACCACGCGGCGTTCGGCGCGCTTGGCGAAGCACGCTCGCCCACCGGTGTCGGTCCACGGGCGCTTCGGCGAGCAGTTACGACCACGCCGCTGCGCGCCGCCGCCCGACCCACGGGCGGGTGAACGAGCACGCCTTTGTTCATCCGCCGCCATGCAAAAAGGTGATGTGGTGGTTTCATCCTCAAGTCTCTTCCCCGTCAGCATCGCATGTCGAGAGACAGTGCTCTTGCATTGTGCACGTCGATTCCAAGGAATTCTGCAACAAGCCCGTTCCTTTGACGCCTCACACCTACCCGTGGCAGAGGGGTCACATTCCGGAAGAACCGGGTGAAGGCATGCGCTAGCATTGATTAGGGCTGAAGGAACGGGACAGCGCATAAAGGCGTAGTAAATGCATGTAAGATAAGCATGATGACATCCCTCCTCTAGCTGGCCCATGTAAGCCCGTGCATATAAGGGCACTTGAGGGCATACGAGGGGAGGGGAAGAAAAGGGAGAGAAAAAAAGAGAAAGAAAGGAAAGAGACTCAACAGAAGAGCTGGTCACCGGCAAGCTCTGTAACCAAGCCCAAAATACTCAATCCAAAAATCAGGCAGGACGTAAGGTTGTTACCCTTCTTGGAGGGGGCCTGAACCTGGGTAAAATCGGTGTGTTCATCAAGTTGAAGGGGCACTAGAGTTCGTTAGTGTGAGAGATACTGGGGTTTCCCACTGCTAGGGTTTGCTACTACCAAAGTTATCCCTCATCAACCAAACCCGGCTCAGAGACTCTGCCCGTCCGGTGGAATACGCCGACAGCTTGTCTATTGAGCTCCTAGGTGCATTACGAGCTATACGCAGTGATAATGGCACCGAGTTCAAGAATTCCAACTTTGAGAGTTTCTCATGGAGTCCGGGTTAGAGCATCGCTTCTCCTCTCCATACATCCTCAAAGAAATGGCGAGTGGAAAGGAAGAATTGGACCCCGTTGAGATGGCCAGACGATGCTAGTTGAGTCACAAGACTCTAGGAAGTTTTGGGCAGAGGCTATAGCTACTGCTTGTCATGTTTCCAATCGCGTTTTCTTGAGAGCACATTTGCATCTCACTTCTTATGAGTTGAGGAATGGGCGAAAGCCCAGTGTTTCTCATTTTCGTGTTTTTGGTTGCAAGTGTTTCATCTTGAAGTCTGATAACCTAGATAAGTTTGAGTCTCGTTCTTCTAATGGTATTTTTCTGGGTTACTCGACTTCTTCTCGTAGCTATAGGGTCCGGAGTTGTGATGCGAATAGGATCATAGAGACCGTGGACGTGACCTTTGATGAGGCTAGCCCAGAGCTAAACCCCGATATTTCGTGCTCTTCTTATCCCTCCGAGACCATCTTTGTAGAGGATGAGGATGATGGAGATGATGGTGTTCCACCGATCCAGCTTCCTCGACACCGAGGTGCCTCCTGCTTTCATTTCTCACCTCGTGGAGACCAACCCTTGCCTTCGGACTCTTTTTTTCAGTGAGTGGCTCTGTTCCTACCTCTTCTTCTCAAGAGGTAGAGGCCACTCGCTTCGGTCCTCCACGACACATTCAGCTGCTCTCATCCATCCGAGCAGATCATTGGTGATCTATTTGAGCGTGTTACGCGCCAAAATCAGCTTATCTTCTTTCTCGCTTTCACTCGCCTTTGTTGCCTCTTTTGAGCCAAAGGATGTTACTCATGCATTATCCGATGAATCATGGATTAATGCTATGCATGAGGAACTGGAAAACTTTGAGAGGAACAAAGTTTGGCAGCTTGTAGAGCCCCCATCTGGTCATAATGTCATTGGGACCAAGTGGGTGTTCAAAAACAAACAGAGTGAGGATGGGGTTGTCGTTCGCAACAAGGCTAGGCTATTCACTCAGGTTGAGGGTCTTGACTTTGAGGAGACCTTTGCCCCTGTAGCTAGACTAGAGGCGATTAGAATCCTGCTTGCATTCTCTGTATCCCAGGGCTTCAAGCTCTATCAAATGGATGTCAAGAGTGCATTTCTCAATGGCTTCATTGAGGAAGAGGTGTATGTCAAGCAACCTCCAGGATTTGAGAACCCCAAATATCCGAACCATGTCTACAAGCTTTCCAAAGCCTTGTATGGACTTAAGCAGCCCCTAGAGCTTGGTATGAGAGGCTTAAGTCCTATCTTCTCACCATGGTTTCAAAATGGGTATAGTAGACAAAACTCTATTCATCGACACCAGATTCTCATTTTCTTCTCGCCTGATTTATGTGGACGATATTATCTTGGTGGCTCATCTCGCCTCTTGTGTCTCATTTTTCTGAGGTGATGAGCACAGAATTCGAGATGAGTATGTTGGGTGAGTTGAGCTACTTTCTCGGCTTCCAAATCAAGCAGACTCGGGAGGGTACTTTCCTGCACCAAGGTAAGTATACTCGGGACCTCCTGAGGCGGTTTGATATGTCTGATGGAAAGCCTTTGATGACTCCTATGGCCACCATCGCTGTCCTTGAGCCCGATGAGGATGGTGAGCCTCACGATCAAAAGGAGTTTTGAGCATAATTGGCTCTCTCTTGTATCTTATCGCCATGCGGACATACACTTTGTTGTGTGTATGTGTGCTTGCTTGTGCTTCTCCTCGCCTCTCATCGCCAGGCGGTGAAGCGCATCTTCAGGTACCTTCTAGCTACCATTGATTATGGTATTTGGTACTCTTCTTCGTCTTGTCTATCCCTTAGAGCCTTTTCCGATGCTGACTTTGCTAGCTGTAGGATAGATAGGAAGAGCACTTCTGGCACTTGCCAATTCATTGGCACTTCTCTTGTTTCTTGGTCATCTAAGAAGCAGTCCGAGTCGCATATCCACCGGCCGAGGCCAAGTATGTTGTCAGCAGCCGATTCTTGTCAGAGCCAGTGCTCTGGATGAGATCGACTTTGCGGACTTTGGGTTAGAGATAGAGAGTGTTCCACTTTTCTCGTGATAACACTTCTGCTATTTGCATTGCCAAGAACCCAAGGCAAAGACTCCGGACCAAGCACATTGATATTAGATATCACTTCCTTAGAGACCATGTGGAGAAAGGAGACATAGTGCTTCAGCCAGTGGAGTGACCACCAGCTTGGCGATATCTTTACCAAGCCTTTGGATAGCTCTAGGTTTGTTGCCTTGAGGAGTGAGCTTGAGTTGTGTGCCCTACGGCCTTCCGTGAGGGGAGCCGATCTCAGATATTATGTATTATATTTTATTTCAGTTTTTCCTTTTGTATTGCTCTGGGTGCTTATGGGTTTTATTTCTTAGAGTTATGAGTTCACATCACTTAGACTTCTGCATGCTTTGCATGGACCTCTCATCTTGTGCTTTAGGTTGCTATCATGCTTAATTAGTTGTTCTCTCTTCTCTCTAGGTTGAGTTCCCTCAGCCTTATAAGTCTAGCAGTGTTGGGTCCCCTGGTAGACAGGTGTCTGTGCACTCCTTAGTTTGGGATCTAGAGGCAGCTTTCCTATGTTAGTCATTGTGGAAGATGAGAGCGAGTCTGAGCCATAGTGTTCTCTACCATCTTTTCTATACTCTATAGCTACTCGGATTCGCGGTTTCTTGACTTCTTCCCTCCATTCTGTGTTTTTGGCTTTAATTGAGTTCTTTTCGATCTTTCTTGAGCTTAATCTTGCTAATAACTCAATTGGAACCAGATTTGTGCTTAAAATGAAATCACATGTTGAGGGGGAGTTTAAAAATCTGTCTCATGCATTGCATATAGACTTGATTTTTCATTTTATGAGCTTTGTCTATTATGCACTTGATCCATGTTTCATTTTATACACCATGCTATATTATGAAGAAAATTACTTGCTTAGATATGTCCAAGTTCATTTATCTTGCTAAGCTTACAAAATTGAAAATGAGCGTTAAAAGAAAAACTTGATAAAACATGTTATGCTTACTTGCTAAGTTTCTTCTCTAGGTGTATTTGCCATGATTTGTGAACTTCGAATTCTTTAGAGTCCCTATAGCAACTTGGGTGAATCTTGTTTGATCCATACTTGAGTCCTTCACTAGCTTAACATGAAAATGCTAAAATGAAAGTGAAGCAAAATTGACTCTTTTGAAAGATTAGACTCAACACCTCACATTCACAAGACTATTCTCATTGCACTTGAGATGAACTTGGAATGTATTGTATGACCAAGATCATTCTCTTAAGAGTCCTTCTTGAGATGATCGATTATGGCTTGAATCAATTGCTTTAAAAATGCAAAAAAAACAAAAAAACATATGTGGGTAAAGAATGCAAATAATGTCAAACATTTGCACCCCGCTATGTCTTTCAAAGATTCAAAGAAAAATTTGCATACAATGAAAAAAAAGGCACGAAGAACCTTGTGTGCACTTCTAGATTCCCCAAAGTGTTGAGTAGGTTGAACTCTAGGTTTTCCATTTGATCCTTTGAATGGCTTTGCTTCTAGTTTTGAAACTAATGACAAGTGTTGCTCATGTTCAATCATGCTAAAAATGACATGGTTTTAATTAAATCTTGCTAGCAAAATGATTATTTGCACTTGGACATGCCTTAGCTTAGTCTATTTTTTGCCATAACTTAGCTTGGTGTCATAACTTGTCTTGTTGATCACATGGATAATCTTCAAAGCTCCCTTAGGCTGCATTACTTTCATAAAAACAACAAAAAAAAGGGGAAGAAAAGAAAATGTCACCTTGATGCCTATATTGCCAAAAGGGGGAGAAATCGTAGAAAAGGCATCATTTTTCACTTGATTCTTCTTTCTTATGATCTTTGTTAATCTTTGCTATCGTTCATAGATCATAAGCTGCCAATTTGGTCATGTTCTTCATTTCTATTTCTTTGATCAAGTTTGGCTTTGCATTCAAATTGCTTTCTTCTCTTTATTCAAACTCAATACTTATGCCTTTTATGTGTTTGTCAATATACTCATCAAGGGGAGATTGAAAGACCATGTGGAGGTCTATCCTTGTGTGTGATGAGTAATTGACAAGATTTGAGATTGGATTGATTTGAAATTGAGTTTGATTTGAATTGGATCTTCAAATTGAAGCAATTTGAGTGTTGGTTGTTTTTCCTAGTGCTACCAAATTTTAGCGCAGAGTAATCCGACCATTTAGCATAATTATGATTGATTAATGATTTTGTTTGATGCAATGCACTCATGTGAGTGGTGCATGGATTGATTCTTGAGTCAAGTCGTGGACTTGTGCTCGGATGTGTTGTTTGTTTATTCGTGTGCTGTGTGTTGCTCGAGGGCTAACGTGGTCGATGACGGACCGAACTAGGTTCATGGAGGAACCGAGATTCGGGACTAGGTTCAGGAGGGAATCGAGGTCCCGTGGTCAAGGATGTCATGCGCGGACGCTCAGACAGAGAAGGTGCACACGAAGGTCGGTTAGTCACGGAGTGAGGGCAAAGCGGCCGTGACGCTGCATGTGAATTTTGGGTTGTATGCATATATTGGGCCATGTGTATTGGGCCGTGGATATGCATATATGTGTTAGGGTTTTGAGTTGTATAAAAGGACTTGAAACCCGATCAATAAAAGAGAGCTTTTGTTGGCGCAATGTGATGTACCTGCTTACGCGATCATTGTTTTACTACCGAGAATTTCTTGCGCAGTAGCCGGAGGATCACCCCGCTGCAAGTCGCTCGGGCGGTGGCTATTTTTTCTTGTGTGGTTTGCGATCCTTGCGACGCTGCTCGTGGTTATGGCGCAGAAGAAAAGAAGCCGGCGACTTTATCCCTGGCGCATGCATTGCAAGTTCCTTGGTGGCCACATGCATCCGAGACTAGAAGACATCCTTGTGATTCCGGTGACGGGTTTTTCTAGCGGCAGGAGACTCCCTCATGGCTGGTTAGTTAACTCTTCATAAATCTTGATTATTTTCGTTCTTAGAGTTTGGTTCGTCGTGGTAATATCAATTCTCGTCATTATTGTTTTAGTCAAAATTGTGAAGTTAATATCTTTAGATCCGTAGATCCGATCGGATTGATTCTTGTTGTGTTAATTTTAAAATTGAATCTAGTTAATACAGTGAAAATTTCACATTAATCCAACGGTGGGATCTTGGGTACTTATTATTTTGGTGAACGTATATCAGTCTGTTTTTATTTGGTATGGCGTCTGATTTTGTAAAATTGCGAAGAAAATAACTTTAGATCCGTAGATCCGATCGAGATGATTTTTGTTGATTTAGCTTGCAAATTGAGTCTAGTTTCTACAGTTAAAATTTCACATCGATCTAACGGTGGGATCTTCGGGAATTACTGTTTTAGTGAACATCTATTAATCTGTTTTTTGTTGAAACCGAGAGCAATATTTCATAATTAATTTGGGGGGTTTTGTGAATCAAGAAAATTTTGATTTTAGCTTCCGCGCAATCATTCACCCCCCCTCTGATTGCTATATTGGTGTATATCGATCCTACACTAAATATTATTTCGAAAATTAAATTTGATCTTATCTCCTAAATTTCTAAGTCTTCATTACCATCGCAAGATCTTGTGAAGGACTGCTAGAAGGATCAAGTGGGCGAAAGATCGCTCAGGAGGACCCTTATGAAGAATAAGTTATTAGCGCCCATATCACTCTTCTTCGCGTAGTAATCGAAGTTTATTGGATTTTGTTGCGTGCTTGCTGGGTGTGTTGTACACTTGCTCTAGGCATGGTGTCGCAGCCACCTTTCGTTGGAGCTTCAGTTGCTTCTTTTGCCTTGGAATGGCTACCTCCCCTAATCTCCTTATCTTTTGCTTTTTCTCTCTTGTCTTGTGCTTTTTCCCTCTCATCTTTTGCTAACCTTTCCTTGGCCGTTGCTTCAGATGGAGGGTCAGGGCAGAGGCCGTGGTCGCAGAGGCCGTGGTCGTGGCCAGGCAGTGCCACAAGAGCAACAGAGTTCCTCAGGGCAGCAAGGTCAGTCAGAGGAGGAATTGCCGCAGCCGCCACCTTTTCAGCCTCAGATGGCAGATATGCAGCAAATGATGGCGATGCAGCTTTAGCTACTGCAGGCCTTGGCTCATAACATGGTGAACAATTAGCAGCCAAGACCAAATTTGGGGCACAAGAGCCAAATTTCAACAGCTTGAGAGTTCATGAGGACCCGACCGCCTTCCTACCTTCTCGAGAGCGGAGAGCCTTTGGAGGCGCATTTATTGGCTAAGAGATGTGGAGAAGAAGCTTCAGCTGGCCCAGTGCGATGATCACGAGAAAGTTCTTTATGCCGCATTCAGGACTGCTCATGTACCTGTTGGGATTATTGAGATGAAGAAGAGAGAGTTCCGGAAGCTGCACCAGGGGAATCAGAGTGTTACTGAATATCTTAATCGGTTCACTCAACTATCCAGGTATGCACCTGAGGATGTGGCCACTGAGAGTGCCAAGATCTGGAGGTTCATGGAGGGTCTAGATCCCGACATCAAAGTACAGCTTGTTGCTTTGGATTTCCAACTTTCAAAGACATGGTGAACAAGGCCCTAGTGCAGAGGATGCTCACCGCCAGCAATGGAGTCGCGCAAGAGGAAGATGGCTTTTCAAGCTCACCAGGAGCGAGTGCAACACGCCAAGATTTCTCTCACAGGCAATGGGACACTGCTCCAGAGCACCTCGCACACCTTCGCCTCGACTCGCCTGCCGCCAGGATCGCAAGAGGTCACTAGTGCAGCACATATAAAGTAAATTCAAATGCTGCAGAGTTCAAGGCTTTCATTGCCATCGATGGGTCACTATGCTAGTAGTCTGTTCGGCGTAGTGTCACCAAGGACGCCAAGATTTTCAGCCTTGGGATCCAAATACCAAGACTCCAAAGACAGGATCGAAGTCATGAGCCAAGACACTCCGAGAGCGCCAGCAGCTATTTGGGAGAGGGCGGTCAACCACGTGATCGCAGAGGAGGCTCAGGAGGCACCGTGTGTGGTATTGCACGCCCTTGTCAATTCAATACCGCCACAAAGATTGTTTGATTCTCGAGCATCGCATTCTTTCATTTCAAGAGTTTTGTCGATCAATTTGGCTTGGAAACTTTTGTTTTAAGAATCCCATGATTGTTCAATCACCGAAAAGAAATGAAAACTCGATTGGTGTGCCCTAGTGCAATCAGAGAAATCAATGGGGTAAAATTCTAGCTTAACTGATCCTCTTGGATTCAAAAGGAATAGATGTCATCCTAGGGATGGACCTGTTGACTAAGTTCAAAGGACAAATTGATTGCGCCAGTAGAGCCATCACTCTCACCAATGCAGAAGGCACCCGAGTGGAGTATATGCCCGATGTGACTTTGAGAAGAAAGTACATTGAACAAGTTGAAAGAAATCATCAGGAAAATGTGCCTGGTGAGTGAATACCCGATGTATTCCCCGAGGAATTGCCTGCATGCCGCCTTGATCGACATTGAGTTCACCATAGAACTAGTCCTCATGACACTCCTATCTCCAAGAGACCCTATCGCATGCCGCCCAATGAACTTGTCTGAAATGAAGAAGCGATTGAAGAGCTGCAAGAGAAGGGATTTATTCGTCCGAGTTCGTCGCCTTGGGGAGCGCCAATTCTCTTTGTGAAGAAGAAGGACAGCAGCTTGTGGATGTGCGTCGACTACAGAGCCTTGAATGAAGTCACCATCAAAAACAAGTATCCTTTGCCTCAGATCGATGATCTATTTGATCGCTTGAAGGAGCTTGCATCTTCTCCAAGATTGATCTGCGATCCGGTATCATCACCAAGATAAGGTCGCAGGACATTTCAAGACAGCCTTTGTCACTCGGTATGGATTGTATGAGTTCACAGTCATGTCCTTTGGTCTGACCAATGCCCCAGCCTATTTCATGAATCTGATGAACAAGGTGTTCATGGATTATCTGGATAAGTTTGTGGTGGTGTTCATAGATGATATTCTTATCTATTCTCGAGATGAGGCTGAGCATGAAGGACATTTGAGAATGGTCTTAGAGAAGCTCAGAAGTCACCAAATTGTGATGCCAAGTTCAAGCAAGTGTGAATTCGGCTGATGGTTGCTTTCTTGGGTCATATCATCTCTGCTGGAGGTGTCTCGCTTGATCCCAAAAAAGTGAAAGGAGTGCTCGATTAGAGGCAGCCCAAGTCGATGCTGCCGACATCAAGTTTCCTTGGTTTAGCGGATACTACGTATGTTCATTGAAGGATTCTCAAAGATTGCTAGACCGCTACCCAACTAGCCAAGAAGGAGAAGAAGTTTGAATGGATCAAGCTTATGAAAGCGTAGCTTCTCAGAATTGAAGAAAAGATTGACTACGTACCCAAGGCTTGTTTGTCTGACATTCGTAAAGGCTTTGAAATCTATTGTGATGCTTCGAAAGGTGGTCTTGGATGTGTTCGATGCAGAAGGTAGGTAGTCGATACGCCGCAGCAATTAAGTACCACATGAGGAGAATTATCCAACCCATGACTTGAATTGGTCACAAGCAGTATGCAATCGAAGTCTGTGGAGGCATTATCTCATTGGAAATCGCTATGCAGATCTTCATGCATCACAAGATTCTCGAATACATCTTCACTCAAGCAGATCTCAACTTGAGGCAAAGAAGATGGTTGGAGCTGATAAAGGATTATGATGCGGGCATACATTACCATCCTGGTAAGGCGAATGTGGTTGCCGATGCACTGAGCCGAAAGAGCTACTGCAACAATTTGATGGTTCAAGAAGGTCAGCCTGCTCTTCATGAGGAGTTTCAGTGTCTGAATTTGGGATTAGTGGAAGAAGGTTCTGTTGCTGCTTTGGAGATTCAGCCAACTTTGGTGGACCAAATCAAGAAGATGCAGAGGTCAGACAAGGAAGCTGCTAGGATCAAGAAAAGAATCAAGGAAGGTAAAGCCCCAGGATTCTCAGAGGATGAGGAAGGAACAGTGTGGCTTGGAAAGAGTATCTATGTGCCGAACCAGAAAGAGATAAAGCAGTTGATTTTGAAGGAAGCGCATGAGTCAGCATATTCGATCCATCCAGGCAATACCAAGATGTATCATGATCTTCGAAGTGCTTATTGGTGGCCAAGAATGAGGAAGGAAATTGCAGAGTTCATAGCCATGTGCGATGTGTGCCAGCGAGTGAAAGCTGAACATTAGAGGCCAGCAGGTTTGTTGCAGCCATTAAAGGTGCCTGAATGTAAGTGGGAAGAAATTGGGATGGACTTCATTACAGGACTTCCGAGGACCAGGTCAAGCTATGACTCGATTTGGGTTGTCGTGGATCGACTGATAAAAGTTGCACATTCATTCCTGTGAAGACAACCTATGGGGGAGATAAGCTTGCAGAGTCAGATATGTCTCTTGATTGTGTGTATGCATGGCGTGCCCAAGAAGATTGTTTCGGATCGGGCACCCAATTCACATCTAGATTCTGGCAAAAGTTACAAGAAGCAATAGGCACCAATCTGAACTTCAGCACAGCTTATCATCCCCAGACGGATGGACAGACTGAGCGGGCGAATCATGTTCTGGAGGATATGTTGAGAGCTTGTGCATTGTCCAATGCAGCTAGCTGGGATCAAAGTTTGCCATATGCGGAGTTCTCCTACAACAACAGTTATCAGGCCAGCCTGCAGATGTCACCATTTGAAGCTTTATATGGAAGGAAGCGCATGACATAGGGATGGCAATGGGTACCAAACTCGATAATTGGCGGGTATTTACTCCATTAGGGTGCAAATATGGTCCAATAATCATACCCGGGTATGTTAATGGGAGAAAACCCGCATCATCGGGTATGACGGCACGGTATGGGTACTTCCACCCGCACTGCTACCCATTTACCCGTAAGTAGGAGCGCCCAAGCCTGTGCCCGCTTGACGAGTGACGACTAGACTCCAAAGTCCAAATCTCCAATTCCGCCGTAAAACTAGACTCCAAAAGTCCAAAATCCAAATCTCCAATTCAAGAGAGAGTGTCTCCAACTCGATCATCAATAAAGTGTTCTTGAAGTTTTTGAAGCTCCCGTCCCTAAAAAAACTCGGTAACTATTATTGATATTCTTGATTCTTGAAGTCATGAAGCTAGGTTAATTCTCAATATCATGGTCTTCCGCAACGCTTTTTTTTTTCCTCAACATTCTCGATACCCAATTTCATTGCCGAGCAAAGATATAGGCCGATGCAACATTACTTACATTCTCGATTCTACTTCCTTTACTCATCAACGCCGTGTGAAGAGCTATTGGCTAAAATTGTGTTCACTAAATTAATCTGGTATGGGTGACCCGCGGTATGGGTATGGGGAAGAAGTTCTACCCGTGGCTCCGCACGGTAAATTAGCTGTGATTTTTCATCCGACGGCACGTATGGGTGGTCGACACTGACGGGTATGTACCGCTACATCCCTAGCATGACACCCTCTCGCTGGCATGAGACAGAGATCGCCATGTCTTCGCCCTGATATTCTCGCAAAAGTCGAGGAGCAAGTGAAGATGATTTAGGAAAGGTTGAGGACAAAGGCCAAAGCGTAAGAGCTTATGCGATAATCGCAAAAGAGAGTTGACCTTTGCTCCTGGTGATTATGTGTAGCTGAAAGTCTCCCCGATCAAAGGAATGCGTCGATTCCAAGTTCGTGGAAAGTTGGCACCGAGATTCATTGGACCTTTCGCAATTCTACCCAGAAGTGGAGAAGTGGCTTATCAGTTGGACTTGCCACCGCAGCTGTCGAATGTGCATAATGTGTTTCATGTGTCACAGCTGAGAAAGTGCCTGAGAGTGCCAGAAAAGCAGATGCAAGTTGAAAACGTTGAGTTGCATGAAGATCTGACCTATCCTGAGTATCCAATCAGAATTCTGGATGAAGCTGAGCGCAGGACAAGGAACAAGGCGATCAAGTTTTGCAAGGTGCAGTGGAGCAACCATCCAGAAGAAGAAGCCACCTGGGAGCGCGAGGAGGATCTTCGAGCGGAGTTCCCAAGCCTTTTTCCCTGGTTAGTTCCAAATCACGGGGTCGAGATTTTCTGTTAGGGGGGAGGTTTGTAACATTCCGTTTTTCAGTTCTTGGAATTTGAATTTCAAAAATCCAACCTGCTGTATTTTATTCAATTTAATCCAAATTTTAATCAATTTTCAAAAGTCAAACAAGATTTAATATGATTAATCTATACTTCAAATTAATTATTTCTTATTTTTATTGGGTTCCTTGGGTTTCATTGATTTTTCTGTATTTTTGTAGATTTTTTGGGATTTATTTGCTATTTATTTGAATTTATTGATTTCATTCAGATTTTCTAGCATTTTCTTAATTTGGAAAATATATTTAAACTCCTTCAATCCTTTCGGGCCGAAATCCCTATTCATTTCGCTCGCCCGCATCGCTCACTCCCGCCCGATCCGCTTTCACTTTCTACCCCCAACTCTCCGCACAAATTTCACACACCAAAAACCCTGATGTCCCGGCCGTCGATCTCTAATCCAACGGCCGAGAATCACGCCGCCACTCACCAGCCAAAACCCTAACCCTACTTAGTTTTTCCTCTCGCCGTGCGATCCCAATCTAATCTGCCGCTGCTCGCTCCAAGACTCCACACCTCCCGATCAATAATCGGGCCGGACGTCGGTGCGCACGCGTCGCCACGCCGCACAAGCCAGCATCTTTAGCCACGCTACTGCCTTGGCTTCCGTGCTGTGCTCGCCACTCTGCGCCGCCTCTTTTCCTTCCTCTCTCACCGGCGAAGACGCTGTAGGGTGGCCACACGACCTCGCCGGAGTTCGAGACGAAACCAAGCCCTTCCACCGCCGATTCCTCCGCCGTCGGTGAGTCCCCGCCGCCTTCTTTGGTACCATTGAGTTCGTCTCATCGGGATCTTTCTTATCCACTCAAAACCCGCGCCGATCCAGCTGCTCTCCGCCGAGCCTGTTGTCTTCCTCACGCCCGCCTTGTCCTCGCCGCCATCTCGCCGATCTCTCTCCATCACCCGTCGCCGCCGAATCACGCTCGACGACCGATCTTCGCCACGCACACGACGGTAAGCCATACCGCCATCATCTCTTTGTCGCCGGATCTGCGTGCGTGCGGCCACAGCCGCCGCCGCTTAGGACCGAGTCAACGTCTCGTCACCACCACGTGTTCGCCTCGTGGCGCCGCGTGCTAGCCACATGTGCGCCACCTCACTGCCACGCATGTCGTAGCATGCGTGTCCGTCCACGTCGCCGTTCAATGCCGAGTCAACCGCCGCCTGGGCGCCGCGTGCCAGACACGTCGTCGCCACCTCAGCACGAGATCCGTGTGGCATCCCCGTCAGTGACACCTTGTGGTCGGCCAGCGCTGAGTCGATCGCCACTTGGCGCCGCGTGTCAGCCGTGCGTGTGCCACGTCACCACCACCGTGTGCCCTAGTGCCCTGTGTCCGCCACGTCACCGCCACGAGCCAAAGATTGAGTCACTGACATGCGGACCCTGCATGTCAGTAGTATTTTCTTTCGTTTTTCTAATTATTCCGAAAATACGAATTCAACCAATCACAACCCGACACGTGTCAACCCTAATGAATTTTCTGATTTTCTCTCCCAAGAAACTTCGGAAGGCCCGTTCTCCTCCGTTCGAACTCCGATTCAAATTTCTAAATTCATCTAAAATCAAGATCTATCTACTGGTGTCATTCTTTTGAATTTTTGGATTTTATTTGATTTTGTTTTATTTATTTTTGTCTCGTTTCGTGTGTAGATGACGCAGCTGTTGAGCGAGCGGATCTTCCGGCAAAGATAGATCCAGCGGGAGGAGTGGAAGGCAAGTCTTCCTTGACCATATTGATCCCAAGTTTATGAAAATATTATTTTGTTTTAAATTATTGCATGCTTATTACTTTGCGTACCGTACTTTAATGCCATTTTAAATGTTTAGTTATATCCCATCTTGTTATGTCCACATTGATATTAATCTTGACAACCTTTGACACTCTAGGAAAATTAATTACTATAATTAATGGTAATCAATTTGGTATGGGACAGTAGAAATTGCTTAGCCATGCTTAATCACTTCGGTACCTTACCATTATGGAAATTCTTTCAAACTTGATTCAAAATGGAATTGTGAAATTATGGCAATTGTTGTTGCAGTTATTATTATTAATTGGAAAATAAAAGTGAAAAATGATTTAGACCGGGGTGGATGGTTTCTTGGTGGGTGCGGGATGAACAAAATTTTGGAATGTGATTGTTCCGCCCCAGTCAATTAAGGACCGATCGTGTGTTACCTTGGACCATGCTATACAGTACAACCACAAGTCTATATGGGTACGACCTGGCTAAGTAATTTGTACGCGTTGTTATTGGCTTCGCCATTGGGTTGCGTGAGGTGTCGGGAGGACCTTGCAAGGCGCAAGTGGGGCTTCAGATCGATGGATTTAGCCCTACAAATGTGAAACCTTAGCGCGGGTTGGTAGCGAGTGTCGTGCATTGTAAAGGCCTTGTCATGATCTCTCCGCCGACACACCAAAGGAAGTGTGTTATCGGGCCCGCAAAAGGGGTTGATCATGTCTTGTGGGTAAAGTGTACAATCTCTCGCAGAGTTAAAACTACTTGAGTAGCCGTGCTCACTTGTTAAGGGCAAGCGTGAACGCTTTCACATAGTAGATTTTATGGTTTTGGTTTTAAATTGAAAAATGATGATTTTGGTTTAAATGAAAATGTGGTTTGGGAATTCGTGAGTGGTTGGAGCTCCGGATTTTAGTTTGGCGGTTAGAGCCAACCTGTAGTTGGAACTCGAAAATCAAGTATACTTCAAATTTAATTATTTATGCTATTTACTTTTTATTAAATGTTGCTTTATGAAATTAATAGTGGTATTTCATTTTAAATTCCTGCTTTGTGCAAAATGAACCCTATATGCCTTCCTTTGTTCATGCCTTGCATTTAATTATTTGCATTAAGTTTCCAAGACTTGCTGAGTATGTTGCATACTCACCCTCGCTTTTCATTGCGGGGCTGCTTATTCCATAAAGCAGATGAGGAGATTAGATATAGCTATCCATGAGCCTGCATTCCACCGTTCGACATCTATGGTGAAGACTTTGAAGAGGAGGATCACTCGGACTTCTAGGGAGCGTACCCTAGTCGGTTGCTTGTGGGCATACTGATTTGGCTCTTTTTGTTGCTACTTTTCCGCTGCTACTTACTCACTTAAGCCGTAAGGCTCGATACTTGTAATAATGTGATGATGATGTTTACTCTCTTTTGCTTATTTACTGTTGTTTACGTTATGATACGTCTATGTTATCATCACTGTGTTTGCTGAGTGTGTTAGCTGATCCTGGACTAGCACGATTATACTCAGAGGGGTCGGATTTGGTAATCCGGGTCCCTACAGGGAGTGATAGTGAAGGCAACTCGGAGAGGTTCCTAGGTTGAGCTAGAAGTTTCTAAAAGGCTTTGTTATGATCGCTCATTCACATACTCTTGTATGACGATTCACTACCGACGTGGTGAGTTGATTGTAACTTCAGGGTAAAGTGTACAACCTCTCGCAAAGTGTAAAAACTATTCAATAGCCGAAGTTCATGGAATTGGACAAAGCTCTGGGATTACAAATAAGGGGTAGATTTTCAAAATAAAATGGGGATGAGTGGTCAGGTGCCGTGGATAAATGTGAAAATTGATTCAGGACTGTGTGTCAAAAATATGTGGAAAAACAATTGGAGAAACTTATTATATTTATATGGTTTTGCTGCTTTCTATCTAAGTAAATAATAAGTTAAAATGTTGATTCAATGCAAAATAACCCAACGAACCATTCCTTTGTAATAAGCCATGCATGTAGTAATAGAACTGCATTCTGTGCATGACTTGTTGAGTACGGTGTGTACTCACCCTTGCTTACAAGAAATCATCAGATGAGAAGATGACTACAACTTCGAAGGAGGAGAAGTTCCACGAGGAGGCGAATATCTAGGAATTGAACCTTATCAGTTGCCTGTGGCATATTGATGGGATTCACCAATGCTCTTTATTCCGCTGTTGTTTACCTATTTGGAGTTAAAACCATCAAGGCATCTCAAGTGTAAGGTCGACCTTAAGGTCGTACAATAGTTTTATATTTTGTAATTGAGTTACTTTTATTATTACATTGTGTATGATTGTGATATTTTATCTATGTTGAGACTGTGTGCACTAGCGTGATCCTAGACTAGTACATAATACACAGAGGGTCCGGATTTGCAGATTCGGGTCCCGACAGCGTGTTACTTCATCAACGATGTACAGGCCTTCCCAGCTTGGGGAGAGTTTATGCTCACTTTTTTTATTCTTTCTTAGAACCAGATCTCTTTTAGAGAAAGCGCGGCCTCGAACATTGTGATCGTGATAGTGACGCAAGCCCTAAAGGTACTTTGCTGACTGGATTGCTGCAACGTCCCTGGCCTCTTCTAGTTGGTCGAGATCCTCTAGCCGGTTTTCCTCCGACTCACTTCCTTGTAATTCCGAACCCGTGGGGATCTGAATTTCAACTTGATAGGTAAGACCGCCTCTGAACTATACACTAAGAAAAAAGGTGAATGACCGGTTGCCCTGCTGGGGGTAGTTCTCAGCCCCTAGAGCACCGAAGGCAATTCTTTGACCCATCGCATAGCATACGGTTTAAGACGATCAAATATCCTTGCTTTTAAGCCTTAAAAGACCATGCCATTGGGTCTGCTCGACCGCCCATTACTCCGGATGCCCCACGTATAAAGCAGATTTTGATGCCAAGTTCATCACACCAATCATGAAATTCACCGCCCCCGAATTGAGTGCCATTATCAGTGATAATCCTATTCGGCACGCCAAATCTGACCACAATTTCTTGAAAGAATTCTCTGGCCTTGGCCGCTGTGATCGTGGCAACTGGCTTGGCCTCAATCCACTTCGTGAATTTGTCAATGATGATGAAGAGATGAGTGCAACTACCTTGGGCCTTCTTCTGGGGTCCAACCATGTCGAGCCCCCAAACTACGAATGGCCAGGTGATCGGAATAGTCTGCAGCTCCTACGCCGGCACATGGATCTGCCAAGTGAAAAACTGATAGCCGTCCCATGTACGGACGATGTCCTCCGCATCTGTTATTGCAGTCGGCCAGAAGAAACCTTGACGATAAGCCTTTCCAACTAGAGTGCTTGATGCGGCATGATGCCCGCAAACTCCTGAGTGGATTTCTCTAAGGAGACTCTTCGACAAATACGCTGGCCAGGACTTTTGCCCGACTGGAGCCTAATCTTTCGAGCTTGTCCACTGCTTCATTATCTCGACAGAGCAGATGGATAAGCTCCAGCCCGTTGACTTTGTCCTCCAATTTACGTACCTCCTAGCAATACACGGTCATATTGTCGCTGATGCATGACCAATCCTTCTGCACTTGGTTGATAACCAGCAGTGAGCCCCCGCGAACCGTCAATCGTCGAATACCGAGTGATATGGTGATACGGAGCCCATGGATGAGTGCCTCGTACTCAGCGGCGTTGTTTGATGCCAGAAAGTGGATTTGAAGAATGTATTTTAGTTGTTCCCCTTTTGGAGAGATGAGCACTACACTAGCCCCCGTGCCACTGAGCATGAGGGAGCCATCGAAGTACAATATCCAATACTCGAGCTCCTCAATGGCCGTGGGATTCTGCATCTCTATCCACTCGGCAACGAAGTCGGCGAGTGCTTGAAATTTATGGAAGTTCGCAGCTTGAAGGAGATTTTGAAAGCTCCGAGTTTGACTGCCCACTTTGCAATTCTCCCGGTGGCTTCCCGGTAGTAGAGTATGTCCCCAATCGAAAAAGAAGTAACCACCAAAATCGTATGCTCTTGGAAATAATGCTTGAGCTTGCGAGATGTAAGTAGTACGACATACAACAGTTTCTGTACTTGAGGGTACCATACCTTAGACTCGCCCAATACCTCGCTGACGAAATAAACTGGGGGCTGAATCTTCTGCAAGTGTCTTGCCTCCTCCCACTCCACAACGATTACAGCGCTGATTACATGAGTCGTCGCTGCTATGTAAAGCAAAAGGGGTTCCTCGGGCATCGGAGAAACCAACTCTGGAGGTGTGGTCAGGAACGTCATGAGATCCTCAAAAGCTTGCTGCGCTTCGGGAGTCCATTGGAAGTCGCCCTGCTTCTTAAGGAGCTTGAAAAACGGCATCCCCCGCATCCCTAGGCGGGAAATAAACCTGCCTAGTGCCACCGTGCATCCTGTGAGCTTCTAGACGTCCTTCTGGCTGGTCGGGGGTTTCATCTTCATGATGGTGTTGATCTTCTCCGGGTTTGCCTCGATACCGCGATGAATCTGAGTAGCTTTCCCGAAGGAACTCTGAAGACACACTTCTTAGGGTTGAGCTTCATCTTGTAGGCCCTCAGGCTCTCAAACAACTCAGCCAAATCAGAAGCGAGGTCCTTCTTTATTCGAGATTTGACCACGACATCGTCCACGTATGCCTCCATGTTGCGTCCAAGTTGGGTGCGAAAACACCACTGTATTGCACGCTGATAGGTTGCGCCAGTGTTTTTCAACCCGAATGACATTGTGACATAGCAGAAGGCCCCAAACGGGGTGATGAACGAGATCTTAATGAAGTCTTCCTCTTTTAAACTAATCTAGTGATACCCCGAGTAGGCATCTAGAAAACTTAGGAGCTCACACCCGGCGGTTGAGTCCACCACCTGATCGATGCGAGGTAGCCCGAATGGATCTTTTGGGCACGCCTTATTGAGATCGGTATAATCAACACACATGCACCAACTTTTAATCTTTTTGCGAACAAGAACTGTGTTTGCTAACCAGTCAGGATGATACACTTCTTTAATAAAACCAACAGCTAAAAGTTTAGTGATCTCCTCCCTGATAGCATCACGGTGATCTTGCATGAATCGCCAGAGCCACTGCTTGATAGGCCTTGCCTTCTTGTCGACATTTAGAACATGCTCGATCACCTCCCTGGAGACGGCAGGCATGTTAGATGGCTTCCAAGCAAAGATGTCTCTGTTCACCTGGAGGAAGGTGACGAGCACGTCTTCCTATTTGCAATTGAGCCCTGTCCCAATCAGGGCCGTCTTGGCTGAGTTGGACGGGTCGAGGGCAATCTTCTTGACCCCTTCGTCAGGCTTTATTCCTGACTTGGCTTGCTTCTTGACTAGGACATCTCCTTCCTCTTGCTGAACCTCAGCTGCCAGTCAGATCTTCTCCCTATCGACCGACGCCTCCTGCATCTCGGCTAGCTCAAAGTTCTCCTTGTCGCACACGAAGGATTGCTTGACATCACCACGAACCATGATAATGCCTTTTGGCCCTGGCATCTTCAGCGCCAGATACATGTAGTGCGGCACGACCATGAATCTAGCTAGGCCTGGCCTTCCCAAGATGGCATGGTATGCCATCTCGAAATCAGCCACTTCAAAGTTTAGGTACTCGGTTTGGTAGTTCTCCTTGGTCCCAAATGTGACCGGCAGGGTGATCTGCCCGAGTGGTACCGCTGAGGTCCTGGGGATTACCCCATGGAACGGCGATGAGCCACGCCTCAGCTCTGAGTGAGGGATCTTCATGTCATCAAAGGTTTTGGAGAAAAGGATGTTGAGTCCGCCACTCAGTCGCCGACAAAGACCTCTTGAGATTGACATCGGAATAACAGGTCTAGGACTGTGAGATACCTACCTGGGTAGGAAATATGGTCGAGGTGATCCGAGCGGTCAAATGTGATCGGAACCTCGGACCACCTCAAGTATTGGAGGGTCGCCAACATAACTACATTGACCCCCTGAGCAGTAAGTTTTTTGCTTTTGCTTGGATTCATATGCAGCCGAGCCCCCGAATATGTGCGCTCAATCATCTGGTAGCCTTCATCTTCAAGGGGTTCTTGCTTCTTGTTGTCCTCACCTTTGTTTGGCTCTGATCGCTTATTGCTTTCTCGCGCGAACCTTCTCAAGGTGAAGCAATCTTTGGCTGCATGTTTCCCCTTATGATGGAAAGGACACTAGGCATCCATTACCTTGTCGTAGTCTTCTGACCGCAACACTCAAGGTCGATCATGATCAGCCACTGTGACTAGCTTCTCGCCATTCCGCTTCTTATCCTTTTGCTTGGAGGACTCGGCGTGGTCCTTCTTGTCCTTCTTCCATGGACGATCATCTTGGCGCTCGGCTAGGGCATCCGAGGCCATGGCGTAGTGATCCGCTAATGCGAACATCTCCCTCACCGTAGTCAGTGGTTTCCGGGACATCTTCTTGATCAAGTCGGCGTCGCTGACTCCCTTTTGAAAAGCCGCTATGACGACCACTTCCGAGACATCTCAAATCGTGTTCTTCTTTTGCGTGAAGTGCCGGATGAACTCCCGAAGAGACTCATTCTTCTTCTGATGAAGTTGGTACAAGTTCCACGGGGTTCCGGGCCTCTCATAGGTTCCCTGGAAGTTTGCGTTGAATTGCTCACAAAGATCTCTCCAGGAATCTATAGAATTCTCTGGAAGTCCTGTGAGCCAGGTCTGAGCCGATGGGGAGAGCGTGACCAACAAGTAATTCGCCATCACGTTGTGGTCACCTCCGGCCGCCTTGACTGTGAGAGCGTAAACCTGCAGCCAAGCCTCTGGGTCTCTCTCCCTGACGAATTTGACAATACCCTTAGGGTTGAAACCTTTGGGCCACACCACTGACCCCATCAATGGATCTGTCATGACACCGTGGTAGAGATCTGACTCGATGGTTATCATCATCTCATCGGCCATGGGGGTGGTTATCCCTGCGATTGTCATGGTTGTCGCGTTGATCGCTGCGGTTGTCTCGGCCATCGTGGTCGATGCCAAAATGCTCGTTGTCATCTTCACGCCGGCACCGTTCATCATCTTCCCGCTCACGCCACTTGGCATTGAGGTACAGGCGGAGGTCGCGATTGAGACTCTGGTAGGCATCCTCATCACGGCAAGGCTCATGCCGACTGCGTGTGGTCCGACTGCGGGCGGTCCGACTGCTGGCAGTCTGAGTGACTGCGCGAGTGCAAGAATGCGTCATCCCCACTGGATCTCCCTGGTTGTGCTGAATTGCTGCCGCTATCACCATGGCCTTAACTTTGGCCACGATCGGGGAGCCGGGCTATCAGCCTCGAGCATTGGTCCCAGCGTGTCAAGGAGTGTCTAGGAGGCGACGATGTCTCATCAGCAACAGATGGAAACCATGGTGGCTCTCTATTTTTGCCTGCAAGATGTCTTCGTTGACATTGCGGCCTCGGGCTTGGAGAGACTATGCGTGCGCTTCTTGGGCTTCACGACGAAGGAGATCTACCTTCGTGGCTCCTTTGGTGTCTTTTTCGTACTGGGACTCAGTCCGCTGGTCTTTGATCACATAGATGCCACGAAAACCCTAGCAACTTCCTGCGCTACCTTCGACTCGGCTTCCGAGTTGGAGGAGTAGAAAGGAGATAGATCAAGCTTGTCGGCATACTTTACGCTGGGGTACCCTCTCCGCCGCAGATCAGTCGGCCCAAGTAGCGGCCTAGCGAGCAGGTGGGCGATCATGCCCTGCTCGCCGGGCAAGAAGTCCGCGTGGCGACCTGGCGAGTAGGTGGGCGATCATGCCCTGCTCGCTAGGTGAGAAGCCCACGTGGCGGCCTGGCGAGCAGGTGGGCGCCCATGCCCTTCTCACTAGGCGAGAAGTCCGCGTGGTGGCCAGGCGAGCAGGTGGGCGATCAAGCCCTGCTCGCCGGGCGAGAAGCCCATGTGGTGGCCTGGCGAGCAGGTGGGCGGCCATGGCTTGCTCGCCGGGCGAGAAGCCCATGTGGTGGCCTGGCGAGCACGTGGGCTGCCATGCCCTACTCGCCAGGCGAGAAGCCCACGTGGCGGCCTAGTGAGCAGGTGGGCGGCCATGCCCTGCTCACCGGGCGAGAAGCCCACATGGCGGCCTGGTGAGCAGGTGGGCGGCCGTGCCCTGCTTGCCCAGTGTCGACCTTCATGGCAACCTGGTGAGCAGGTGGGCGATCAGGCCCTGCTCGCCCAGCGTCGGCCTTCATGGCGGCCTGGTGAGCAGGTGGGCAAGCGGGCCCTACTCGTCGGGTGACGACGGCAACCAAAAGAATGAGGAGAAGGCTCACCAAGTCTCCTTATCCCGCACATTGGTCGAGCTCTCACACCGTGTGGGGCCATTGATTGCAAGAAATTCTACTATCGACACGACGACAGCCCATCCCTTTGACACCTCACACCAAACCCGACGTAGGAACATCACATCCCGGGCAGACCGGGCAAAGCCACGCAACGGCCTTAAATGAAGCTTGAAGGACAAGGTTACAGTGATGGGTGTAAAAAATGAGTCGTGGGTCGGTGTGATAAGATCACAGTGATGGGTTTAATTAATGAGTCGTAGATCAGTATGATGTCACCTTCCCACCTGCCCGAGCCAGCCCACTCTATATAAGGGAGCTCTGGTGCATGGGAAAGGGAGGAGGATCCTAGATCCAATCTGAGCCGAACCCAAGGTAGAAACTGTCGATGGTTGTGACCGACAATGAAGAAGAGAGAACGGGGCAAGGCGGAAGATCTAGGTCTGATGGTAATGCAAGACACAGAGCGATTTTTACCCAGGTTCGGGCTCTCCAATGGAGATAACACCCTAGTCCTGCATTCGTTGTTTCTAGTGTAAGTATGAGTGTTCTTGTTTTACAAGCTCTCTAGTACATATGATTCCCCCTTTCATCTAGGGTTCCTTCTCTCTATCTATTGGCCGAGCGGCTCTCCGGCACGGCCATCGGGATTGTTGGGCGCAACAGAGCAAACAGAGGCAGCTGGGGGCAGCAGAGCAAACAGAGGCGATTGGGAGCAGCAGAGAAGACCGCCTGAGAGCCCTGACCAGCACAAGAGCATGCAGAGCAGCGCGCCCGCTGTAAAGGCATGTACATCGCTCTACCTACCCTTGTCGCTTGCGCCTCCCGATCTTTCTTGTCCAGCGTAGCTGAGACCTTTTGAAAGCTCTTCTTTACATGGTTGGCCCGGCCCACCCCCATGGGCTGACCCGGACGGCCTGTTAACTAGACACCCGGTCTCAAAGCTTCCACAGCAGCCCCCGAGTGCTTCGTGATCGAGCCACCCCTTTTAGGTCTGCCTTTTGCCCGCCACGATGCTCTCCCGCCATGTGTCACTCGGAGGGGAGGTCGTGAAGGACTCTATTACCTCGCGCTAACCTTCCCGAGTGGTTCTTTGCCTGGTTTGCCATGGCCTTGGGGATCGGTTCGCCCGTGGGGTGTATCCCTGTCCGTGAGTGGCAGTCGGCCTAGCCTGGCGAGCACCTTGGTTTAGTTTGAGGGTGCCCTTATCCGCTCATGTCGGAGTGTGGTGTGGCTCGCTATGGAGCGCTCCATCATCTGGCTCTTGGCCGAGTGGTACCCGTACTTGTACGGCAGTCGGCTCATCATGGAGCGTACCTAGGATTGGCTTAATGATGCCTACACCAGATCTTGTCGAGCGCTAAAGATGGCCCGCCATGGAGCGCATCATTATTTGGTTTTGGCCGAGTGGTACCAGACGACGTACCGCAATGGCTCATCATGGAGCGTGCACTGGATTGGTTTGATGATGCCTACACCCGATCTTGCTCGAGCGCAGCTGCGGCCCATCATGGAGCGATCATTATTTGGCTTTTGGCCGAGTGGTACCCGACGCGGTACAGCGTATGGGCCATCATGGAGCGCATCTTGATTGGTTTGATGATGCCTACACCGATCTTGTCGGAGCGCAGCAGTGGCCCGCCATGGAGCGATCATTATAATCCTCAATTGAGCCTCGCCGCGATATCTAATTCCACCTTGCGGCAACCAGCAGTGACTCGGCGTAAGTATATTACGGGTGCGCTTTTGATTTTTAGGTTCAGATTGCACTGGCTCGCATGGAACGGCGGCTTACAACCGACTCCAATTGCCGGACCCGAATATCCAAATTCGACCTCTCGTATACCGTGACTAGTCCAGATCACGCTTGTGCACACAGACTCAACATTAGTGAATATCACAATCATACACAACGTAAATAGATAAAAGACATAATATTTTAAATATTACTAGCTTGTATGACCTTATGGTCAACTTATTTAACAATGCCTCATAAGGTCAACAACAAATTGAACTGCAGCGAAATGAAGACGAGGTAACCCTCAAGATACCACAGTAACCCACAAGGCTCGCACCCTAAACATTTGTCTCTCCATGGGACTCTTCTTCAAAGATCGATGATGTTTGTAGGCAAGGGTGAGTACACCAACACGCACTCAATAAGTTGTGCATGTAATTCAATCCTATCATAGCTATATGCGTGCTTATTCCAAAGGAAAGGCTAACAATGGTTATTTGCAACTACAAAGATTTATAAACAAGTACAAGATATAGATTGAAATGATAGTAAAACAAATAACAAGAATAGATAGATTCAAGATTTCTCAAGTAAACCAAGTTTTCTCATCCTAAGTCAAGATTCAACTTTCCATGGCAACCTGCCATCCATCCCAAATTTTCAAAAAGTCTAAACCCTTAGTTGACCGAGGCAAGACCAACCAAAAGTTCATCACAACAACATGTCATAAAACCAAATACGACCGTCCAATTGCCACTCTTGACCCACCAAAAACCAAATGCGACCGCCCAATTGCCAGTCTTGGCCCACCAAATGCGACCGCTCAATTGCCACTCTTGGCCCACCAAAAATCAAATGCGACCGCCCAATTGCAGTCCTTGGCCCACCAAATGCGACCGCCTAATTGCCACTCTTAGCCCAATTAAAACCAAATGCGACCGCCCAATTGCCGCCTTGGCCCACCGTAAACAATCTTGCCACTTGCCTCGCCTAAATCATTTTCCCACCCCAGCTTGATTACCAAGCACCACGTGCTTTTCACAAATCAATATCGCTATGTTGACTATTTGTCACAACAACTCAATCTCTTTGTGCGACCACACATGGCCCACAAGTTATTATCATAGTTCCATATTCCATTAGTCAAGATGAATAAACAATATTCCATGAGCATGTGATTATACCCGTCCCCGGGACTCCATCGATTCACCCAAATGCATGGCATTTCTCAAGTGAATCAAGGGAACCTCAGGCCCCATGATTATACCGTGTTGGCCCTGTGATAGTTCGCCAACATGAGCATTCTCATTCAACAGCTTGACATCACAACACATACATAATTAGCGGAAGCATAAACGTTATTACATACCAAAAGTAGGACCGCTGTCCATAACGACATATTTAAAGTTATTACATCAAGTAGCAAAGGAAATCATAAGGTAAACAACAAAAGAGTCCAGCATGGCATGCCCCCAAACCCTCGGGCAACCAATCTGGGCAAGAACGGCGACTAAACGTTAGAACCATCGAAATCGCCGGAAAAGTCCCCGTAATGTCTCATCCTCACCGCAGAAGTGGATAATCCGATTGAGTACAAAGAGTGTACTCGCACAATAATATACATTTCATGCTGATCTCTAGCTACATGTGGTTGCTACATCAAGGAAGGTATAATGGCAATTTCAGCATAAAGCAATATTTGAGATAAATCATAAGCAAGTATAGATTGAAAGATTTGCATTTAGTAAACATTTGCAAAGTCTAGTACATAATATAACATCATCATAATCACATTCATATCATGCCTTCAAGCATTCTCCAACCATGAGTTCCATCGCCATGTTCAATTAATTCATATCATGCCTTCAAGCATTCTCCAACCATGAGTTCCATCGCTCATGTTCACACACACACACAAGTACTCCAATACTTGTGTCTACTTTCCCACTCCCATCCCATTCTTACCAAGTCCTTAATGCTCGCCAAAGGATCGACAAATCGAGAGATCGCCCCAACCATGGACGCGCTATTCAATAGTTTAAACTCTGCAGAGGTACGACTTACCCACACGACACGCCACACTCGTAAGCCAAGCTTATTAACACATTTCCTTAGATGTGTCGGCCGAGGTGAAACGTGACAAACCATTTTCCAAAGATGCATGGTAGTGTATCTAAACCATCCGGATGATCTGTGACCTCGATCCCGCTGTGCTCAAAGGTTTCGTGTGTGTGGATCAAGGAGTACACCGTTGTTGGACATCCCCAACTCAACAAAGTTCGAGGGACTCGAGGACATTCCCCGCACTCCACTAAGCCTGGGAATTCCATGATCATTCCTTGACGCCCACTAAGCCCAAGGAATTCAAGGCACATGGTTTACATAACCTAGTCATACATAAGTACTTGGTTACGCCGGTCCCATAAACGGCGGTGGTTCGCACGATAGTTACTCAAAGAGACGTCACCAGATTTAATCCTTAGGGTCCTTATCCAACATTTCTACTCATTAAATAACAATTGAAAACAACATCATCATAGAATTCTCAATCATTATGCATCGATGGAGTAAGTCCATCTATCGTGGTTTCTAACGGTGTTCTAAGCATGGCTAAGCAATTCGCATACGAACCCATATACAATAGTAATAAACCAACCACCTAGGGCGACAATGGAACACGGAAAGAACATGATAAGGGATAACCTCACAATGTGGTGATAGCTAAGTTTTCTACCCAATCATAATTGTAGTTGAAAGTAAGCATGCAATTGATAAAATAATTCCAAAACATAAACTTCAAATAGTAGGAGCAATCATGGTCAAGGAGTAAAGTAGTGCCTTGTCGCCGATCTTGGTCTCAAAAGCGTAGTCGCACTTTCGGGTGTGCCCTCCAAACGCCAACACCTAACGGAAAATCCAATTCAATAAACACCAAACAAGGATTCAAATAGTGCACATGAGTAAAAGATGCATGACATGCTCATGATGTGTAATATTAATCATAATATGCAAGTACTAATTGAGTTTTAGCGCCAAAAGTTCAAGTCTTAGGGCTTTTATCGAATTATGTCCGAGTATCCGGATGTCACTTCGATTGTCCGAGTGGACCTCTCGGTATGAAGTTGAATTATGTTCGGACTATCCGAGTGTCACTTCGGACTGTCCGAGCAGACTCTCTCGGTATGAAGTTTAAATTCTCTTCGGACTGTCCGAAATATGATTCGGAGTATCCGAAGGTAGGTTCGGAGTATCCGAGGGGTACCTCGGAATGTCCGAAAGGCACCTTCTCGGTTAGCCAATGCAGCCCTCAAGTTAAAATCCTATTCGACTGTCCGAAATTCTATTCGGAGTATCCGAAGGGTTCGGAATGTCCGAGTGAAATCTCGGACTATCCGAGCTGGGCGTCTCTGTTTCAAAATGGCTATTTGTCTATTATCCTCTACACTTCCAAGTAATGAGCTAGGGTTTTAAAGGGATGGACTAGGGCTTCAAAGGGATGGACTAAGGTAGAAACTTACCACTACAAGGTTGCCTTTGCCCAAAGTGGATGTTGGCTTTGGCGAGGAAACGACGAAGAATGTCACAACGCCGGTCTTCGCGGTTCACCTCCTCCTAGCTCGAGTAGCCGACAATGCCCTCACTTGCTCGTGTTTGCAGCAGCTACTAGACCTCCTCCTCAAGCTTCCATACGACATGCGCGACCCGATTCAAAGTGTGAGGATGGATTCCATGGGGGAAAATAGCAATGCGTTACAAGAGCAGAAATTTCAGAACAAGGATAGCAAGAAAAACGATTGCCACTTACCCAAAACTTGGTTCCTCAAGAATCCATTTGGATGGATGTGAAGCTCTTAACCTTGGCTACAAGGTGGTGTAACATGCACAAACCAAAACCCAAGTTTGGAGGGGATTTGAGGGGGAGAAATGGCAAGAGTGGAGAAGAACACCTTGCTGTTTTTCTGTTCTTGAGTTGAGCAAATGAGCAGGAAAGGGGAGAAGAAACCAAGGTTGAGACCTTATATAGGCTGCCCACTCATGCCTTACATGTGGGGCTAGGTCCCACATGTCATAGAGTAGGTGGAAGAGTGGGTATGGGTGGTTGAAGTGAGAAAAAGCATGGATAGGATGTGCAGTCCACAATTTTCTAAGCAATGGTAGGTCCCATGTGTCATTGACTTGTCATGTACATAGGTAGGGGTGAGTAGTGTAGCAACTAGTAGGGTAGGTATGTGCAGCCTTCACTCCTCTCTTTTATTCATATGGCCCACATGTCAATGACTAAGGCAAAATGGCATGTGTGCAGTTTGGAAAATGATGTTTAGGGTTTTGCTACTCCCTCTTAATGCAAGATGAATGTCCTAACACTTGTATGATTATTATTAACTGAGGATGCAACGACAGTATGGGAGATGTTAGCGCGACAAGCCTCACTTACCGGACTAGAGAAAAATCGGGCTGTTACAAGCCTCCCCCCCTTAAAAGAATCTCGTCCTCGAGATTACACCGCTTCATTGAAGAGGTAGGGGTATTCGGCTCGAAGATGATCCTCACGCTCCCATGTGGCTTCATCAGGGGTGTGATTACTCCATTGAACCTTAAAGAATTTGATGGTGTGGTTTCGAGTAACACGCTCCCTCTCGTCGAGAATACAAATGGGTTGCTCCTTGTAGGATAGATCGGGTTGCAATTCAAGAGTGTCCAACTCGGTGGCTTCGGTTGGGACACGAAGACATTTCTTCAATTGAGAGACATGAAAGACATCATGTACATCGGCTAGTGAAGAGGGAAGCTCCAATTGATACGCCACCGCTCCTCGCCTTGCTAAAATCCGGAAAGGTCCGATATAACGAGGGGCTAGCTTTCCTCTCACTTGAAACCGACGAACACCTTTCATTGGCGAGACTTTGAGATAGACGTGATCGCCAACTTCGAACTTAAGTTCACGGCGGCGACGATCGGCGTAGCTCTTTTGACGAGACTGCGCGGTTCGCAACCGTTCACGAATAAATCGAACTTGCTCTTCCGCTTCGGCGACTAGTTCGGGACCAAAGAGGTCTCTCTCGACTCGAGACGATTAAGTGGAGTTACGCAAGATCTCCCATAGAAACCTCGAATGGACTCATTTGGAGACTAGCTTGATAGCTATTGTTGTAGGAGAATTCGAAGGTAGACATTTCTCCCAATTCTTGCCGTAGGTAAGGGCACAAGCTCTAAGCATATCTTCAAGAATTTGGTTCACTCGCTCAGTTTGTCCATCAGTTTGAGGATGATAAGCTATGCTAAAAGAGAGTTGAGTCCCCATGGCCTTGTGGAGGCATTGCCAAAAGTGCGAGGTGAACTGAGTACCTCGATCTGAGACAATCCTTTTGGGAACACCATGAAGAGACACAATTCGATTAAGATATAACTCCGCTAACTTGCTCCTTGGTATCCGTCGTCTTGACAGGAAGAAAATGAGCAGTCTTGGTCAATCGGTCAACGATTACCCATATGGAATCGAAACCTTTTTGCGTCTTGGGCAAACCGGTGATGAAATCCATACCAATCTCTTCCCACTTCCACATAGGAATGGGCAGGGGTTGAAGTGTGCCTGCTGCACGCAAATGGTCGGCTTTCACCCGCTGACATACGTCGCTTTTCGGCGACATATCGGCAATCTCTCGTTTCATCCGGGTCCACCAAAGTCTTGGCTTAAGATCTTGATACATTTTTGTACTCCGGGATGAATAGAGAATGTGGAATTATGAGCCTCATCAAGAATCAGCGCCTTCAACTCCTTACAATTTGGCACCACCAAGCCGTTTGTCGAACCATAAGACTCCTTGTGGGTCCTCGGTGAAACAATTGGCCTTGCCTTGATTGATGCGGCTCGGATGAGTGCTATGCTCTTATCATCTTTTGAGCCTCTTTGATTTGGTCTAAGAGGTTAGATTTGACTTCCATGACAGCAAGGAATCCCTCCTTAATCACTTCTAGGTTGAGCTTCCGAAACTCGGCGCATATGGCGTTCGATTCCGGTTCTATTGAAAGACGATTGCATTGAGACTTTCGGCTTAGAGCATCGGCAACAATATTGGCCTTTCCAGGATGATAATGGAGTCCCATATCATAGTCTTTGATCAATTCGAGCCACCTCCTTTGCCTCAAGTTCAGATCGGCTTGAGTAAAGATGTACTTCAGGCTCTTGTGATCGGTGTAAACTTCACCAACGATTACGATGAGGAAATGTCGCCAGATTTTTAGAGCATGTACCACTGCTGACAGCTCTAAGTCATGGGTGGGGTAATTCATCTCATGCGGTCTCAATTGCCTCGATGCATAGGCCACAACTCGGCCTCCTTGCATAAGTACACAACCCAGCCCGAGGCGGGATGCATCGCAATATATGTCGAAACCCTTGTGAATATCCGGCAGGACTAAGATGGGTGCAGTAGTTAAGCGAGTCTTCAGTAATTGGAAGCTTGCCTCACATTCTGCTGACCATATGAACTTGTTCTCCTTCTTCAAAAGTTCGGTCAGTGGCTTTGTGATTTTGGAGAAGTTCTCCACGAATCGGCGATAATAACCCGCGAACCCGAGAAAACTTCGAACATCCGTGATGTTTTTAGGCTGTTCCCAATCAAGTACCGTCTGTATCTTGCTGGGGTCAACCGCAACTCCGCCTTCTGATAATACATGGCCCAAGAAGGCAACCTCCTTTAGCCGTAACTTCGACTTGCTGAATTTTGCATAGAGTTGGTGCTCTCAGACTTTTCTAGGACCGCCTCAAGATGTACTTCATGCTCCTCTTCGGACTTGGAATAAATGAGAATATCATCAATGAAGATGACAACGAACTTGTCGAGATACTCTATGAAAACTGAATTCATAAGGTTCATGAAGTAGGCCGGTGCATTGGTCAAACCGAAAGACATGACGGTATACTCATACAGGCCATAACGAGTGGAGAATGCCGTCTTTGGAATGTCTTCCGTTCTAATCTTGATCTGATGGTAGCCCAATCTCAAGTCAATCTTGGAGAAAACACAGGCTCCGGTCATTTGGTCGAACAAATCATCGATCCGCGGAAGTGGATACTTGTTCTTGACCGTGACCTCATTTAATGGACGGTAATCAACACACATCCGCAGGCTATCATCCTTTTTCTTCACAAATATCGCCGGGCATCCCCAAGGTGAGGAGCTCGGCCGAATGAAGCCCTTCTCTTGCAGCTCCGTAAGTTGTTTCTTTAATTCGATCAACTCATTTGGAGGCATACGGTAAGGTCGCTTTGATGTCGGGGCCGTTCCGGGTAAAAGCTCAATGACGAACTCAACCTCCCGGTCAGGTGGCATCCCCGGCAACTCTTCTGGAAATACATCTGGGTAATCACATACCACCGGTATGCTACTTATCCCAAGGAATGGCTCACCCTTCAAGGCATAAAGGTGAGCAAAACCTGGACTGGACGCAAACACGACTTGTTTGCCGCTTGCGTTGGTAAGTGAAATAGATCTGCTTGCACAATTGATGCATCCTTGGTGCTTGGACAGCCAATCCATCCCAAGAATAACTTCAATTCCCTCCGCTTTTAATTATTATCAAATCAGCTAGGAACTCTACCCCATTGACTTCAATCTTTACTTCGGCGAGAATCGATCGGTCCTTAACTCCGATCCCGGGGTTTTAATGAGAAGTGGTGGATGCATAAGGTGTATAGGGAACTCATGATGCATGGCAAACTTCTCTTTAATAAATGAATGAGATGCTCCGGAATCAAATTATCCGGACAGCAAGTCACACAAATTTAAACTCTACATGTATGCAGCAAGAAAACATGCACCAAATCCAAAAGACATCAAAATAAGAAGCTTCTCAAGCCACAACATCAACCATGAAAGCAAATAACAAGGTTCCAATACATTAGCACAAGTCCGCAACCCGTAGGTCAAAAGCGATAACTAAAGGTGACAAGTCCAAAATTAAAAGATAACATAGGTTCATAAGGTAGCCTATTACATCAATTAAATCAATTCAGCGAACAACTCAAATGTCTCTAAGGAATCCATGGGGAAGCGATCCAAAAGATGGTATCCAGGAGATCCGTGTCTTGAGGTCCAAAGGGTTAGTGAGGCATGTGGTGATCCTATATAGAACCTAGGTACCCCCGGAGACTCCTGGACACGCCTACGCATCATACTTCCCGAGTTGATGCGCGCGGTGTTGGACACAACGTCCTCAGTCTCTATCCCCGGCACATGCGAAAATTGAAAGGCAGGTGGGGCTGCATCATGTGGCGTCGTGGAGTTGCGCCCATACAATACGTCCCTTGGCACCAAGTTAATCTGAACAAATTGGTGAAGATGCCCTTGTGCCTCATGAAGACGAGCACGAGTCTCCCACAGCTCATGGACAATGCAACGATTAGCCCGGTCCAAGGCACGGACCAAGCACGACAACTGCCGAACAGAAGAGTCTTCCCCCATCTCGATTTCAGCAACACTGTTGACTTCATCTGTCGATCCTCGTTGTGGGAAATATTGATACGGAGGTAGAGTCAGCTCCCACAAATCATGACGGAGATGGCACATGGCAACATATGCCACCTCTTGGATAGCCATTCCTACGGACGTCCCCCTCGCCCGAAAGTGATAGGGAATGCTCCCCGTCACCATCCTAGCGATGATGTGAACCGTGGCAGTGTAGGTCTTCAATCCAGGTCCTATAGCACGACCATAGACCGCGTACTCCGGTGCATAAGTGAAATTAGCTCTCCACAGCATATCCCTCAGGAGGGAAGGATAGCCCTCCACATCCTCGGCAGCGGTGACTAAAACCAATGGCCCAAAACTCATCTCATCAAAGTTGAAAAGGATAAGAGAGGTTAGAAACTTGTTTGCACAATCAAATGAACATCGTAGGTGAGATATAGAGCTAAGAGGGTAAGAAATAAAGGAATCACACAATGTTATCAGTTCTAAAATTATTTGATAGCAAAATAATTTTTGACTCAAAGCATACTCTAACTAGTTGTAGCATGGCCGTTCTAACCTACAGTCACGGATGGCTCGATACCAAGCACTGTGGGGAACCGTCCCCGGGACTCCACTGATTCACCCAAATGCATGGCATTTCTCAAGTGAATCAAGGGAACCTCGGGCGTCCCATGATTATACCGTGTTGGTCCTGTGATAGTTCGCCAACACGAGCATTCTCATTCAACAGCTTGACATCACAACACATACATAATTAGCGGAAGCATAAACGTTATTACATACCAAAAGTAGGACTGCTGTCCATAACGACATATTTAAAGTTATTACATCAAGTAGCAGCGGAAATCATAAGGTAAACAACAAAAGAGTCCAGCATGGCATGCCCCCAAACCCTCAGGCAACCAACTGGGGCAAGAACGGCGACTAAACGTTAGAACCATCGAAATCTGCCCGGTAAAAGTCCCCGGGTAATGTCTCATCCTCACCTGCAGCAAGTGGACAATCCGATTGAGTACAAAGAGTGTACTCGCACAATAATATACATTTCATGCTGATCTCTAGCTACATGTGGTTGCTACATCAAGGAAGGTATAATGGCAATTTCAGCATAAAGCAATATTTGAGATAAATCATAAGCAAGTATAGATTGAAAGATTTGCATTTAGTAAACATTTGCAAAGTCTAGTACATAATATAACATCATCATAATCACATTCATATCATGCCTTCAAGCATTCTCCGAACCATGAGTTCCATCGCTCATGTTCAATTAATTCATATCATGCCTTCAAGCATTCTCCGAACCATGAGTTCCATCGCTCATGTTCAAATACACACACAAGTACTCCAATACTTGTGTCTACTTTCCCACTCCCATCCCATTCTTACCAAGTCCTTAATGCTCGCCCGAAAGGATCGACAAATCGAGAGATCGTCCCTTAACCATGGGCGCGCTATTGAATAGTTTAAACTCTGCAGAGGTACGACTTTACCCACACGACACGCCACACTCGTAAGCCAAGCTATTAACACATTTCCTTAGATGTGTCGGCCGAGGTGAAACGTGACAAACCATTTTCCAGTATGCATGGTAGTGTATCTAAACCATCCGGATGACTGTGACCCTCGATCCCGCGTGCCCAGTGCTCGGTGTGTGTGGATCAAGGAGTACACCCGTTGTTGGACATCCCCAACTCAACAAAGTTCGAGGGACTCGAGGACATTCCCCCGCACTCCACTAAGCCTGGGAATTCCGTGATCATTCCTTGACGCTCCACTAAGCCCAAGGAATTCGCGTGCACATGGTTTACATAACCTAGTCATACATAAGTACTTGGTTACGCCGGTCCCATAAGCGGCGTGTGGTTCGCACGATAGTTACTCAAAGAGGCGTCACGAGATTTAATCCTTAGGTCCTTATCCAACATTTCTACTCATTAAATAACAATTGAAAACAACATCATCATAGAATTCTCAATCATTGCGACCGATGGAGTAAGTCCATCTATCGTGGTTTCTAACGGTGTTCTAAGCATGGCTAAGCAATTACGAACCCATATACAATAGTAATAAACCAACCACCTAGGGCGACAATGGAACACGGAAAGAACATGATAAGGGATAACCTCACAATGTGGTGATAGCTAAGTTTTCTACCCAATCATAATTGTAGTTGAAAGTAAGCATGCAATTGATAAAATAATTCCAAAACATAAACTTCAAATAGTAGGAGCAATCATGGTCAAGGAGTAAAGTAGTGCCTTCTTTGCTCGATCTTGGTCTCAAAAGCGTAGTCGTACTCGGGTGTGCCCTCCGAAACGTCAACACCTAACGGGAAAATCCAATTCAATAAACACCAAACAAGGATTCAAATAGTGCACATGAGTAAAAGATGCATGACATGCTCATGATGTGTAATATTAATCATAATATGCAAGTACTAATTGAGTTTTAGCGCCAAAAGTTCAAGTCTTAGGGCTTTTATCGAATTATGTTCGGAGTATCCGGATGTCACTTCGGATTGTCCGAGTGGACCCTCTCGGTATGAAGTTGAATTATGTTCGGACTATCCGAGTGTCACTTCGGACTGTCCGAGCAGACTCTCTCGGTATGAAGTTTAAATTCTCTTGATTTGTCCAAATATGATTCGGAGTATCCGAAGGTAGGTTCGGAGTATCCGAGGGGTACCTCGGAATGTCCGAGCAGACCTTCTCGGTTAGCCAATGCAGCCCTCAAGTTAAAATCCTATTCGGACTGTCCGAAATTCTATTCGGAGTATCCGAAGGGTTCGGAATGTCCGAGTGAAATCTTGGACTATCCGAGCTGGGCGTCTCTGTTTCAAAAGCGGCTATTTGTCTATTATCCTCTACACTTCCAAGTAATGAGCTAGGGTTTTAAAGGGATGGACTAGGGCTTCAAGGGATGGACTAAGGTAGAAACTTACCACTACAAGGTTGCCTTTGCCCAAAGTGGATGTTGGCTTTGGCGAGAAACGATGAAGAATGTCACAACGCTTGGGTCTTAGCGGTTCACCTCCTCCTAGCTCGAGTAGCGACAATGCCCTCACTTGCTCGTGTTTGCAGCAGCTACTAGACCTCCTCCTCAAGCTTCCATACGACATCGCGACCCGATTCAAAGTGTGAGGATGGATTCCATGGGGAAAATAGCAATGCGTTACAAGAGCAGAAATTTCAGAACAAGGATAGCAAGAAAACGATTGCCACTTACCCAAAACTTGGTTCCTCAAGAATCCATTTGGATGGATGTGAAGCTCTTAACCTTGGCTACAAGGTGGTGTAACATGCACAAACCAAAACCCAAGTTTGGAGGGATTTGAGGGGAGAAATGGCAAGAGTGGAGAAGAACACCTTGCTGTTTTTCTGTTCTTGAGTTGAGCAAATGAGCAGGAAAGGGAGAAGAAACCAAGGTTGAGACCTTATATAGGCTGCCCACTCATGCCTTACATGTGGGGCTAGGTCCCACATGTCATAGAGTAGGTGGAAGAGTGGGTATGGGTGGTTGAAGTGAGAAAAAAGCATGGATAGGATGTGCAGTCCACAATTTTCTAAGCAATGGTAGGTCCCATGTGTCATTGACTTGTCATGTACATAGGTAGGGGTGAGTAGTGTAGCAACTAGTAGGGTAGGTATGTGCAGCCTTCACTCCTCCCTTTTATTCATATGGCCCACATGTCAATGACTAAGGCAAAATGGCATGTGTGCAGTTTGGAAAATGATGTTTAGGGTTTTGCTACTCCCTCTTAATGCAAGATGAATGTCCTAACACTTGTATGATTATTATTAACTGAGGATGCAACGACAGTATGGGAGATGTTAGCGCGACAAGCCTCACTTACCGGATTAGAGAAAAATCGGGCTGTTACAGCCGGGCCCAACACTGTTCACGGAGATTTCCCAGGATTTTTCATTTAAATAAATCCAAGAAAAATGTTTGATTTATTCGAAGCATTAAAAGTACTTTAAAAATTCCAGGAAAATTCTCAAAAATACTTTGAGATATTCTGGACTCAAATAAAATATTTTGACAAAACTTTATTTTGGGTTTAAATATTTATAATTAATCTTCAATAGAAAGTAATATTAGTTAATTCCAAATAATTCAAATAAATCCCAGAAAATCCAATTAAATTCAGAAAATTCTCAAAAAACATATTTATCAATAAAATAATATTTATTAATTGAGAAGCTAAAATTTTGGGATGTTACACCAGCACGGGCGATCATGCCCGCCATCGATTCTTATCCCAAAGAACTACCGTCCGCCACGATCATAGCATTCAGTTGGCCAGGTCAAGATGAGTCGTGCCTCGGTCAAACCCGGCAGCAAAGGGCGTGTTGAGGCACGATCCCCACCCCGAGCGGGATTTGTCGTCCTTTATAATTTCTAGGAGCCGCGCGGGGCCTAGTCTTCCTCGCGCATCACGCCCGCGCTTCTTCGTCTCCAAAAAAAGCTCGTCGCCCTCCCTGTGAGTTCCATTGCTAGGGTTAGCCACCGCCGCCTCCTTCTTCTCTTCGTGCTGCCGATAATCTCCTCTGGGGATGTCGACTCCGCCTTCCTCGGACTCCCCCGCGCTACCTCCGGCCCACAATTGGGTCCCCTCGACGCTGACGGAGGTGCATTTGGACGCGATGGTCACCATGGGGGTCATGCCACCGACGACACTGATCAGCGCCCGCCCGGCCTGCGGTGAGTTTTATCCCACCCCTCGCTCCGAGGAGATCGTCGTCTTCGAATCCTTCTTTCAGCGCGGGTTCGGGCTCCCGACCGGTGACTTCTTCCGCAGGCTACTTTCCTTTTACGGCATCGAACTGGTTCACTTGAATCCCAATTCCATTCTCCACATTGCTTTCTTCATTCACCTTTGCGAGGCGTTTCTCGGAATTCGCCCACATTTCAACCTTTTTCGCTACATTTTCCTCCTCAAGCCCTTTCCGAGCAGGAGCTCGCCTAAGGCGGTTGGAGGCACCGGCATCCAGCTGAGAGATGGGGCGAGGAAGATTTATTTTGCCATCCCCTTCAGAACATCGAACAAGGGGTGGCACCAGGAATGGTTTTATTGCGCCAACCTCGATCCTTGCCTTCCTTCCTTTTCCGGTGAGCCCCCGAGAGTTTCTCCTTCTTGGACCGCGGTCCCTCCTGATCATGAAATGGAGCAAGTGAATGAGCTCCTGCCTACGATCTGCGACTTGAAGGAGGCGGGTCATGGCGTGAGGGAATTCTCTCCAACTTGGCTGTCACGAGTGGAGCCCATCAAGGAGCGGGTGTTCTTGGGGTACGAGTATCGGGAAGACGACCCGACGCGAGAGGCCGCCGAAGCCATCGACCGAGAGACACTCATTATCCGGATGAGCGACCTCCTGGCCCCTGATGTCACGATCCTCCCAGACCACACCCCGAAGGCCTTTTGCTTGGCGAATCCTCCTCCGAGGCAAGTGCTACACCTTTTCGATGTTCCGCCATCGCCCGCCATCCGATCGCGACCGAGCTTACTCTCGTGGTTTCTCGCAGGGTCGCGTGGCCTTTTCCTCGGATCCCCCGCTTCCTTGTCCCTCTTCCTGCCAGAGCACTGCGGCAAAGCGTCCTGCCGAACCCGCAGCTGAGGAGCCGAGCGCCAAGAGGAAAGAACTCGTCTCCGAGGAAGTCGTCGAGCGGAGGCCGCCACCGCAACGCCCCTCCGGGGGTCCGTCCATCCGGAAGCCCTCGGGGGCATACGTCAAGAAGCCGGCTCCTTGGCTCCCCAGGATTCGAGCGGCCTCAGACCCCTCCCCGAGTGGTTCAGCCACTCGAAAAGGACTGAGAGCGAAGATAAGGAGGTCGGACAGATTAGTTTCTCCATTGCTTCTTACCTTTGTTCTCTTAGCGCGCGCTCAACTTTCCCTTGATGACCAGGGTGCCGAGAGTAGGAGCCCTCCCGTCCGGGTCGCGCCTTGAGCGTCAGTGCCAAGGTGAAGGGCCTCGGTGCACTTTTCGAGTCCAGCGGGGATGGCGATGTGCCGGGGCGGGCCGTTGTCAGCCCGGCAGCAGCCACCGAGTCCGGCGATCCTGGGACGACTACTCCACCTCCCGCAGGGACTCCCGAGCCAGCCACCGTTGGCTCCTCGCCACCCGTGGAGGAGATTCTCCGACAGCCCCCGGCTCACGCCGGATCCAACCCTCAACCTTCCCCCCGGATCTTTTTCTGTCATGAGGATAAGTGGAAGGCCTTTGGTGAGGGGGACAAGAAGTTGAGGGAGGAGCTCTACCTAAACGCCGTGAAGGGCGCTCAGCTGATTCAGGTGTGCTGTTTTCTCCTCCTTCCGTTTACGCCGAGTGGTATACATTCCTCACTTTCCCGGGATTCTTCTAGGCGCTGGGAGAATGCTCCGAGGAGAGGGACGCCCTCCTCAAGGAAATACTTCCCAAGGTTAGGGAGCATGAGGAGTACGAGGCCAACTTGGAGCGTGTCCGGCGCGAAGGCGAGGCAAAGCAGCTGGAGCTTTGGGCCAAAGTCCAAGCTCTGATTGATGCGCTTCAAGGTAGGTGTCTTCTTGCCCTCTTGGTTGCTGACTTGGCTCTCATTGTCTCCTGGCTTCGCCTATTACTTAGGCTTCCGCGAAAGCGCATCCAGTATTTGAGGGATTCTCGAGTCTCGAGACCTAGGCCGACAACTCGGATCGGGCGCGGAGGTGGAGAGCATTCATCATGAACAAATCCAGCCGCTGAAGGATTCTGAGTCCCGGGCTCTAGCCGACAACGCCAAGCTGACGCAAGAGCTGGAAGGTACTCATCTCCTCACTCGGCGTCGCGTCCCTTGCGTCTGTGATGCTTTTAATGACAATCCTGGTGGTTTGTAGCGGTCAAGAGAGAGTCGCGGGAGCAGGTCGATGCCCTCGAGGGGAAGGTGAAGGCCGCTCATGAGCTTCATGACAGATTCCGCGACTCCATCAGAGAGATGATCATGTTCCTGAGCCCCAGAGGAGCTGAGCCGAGCGGCGATGACGAGGCCCTTTTGTTGCTATCGGTGGGTCCTGAAAGGCTTAGGGCCCATATCCAGGAGACGTCGACCACAAGCGCTAGCCAAGTGTAATCCATCGTAAAGTCGCTCTATCCCGGGGTGGAAATAGAGGCTATTAAGGAGGGCTTTGCCTGTACCGTCGATGATGATCAAGCCGCTGCTCTTTTTGAAGAAGTCAGAAGCGTGGCCTCCTCCTTGGTGGAGAATTTAGAATTAGACCTCTTGTAAATGATGACTTGGAATTGTAATTACCGCCTTCCTTTTAATGCCGCTACTGTTGATCATGAGTGGTTTCACCATGCCCGAAGAGGCTTTCTCTGCGCCATGCACTGTAAGCGCCTCGTTCAGCCTCCCATGCTAGTGGGTTTTTAATGCTACCTCGGTGCCCGTGCGGTCGTCAGAGGCGCTCCAACTTCCCGTAGAAGTACGGTTGGGGGCTGTTTGCCTTCACCTGTGTACATAAGGACGTTACCGCTACCGAAGCGATCGCCCCTTCTTCTTACTTTCGCAATTCCGTCTCTTCGCTTCTTCAACAATCCTCTGATGGTGTCTCCGTCGAACTCCGTCGTTCCCGACGCTGAAGCGGCTCCGGCCTCGCCTCCGCCATTGATCTTCAACTTCGGAGATGATGCTCCCGCCCCGGAGGTTACCGAGGAGGAGCCCTGGGCAGAGTACGATCTCGCCCTCGCGGAGCTGGCGGCGGAGGAGGAAGCTGCCGCTCGCGACACCGCCACCGTAGAGGTCTTCCTCGAGGTTGTCTTGGCCCTTGCTGAGGTCGCAGACATCCTCGGCCAGGCCTTGGGCCGTGCTCACCGCGCCGCGTAGGTTTGGCTGCTTTTAAAGGGTACTTATGTAAAAATACGCAATTGGACATAATGTTCGATCTATGAAGATATATATATATATATATGTATTTTGTGGCTTTCTGGTTTTATCTGAATGTGTAATGTCTTTTTGTTTGAATGTTTCGCCCGACTGGCCTAGCCCCCGAGTGTATGGCTAATTCTTAGACACATACTCGGGTGGCCAGGCTTCATCGTACAGAGTTTACTACTTAAAGTTACTAGTTTTAGGATTTAGCCATGATTGTTAAGGAAAAGGCGATGAGTTTCTTTGAAAACGAGGGGTAAATGTTTTGCACTCAAACACTGTCGGGTGGTTGGTAGCCCCCGACTTACTGCTTAGTTGAGGATCAAGTGAGTAGTAAGTCAAGAACGGCTAAGATTACAACGATATAATGGAATATGTATTTTAAGTGTAGAAGCGATGTAGCTGTTCTATATTCCAGGTGTTGCCGAGTGTCACGCCGTCTTCGCACTTGAGTCGGTAAGACCCCGGACGCACCACTTCGTCGACGATGTACGGACCTTCCCACCCTGGGGAGAGCTTATGCTCGCTTTTCTGATTCTTTCTGAGAACCAGATCTCCTTTAGAGAAAGCTCGGCCCCGAATGTTTCGATCATGGTAGCGACAGAGACCTTGGAGGTATTTAGCCGACTGGATGGATGCGACGTCCCTGGCCTCCTCCAGTTTGTCGAGATCCTCCAGTCGGCCTTCTTCCGACTCGGCTTTTTTGTAGTTCCGAACCAGTTGGGATCCGAATGTCAGCTCAATGGGTAGGACCGCCTCCGAACCATATACCAGGAAAAAGGGTGACTGCCCGGTAGCCCTACTGGGGGTAGTTCTTAGCCCCCAGAGTACCGAAGGTAATTCTTTTAACAATCGCGCTGCATACGGCTTGAGACGGTCGAATATTCTGGCTTTCAGACCCTGCAGCACCATGCCATTGACTCATTCGACCTGCCCGTTGTTCCGTGGATGACCCACGGAAGCGAAGCAGATCTTGATCCCGAGGGCCTCGCACTAGTCTTGGAACTCTTCGCTTCTGAACTGGGCGCCATTGTCAGTGATGATCCTGTTTGGCACACCAAATCTGACGATGATCTCTTGAAAGAACTCTCTGGCTTTGACCGCGGTGATCGTTGCGATCGGCTTGGCCTCAATCCGTTTGGTGAACTTGTCGATGGCAACGAAAAGGAAAGCAAACCCGCCCTGGGCCTTTTTGAGTGGTCCGACTATGTCAAGCCCCCAGACTGCGAATGGCCGTAATCAGGATGGTCTGCAGCTCCTGCGCCGGTATATGGATCTGCGGGGCAAAAAACTGATAGCCTTCGCATGTGCGTATGATTTCCTCCGCGTCCATAACGGCAGTCGGCCAGAAGAATCCTTGCCGGTAGGCCTTGCCGACCAGAGTGCTTGATGCCGCGTGGTGTCCACAGATCCCCGAGTGAAGTTCTCTGAGGAGATATTTGAGCTTCTCCCCCGTCAGAGAGATTAGCATGATGCCAGCCCCCGCACCACTCAGCGTGAGAGAGCCATCGAAATACATTGTCCAATACTCGAGGTCTTCCACAGCCGCAAGATCTTGCGTCTCAGTCCACTCGGCAACGAAGTCGGCGAGCGCTTGAGATTTGATGGCAGTTCGGGGCTTGAAGGAGATCTCGAATGACCCAAGCTCGACTGCCCATTTGGCGGTCCTCCCGGTGGACTCCCGATTGTGAAGTATATCCCCAATCGGAAAAGACGTTACCACCGAAATGGAATGTTCTTGGAAGTAATGTTTGAGCTTGCGGGAGGTAAGCAGTACCGCATATAGAAGTTTCTGCACCTGAGGGTATCGCCTCTTGGATTCGCCCAATACTTTGCTGACGAAATAAACCGGACGTTGAACTCTCTGCAGGTGCCCCTCCTCCTCCCTCTCTACTACAATCGCAGCATTGACCACGTGAGTCGTTGCCGTTATGTAAAGCAGAAGGGCTCTTCTGGCGCCGGCGCGACCAATACCGGTGGTGTGGTTAGAAGCGCCTTCAGATCTTCGAAGGCCTGCTGCGCTTCAGGAGTCCATCGGAAGTTGTCTTGCTTCTTCAAGAGTTTGAAGAACGGCATTCCCCAACTGCCCAGGCGAGAGATAAACCAGCTGAGTGCCACCATGCACCCCGTGAGCTTCTGGACTTCCTTCTGGCAGGTTGGTAGCTTCATCCTGAGAATAGCATTGATTTTTTTGGGGTTCGCTTCGATGCCGTGGTATGACACGATAAATCCGAGCAGCTTCCTAGTGGGAGCCCCGAAGATGCACTTTTCGGGGTTGAGCTTCATCTTGAAGGCCCGTAAGCTCTCGAATGTCTTGGCTAGGTCGGAGGTGAGGTCTTCCTTTTTCCGTGTTTTAACCACAACATCGTCTACGTATGCCTCCACGTTGTGTCCGAGTTGAGTGTGAAAACACTGCTGAATCGCACGTTGGTAGGTTGCGCCAGCGTTTTTCAACCCGAATGGCATTGTGGTGTAGCAATACGCGCCGAACGGTGTGATGAATGATGTCTTGATGAAGTCTTCTTCCTTTAACCGGATTTGGTGGTACCCTGAGTATGCGTCTAAGAAACTCAGGAGGTCACACCCGGCAGTGGAGTCTACCACCTGGTCGATGCGGGGCAACCCAAAGGGATCTTTTGGGCACGCCTTATTGAGATCCATGTAATCGACACACATGCGCCAACTTTTATTCTTTTTGCGTACGAGAACCGGATTTGCCAACCAGTCGGGATGACACACCTCTTTTATGAAATTAGCTGCTAGAAGCTTGGTGATCTCCTCCCTAATGGCGTCGCGGCGGTCTTGCGCAAAGCGTCTGAGTCGCTGTTTGACGGGTTTAGCTCTTGCGTCCACATTGAGTGAATGCTCGATCACTTCCCTAGGGACACCGGGCATGTCGGATTGTCTCCAAGCGATGAGCGCTTCATCCTATTTGGGGTCTAGCCCTGTCCCAATCAAGGCGGTCTGGGTCGAGTTGGACGGGTCAAGAACCACCTGCTTGATTCCTTCATCGGGCTTCATGCCCGACCTGGCTTGCTTCGCAGTCGGGACATTGCCTTCCCCTTGTGGGTGGGTTGCCGCTTGCTTGATTTTCTCGGCCTCGGCCGATGCCACTAGCAGCTCGGCCAGGTCGCAACTTTCCCTGTCGCATATGAAGGACTGCTTGACATCCCCTCGGACCGTGATGACGCCGCTTGGCCCTGGCATCTTCAGCGCGAGATATGCGCAGTGAGGAACAGCCTTGAACCTGGCCAAACCCGGCCTTCCCAAGATGGCATGGTATGCCGTCTCAAAATCAGCCACCTCGAAGTTTAGGTACTCCATCCGGTAGTTTTCCTTGGTTTCGAACGTCACCGGGAGCGTGATTTGCCAAGCGGCACTGTTGAAGTTCCGGGGATTACCCCGTGGAATGGTGACGATCCACGCTTTAGCTCGGAGCGCGGAATCCTCATATCATCAAAGGTCTTGGAGAAAAGGACGTTGAGCCCGCTTCCTCCGTCGACCAGCACCCTCTTGAGCCTGACGCTGCGTATGACAGGGTCCAGGACCAGAGGATATCTACAGAAAGGATGCGATCGGGTGATCCGAGCGTCGAAAGTGATCGAGAATCTCGCACCACCTCGGTGTTGGGCGTTCTTTGGCGTTCGAAGTTGACCTCCGAGCGGTGAGCTTACGCTCGCTTGGACTCGTATCTGACCGATCCCCAAATATATAGTTGAGCTCGCCGGTCACTTGGTAGTCGCCCCCGTCTTCCTCGGGCGGGTCTTGCTTCTTCGCCGCTTCGCCCTTGCCTCTGTTCGCCCTGCTGCTGCTCTCGCGGGCAAACATCTTCAGGGTATAGCAGTCCTTGGCCGCGTGCCTCCCCTGGGGGTGGAAAGGGCAAATGGCATCCATTACCTCATCGTAGTTGCCTCCCCACGCTTCTTGTCCCTCAGTTTGGAGGACTCGGCGTGATCCTTTTTGTCCTTCTGCCGCGGGTGGTCTTCCAGGTGCTCCGCTAGGGCGTCTGAAGCCGTGGCGTAGCGATCAGCCTAGGAGAACATCTCCTTGACAGTGGTCGGCGGACTCCGGGACATCTTCTTGATTAAGTCGGGGTCGCTGACGCCCTTCTGGAAGGCGGCTATGACGACCACTTCCGAGACGTCCTGAACGGTATTCTTCTTCTGCATCAAACGTCGGATGAACTCTCGCAGGGACTCGTTCTTTTTCTGATGGAGCTGGTATAGGTCCCATGCAGTCCCAGGCCTCTCGAAGGTGCCCTGGAAGTTTGAGATAAATTGCTCACAGAGATCGCCCCAGGAATCTATAGAACTCGGGGAGTCCGTGAGCCAAGCTTGGGAGAGGGCAAGCGTGGTCGCGTAGTTTGCCATCACATTCGAGTGCGCCTCGCTGCCTTAGCGGGCGTACACTTGCGACCATGCCTCCGGATCTCTTCGCCATCAAACTTAACGATGCCCCTAGGGTTGAAACCCTCGGGCCATACCACTCGCGCGTCGGCGTGAAGGCGGACCCCATCAATTGGCCCGCAGTTGCGTCGTCGAGGCGATCGACGCGGGGGGTCCCACCCCGGTGGTCTCCACCGTCACTCTCGCCCTGGCGGCCATGGCCTCCATGGTCGGCGCGACCATCACGCCTGCCATCACGATCGATCCGGCCATCGTAGCCGATGCTTGGCCAGATTGCTAAATCTCGCGTCGGCACCTCTCCCCTTCTTCCCGATCACGGCGCCTAGCATTGAGGTCCACGCAGAGATCTCGGTTGAGGCTTCGACGGGCGTCTTCGCCCCGACGGAGATCGGTAAGACGCCTTAGGCGACTTTGCCTGATCCGTGCTGCTGGTGCAGGTGGACGCCAGGCACGCGGAGTATATCTTCTCATGGTGCTTCTTGGTTTCTTTGGACACTGCCGCCGTCACCATGGCTTTAACTCGAGCCACGATCGGGCTCTGAAATTTGTCGAGTCGAGATCGGCCCCAAGGTGTCGAGCAGCATCTTGGAGGCGACAATATTCTGCTGCGGTGTGTGGAAGATCAGTTGGTCCCCTTTCTTCGCCTGTAGAAACTCCTCGTTGACGTTATACCCCAGTTACGAAGGACTTGGCGCGCTTCGCGATGCCGCGACGATGTTGGCGGTCGCTTCCACCGTGTCTCCGCTTCTTCTGCCGTGCCGCGATGTCGGTTCAATCGTCCTCGATCGCGAAGACGCCACAGAAGGCCCCTTGGGAGCGGGCCGCCACAATGCCTCTCGATCCGGCGCGGAGCTCTGGTGAGGGAACGATGAGATCCTCCCCAAGGAGGGCCAAGCCCTACCCTGAGAGAACAAGCTTACCGAAGTTGTCGGCGATGAAGTCCAGGCTTCCAAAACGGAAGGCCTGGCTGGGAGCAAAGGAAGCGGTGATCCCGCTAAGTGACGCCATCAGACTCGAGGAGGAGATCTTCGCGCTGCCCCTACCTGGCCCGCCAACTGTCGATGGTTGTGACCGACAAAGAAGAAGAGAGAATGGGGCAAGGCAGAAGATCTAGGTCTGATGGTAATGCAAGACACAGAGTGATTTTTACCCAGGTTCGGGCTCTCCAATGGAGATAACACCCTAGTCCTGCATTCGTTGTTTCTAGTGTAAGTATGAGTGTTCTTGTTTTACAAGCTCTCTAGTCTGAATGATCCCCCTTTGGTATAGGGTTCCTTCTCTATATACGCCACAGGCGTCTCTGAGCACACCGCCGATGGGATAGTTAAGAGCAGCAGAAGCAACAGAGGCGATTGAAGCGAAGCGAGCAAGAGAGGTAGTTGGGAGCAGATAGAAGACCGTCTGTAGAGCACCGACCGAGCACAATAGCATGCAGAGCAGCGCCGCTGGTTCGAGGCACTGCATCGTCTACCTACCCTTGTCGCTATGCCTCCGATCTTTCTTGTCCGTAGCAAATGAGACCTTCTGGAAGCTCTTCTTTCTTTACATGGTTGGCCCGGCCCACCCCCATGGGCTGACCCGGATGGCCTGTTAACTAGACACCCGGTCTCATAGCTTCCACAGAAACCCTTAGCGAAAAGAGAGTGGAGCAAACTGAAAGAACCATTGTAGTCGCCTCCACACTTCCTCAACGAAGATCTAGCAGGATGTAGGGCTATTACCCAGCTTGGGGGCTTGAACCTGGATACGTTGCTGTGTTCCTTGATCTGTTGATTCCCGGAATCCTTCGCGCGAGAGTCATTAGTGTTTCCAACTGCGAAGATGCCCTCTACCGAAGCCTATCCTCCGTCCTAGGAGTAATCAACCCTGTCCGTTGACGGGGTCCTGTCTGGTGAAATACGCCGACAAGGGCACGCCAGGTTGCCCTTGGGCAGAAGTTCCCGCCGTGTCTGTTGGCGCTGCAGATGTCTGCGCGGCCGGGGCACCTTGACGGGTCACCCTTGGAGGTGACTTGAAGCTGAAGGAGGCCACTGGGAGTGCGAGCCCACCCGGGTGGGCGGTGGCAGCAGCTGGAGTCGGTGCCGCTGGAGGTGGCACCGTGGAAGTCAGCGCCATTGAGGTCAACGCCGTTGGAGTCGGCGTCGGTGCAGCCAGTGCCAGAGCAAGGGCGACAGGCGTTGTCACCCCAGATGAAGACGCCACCACTCCGGGTGCGCTTGGTGAAGCGGCGAAGTCGGTGGCAGCAGAAGTTTGGCCCCCGGTACGGGCCCTCTTGGGGTCCGTGCCCAGGGCATCCGGAGCGATTGACCGCTTGTCTGTGCTCCGATCATCGGCCGGGGCCTGGTCCCTGATCACCAAGGGACCACGGGCCGGCAGCACTGCGGGGCCGGTGGAGTCCATCGCCGGGAACGACTTGATAATCCAAAGGCGTTCCGCGAACTCCAAATCGCAGAGCGGTCGGGCCCCGGCATGAAAATCCAGGCCGCTCAGCACTGGCGGGAGCAGTCCGGATAGCCATTTCGAGATGGCGGGGTCGTCCAGGTTTCCCTCACCTGGCGAAAAGAAAAAACAAGGATATCGGTTGATAGCGACCACGAAGAGGAATATATATCCATGAGAAGAGTCGAGGACTTACGGCTGAAAGCGTCGCGGGTCATGTTGTCATCCTCAGATATCTTGCCATGCGGGTGGTACGATGACAAAGGGGGCTAATTCTCCGAGCCACGTAGTCCCGGACAACCAGCGCCCCGATCAGGCTAGCGTACCGCAACCAGTTGATGCAGGCTGCCATCGCTAGGAGCTCTGTCGTCTCTTCGACGGGTGAGCTCCAGCTCTCGTGCACTTCCGCTTGTGCGTAGGGCATCGCGAGGAGGTCGACCCGGCTGTCGTCACCGACGTAAAGCAAGTCGCTCCGCCAGGACTTCCAGTTGGATTTTGGCTGGAAGGGAATGTAGCGAGTGACCCGTCATGAGAGGCGAAGTGGCAACTCCCCGCGATTCTCTTGTCGAGTCTTTGCGGCAGATGAAGAAGTAGCGAAAGAGAGGAAGATTGGGCATTACCCCTACGAACATCTCGTACAGGTAAGCGAAGATGGAAAGAGTGACAATAGAATTGGGGGTGAGGTGAAGATGATGGATTTCGTAGAAGTGAAGGACAGTGAGGAAGAATTCGGAAAATGGCGGCACGAGGCCCACTAGGAGTCCCCAGGCGAAGACGACGATCTCCCCCGGTTCGCACCATGGCGAAGGCGGAGGGAACCCTCGGGCGCCATCTTGGAGAGCATATCCACCCTGTCCTCACCAATAATGGAAGGGAGAAGGGGGTGCACCATTGGAGTAGAAGTAAGGTTTTTGGGCAAAGAAGATGAAAGGGTAAGGAGCAAAGTGCACAAGAATCAGAAAGCGTGAACTGCTGGTCAGGGGTGCGCATATATATAGGCCCCCACCCAGACGGTTCGCGAACAGGCAAAAGTACGTGACATTTCAGGTCCCAATAAAAATCGGCAGAAGTGGAGAGGACCAAGGCGGTTGCGTGCTCAGGGGTGGTGGGTCCATCCGAGAACGCACCGACATTAAATGAGATCTTAAAGAAACTGGCGCGCATTCCATGTAACATCCCAAAATTTGGTTCATTTTTAATTTAATGGTTATTTTGAATTTTTGAGAATTTTTGGAATTTATTTGGATTTAATTGGAATTTCTGGAAATTAATCTTTCTTTGGAAATTAAATCAATAATAAATAAGTTTTTGCAAATATAAATGAAATTATTTTATATGAGTCCAAAATGTTCCAAAATATTTTCTGGAATTTTTCTAGAAATTTTCTGATATTTTAAAAGTCCCAAATGATTTATTTGAATTTCTGGAATTAATTTTATTTGGAAAACCAAAAAAAACCGTTGAACAGTATTGGGCCGAGCCCATTGCTGTGCCGCCGCCAGTCCAAATTAATGGAACCCTAATCGACATCGCGCACGCACCGTCCGATTTGGATCGGATGGCTTAGAGGGAACCGCGTCGCTTGCGCTTCGACAGCCGTCGATCCATTGCCGCGTGGAAGGCCGAGATTGCGCCACATACTCGTCGACCATTTCTGGAATCGCTACCGCCGCGCGTTACCGCCGTGGACTCCGCGCGCCATTAACGCCGGCGTGTTAATTCTTCCGCTTCATTACCTGGCGCATCGTGTAGACCACTTCCTTCCGCGCATTTTGCGACCTCTCACGCCTCTCGAGATACACCGTAGCGCCCACACAAGCTCGCCGAAGTCCCGAGACCTTTCCGTCGTGTTTGCGCTGTCTCCGGTTACTCTCGCGCATTGTGGTCACCGCCGAAGTTGAGCTTGACGCTGGCGTCCAAGGAGCCATCCTTGTCATTTGGAGAAGCCCTTAACGCCGTCGCCGCATCGTCTTCCTCCTCTCCGGCAAGGTCTGCACTGCCGCGACATCACCGCTAGCCCGAACTTCGTCAGCCATCCAATCACCACCGAACGACTCCGATCTTGCCACGTCTTTTCTAAACAGTGAGTCTCATCTTCCAACCTTGGCCGTTAGATTTTGATCATGTGTTTCATATCTTGCCATGTAGCATCATTAACCGTAGCCGTTGGATTTGTGTTGAGAGTGTAGGATTGAATCAATCTAGGCCGTTTGATTTCAGTTGTGCGGTGTAGATGTGTCCACGCGTCAAGCACCGGGGTAGCCACGTAGAGGATCACTATGCGTAAGATCGATTCAATATGGGCCGTCAGAATTTGAATAAACGGTGTTGATCACGCCGCGCGCTTGGCCAGTCCTGTGCCGACGCGTGTCGCGTGAAAACCGAGGAGTCAGCGCCATTGTCTCGGTCGACGTCATCCGATTAACCGTAGCCGTCCGATTGAGATCCAATGGCTGCGGTGAAACCACGTGTCGGCTCCGGGGTAAACTTGAGCCGAATCGTCGTGTTGATCTTGGCCGTTCGTTTTGAATCGGACGGACAAGATTGAATCAAGTCTCGGTTGATGGTTTTGCGCCGCGTGTCGCGTCCAGATCGTGCCACGTGTCATACTGACGTCAGAGCTGACGTCATCAGTGGGACCCACATGCCAGTCGTGGTACTGTGGATGCTGACTCATCCGTGATATCATCAGTGGGGCCCATGTGTCAGTGGAGGTACTGTTCCGTAGACCGAGTTCACGGTAGACCAAACCCGAACGGTAGACTAGGTCTATGGACCGGCTGACGTCATGATTGTGCAATAATTCGATTTTCTTTAGAAAAATAATTCGGTGGAAATTCAATTCGGTGATGATGTCATGCTGACATCATATTTCCGAATTTTCCGTATAAAAATAAATAAAGAAATTCGGTTTATTCTTTTTAATTGATTTTTAGACTTCAAATGACTATAACTTTTGCGTTTTAACTCCGATTTGAGTGATTCCAATTTCTCAAAAATTTTAAAATAAAGATCTATTTATTGGTGAATTTTATATAATTTTTATAGTTGATTTTGCTCTCTATAAATTTTATTTATTGTGTGTATATTTATTTTGAGTAGACGTAAATTTGCCGGAGAGCTTTGAGGGGGAATTTCCAGCGCAAGTCCAAGCTCCAGACCAGGATCAGCCACTGTTTGAAGGCAAGTTATGCGTTGATCATTTTGTTCCTAAGTTTTTAAAATGCATTTTGATTCAAACTATTCATGCTAATTTAATTAAAAAAATGGATTTAATTAATTTAGGTGAATTAGTTAACCTATTTGTTATTGCTACCTTGTCACTAATATTTGTATGCCATGATTTCATTTGATGCCCTAAGTTTGGTAATATTAGTTGGTTGTTAATATTGTGCCAACACGGGAGGCTAGATCGTGAATAGTGCTTAGTTGTGCAATTGACGAATAACCATTTGAAATGTAAAATACTGACTAAAGACTTATGCAATGTATTTTGATGATATTGTTATAATACCACGTGATGAAGTGGAAATGTAGAGACCTGTGTGGTTCTACATGAAAGTTGAGTTATTGTTGGCAGGTGTTGCTTAGTAATCAACCGGGGTGGGAAAGGATTTAGACTAGGGCAAGTGGCAAGTGGCCTTGTGCCAGGTGGGCCTTCGTGGCATTTGGGATGGTTGAGTATTGTGAGGGTCGTGTGCTAATTTTGAGAGAAGGATGTCTTGCCTTGGTCAGTTAAGGACCTCACCTTGCAAGCCTTTTACCTGAGTCACTCGACAACCACATGTCTGAATAGGAAGACCTAGTTTAGTAGGATTCTGATATCTCACCTTTGATACCTCGGAGTGGCAGTTACACGGGGGTGACTATATGGGGAGCATACACTGCTTTCTGACTTGGTACGAATCCCAACGGTGTTCACCTGTCCTATACTTTGGCTTTGTGTGAGGGGAGTGATAGTGAAGGCAACTCGGAGAGGTTCCTAGGTTGAGCTAGAAGTCTCTTAAAAGCTTTATTCTGATCAATCACTGTGTGGTGGCGATCTTGTATCTTGTGGGTAAAGTGTACAACCTCTCAGAGTGTGTCAAAACTATTGAATAAGCCGAGTCCATGGAATTGGACAAAGCTCGGGATTACGATTCTTTGAGGGACCGATAAACCTCGACAAGTCAACACCACGGTCAGGGGTCCCGGCTCGAGACGATGCAGCAAGGGGCCTCGACCAAGACCTAAGCAGCGCTGATACCCGCACGACCTCGAGCTTGGGCAGTGAGGGGTCCCACCCCCGCACGGCCTCGGCCTTGGTTCGGGGGAGTTCGTTTAATCGGCGGTTATCAAGACCTGGATGGTGGCGTCAAGGTAGATGTGGGCGGCGTAACCGGGGCGGTTACAGCCCACCTTCAATGTGCACAAAGCCACTACTCCGGGAATCTCTCCCGTCCGTTACAGGCAGCACCTGGAAGGATATAAGACCACGCAAGGCATATGTCAGAGGCATCATCGACACCAAAGATGAACCACTAGACACACCAAAGACGCTCAAACTCGAGCTGTAAACGACTCCTTGTACTCACAATTAGTGAATTCCTCCGCCTTAAGGAGAAGACTGGACGTAGAGCTGTTACCCTCGTGGGGTCTCGAACCAGTATAATATCTTTGTCTCTGCTTTCGTTGGCGCCTCCATGCGACCCTCGTCCTCACCATTGTTGAGTGAAGCGCTCTGTGGGTCCCTCATTCACACCGATCCCCTTTTCACTTTTGTGGTCAGGCGATCCCGATCGTCGACAACAGTCAAGGGATAGATCTTTGAAAATAAAATGGGATGAAAGGTTGTGTGCCAGGGATAATGGTGAAATTGGTTAAGGACTGTGTGTCCAAAATTATGTGGAAAACAATTGAGAAACTTATTATATTATTATGGTTTTGCTGCTTTATATCTAAATAAAAAGTGTATTTAAATATTGATGCAATGCAAAATAACCAATTGAGCCATTCCTTTGTAACAAGCCATGCATGTAGTAATAGAACTGTATTCTGTGCATGACTTGTTGAGTACGGTGTGTACTCACCCTTGCGGACAACAATTTACCAGAGGAGGAGTCTATGCCTGCTTGTGAAGAGGAGTTTGATGGGGAGCCAGAGAACTAGGGAGCAAGCCTCGTCAAGGTGCTTGTGGCAAGAGATGGATCGTCACGATGTTTATTTTTCCGCTGTTGATTTCTTAATACTCTGATTAATGTAAGCCTTGCATGGCAAACTATTGTAAGGAGATCATAAGGTCATACAACTCGTTTACATACATGTTTGAAGTACTCTATTATTATTCCGTTGTGTATGATTGTGGTATTTTAACTCTATTTAGCCTGTGTGCACTAGCGTGATCCTGGACTAGTGCGGAATACACAGAGGGTCCGAATTTGCAGATTCGGGTCCTGACATTCCGGGACGGACCCGGGGGCTACTATCGGCGTACTTTACGCCGGGGTACCCTCTCCGCCGCAGATTAGTCGGCCCAAGTAGCGGTCTGGCCCAGGGTGGCAGCTTGGCAAGTAGGCGGGCGATCATGCCCTGCTCGCCGGGCGAGAAGTCCGTGTGGCGGCCTAGCGAGCAGGTGGGCGATCATGCCCTGCTCACTGGGTGAGAAGCCCACGTGGTGGTCTGGTGAGCAGGTGGGCGGCCATGCCCTGCTCGCCGGGCGAGAAGTCCGTGTGGCGGCTTGGCGAGCAAGTGGGCGATCATGCCCTGCTCACCGGGCGAGAAGCCCACGTGGCGGCCTAGCGAGCAGGTGGGCAGCCATGCCCTGCTCGCCGGGCGAGAAGCCCACGTGGCGGCCTCGCGAGCAGGTGGGCGACCGTGCCCTGCTCGCCCGGCATCGGCCTTCGTGGCGGCCTGGCGAGCAGGTGGGTGATTAGACCCTGCTCGCCCGGCGTCGGCCTTCATGGTGGCCTGGCAAGCAGGTGGGCAAGCGGGCCCCACTTGTCGGACCACGAAGGCAACCAAAAGAATGAGGAGAAGGCTTCACCTCGAAATCTCCTTATCCTGGCACGCTGTAGATGGCCGCGGTGTTCCCTGACTCGAACGGAAGTTTGGATGAAGAACCGATGGAGCCCTTCCCAGATCGGATCTGATCAGAGTCCGAGAGAGCAAGCTTGCCGATGTTGTCAGCGATGAAATCCAGGCTCCCGAAACGGAAAACCTGGGCAGGAGTGAAGGTGACGATGATTCCGCCGATTGCTACCATTAAGCTTGAAGAGATTGATCTTCACGCTTCCCCTACCTAGCGCGCCAACTGTCGATGTTTGTTGTCGGCAATAATGATTATGGGGCTAGGTGCTGGATCCAAACTCGATGGTAACACAAGATAGGGATTTATACAGGTTTAGGCCCTCACGGAAGAGGTAATACCCTAGTCCTGTGCTCTGGGATTATGAGAGTCTATCTTACTGCTGATTGATAATGATGTCTCCCACCCCCCCTTAGATAGTGGAGGGGTGCAGTTACAAGGAAGAGCCATGATCTGTTACAAGATGGAGATTCTATCTCTATCCTTTCCAACCGAATCTGCTAACAATCAGGAATACAATCGTATCCTACCTAATCAAGGTTGGTTACTATCTTCAAAACTTCCTTGCTGCGCACAGCGATGGCAGTCTGGGTGGTACCCGTCGCCATGCAGTCGGCTCGGCCCATCCACTCTTAGGTGGTCCTCGCAGCCCACCATGCAGATACCTGGGGTCCATGTACTCCACACATATATATAGCATTTAGTGTTAAATATAAAAATACACTAGGTGTCTATATGCACACATTGCTAAATATCTAAACAGAATTTTTAAATTAATTCTATCTTCACCAAACTAGTTACCTAAATCTTATATATAATAATGCAGTTAGATTAACCAATTACTAACCTTTGATCACTAAGAACATGCACATGCATGGAACTACAAGCTAGATGTAAACAATCTTCAAATTCTCTCCTTACCAAGTTAGATCTTGAATATAATGCAATTACCCATTACTAAACCTTAGATCAATAAGATCACACATGGATCTACAAGCTAGATCTAAACAATCTTCAAATTCTCTTCCACATAATATCTTAAATATAAAGCAATTAATTAGAACCCAAGACATTACTAACCTTAAATCACCAAGAAAACATGGATCTAGAAGCTAGATCTATATACAATCTTTAAATTCTCTCCTTACCAGGCTAGATCATGAATATAATACAATTAGAACACATTACTACCCTTATATACAAAAGAATACATGGATCTACAAGCTAGATCTAAAAAATCATCAAATTTCTATACCAAGCTAAGTCTTGAATATAATGCAATTAGACCCCATTACTATCCTTAAATCACCAAAATCAAATGTGATGAGGACATCGCCAACATCCACATGCTCGGCCCATTGAGACTTCCTCAGTGGACCGGCACCTCAATCCCACATCCCAAGGATGGCCCATGCCTCCAGGATGGCCCAAGATCAAGCCCAATTTGTCTCCGAGTCCGGTTCGGCCATCCAGGAGCAGCAGTACTTCAAACGGACATAACTTGGACTCCCGGACTCCGTTTTTAGTGTGCGACCACCCGTTTGAAAGGTATCGAGATAACCTTTCCAATGCATCTAGTCCCAAGGCTAAATTCCTCATGGAACGTCAGGAAATCACTGAATAATCAAGCAGTCCGAATCTGCCAGGTGCTGCGCCACCTTATTTGGGCCGTGGGCCTTGAAATTTGTTGGAGGGGCCTAGGCCCAGGTTGAGGACGTGGGAGCAAACCCTAGCACGCCCTCCACCTTGGCCGCCACCCCTTTGGCCATCCCTTCTCTTCCTCCATTATAAAAACTAGCCGCTGCCATCACCTTAGATCAGGTTTTGTTGTGTTTGGTAGACCCCGTGTGCGTCCCTCCTCGTGTTTGCGCGTGTCGACTAGACCGCCCGAGCCGAGAAACAGAACTTCAACTTGTTTCGTTTGATTTCAATACTATCTATTCAGATTGCTTCATGCTTTGTTCTTGCGGGTTCTCGATTTCTTGCAGGAACAATTGATCGTTTGGATCTTGTAGCTGTGTGGATTGGCATTGCGATTGTGAAGCTCCCAACCTATTGGTAGGAAGCCCTTGATTCGGTGCCATCAACACCCCCAAATCAGCGTATCATCATCTCACCGAAAGATCGGGATCACCCGTCCCCATCAAAATGGATCTTCAATCACCCTTCAAAATCAATTCTTCTTTTATCAAATCGCCTCACAGCTGCAGCCAAATGAAAGATAGATCCCGAAACCAAAAAATGCACCAAGTGGCTTGGTCTCTGTATTATATATTGCTAAGAGATTTCACAAATAGTACTATTTATAAACCATCTGGGATACCGATGGTTTTATTATAAAACCATCTGTGATACTAAACCGTCTATGATAGTATCACAGACGGTTTTGTAATAAAATCGTATGTGATATTGATGTATATCACTAACGGTTTATAAAGAGTACCGTCTATGATAATGTCACTGACGGTTGCACTGTAGAACCGTTAGTAATGTTCATCGTCACAGATGGTTTTGAGAAATCGTCTGTAATGAGACATCTAATATAAGCCTTTTTGTAGTAATGACATAGATATCCCAAGAGGAAACTAAACTGTGTGCTCTGTGTATTATAGTAGCTCCACATTTTTAATAGTGATTGTTTCTAATCCAATGATAAGTCATTTTATTCTTCTGCTCTATGTGAGGGAGGAATAATGAGACCAGTCTTATCTGGAGTGTATATGTTCGAATAGTGTTTTCAAATGATTTTTTTTATCTTCTTGTCGCAAGCCTAAGGAAGCGTGTCATACATGACAATAAGAGATTAATTATATCTTGTGGGTAAAGTGTATTGAATTCTGCGAAGTGCACACCCTATTCAAATAGCCGTATCATTGGTTATAAACAATGCTCGAGAATTTCATACAATGGTTAGATTTTATAAAATAAAACTTGGGAATGGTGGATGTGTGCTAATGGATGTAATGGACTATGGTTTAGGCTGTGTCAGTTTATTTTAAGAAATATTGGAGGGATTTATTATTTTTTATTATTTGTTTTACTGTTATTTCAATCTATATCTTGTGTTGAATTGAAAATGCTAGTTTACTACAAAATAGACATATTAGCCATTCATTTGGAATAAGCATAACATATAGTTATAATAGACTTGTATTATGTGCACAACTGGTTAGGTGCTTTATGTACTCACCTTTACCACATCAAATCTATTAGTTGAAGAATAGTCTACACCTGCCATAGAAGAGGAGTTTCAAGAGGAGCTGAGTTGTTAGATATCGAACATTGTCAATTGCCAATGCATATTGATGAGTCTTCTGTGAAGTTTTTCATTATGTTGTTATCTTTCCTAGAGTTTAAGCCTTGCGAGGCCTTAATAATGTAAAGTTAATCTTAAGATCATTCAATTATCTTCTATTCGATAAATATAATCTTTTATTATGTTTCTGCCATGTATGATTATGATATTACATGTATGTTACTAGTGTAGCATACACAAAAAGTCCAGATTTGTATATTCAGGTCCCAACAATTGCTCACTAATTAATACAATTACATAATCCAAAAATATCAAACACAAATATTAGAGTTTTGCACAACGTAGTGCGGCTAGCCACCATCTCTTCTCTTTTTCTTTTTATTTCTTTCCTTCCCTGGCCTTTTGATTCTTTCTTTCTCTTTTATTTCTTTTGATGACTTTCGGCCATCACTAGTATGAACAAAATTTAGCAATCTCTAGGTTGATGTTAAGAAGATAATACGATGATATGATGTTTCTAGATTATATAATGTATCAATATGAATAGCCCTAAGCAATATCATATAATCAGTCTCAATTGTGATTAAAGTATTCGTAAAAGATGAATGAAGCAATATCATATAATTAGTCTCAATTGTGATCAAAGTATTCCTAAAAGATAAATGAGTCCCAAAGGTACGTGTATTCATACTTTTTGTGGCTTTACTGTGGCTTTACTTCTTATGGATGCTACTGGAATCAAATAATACAAAAGGACAAGCCAGAATTCAAAACTATGCAAGAAACCACAATTCAATCTTTTGTGATAGGCTTGTTGCCTAGATCAAGTGTGAAAACGATCGGATCTAGATTGGTCGCAATTGCAAGAATTGAAGGTGATGTTATAAGCTTTCAAACAAATACCAAAATACACAATTCGGAGTTCGGTGTAGAAGTTACTGGCACAAAAAACGAATAGCACAGATTTGACCTAAATTTAGCCAATCTGACCGATTCCGAATCCGAATTAAATTCGGTTGCAACAAATCTGAATCACAATCAACGCTTAAAAAATTTTTTGTGCAGGACTCTCTGAGGAATCTAGTAAGTCAACAAAATTCAACTCAGAGTTCAGGCGCAGGTGTGATGATTAAATTACCAAACCAATTTGTTACAAACCATAGGTCTCATACACCAACTTTGACGGCCGGTAAATCAAGATATAATCTGAATCTGAAATGGTGCCCTAAAAATAATTTGAAGAGCTATCCGTATGGCTCCAAGAAAGCATAAGTACACAAAACCGAGTTGGTATGCGAACATTATGATGAAAACACCGCACTAAACGTAATCGAACGATTAAATGGACGCAATGGAAACTTAACTAGCGACTAAAACAAGGACTCTAATGTAAAAAAATCAACCTAACAAAACTCACTAAAATACCATATTAAAACCAAAGGTTTAATTTTTGTAACACCATTTGCAATTTAGGACAAGAAAACAAATCTAATCTAGATATAAAAATATGTCACTACCTAACCATTCTCTGGTACCAACAAGATGATACAGAGTGGCCTAATCTTGTGATGCCAAATATAGTTGATAATTGAATCCATGAACCCTGACAAATATGATGGTGCTAACCACTATCTCGATACAACAACATGCGACAAATGAATTCACCGAAGAACACACTCTTGATCCACGTCTACTCCACTACGCAAGAAGTAGACACATAGTTCCTGAAATTACAAGAAATTGCAATTCTCAAGAAATTCATCCAATTCTCAAAAGACATCATATCGCATAAACCCGACAATAAGCAACATTAGCTATCTCGAAAATAGCGTGGTTTGAATTTACAACAGAGAATTACACAAAATATATAAGAGACTAGTTGAGCATGCAGCCTAGCCTAGAGCCGACCACCGCTTGGTTTGGCTGAACATGGTGGGTCCCACTCTCTTGACTCTTATCTCTAAATCTAATTCCTAATCTAATTAGGCCCACAAGGAAACTGATACTAGCCGACCAAATTGAAGATAGAAGCCGATTCTAGACTTATGGTAATGAAGTGAAATAAATAGGACATTCCAAGTTCTCAAAGAAGTCCAAGAATATCTCAATCCAAGTCCGTATGTGAGAATTATGTCCTTTTCAAGTCCAATTGATCTAGCAATCTGAGTTGGACTTATTCAGTCTCCTATTTCAATTCGATCATATGCCTTTTTTTTCTATTGGTCAAATTGGGCTTCCCCTTTCTCTCGGGCTGACCGAGCCTCATTGGTTCCACCTTATAGCTGCATGGGAACGCCCATTGGGTCCTGGTATTCAACACCTTCATACCTATCAACCAAGAACCAGAATTACGAAGTATAGAATGCTCACGTAATAAAGAAACAAATTCACCCTGTTATTGCATCGTCCTTTCCTTGCCCTTGCTCGAGTCATTGGTCATTCATGCACCTTGTTAGGATCTTTGCCATCACCAGGATCAAGTAGATCAAGTGATTGTGTCGGAGTGTTACGAATGTCCTCAATAGTCATCAAGAGAGAACTAGGAAGTTTCGGTGTTATTTAACAATACCAAATCATTTCGATGGCATACATCAAAACCAGCAAAATTACAGTGGTACATGCCCAATTTTCTCTACTTTTTTTTGTCGGTACACCGGAGAAAGGTTGTCAAACTTAAACATTAGAGGCAATAATGGCACTATGAGAACAGATTTGCTTCAGGGAGCAGCTACAGTAGGCCATTCAAAAATGGAACAGCTTTGGGGCCATACTCACGCGAAGAGGAGTTATTCAAAATATGAATATGATGCAGCTTTCAATGAAATAATTGACAATAAAACGTTGTTACTTGAGTATTTTCTTATGTCTGGTCAAGCTAATCAAATTTCTAAACAACACATTGATATAAGTTTGATCAAATTGACAAATCAGCACGATTTTACGCTTAGCTGCCATTGTAGCATCCAATAAACACACTTCAGATGTTGAATATATTTCAGAAAGATAAAAACAGCTAACGATCAACATGAGATAGCTTTAGAAAGGAAATGGCTATTTCACGCGCACATCACGTGCATAAAACAATTGGAACATAAAATTCACAAGCGCTGCATTATTAAAAATGAATAGTAACTAAAAAATGGCTTCATGGATAGATCCGTCAATACAGATATTGAGAAAGAGAGCAAAAATAACAGCAACTAATTTGTTGTCCACTATAAAGTGGACACCACAAATAGAATCCAAGAACTGGAACATGACAATATAAAAAATTTCGATTACAGATTTTATTAACAGTTGCTTTAGGAGTGTTATGATGCTATACTACCAGTAAATGTGTGGGCGTGCATATGCTGTCAGAGAAAGAAAGATCATCCTTCTAACAAAGAAAATCTACAAATACTTCAGCTACTTTCACAATTTCACATTCGACACATGGTGTTTCCAGATTAGAGTAGGTAGCCATAGTAGAAAAAGAAAATATTATTCGGAAGTATAAGAGGCAAACTATCAATATAATTATAGAAATGCCGCACATTTTCTCTTTCTAAAGTTACAGGGTCAACCACGTCATTGTGATTCGTAAGCACCCAAAGGTCTCTTGAGCGAATTCTTTTTAGGCTTCCTCGGCAGAAAGGGCAAGATTCTGATCTTCTATACCTATAACAAACAAAACAAAATTATAAAAGCTATCAATAGCAGCCAACAAGAGTTCTATGAACATGCAGATTCTCTTGTAGATTAGATATTTTTCATATTGTAAAAAATTCAAAAAGTAGCATGATTTTTAGACCCATACCCTTAATCCAAATTGCATACATATTTTTTACTGTTCATGTATTGAGAAGTAGCGAAAAACTATTACCAGTCCCTATAGCATTTCATGCACATTGCATGACTGCAATTAGGCAGAACCATCTTGGTGCATGTCTCCATGCAAATCCCACATTCATTCTCCCTTTCCACATCCTCGTTACAAAGCATCCTCCAATCTTCCATCCGCTTCCTACTCGCTATGTCTTTCGATCGACCCTTCCCTTTCAGGTCCCTCTCAATCATATTACTCTCAAGCTGTTGCAGAATAGGGTAGATGATGGCTGAAATGAAAGGAAACGTATAAGACCATAAGTCCAAAGTAGACTGCCATGAGGAATGCAACATAGTCCAATGCAGTTACATATTACCATAGAATTCTCTAAGGCTTGCCTGCCTCTCGTACGTTGACACTGAGCTATCCCCTTCTGCATAAACCTGTATAAATAAAACATAAAACACCTGATAAATGAAATCCAGACCTTTTGTACAACTGTGAATTACATCCATACTACATTTGTACCTTGCATATGAGAATGTGAAAGAGGCCTAAATAACTGGGAAGAGTATAACAGCAGCCACAATCTAGCCATTGGATGAGGTAAAGAAAGAATGGTGCCATGGAGCTGCACGACAACCTCATCTGCACACATGCTCCACCATAGTTCCTCTGAATAGCATCCGCCCTGAAATTTGGAAACCAGTGATAAATTGGCACCATGCAACTTATCATCACCATGCGAACTTTCCAAGCCACACAAGGAAAACAAAATCCTTTTGCCAAAGAAGCATTCTTTAGAACTATAAAGATTAGTAAACACCCTCAGTTTGGTTTTACTCATTTATATTCAATCCCTACAACATGAAATCACTAAGTCCACATAAGGAGTAAGAACCACTCACAGAGCAATAGTAGTTGACACAAATCGCTACAATTTCAGGACTGCAGCTGAACTTATGATCAACACGCCTTTAACATCCAGAGACACACGAAGAAGGCCCAATGCTAAAGCAGCATTCTTCAGAACCACAATGATTAGCAAACATACTGAATTGTGGTTTTACTCTACTATATTACTATATACTCTGCACATAGCACAATGAGTATTCACTGTAACCACGGAATAGGCAGAAAAACCCCCAAAGCATGGACCAATTTCAGGTCAATATTACCCCTGGACACAAAGTTTCGTACAATCTCATGACTGCAGGTGAGCTTTCTCAATTAGCCTCTGTCCTATGAAACTGCAGTGAATTTGTTGAATTACACAACCCTGAAAAGCCAAACTGTAATCCACGCTGATAAAGAACAAATTCCTGCATTTTTTAAATTGGGGATTTTTTATCACACTTCCCCCAAATTCAACACGAGGACTCATCTTAATACTGAAACCCCCAACAAAAAGAGGTGGGAAAACAGAGCAAGAAGCTCACAAAATAGCATGTAATAAGGGAGGAAGAGAAGGGACGCTTACATAGCGTTGGCGTGGTGGATGTCCGCCTCTAGGGCCTTGAGGGGACCTCTAAGTGGGAGCTGCCTCCCCAGCTCGCGCCGCAGAAACATGGAACGATGCCCGGCTACCTCCAAGAACTTGATTCTTGGCCCGAGTTACTAGGCCCCCAACAACCACATCAACTACTTTTTCGCCTGTGTGGAGGGAGAAAGCTTGGAGCTTTTCTTCTGTAGGGAGAGAGGAGAGACACAGGGTCAAGAAAGGGGATGAAAGAGAAGGAGAGGAGAGAGAAGGGGTAACAAGAAGAAGCTTGTGGAGACGGAAAGACGAAGGAGAGAGTGAGACACCTTTCTCGATGGATTGATTATACGTGTAATCTTTTCTTTAATGCCTGGATTACGGTAAGTAATGTTGGGCACGAGGTGAACAAGGCGAATACTACTGTCCGGACGTCCGATTTTTTTTCTCTTCGGATGCCTTTTGAAACATTTTTTGTCTATTCCTGTAACATTTGTTACCAACGCGTGTAACATTTTTTTGAACGTTTGCAACATCCGTTTACTGTAGCATTTGTCGAAGGAAAATGTTGCACGCGTTGATAGAAAATGTTGCACGCGTAGAAAAAAAATGTTACGGAGTGTTAGGACGTCCGATGCCTAGCAAAACCGTAAATATTAAGGGTATGCTTAAACCAGGGATTACAAAACCACAGTAAATCGTTGGGTTACCATGAAAACCGTGCATATCAGACCGGCTCGAGCGGTTTACCGTATGAGTTCAAATTCAAATTCACAAATTTTAAAAATTTTAATAAAATTTATTCAAAAATTTTCTAAAATTAGTATTAATTCCTATGTTTCCTATGGTGCGAAATCTTTTTCCAAAAAATGATGTTTGAAGACATTTTAGAGCTATTTAAAATGTTGAAAATAGAAGAAAAAAAAAAACGTCTTGAGCCCACCCGCTAGGGTCAGAACGAGCCGAGCTCGGCGAGCATGGCCACCAGGGCTCGAGCTCGGTAGAGAGCTCGAGCCGAGCTCGAGCGAGCCCGAGTTAGGGTTCGAGCTCGGAGCCAGGCTCGAGCTCGGCTCGGCCAAAGCTCGAATAAGCTCGAGCTCGGCTCGATGAAGCTCGAGAACAAGCAAACGCACATAAAGCTCGTCACAGGCTTGATTAAGCTCGATAACAAACATCAGGCATACAAGTCCAAAGATCTTAGCAGTCAATGTGAAAATGAAATACTACTGGCAGCACTATGCACCACTATGCACTATGCACCATCCATATGTGAAAATGAAATACTACACATGCGCATACCACTACCTGACTACCAGTCATCATATGAATATCATTCAACACAGAAACTAAGTTGATGGAACCAAGTGCATCACAGTTGGGGATCAAATCGGTAGCGCTGGCAATGGCATCACAGTTCAACCCATCAAGAACTTTACTTTGAATATACAGCCGGCCCTTTTGCGTGGTTCTTGCACTGATCTTAACTTAAGGTATACAAAAATTTAATTTGAACTTCAAATCAATAGATTCAGAGGCATATATCTTGCAGTCCGCCAGTCCCAGCGTCCTGCTCCCGCAGTCCCGGGCTCCCAGCGTCCTGCGATGGCTAGGTCCCGGCGTCCCGCCTCACGCGATGCGCCGGCCTAGCTCCCTTCCTCCAAACCCTAGAGCCCGGATGCTTGAGCCGTCGCTGGCTCGCCGCCGGGTGGTGGGTCGACGGGGGCGTTGCTCGAGCTGAGGTAGAGACGCGGCGTCACGGTCACGGGGGGATTGATTTAGGGTTTGCCATTTTGGAATTGGGGATGGGGATTGGGGAGGAGTCGCCGAATGACTCGGGGGCTGGGGCTCGGGTTGGGTTGGGGAGATGTGTCGGTGGAAGTGTGGAACCGTGGAGGAAGTGGAAGCCTGGAAGGGGAACCGGGCCAAATGGGGGAAGGGGAACCGGGCCCGCGGGGAGACGGAACGGGAGTCGGGACGGCCGAACGGCTCACAGTCTTGCGCCCAATGGCCCAGGAGAGCTACCGAGCTTGCACGAATACTCGAGCTCGGCTCGTCAGGCTCGCGAGCTCGAAGATAGGCTCGAGCTCGGTTCGTTTGGGCTCGAGCCGAGCTCGAATCGAGTCTAGAACGAGCCGAATCCGAACCGTTTGCGAGCTTCGAGCTTTTTTTACAGCCCTACACCCCGCCCATCCAGATTTGCTTCAAATGCCAACAGTGAAAGTTGGCTCTCTAGACGCAATAATTGAGCACACACTTTCCCCACTCAACGCCCAACGCTTCTACATCGCTTACGCTTAAGTCCGGGCGCTGAGCACCGCTGAACCGCTGGGGAACAAGCGGTTTTCTTTCGGTGAAAACCGAGCGGTTTTTTTGGTTTCTCGTGGTAGCCATGAAAATCGAAGGAGCACACAAAAATTGTAGTTTAAGGTGAGATTTCGCTCGGTTTAAGTTGAATTTCGTTCGGTTTTTGTTGCAAACCGCATTGTTACTAATTTATGCATATATTGATGTATATGTTGAAGTCTGCATATATTTTTAATCTCTGATACTCCGGTACTATACTAGTATATAATCTGTTCAAAGATTGTTGCCTGATGCAAGATACCCCTTAAAATGAGGAATATGCAGAACAACCACTAGCTCGCTAGCTGCGTCTATTCATATACTAGCAAGTCAGTAAAAGACAAGATTATCAAATCATTAGAAAATACATGTGTGCTATACATTTTTTTACCAACAATCATCTCGGATCAAAGTGAGTACATGAGCACACATTTCTTAGGCATGTATACTACATTTTTAGTACAAATTTGTTGACTTCATGATGAAATTTATGCATGTATTATTGATACACTGTACATGACATGCCATCAACATGTCGATAGAAGAGCAATATTTGCTAGCAATATTTACACCTTCATGTTTTAGTAACAACAACTTTTGAAGTGTGTATGATTACTTTTATTGTGTTCTTTTAATAGATAGAAGATATCGACGTGGTGTGGAAGCACGGCGAAAAGGTGGGTGCTTGATTACGATGCAATCATTGTCTCAAAGAGAAGAAAGGAGGCGATGCGACCCGATTCAAACAGCACTTGGCTGGACATGGTATAGGTGTCATCCATTGTAGTAAAGTTTCTGCGGACGTTCGCGAGAACTTTCAGCGTGAGCTAGATAGGATGAAGGATAAGAAGGAAAGGAGAGATAAGATGCTGAGAAAAGAAGTAGCAGTTAGAGATTCCCCACTGAGACAAAGTGTATACTCAGAGTACACGGGTGATGCTGATGAGGAGGACTAACTCTAGCATGTGCCATGGCTGCCTTCAGGGCAGAGGCAGAATTTAGAAACTAGGCAGGTTGGAGGTACGAGCACGGTATTGGTAGTGGCTCCTCCAAGTGAGCTGGAGAAGATCGCAGCGGTCTATTGTCTAAGATGTTTTAGAGTTCGTCACAGCGAGAAAAATTGTCTGTGATGGGGATTACAAAATTAGTACGGCCCGTGCCCCCGTGCAACCAAGGACTGACACCTATGCATGGACACAGAAGGGAAAGGGTGGGAAGCAGGTAGTTGGCTCTGCATGGGCTAAATTCTTTCACTCTGCTAGTATCGCAGGGTGGAAAGCAGATAATCCGTACTTTGTTAGTGCCATGAGGGAAATACAAAAATACGGTAAGTGAGATTTAAAATATTCGTTCAGTGTGATGCTGATTCATAGCTAACATTTATGTTTCATTTACAGGCGAGGGTGTCCTGTCCTTGAGTGGCCGAGATATAGATAGAAAATATTTAGATGCTAATGAAGCAGACATTAGGGAGAGTTTCACAAAGTTCATGCAACAATGGCCTATGTACAGAGTAATAATCATGTATGATTCTCGGATAGGGCCGACACGCATGAGTATAATAAAAATCATGATTTACTGTAATGGCACTATGTTCTTCTACAAATCCGTCAAAGCCACCAGCGTCTCTCAGGATGCCTTGTACTTGTGCAAGGTAATTGGTTTTGCTTGTACTCTTCTAAAGTTGAATTAACGGACACATAACATAATTGTCATACTTGGCTTTGTTTGCACTATACCACAACACACAATTAGCGTTGGACGTCCGACGGCAATAGTGGGTAAATGCCAACAGAAAAGAAGTCGGCAAAAGTTTGCAACTGATGACTAGTCGGGAATTGTCTCTCTGATGTCACCGGTCGATCGGCAATAATACTTATTATTAGCGACGGACCGTGCATCGTAAAACTTAATTTTTCCCTCCTCTCGATCGATCGGCAAAAGTGCATGAAGTTTTCCTGTCCTAAAGTTAGTCAGAAAAAATACGTCGGTAATTCTATTGGCGCGCGCGTGGCGGCGAAAAAATTAGCGCCAACTTTATACCCTAATCCCCTCCCGGCTTGTACTCTCTCCGCACACCAAATCAATCGATCGGCTGCGCCTCCTCCCCTTCCTCTCCGCCGATGCCTCCTCCTCCCCATCCTCTCCGCGCCGCCTCCTCCTCCCCAGCCTCTCCGCCGTCGCATCCGCCTCCACGTGCTCTCCACCGCCGCCTCCTCCTCCCCATCCTCTCCGTCGCCACCTCCTCCCCGGCCTCTCCGCCGCCACATCCACCTCCCCATCCTCTCCACCGCCGCCTCCTCCTCCCCATCCTCTCCGCCTCTACCTCCTCCTCCTTGCGCTGCCTTCCCCCCACCGTGCCGCCGACCTCCACGCCGTCGGGCTCCTCCCCCACCGCGCAGTCAGTTGGCGCCGCCTCCAATCGGCTTCATGTAATTCTGTGTCCGTCGGGAAATCCCCAACTCGTGCGTGTGCAGGTTAGAGTTTTGGGGAGGGTGGTGAGCATGGTGAACAAGGATACTGACGTGTCGTTCACTCTCGATGATGGCGCCGGGAAGATCGCTACCTGTGCGGTGGTGAGTTGCGATTTTTTCATATTTCAGCTAGATCCGGTCTTGATGTGATGAGGTAATGCGTGGCAATTTTAGGATTGTAGGATCACCGACCAGCCGGATGTTCGTGAGGCGGGTTACATCCAATATGTGATGTGTATAGGAGTGGAGATGTGTTTATATTTTGCTTTTGGAATTGATTTGATATTCGGTGTTTATTTTGGCTTGTGTTTATGAAGGGATGGAGTGTATGTCAAGGTTCATGTGAACCTAATGGGGTTTCAAGTTAAGCGGGGTTTGCTCGATCTATCCGTAAGGGACCCGATTTCCTTTGGGTATTGGTGTGGCGTTACTCTCTGTACTCGTTTACTTAGATAAATTTTCTCATTTGAATGCAGATCTTGATGCAGTTTACAATGTTCTTGGTATAATTTGTAGCCTCATCGGAGCTGTCTTTGTTTTCATGGAGCGAGTAATTGGAACTAAAAGTTTTCATAGACTGTGCTTTGGTTGTCTTTGTTTTCTTGCCCACTTCCTCACAAAAGTTTTGCTGTGTTTTCAGATTATTATATGCTCTTTCAAAGTTTGTATGTGGATATTAGTTGACTGCTGTTCTTACAATATGTTATCCTGACATGAATTATTTCATTTGAATGGAATGCCAATCTTGTTTGTAGTATTTTCTTATTATAGACACAACGAATGCAAACTAAGTAGTCTTTTGAGGAAAATGTTTGAGGTATTGCCGTATTGGATATACAGGTTTTATAGCCTGTCCCCACTTGTCTTTGTATTGTGGCCCACCTCTTGGGTTAAGATTATATTCTCTTTCGGAGTAGCTATCGTTCTAACTGGGTATGTCATATGTAACTTCTTTAATTATTTTTGTTGGATAGTACCATTGTTAGCTGTAATAAGTTACTTCATTTATTAATTGTTTGTGTAAAAGAACGCTGTTGTTACCTTCATTGCACGTTAGACTTTCTTCCTCTATGTCTTAGTTCCAGTGGTGTTTTGGCACCTCTTTTGTAACATGCTCATTGGGTGGGACCGTGGGAATCTGCACTTAAGGTTCACTGGTTGCACTATGTAGTTAATGACGTATACTGTTGGTATTGACATCATTGTTCTTGCAGTTCTTCCCTGTTTTCTTCCTCTGTGTTATTCTTTCTGAAATAGGAAGTGTACAGCAATCTGAACTACTGATCATATCATACAAGCTGAAACCGAATTTGTCGATAGTTGCTTTGCTGACTATTCGTTACATTTCAAGGTTTTAAAACATGTGAAGTGAATGTTCTGTAGAAATTGTAGTGCACTATTCACTATTGTAGTATTATTTTATGAGTCCTTGAGGAAACTATATCTTTTCTTGCTCATTTCTGTTTGAGGAGAACCTATTGCTTCCATCGGTTATTATTTACCGATAATACCTACTTTTATCTAACTATAATTCTATTAAGCGTCACCATTGTAATTTGTGTATTTACCAATTTCAATGAAGTGGTGCTGCATTTTATCGAGTGTTTGCATGTGCACTTGGAAAATGCTCGGCCAAAGGTACAGGAAGCAAAATACTCAAATTTATGACAGTATTCTACTTCTAATTTGACAATGAGAGAAACCATTAATGATTATTTCCTTTTTATTTTGAAGATGCAAGGATAACTCCCTCCTGCAATTCAAAACAAACGCATATACTCATGTGCCTTATTCTGGTGGAGTGAGAAAACACCAAGTTCATTTTAATCCTCAATTAAACCAGGGGCAACTCCCCCATGTGGTTCAAACAAACACATCTACTTATGTGCCTTTCTCTGGTGGAGTGAGAGAACATCAATTTCATTTTACTTATCAAGTAAACCAAGGGCAATTCGCTCCTGCAGTTCAAACAAATACATCAACTCATGTGCCTTTTTCTGGTGGAGCGAGAGAACATCAAGTTCATTTTACTCCTCAAGTAAACCAAGTATGAAATTTTATGAACATTCAATTTTTATAATTCCTTGATAAAGGAAAAGGGTAGAAGTCTACGAGTTAGTATATTTGAGAATTGATATTTGATTACATTGAGCTGCCAATTTTATAATCAAGCATTATTGAATTGAGATATATATATTTTTGGAATTTATGGAATCGTGATATATAATTACCTTTCTCTAGATTTTTTCTTTAGTGCCTTCAGTTTTATCCACTACCTTGTATCCTTAACTTTTCTTTTTTGTAAGTATGTTTGCCTCTTAGCTGATTTGTGAGATCATTTTTTTTGCCCAGTTTTCAGCTTACTCCGGCACTGGTGGACAACAGAATGACCAGCACAGGATGGTTTTGGATGTTTTGCAAGAACCAGATATACTGTAAGTTTAGTTTCTCTGCTGGAAGTTGCATGCAAAGGATGAAGATCCTAATAGAACTCTTAGCTTCTATTGTAAATGATTTGCTTAACTATTTATGTTCACAATTTTCCAAATTCTAATCCCTGTCAGAGATTGCAAGTTGGTTCCAGCCTTTCACATGTCACTTGATTTATTTTAATGGTCCCAGCATCTAGAAATTGATCTTTTCACGTTAAATATCTGTGATCTGTTGTACAAGTAGATGTAGAATGATCCAAAAAGCGAAGAGAGATGTTTTTGTTTCATTACATCTTTGAGTATAACGGTTTTAATTGAATGTGGTGTTGTGCTGCTTCTGTTTGAGAAAAAATCTTAATTAGTCTCTGGATACTCTAAAGTGATACTGAGTTGTACTACAGCAGACTTACATGCTTTATATGGTCCAGTAACACAAATGGTATTAATAACACGAAAATAATGTGTGAAGGGCTGTAAGCTGCTAATCAATTTATATGGTCATCATTTCATCACTATGCAACGTGTGGCTGTTGCTAGAGCTGCATAAGCCACAAGGAATATACTGCTCGCATGATCGCTTTGCACGAAGTCTTTGTATAAAATAATTCAAGTGAAAGGTCGAGCTGTATCAAGTCCTGGTCTGGTAGTTGCCAGGGATTTTGTGACTCGATTTTTTCCTTACTTTTCTTGACAAGAAAATTTACTATTCTCCACTACTGCATTGAGCATCTTTACGATGATCACACCATTATGTACCGGCTTACCGGGGGTCTTGCCTAAAAAAGCACAACTCTTGTTTCGGACTAGACATTTCACTGACTCTGCTATTTGCTTTCTTCTTGTTCATTTATAATAATTGCTTTACCTAAGCTGCTTTTGCCAACTAAGATGGTTAAATCCATGCTACTCTGCTAGTATCTCGGAATTCGTTTTGTTTTACACTCAAGTATTACACTTATTTTTTCTTTTTCTTTTTCATTTTGTTAATGTGTTGCCAAGTGGAGGAAGAATGTTGCTTGGTATTAGTATTATATTGAAGAAAGCTTATTTTGGTGATTTGGACTGATTATTGCTTTCGACAGTGCCCTCGAAAATGGAGTACACATCGATGAAGTGACTAGAAGAACTGGAATGCCAAAAACAGAGACTCTGTAGTCTGTACTACCTCTATCTTACTGTGTTTTTTTAGCGTTCACATTTTCTCTCACATCCATGATGCTGAGCGCCTGAGCCTGGCCTTTTACTATGCAGGGAGGTTATCAAGTTTCTGGTGATTTGACTACTATGGCATATGCTCACAAGAAGCGTATTGCCTGGCCATGCAATAAAGTAATAATCAAGACTATGTAGTATTTATGCTAATATTTAATACATAACAAGCTACTAATTTATAAATTTTTATGTAGATGAATCCTACCAAGAAGTCATCTTGCTCCCATACAGCAGGTACCCACTAGCTAGTAATCATTTGTCACTTTAGTATAATTATCAGTTGTTTTCCTTCAATGCTATTGTGAATTAGTTTACAGTAGGGGAAACATAACACATAGGGGCTGTTTGGTTTGTAGCCATGAAAAGATATGCCAAATATTCCAAACAAATAGACAATACCATATAGCATAAGTATGCAATATTTTTAATTGAAACATCAGAAGAATTCGCTCTCATGGATGGACACAAGTCAGTCGTCCTCCTCATCAGATATCTCGTTTATGGATGACCAGGCCTTCTTTGCTGCACCTCTTTTGCTTGATTCCTTCCTCCTTTCTCGATCTTGCCGTTATCTCTTTCTCTGTAATGGTTTTATGCATGAATATATTATTTAACATCTATCATTACGGAAAAAGATGCACTAGTTTCATGCTTCAATGACCATTTAGAAGAATATTGAAGTTATGTTTACTTATCAGGAAGTATTTATTCAAAGGAAAAGGGGACAGTCTTTGTACACTATTTGTTTCATATAACTACAGACAAGGTATAATTAATGAATGCAAGCTAGGAGTTAACAAACATTGTAAACATTCATCATCAATACATCGTCACATAAACTTCAAGGTGGGGCTTATCAATATACCTGCTTCGATTTGGTATCTGCGCCCTCATCTACACATGAGGAATTCCTCTCATTCTCGTATCTTCATAGCATAAACAAAGTAAGGAGAGAAGCAATCTGTTAAAATATACTTGACTCTCTTCCAAGTGACAAGAATTAATGCTTGACTCTCTTCCAAGTGACAAGAAATCACTTTGTGCAAGCTGAGTAGAAGCTCCATTTTCAGAATCTGTAGAGGAAAAACAGAAAAGGCAACCATTCTATTCATAATCTACAGATCACACAATTATTTCTCTAGAGTGTCCATATCATCATCTACAGATCACACAATTGTTTTTACATATGCAAGCTTATTTCACTTTGCAGACCAATTAAGATCGATCTTGATTTCTGAAATATCAATAATTTTATTGTTGTACTATTGATCTATATATCTTTTGATGCCAATAAATGTTCTTTCTGCAGGTAAAAAAGGAAGGGCGTAGCTCAACGATTCTTACACCTCTAGTTCATGCGTGGAGACTCCATACCTCTCTTTTGGTGTTATATATATGCTTGTACAAACTATTATCTTTTGGGGATCAGCTATATTGGTGTTATTGTAATATACTTTTGGTGTTATATGTAATTGTTATTGTCTTAGTTGGATGATATGCTATCTTTTGGACAAATTTGGTTATTAGTAGAGTAAGTTGTTACTTTGAATGCTTGAATTATCCTATCATGTTTTATTGATGCTTGAATTATATCATGTCATGTCTTAGTTGAATGAATTATCTTGTTATTTTTTGAAGCGATCGATTATAGCAACGAACTATTATCGGCAATACTAGACATTACCGACACATTGTAAGTCGGAAACACAAGTCGTCGGCAAAAACTGAAATCGGACTGACAAGCGAAGTTCATCGGTAAAATTATGTCGATCGGCAAAAGTCCTCATTGCCGACTATTAATCGTCCGTTGGTAATATAAGATCCGTCGGTAAAGTTTTTTGCCGACGGGACTTTAGCCGACACTCCTAATCCGTCGGTAATACTTTTTACCGACGTACTGTTTGTCGCTATATAGGGTCTATTCCGACGCCTAGTTAGACGCGAATAATGTGTCATGGTATAGTGTTGGTCACGCAGGAAATATATTCAGTGGTTAACGAGGTGGGTCCAACCGATGTGGTACAGATTGCCACGGATAATGGTGCGAACTACAAGAATGAATGCAAACTCATCACACGGCAGCACTGCAACATAGTGTGGCAGCCTTATGTGGCCCACACCATTAATGTGATGTTGAAGGAGATTTGGGACTTCCTAGATCACACCGCGGTCATTGAGAGTGCAAGAAAAAAATCTCGATGGGTATACAACCATTCCAAGATACATGCTATGATGAAGAAGTACATTGAAGGCGAGTTGGTTAAGTGGAATGCAACTTGTTTTGGCACTAACTATATGCTCTTGGACAATTTCTTTCGGTGCAAGGACAAGTTCATGCAATGGACGGCTGCCGAAGAATTTGTAAACTCTCGCTTTGTTGATAACACCGAGGGGAGGTACATGTATGGCTGCCTCTCAGACTTGGACTAATGGGATAATCTTCGATCTGTTGTGAAGTCGGAGGAACCGTTGTACTCCTTCTTGCGATTCACCAATCAGGACAGGGTACTCACATTGAGTGAGACGATCCTATGTTACACCATTGTATGACAGGAATACGATAGTTTATTCTATGAGTCTCCAGCAACAAAGGAGATGTATATGGACATGGTGGACTGACGAATGGATAACTTAACGCGCAACACTTATATGAATGCCGGTAATATATTCTTCATAGTACATTGCAGTTGTGCATATGTTACATATTTGTAATGACATGCTTCGTTTCATATCATATAGTTGCCGCCTTAAACCTACGGACTGCCTACGCTTACAGCACTAACTATTTTATTCCTTAATTTGCAGCACATTGGTGGGATGTGTTTGAATCGGAAACACCTACCTTTCAACAATTCGCTATATGTCTCGTGTCGCAATGCACATCTTCTAGCGGTTGTGAGCGCAACTAGAGTACATTTGCATTTATCCACACAAAAATCCGTAACCACCTGTCATACAAGAAGCTACATAAACTTGTGTACATCAACTACAACCTTCGACTTCAAATTCAAGCCGTAGAAAATCAAAAGTGTTTAGATGAAGAAGATCCAATCCAATAGCTTGTGAAGCTAACACTATGCGATAATGCAAACTAGATCCGACAGTGATGGACAAAGGAAGGTCCAACGGTGACCCATTACTTGATGAGAAGGATACGGAGAGTGACACCCCTCTTCCATCATAGCTTGTCACAGATCTGGTTCCCCCTGTTGCATTAAGAAAGGACACTAGGGCTAAAACTATCTCCAAATGGGTAGACAAGACAGTTAGAGAAACTCAAACATAGAAGAGGAGGCACCAATCAGTCTCGAGAAGGGATACAACAAAAATGAGAGTATCCTCCAAAGGTAAGAGGAAGCATGCCACAGATGAGCCCTGTTATGTAGGGAGTGATGACTCTATTGAAAGTGGGGATCGTCGGAGCCTGCCATACCAAAAGTGCAATGATAGCAGCTCGAAGATGGACACCGATGGCGGTGACAATACCTCCATACCTCCCACACACCAATTAGAAGAGCATCGCCTCATCGATTTTACAGGGGAGTCGCACCATAGGATAGAGATCATGATGCTCCTCAATCACAAAGGACAACTATTAAGGGGAAGGGAAATGGCGCATTGTAGGATCAAGGATAACCGATTAGAGGGGTGTGAATAGGAGGTTTTTAAATTTTTTGATTCTAATTGCAATTTATAAGATTACTAAGTTTTCTAGTGATCAACTAAATGCTCCAACAATTCAAGTATAAGCAAAACAAGATTCTAAGCACTAATCAATAAACTTAAATTGCTAGAAATGTAAATTGCTCACGAGATTAAGAAAGGCAAACCACAAGAAAAATGGGACACAAGATTTTATCCTATATTCTCGGAGAATTGCCGGTCTCCCCTAATCCACGTTGAGTTGACTTGAATAACTTCAAGCTAGCTCCAACCTCTTGAGCCTCCTCAATAACTATGGCAGTTCTTCCCTGCTCTAGGTAGGTGAACTCCAGCCTTCACAACTTGTCGGGGCTTCTCACAACCTCCATTAAGAAGCTCACCATGTACAAACACCTCCAAGCCATCTAGGAGGCGGCAACCTCCAAGAGTAATAAGTCTTGACGCTTGCTTGAGGTCGGATTGAGTGTCTAAAGGCTCAACACTAAATGCAACACTCAATTTTGCTCCTCACTCCCACAAAATAAGAATTTAATACACACAATGAGTAGGAGACTTTCTAGAGCTCAAGGATGATCAATGAGGTCTTAAACTTGCTCTAGAATGCAGGTGGAGGTATTTATAACTCCCACCAACTAAATATGACCGTTGGCCAAAAGTTGGCCAAAATCTTCCTAAGCCGGTCATCTAGCCCTTGGGCTCAGTATGACCACCTCAAGAGCTAACAATCCTCTGATTGCATTATGTCTGTTAGTGACCGTTGGTCACATGGTCGGTATGACCGGAGGGGGTTCGGTCATACCACCCACTCCGAACCCAAAACATCTCTAGAAAAACTAGACCAGAAGTCCTCCAGTCACACCGCTGACTGGTATGACCGGAGGGGGCCAGGTCATACCGTCCATTTCAGAACAAAGAATAAACATTTCTATAAAAAATAGACCAGAGGGGCTTCGATATGACCGTTCGTCGGTATGATCAGAGGGGGTCCAGTCATACCGCTCAAGGCACCCAAAAAGTGCATTTGGCTACATTTTTATTCTTAATTTCATGCAATGCTAAGGAAAACTCAAGTATGAATAAGTTTGAGCCTCTAAATATTTTTGAACATTGAACAAGCGGCAATGACCCCTCTTAATAGTACGACACTTATTTTAGCAATCTGATCTTTTTCTCCAAACTCCGAGATAGGCAAAAGCTATAAAAGGAGATCCTCAAGCTTATACCTTAGCCTTCTCAACTTGACGTGTTGACCTTCTTTTCATCATTTTCATGCCTCTATAATCGCCGAATTCAGAACCAACCTATTCTCAAAATACTCTAATTGAAAATGTTAGTCCTTTAAGCGCAATAATCATTAATTACCAAAACTAAAACGAATTAGGAACCTAGATGCTTTCAATCTCCCCTTATTTTGTAATTGATGACAATCCTCATCTAAGAATTAAATTTAGTTTCAATTTTGAGTATGCAACTATGAAATCGAGTTGTATACTCAAAAACTTTGTTTTAACAATATTTTGCCTTTTTGGGTAAATAATAGATTTTGACAAAAATATCATTAAAACAACAATATTTAATTAAAATATCCTCCTAAAGATGTGCATAAAAATGAAGATTTGTTATTAGCACATTTGTGATATCTGAGAATTTTGGTGGAGTTTCCCTTTAAATATTGGATCCGAGGATAACAATATATGTATGCAATGAGATATATAAAGCATGAAAGTAAGACAATAAGCATGAAAATATAATCATAGGCATGGATAAGCATGAAATGGGAAATATCATGATTAAACATCCACATAACCACAATGTCGGGACCCGAATGTGCAAATCCGGACCCTCTGTGTATACTGCACTAGTCCAGGATCACGCTAGTGCACACAGGCTCAACATTAGTGAATATCACAATCATACACAACGTAAATAAGATAAAAGACATAATATATTAAATACTACCAGTTGAATGACCTTATGGTCAACTTACTTAACAATGCCTCACAAGGCTGAACAACCAATTGAACTGCAGCGGAATGAAGACGTAGGTAACCCTTAGTATACCACAGTAACTAAGCGACAAGGTTCGCACCCTAAACATTCGTCTCTTCATGGTACTCCTTCTTCAGCACTGATGATTTTTGTAGGCAAGGGTGAGTACACCAACACGTACTCAACAAGTTGTGAATAGAATGCAATCCTATCATAGCTATATGCAAGCTTATTCCAAAGGAAAGGTTAACAATGGTTATTTGCAACTAAGCAGCATTTATAAACAAGTACAGTATATAGATTGAAATGACAGTAAAACAAATAACAGTAATAGATAGATTCAGTATTTCTCAAGTAAACCAAGTTTTCTCATCCTAAGTGAAGATTCAACTTTTCCATGGCAACCTGCCATCCAACCCACCCAAGTTTTATTTTGCAAAAGTCTAACCCTTGACTGTAATCCCCGAGCTTTGCTCAATACCGTGAGCACGGCTATCCGAATAGATTGTACACTCTGCAGAGGTTATGCACTTTACCCACACGACATGATAATCTCTTTGATGCCAAGCTATTAGCACACTTCCTTTGGTATGCCGGCAGAGAATCATGACAAAGCCTTTACAATGCATCATCTTAACCCAGTACTACCCGCTAAGGTTTCAACACCAAGGAACAACTTGTTCGGCGAGGCCCCCTCTTCGCCATCTGGGTTCAATCAAAGGTGAACCACACCACCACGATAGTACTAAAGCCAAGACTTTGCAAATTAGTCACTAGGTTGCCCCATAACAACATGTGGTTGCATGATTGACTCAGTCAAAGGCTTGTAAGGTTAAGTCCTTAGTTGACCGAGGCAAGACTAACCAGAGATAATCTCAAATATCCAAAAACAATAAAAACAAAATCGACCGCCTAGATTGCCACTCTTGGCCCACAAACCAAATGCGATCGCCCAATTGCCGCCTTGGCCCACCGAAACAATATTAAAACCAAATCGATCGCCCAATTGCCACTCTTGGCCCACGAAACAATCTTGCCACTTGCCCCGCTAAATCATTGTTCCCACCCCAGTTGATTACCAAACACCACGTGCTCTTCACAAATAACATCGCTATGTGACTCATGATCACAACAACTCAATCTCTTTGTGCGACCACACATGGCCCACAAATTATCATCATAGTTCCATATTCCATTAGTCAAGATTAATAAACAATATTTCATGAGCATGTGATGACGTGGCATGGCTAAGCATCTCTAATTCGGTCTAACCACCCATGTTGATTTTCTATTTAACCAACTATGATTAACCAACCTAGGGTGACAAGTGGATCATGGCATACAACTAGCAAGGTAGGGTATAATTCAAAGGGTACGATAGCTAGTCCCAAATTTAGGTTGAAATCATTTATACACATAAAATAACATGTGATAAGGTAAATCAAAATAGCATGCAATCTAATTCATGGGTGCAACATGATCAAAGCACAACTTGCCTTGCTTAAGCTCCTGGTATTGCTCCGAAGATTGTCCTTGAGTTGTTAATTCTTCCTTCGAAACCTCGCTCAACTCAACGTATATACGAATCGAGAAGAAATAGCAAATAAACACCAAAAACAAATAGCAAATGAACTCGAAAATTCAAATAAAATCCACCATTGGAAAGATCTCAATTTCACAAATTTTTAGGAATTTGAATCACCTAAATCGGAGTTCATATGCAAAAGTTATAACATTCGGAAGTTTAGTTAATTCTGAAATTAGAAATTCTTATTTTCCCGAATTATTTCTGTAAAGGAAAATACGGATTTTCCCGCCCCGGCTTGTACAGATGAACACGTGGCGAGATCTGGGATAAACTGAACAAATCAATCTAGAATAATTGATCTAATACTATAGAAGAGAAACTAGATTAAACATGTATACTAGAGAGCAATTATTCATGAAAGAACCAACCTCAAATAATCTCTGTAGTTTTCCTCTAATTTTCCTTCTAATCTCTCTCTCTTTGCTCTCAGCAACTTTGCGTCTCCAGAGCCGATTCAAAATACCTTCGCGTGTACTATAGCCTCGAAATACTGTAGCTTCGGTTACTGTAGCATCGCGAGATCAGAAGCACCGAAGTCCTCGCCTTTTCCTTTTCTTCCGCCGTCTCCTGCTACGCTGTTTCCTCTGGCGACTTCTCTTCTCTGGTCACTCGGTTTCTAGGCGACGCCACGCTCCTTCGCGAAATCCCACGAACGACGACAAATCAGCGGCGTAAAGTTTCTGATGGCGCCTGGCGTTTCTTCACGCAATTCCTACGAACGACGGCGCAACCAGCTCGAAACTCATAGGGCTTTGGTTGCTCGCTTTTGGGCGATAACGGTGTGCGGCTTAAATAGCTAAAGCGCCCTCATCCTCCATGGAAAGATTTCGAGTCCATGGCGAGTGCGGCGCCAATCGTGTTCGAGTTGGCCACGCGTTGCGTGCTCCCGGACGGACTCCCAAGCCCCTACCGAATCCGGCGCCAATGCAACCGATCCGGCCACGATTCAAATTTCCACACCTTGGCTGCAACACGGTGCGCCCGAATCCCAGCCGCACGGTGCTTCCAACAAAGAATCCACGGCCGCGCCGTTTCTGTGCCGAGCATGCACGGCATCTGGGCTTGAGCCTTTCACTATTCACGGAGATGATTACTCCTAATACAGTTGATCTATTTGATCCCCTTTAAACACCAGAAAAATCCCTAGATAATTCTCAGAAATAATACTTTGAGACGTTATGGACTTAATAAAATATTTCTGACAAAATTTTATTTTGAAATTATCTATTTATAAATAATTCTTTAACAAAAGGCAACATAATTCCAACAGATCTCAGAAAATCCGAATAAATCCAGAAAATTCACAAAGGACCATAAATTGCAATAAAATGATATTTAATAATTGAAAAGCCAAAAATTGGGATGTTACAAACCTCTCCCCTTAACGGAATCTCGTCCCCGAGATTTAGGGCTGGCTAGAGAATAGGTTTGGGAATTCTTTCTTCAGATCTTCTTCGCTTTCCCATGTGGCTTCATTTTCTGAATGGTTACCCCATTGCACTCTGCAAAAGCGAGCGGACTTATTTCTGGTCCTACGCTCCATTATAGCTAAAATCTTAACTGGCTGCTCTTTGTAGATCAGATCCTCCTGTAACTCGATAGCTTCTAACAGCGTCTGCTCTGCTGGCACTCTAAGACATTTCTTAAGTTGCGACACATGGAACACATCATGAACTCCTACTAATGACTATGGCAACCCCAACTGATACGCAACCTCTGCTTGGCAACTTAAGATCTTAAATGGTCCAACATACCTAGGTGCAAGTTTTCCCTTAACTTGAAACCTTTTCATACCCTTAAGGAAAGTAACCCTAAGGTACACGAAATCATTGGGTTCAAGGCTCTACGACGATTGTCATTCATAATTTTTCTGCTTTGACTGTGCTGTTCTCAGCCTTTCTCTGATCATGGCAACTTGTTCTTCAGCCCCTCTGAGTATCTCAGGCCCAAATACTGAACACTCCCTTACAGGGTTCGACAGGCTCGTCCATATAAGACTTCAAATGGTGACATCTGCAAACTAGTCTGGTAACTATCGTTATAACCGAATTCTGCCTATGGCAAACATTTTATCCCCAAAACGTGGCGTAAGCTAATCGCACAACCTCTAAACATACCCTTCAGAATCTGATTAACTCTCTCTGTTTGACTATCGGTATGCGGGCGATAACTGTACTGAAATTCAAGCGAGTTATCATTGCTTCATGTAACTTATTCTAAGCCCTCGAGATAAACTGGATACCTCTATCGGACACAATCTTCTTAGGCACCTACGTAGTTATTAAATCACTGACAGATTTGCCAAATGATCCTTTGAATATGTAGTCTTCAGTGATATGAATGAGTAATTTCGGTTAATTTAATCAATAATGATTCCTCCGAATTCATACCTTTTAGGGTCCATTTACACTAGGGATCATTTTAATGATTTGTCTCCTATAGGAATCTATAATGATTTGCAACGAACCTTTAGATGTCTAATGCATTGCCTTTATTTTCTGATACACATCACATCGAGTATCATATCCAATAGTTTCGCTTTTCTCAGATCACCAAAACCTTTCTTTAAGATCTTGATTCTTTTTGGCACTTCCTGGGTATATTGGGTACTTAGAATTATATGTTTTCTCAAGTATCAATTGTTTACGGTCTTCCTATCCAGCACACTGGTTCAACCTTAAATCCTCATGGTATCCTGATCACTTAAAATTCTGACTCCCTGCTAAGCAATCTTCTTTCCCTGACTTGATTTTGTATTTCTTTTCTCTTCGACTTCTTATGATCCGATCTTCAAATGTTGGTTTTATTTTCAAGCAGCTATGAAACTTTGTCGAATGATTTCTTATTTCAGCCTTTCAAATTCCTTGCATAATTTTGGTTAACTGCTTTTTATTAACATATTCGCACTGTGGCCTTATAACTCAAACGTTAACTACCACATCGACTTTATTAGAATGCCTATGGATTCTGCCACTAGAATCTTTGATTATTTTTAGCTATTTCCTTCGTTCTATATTAAGGTTTGACTGAGTAAATATATTTAGACTCTTAAGGTTCATATCTATTTTCAATGAGATAGTGACACCATTTTTCTTCGCGCACTACAACAGCTAACTCCAAGTCATGTATAGGGTAATTTTTCTCATGCTGTCTCAATTGCCTCGTCGTATAGGTATCGACCTTACTCTTTTATGCCAATTCGTATCTCAGACTATGTCTAAAAGCATCACCATATATATCGAAACTACTTCGTACAGCTAGTAATACTAACATAGGTGTTAGTGTTAAACCTTTCTTTAACTTCCAAAGGCTTCCTCACGCTCTGGCGTCCATGCAACTGTCTCTCCTTAACAATCGCATAAAAGGTCTAGCTATTGTCGAAAAACCTTCCTATGAACCAGTGGTATTATCTTACCATTTCTAAAACCTTAAATCTAGGTAACGTACTTTGGTTGCTCCCTATGTAACACAACTTCTACCTTGCTCAGTTCAACAATAACTCCTTTAGCAGTCTTTATATAACTAAGGATTTTGACCATTTCACTTCCGGAATTCACACTAGTTGAGCTTATCATATGACTACTGCTCTTGCAATCTTTCTAAACCAATCTAACATGTTCTGCATGATCTTCTCTTGTCTTAGGGTATACTAGATTGTCATCAACCATGAATTTATCAATTACTCCATAAATATCTTACTTATCATGTTCATTAGATATGTGGGGCATCGGTCAATTCAGGAGATTTAGCCAAAACTTATATCGTTTATGCAGAGAGCATAAGTCTAGAAACATCCTTCCCCTAATTCCTAAATTTATGATAGCCTAGGCGAAATTTTGTCCCAAAAAAAATTCCAATTCTCTTCTAAATTGTCCAATCATGTTGTCGATCCTGATATTGGATACTTGTTTTTGACCCTTTCTTTATTTAAAGCATTATTCGTTGCGCTTTTCCGATCTTCTATTTTCCTTTTTGTCAACCACAAATAATGCACTAAGCTTTCTCAAAACTCTTCCTAGTAATTCTTCGCCATGCCTTTCCATTTTCCATTAATTCATTAGAAACATTTGACATTGTCTTTTCACTATTGGGTTGTATCAGGCACTAATTCGCTCATGATCTTGATCTTTCGATATTACGGCATACCAGGCAAATTCTTGAAAAATATATCAAAGTATTTTCTAACATTTGGCGCATCTTCTATTTGGCAAATTCTGCACCATTATTCATCAGTTGGCTAACACGAACTATTATCACTTGAATTTTCCCTTCTTCTTTTCAGGGTTTTAAATCGATATAGCCTTATGTTTGAGCATCTAACTAATTTCAAGAATAACCTAAATATCAACATAATATGATTTGCTTGGGACTCTACTCTCTCAACAAGCACTGAATTCTCAACATCCTGTTTAAATCTAGCACAACTGGCACTTACTGACAATGACAAATCTTCTGACTAACAAGCTTAGGCTGGGTACCATTAATCTAGCCACCATTGCACATGTATCATTCCCAGGTGAACCATAAACACGGGAGTACTCTCAGAGAAACATCTAACTCATCATTTTACTTTGTTGCCTCTCATTCCAATCCTCCGTATACCAATGTATTAACCATTCCTGCTTCATTTCTTTCGACAAGAAAACCTTTACATGGAATTCATTACTAATCTCTTTTCTTTGCAAATATGGTTACGATATTGCACTAAGTAAGCTCATGACTCCCGATTTTTTTTGATTTAGCATTGTCACTAGGGCTTTGATGGGGACAGAGTTGGAATTGACTTGAACCAATGCGATCGCTTTTTCTTGAGGGCATTTGCTGGCAACTGCTTAGGTTTATGGCAATTATAGCGGAGTCTAGGGTGAACTTTCTTTCTTGGTTATTCGTTGATTAGAACAGTATCTTTTACCTGAACGCCTTTTTCTTCGATTGGTTCTCTAGACAAATTTCTTCCGCAATTTCACCGCTCACTCTTAGCGTTATGTATCGGACTGAGGTAACTTCCTGTATATCCCTAGCTATAGGAATTATTTGTCTTCTCTGTGGACATCGATTAACATAATAGCCTTTCCGGTGACAGTTGTAGCCCAAAATGCTGCGCTTCCTGTGATTCATTGCTTTTTGATTCGCAACACATCCCCTAGTAAAACGATCTTCTAAATTGTTTGGTTGATAGCACTTCCTAGAACAATGTCTAGATTTTGAACAAGGTGCAGGGGTAGCGTTTCTCTCCATAGTCTCGAGCCAATTTACTTAAAACGTTGATGGACGAGTCTTTATAAATTCTAATAACCTTGAGTCAACACAGGGATTATTATTAACAGTTCGAGATGCTTTGCTGGCATTAACTTGATTAGTCCTATTCTGTATTTGATTCATCATTGCTTGCCTCAACTGGGTCTGATCAGCCAAAAACTCTTTGAAGCTCCACGTATCTATCGGTGGTGACGGTTGAAAAACTAATCCATCCTTGGAGTTTCTATTGAGTTGGTTTTCACTTTCACTGACTTTATTGTTATCACTAATCGGAACCATCTGCTTGATTACTTTACAGGGGTGAGGTGAGAGGGAAATAGCATAGGTAAGAAGCAAGAATCTTAACACAGGGGAGATATGTTTAACCCAATAACTTTAAACAATCAATATTAATAACTTGGTATGGTTGCTCATATAAGCCTAAAAGCTCTGCAACACATACTTTTCAAAGAATCAAGAAGAACCAATTCAACCTAAACACACAGAACTACCGTCTACATGGGCGACACTCCTATCTTTAGGAAACGCGACTCCCACACATGAGTCTCAACTGGCTACTTAAAGCACTGAGTCTTCTAGCTTTTAATACACTTGGTTGATCCGCTCCTCCATGAGCTTGATGATTCTTTTCTTCATGGTTGGTATGGTAGTAGCAGGCACTTGATGACATCTCCTAAAGTGTGGTATATCGTTTTCTTCTCAAGATAACTCAGGTAAGATTTTAACTCAATTCAGTAGAGGTAAGAAAAAGAAATTTCAGCAAAGGAAAGGAAAGAATTTTGGGTAAGAACAGAAATAGAAGAATGAGATAAGTCAAGAATATGTTATTCTTTCAGATTAGGTCTTTTATTTTAGAAAATAATTTTGAAGGACCTATAGAGACGACTAACTATCTAGGGTCAAGGCCTACAGTTAGTATGGCTCTGATACCACCTCTGTCGGGACCCGAATGTGTAAATCCGGACCCTCTGTGTATACTGCATTAGTCCAGGATCACGCTAGTGCACACAGGCTCAACATTAGTGAATATCACAATCATACACAATGTAAATAAGATAAAAGACATAATATATTAAATACTACCAGTTGAATGACCTTATGGTCAACTTACTTAACAATGCCTCACAAGGCTGAACAACCAATTGAACTGCAGCGGAATGAAGACGTAGGTAACCCCTCAGTATACCACAGGCAACTGACAAGGCTCGCACCCTAAACATTCGTCTCTTCATGGTACTCCTTCTTCAGCACTGATGATTTTTGTAGGCAAGGGTGAGTACACCAACACGTACTCAACAAGTTGTGCACAGAATGCAATCCTATCATAGCTATATGCAGGCTTATTCCAAAGGAAAGGCTAACAATGATTATTTGCAACTAAGCAGCATTTATAAACAAGTACAGTATATAGATTGAAATGACAGTAAAACAAATAATAGTAATAGATAGATTCAGTATTTCTCAAGTAAACCAAGTTTTCTCATCCTAAGTAAAGATTCAACTTTTCTATGGCAACCTGCCATCCAACCCACCCAAGTTTTATTTTGCAAAAGTCTAACCCTTGACTGTAATCCCGAGCTTTGCTCAATACTGTGAAACACGGCTATCCGAATAGATTGTACACTCTGCAGAGGTTATGCACTTTACCCACACGACATGATAATCTCTTTGATGCCAAGCTATTAGCACACTTCCTTTGGTATGCCGGCAGAGAATCATGACAAAGCCTTTACAATGCATCATCTTAACCCAGTACTACCCGCTAAGGTTTCAACATCAAGGAACAACTTTGTTCGGCGGGGCCCCCTCTTCGCCATCTGGGTTCAATCAAAGGTGAACCACACCACCACGATAGTACTAAAGCCAAGACTTTGCAAATTAGTCAGCTAGGTTGCCCCATAACAACATGTGGTTGCATGATTGACTCAGGTCAAAGGCTTGTAAGGTTAAGTCCTTAGTTGACCGAGGCAAGACTAACCAGAGATAATCTCAAATATCCAAAAACAATAAAAACAAAATACGACCGCCCAGTTGCCACTCTTGGCCCACCAAACCAAATGCGACCGCCCAATTGCCAGTCTTGGCCCACCAGAAACAATATTAAAACCAAATGCGACCGCCCAATTGCCACTCTTGGCCCACCAGAAACAATCTTGCCACTTGCCCCAGTCTAAATCATTTTTCCCACCCCAGTTGATTACCAAACACCACGTGCTCTTCACAAATCAACATCGTTACGTGACTCAGCTGATCACAACAACTCAATCTCTTTGTGCGACCACACATGGCCCACAAATTATCATCATAGTTCCATATTCCATTAGTCAAGATTAATAAACAATATTCCATGAGCATGTGATGACGTGGCATGGCTAAGCATCTCTAATTCGGTCTAACCACCCATGTTGATTTTCTATTTAACCAACTATGATTAACCAACCTAGGGTGACAAGTGGATCATAGCATACAACTAGCAAGGTAGGGTATAATTCAAAGATGCGATAGCTAGTCCCAAATTTAGGTTGAAATCATTTATACACATAAAATAACATGTGATAAGGTAAATCAAAATAGCATGCAATCTAATTCATGGGTGCAACATGATCAAAGCACAACTTGCCTTGCTTAAGCTCCTGGTATTGCTCCGAAGATTGTCCTTGAGTTGTTAATTCTTCCTTCGAAACCTCGCTCAACTCAACGTCTATACGAATCGAGAAGAAATAGCAAATAAACACCAAAAACAAATAGCAAATGAACTCGAAAATTCAAATAAAATCCACCATTGGAAAGATCTCAATTTCGCAAATTTTTAGGAATTTGAATCACCTAAATCAGAGTTCATATGCAAAAGTTACAACATTCGGAAGTTTAGTTAATTCTGAAATTAGAAATTCTTATTTTCCCGAATTATTTCTGTAAAGGAAAATACGGATTTTCCCGCTCCGGCTTGTACAGATGAACACGTGGCGAGATCTGGGATAAACTGAACAAATCAATCTAGAATAATTGATCTAATACTATAGAAGAGAAACTAGATTAAACATGTATACTAGAGAGCAATTATTCATGAAAGAACCAACCTCAAATAATCTCTGTAGTTTTCCTCTAATTTTCCTTCTAATCTCTCTCTCTTTGCTCTCAGCAACTTTGCGTCTCCAGAGCCGATTCAAAATACCTTCGCCTGTACTATAGCCTCAAAATACTGTAGCTTCGATTACTGTAGCATCGCGAGAACAGAAGCACCGAAGTCCTCGCCTTTTCCTTTTCTTCCGCCGTCTCCTGCTACGCTGTTTCCTCTGGCGACTTCTCTTCTCTGGTCGCTCGGTTTCTAGGCGACGCCACGCTCCTTCGCGAAATCCCACGAACGACGACAAATCAGCGGCGTAAAGTTTCTGATGGCGCCTGGCGTTTCTTCACGCAATTCCCACGAACGACGGCGCAACCAGCTCGAAACTCCTAGGGCTTTGGTTGCTCGCTTTTGGGCGATGCCGGTGTGCGGCTTAAATAGCTAAAGTGCCCTCATCCTCCACGGAAAGATTCCGAGTCCATGACGAGTGCGGCGCCAATCGTGTTCGAGTTGGCCACGCGTTGCGTGCTCCCGGACGGACTCCCAAGCCCCTACCGAATCCGGTGCCAATGCAACCGATCCGGCCACGATTCAAATTTCCACACCTTGGCTGCAACACGGTGCGCCCGAATCCCAGCCGCACGGTGCTTCCAACAAGGAATCCACGGCCGCGCCGTTTCTGTGCCGAGCATGCATGGCATCTGGGCTTGAGCCTTTCACTATTCACGGAGATGATTACTCCTAATACAGTTGATCTATTTGATCCCCTTTAAACACCAGAAAAATCCCTAGATAATTCTCAGAAATAATACTTTGAGACCTTATGGACTTAATAAAATATTTCTGACAAAACTTTATTTTGAAATTATCTATTTATAAATAATTCTTTAACAAAAGGCAACATAATTCCAACAGATCTCAGAAAATCCGAATAAATCCAGAAAATTCACAAAGGACCATAAATTGCAATAAAATGATATTTAATAATTGAAAAGCCAAAAATTGGGATGTTACGCACAATCATCCAAAAGAAACATAAAACAGTAGTTTTCAACCACAACCAAACACCAAAAGATAACGAGGTTCATTAGCTTACAATATATATAGATAAGAGACTAAAGCTAATCCTCGATGAAACTCCTAATGTTCATACTTCATTCTTCTCCCCCTTTGGCATCAAGAACCAAAAAGGGAACTCCAAGGCGACTCAAGATGAAGGAGGTGGTGGAGGACGCACGTCCAGGGCTATAGTCTCAGCCCAAGACTTTCTAGGAGTACTGTACTCGTCTAGCATCATTCTAGCTATCTCAACTAGGGTCCTGTTCTTCCTTTCCACTACGCCATTTTGTTGAAAGACGTAGGGAGAGGAGAACTGATACTCCAAACCAGACTTCGCACAAAAACTCTCAAAATAGGAATTATTGAACTCGGTGCCGTTAACACTGCGTATAGCTCGTAATGCACTTGGGAGCTCAAGAGATAAACCTACTGACCAAACCCCTGAAGTGAGAAAAAGTCTCATCCTTCGAGGCCATGAAAAATACCCAAGAATACCTCGAAAAATTATCAACAATGACAATTACATACCACTTCCCTCCTGTTAACTGCACTCTAGCTGGACCAACAGTGTCCATATGTAAAAACTGTCCTGGTGCATCAGTCATCACTACGGTGACTAGAGGATGAGAAGTAGTAACCATCTTACCATATCGGTAGGGAGAGCAAACTAAGTTTTTGATCATCTTAAGTTTGGGCAGATCACAAATGAGGTCATGGCTTCTAACTCTGGTCAAATGATCAAAGCCAATGTGATTATGAGAGTCTATCTTACTGCTGATGATCTGATCATGATGTTTCTCTGCCCCCCTTTATATAGCAGAGAGGTGCGGTTAGTTACAAGTTGGAGATTCTATCTCTATCCTTATCTGCTGAATATGGTAACAACCAGGATTGCAATTGTATTCTACCTAATCAAGATTAGTTACTATCTTTAGGGTTTCCTTGTTGCGCACGGTGGTAGCAGTCCAGGTAATACCCGTCTTCCTGCAATTGGCTCGGCCCATCCCCTCTTGGGTGGTCCACGCGGCCCGCCATGCAAATATCCGGGGTCTATGTACTCTATAGTAGCTCCCAAGTGCTTTGCGATTGAGTTGCCGTTTTCTTGGTCACTTCCCGACTGAATCATGCTTCACGCCGAATGCTTTCAGTTCTTGGCGCAGTTTCCTGACTGGTTTCCTTTCCATGATGAGCACTATGCTGCAGGCAAAGAGATCGTGAAGGACTCAGTAGAGCTCCATGCGCTGAATTTTTTCGAGTGGTACCCAGCCTAATTATCGAAAAACTGGCAGTCGGCCCATCTTAGGGCATACCCTTGTTTAGGTTGGCTTTAGCCGAGAGGTACCTGTGCCCAATTGTCATGGTGCATAGCTAGCGACCCATCATGGGGCATACCCTAGATTAGCCAAGTGATACCTGCACTCGTCTGCCATGGTGTGCAGGTGGAGGCCCATCATGGGGCGTACCCTTAAAATCCTTTTTCAAAATCAACTCGTGATATATGATTCCGCCTTGCGCGGTAACCAGCGATCGACTTATCATGAGAAGACATTGCAACTTGGTTTGGAAGGTACCCAAATCTCGTTTGATACAGTTATTGGCAATCGACCCATCATGGGGCATACCATATCCCAAACTATACTCAGCCTATGAGTACCTGTGCCTAACGGTTGTGGTACACAGCTGGCAGCCCATCGTGGGGCGTACACTAGGTCAGGCCCAGACAAAATATGGAAGCCGAAACACCTTTTCCCACTCAGGGCGAAATTCAACATCGCTTCTTTATAAATACAAGGCTTGGTGCGAGCAAAGAGTCTTTCTCCGCACTGCAAACATTCGCCCCATCATGTTCTAAATTTTAGCATTTTCGTAGCGAGCTCTGCCGCTTGGGTTAACCGCCGCCGCACTCCAAATCTAGCGCCGTTGCTAATCCCTTCCGAAGATGTCTTTTTCCTCCTCTCAGGACGCCCCCATGCTGCCCTCAACCAAAGATTGGGCCCCTTCGGTGGCGTCGAAGAAACGCCAGGAGGAGATGGTCGCCACTAGAGTTCTTCCGGCACTGGAATTGATCTGCACGTGTCCGGCCAAGGGTGAGCCTTTTTCCACTCCCCGATCTAAGGAGATTATGGTTTTTAAATCTTTTTTCCAGCGTGGATTTAGCCTCCCCGATAATGCTTTCTTTCGTGGTCTTCTCCATTTCTATGATATTGAGTTGATCAACTTGAACCCCAACTCCATTCTTCAAATTTCCATCTTTGTTCATCTCTGTGAGGCATTTCTTGGCATTTGCCCATATTTTAATCTTTTTCGCCACCTTTTTCTTCTCAAGCCTTACCCGAACAAGAATACCCCGGAGGCAATTTGGGGCGCCGGCTTCTAGCTGCGCGACGGCCTTAAGAAATCTTATTTCGCTATCCCCTTCAAATCTGAAAGACCATGTGGAGGTCTATCCTTGTGTGTGATGAGTAATTGACAAGTGTTGAGCTTGATTTGAAATTGAGTTTGATTTGAAGCGAATTGGATTTGAAGCAATTTGAGTGTTGCTTGCTTTTCCTAGGGCTACCCGCTTGGGGCGGTAGCATCGGACCGTTGAGCAAAATTTTGATTGATTAATGATTTGGGATAATCATTAAATATATATGTGGGCATTGCTATGTGAAAGGTTTTTCCTTGTCTTTGATGGTTGCAGGGCGACGGTGCTAGGTTATGGTGAGGCGGAGGATGACCGGGACTAGGCGAGGAGCGTCGGAGGTCCAGACGGTTAGGAGATCGCCGGAAGATGATCGGAGATGGAGTCTGGGCAAGTCAAGAAGACAAGGAAAGGAGATGATGTTAGCTAGATGCCGCGTGGATCAATGAGGGCTATCGGATTGCGGTCTAGTTGATAGGTTAGCGGGTCTAGGTAGTATGCTTTGAAAACCATGCAAGAAAACCCGGTATGTGTGCGGGTTTTGGGTTAGCCCTTGCATGGCTGTGTGAGTGGGTCAATCATAGCCTTTAGATGAGTGTCCTAGGGTTGAGGGACTCATCCAAGGGTAGTAGGTGGCCCAAGAGTAGTATAAATAGGGGTGGAGGGGTGGCCTCCTCCCCTTGAAGGTTTGAGTTGCTCCTTTGAGCTTTGCCCACATGAAGTGAGGCTTTGTAAACCTTCCCACCAGAAATACAAAGAAATTTCTTTACATTATTGTGAATTTAAATTCCGCATTTACATTATGTCTTTACTTTACGCAATTTAAATTCAACATTTACATTACGCATTTACTTTCCCGCAATCTACATTCATGCAATTTGGATTTGCCTCCCCTCCTTCTAAATGCTGATCTTGGATGTTTGGAGAGTGTTCATATGGTTTTGCATCTCTTTTGCACTCTTTGATTAAGTAGAGATCATCTTTTCTTTCAAGTTCCAGTTCTGTCCAGAACTTGTTCTTCACGTAGCAGTTAGTATTTGATTTTTAGAAAAATTTAAAAAAATCCTTTTTGCGTGATTCTTGTTGGATATTGTGTGGGACTCCCATATCCATCTGTAGAAAAGTTTTGGAGTTCACTTGTTGCACTGTTTGGGCGCCATGAGGTGAAAACCGAGCCCCAAATTTTCTGCTCAAAGTTTCTGACTGTCTGTGTTCATAGATTTATGATGATTTTTATACATAGCTTTTTGATCTGAAATTTGGTAGAGAGCTTCATGACTCATCTTATCATAGGGAGAAAATTTCTCATAATTTTTTGAGCAGCAAAAACCCACCAACCTCCTGTTCAAATTAAAGACAGCTTCTGAAAATATCTGCTTTTGCTTTTCTAAAAGAGACTTTTGTGTCTTGGCTTGATCTCTTTTAGAAAAGAAGTATTTGAATTGATTCCTCTTTATTTGGACACTTGAAAACCAGGATTGTGATTGAAAAATCCCTCACATATTTTATGGATCTCATCCATGTAAGCTAGGGATACACATAGTTGTCTAGTCGTTCCGGTTTTTGCGGGTTTTGCGAATTTGAGGAGCACCGGTTTTCTTTGCGCGATCTTGTCAAGGTTTTAGTTGAAGTATTTTTGGGAAAATTTATTTGCGACCATTCACCCCCCCCTCTGTTCGCCATCTCGATCCTTCAATTGGTATCAGAGCCGGTTTTGCTCTTCCATAGATCTTGACCGGTCTCGAGAGCCATGACGACAGACAAGTATTCCACCAAGCCTCCCATCTTTTGCGGTGTCAATTTTCCTTTTTGGAAATCCCAGATGGAGTCATACATCACTGCCCAGGGCTTCCTGATATAGCAGAAGGTGAAGCTCCCATATGAGGTTCCTGCCGATGAGAACGTCCACGGCCGCAATATGGTGACGTTGAGGCAAATGCTAAGGCGAGGAACATTCTCATCTGAGGACTCACCAAGATGAGTATGATCGGATCTCTCACCTGCGATCCGCTCATGAGATTTGGGTGACCCTTGATGCATACTATGAGGGCACTACCCAAATCAAGATCGTGAGGCAGGATCAACACAAGCGTGAGTACAACAAGTTTGACCAATACGCTGGTGAGAGTCTTGACGAGTGTTTTGGTCGATTTACTAAAATTTTAAGCGATCTCCGGGCAGTTGGTTACACATACCCTGACTCGGATAATGCTCGTCTCTTCTTGACCGCACTCGATCTTCGTGTCTGGGAAATGAAAGTGACCACCATCAAGGATACTACCGACTTGTCGACCTTGACTCTTGACGGGCTCTATTCCCGACTCAAGACTCATGAGATCGACGTCGTCTCTCGCAAGACGAAATCACAGTCGATGGCCTTGGTCACCGATCCCGTTGGATTTTTTCTTGATTCCTCTGTTGGTTTTTCCCTCTCTGCACTTTGCGAGCTAAGCGATGACCAACTAGACAAGTTTTCAGAAACTGAGCTTGCACTTTTAGCTCACAAGTTTTCTCACGCCTACAAGAGGGTGAGAGAGAGGAAGAGAGGTGGTGGGATCACCTGCTTCGAATGTGGCGGCCCCAACCACATTCGAGCGAATTGTCCCAAACTGGAGAAGGGCAAGAACGACTCCGGCGGTTCCGGCAAGAACGACTACATCGACAAGAACCGCAACAAGAAGCCTCCAGTTCATGAGCCGACGCACGAGAAGAAGTACCGCAACTTCTCGAAGAACAAGAAGCTCTTCCACCGCGTCCTCGCCGCCCTCGACGACATCAGCCTCTCCGACACAGAGACATGGAGCGACAAAGGCGAGGATGATCCGCAAGAGAAGAAAGGCGGCGACGACTTCTCCGACATATGCTTCATGGCAAACACCAACGACATCACGACTCAGAGCTCTCTGAATGACTTCGGACGAGGTACCTTCCTATGACCACTCAATGAAGCTTTTTGCAAATTAGGAAAATTTCATGCTAGATCTAGAGCTAGGGTTACGGAGTTAGAGAAGGAAGTAGATACCTTGTCTCGGGAGTTAGCTTCACTTAAATCATGTTCCTCCCGAGACTCTGATAGTTGTACTCTCTGTGATGCTTTGCTTGTGGAGTTGGAGAACCTAAGAACCCTGCATGATAGTGTGGTTTTTGATCTTGAGGCTCTTAGGTCGAAGGATGCTAGCACATGTTCTATTAATCCTATTCCTATTGATGCTAGTTTTCTTCATACTCACACAATTGCATCTTGTGAAAATTGCCCTAAGCTACTAGCTAAAATTGATGCCATGGGTTGTCACCTTAGGAAGCTTTCTGCTAGAAATAATGAACTTGAATTGCTTGCTTCTAAGGACCCAGTCAGCTCATGTGAGGGCTGTAAGCAACTAAAACTTGATAATGAAGCATTGAATGCCAAGTGTGCTCAACTTCCTAAGGACTTACTAGTTAAGTCAAATAATGGTTGTTTGCTGTGTATTGGGGTTAAGGATGACGTGGATAAGGTCCACGCAGAGCTTAGGAAGAAGTTAGAGGCCCAGGTTGGTAGAATTAGAGACGCTTCTTGTGCTTCCTGTGAGTCTCTCAAATTTGAGGCAGCCGTGTATAGGGAAAAATATGCACGCGCTGTTTGATCCTCTTCTTCTGACTCTTCTTCTACTCCTTCCCCTTGATCTTCATGCGCCTCACTTTTCCGAGAGTGTCAGTATCTTATGAGCACTCTCAAGAAATTTGTTGGAGGCAAGAAGAAGCTCAATCTCATTCTAGACCAGTCCAAAATTAGCAGATTCAATCAAGGTCTAGGATTTGATTACTTGGAGCACGCACGGGCGCATCCGCCTTCAGTTGTACATGCCTCCAAGAGTGGAGAGATAGTGGTAGCTCCCAGGGTGAGTACCATTGTGTTTAGGTCTGCTGGGGTTGACCATGGGACTTCTGAGCAGAAGGGTGCTTCTCCTGTCACTTCTGCCTCTAGCAAGGCGCAGTATTCATGCACCTTCAGAAGAAGGATGGTCACCTAGTAGATTTCTGTTTTAGACGCCCAAGATCACCAGCGTGAGCGTGTTGCTGCTCTTTGGGGTATTCAGGTCATCCCTGACTCGAAAGTGCTCCTAAGGCGCACTACTACTACTACAAGTTAGAGAGTCGCTTTGTTTTTGGGCGCAGCCCAGACTCGGTTTTCATCTTTGTTCAATGAGTTATAGTCCCGAGTTGCTCGTGGTCGATCTTTCCGCCGTCCTCTTGATATTCCTCGCTTTTTCCCATCGAGGTAGATATCGGCGTGTGAGGTGTTTTAGGTAGGAGATTTAGGCAACCTCGTTGGGATGGTCCGCCTTTGCACCACGGCGGGCCAATCCAAAGGATGCTCCTACATCCTCTACTAGAGTTGCATCTTCCGATCTTGTTAGAGTCGGCGTCAGAGAGACACTAGAGTCCAGTCTTCTTCCTCTGTGGCTGGTACTTTGAGACATCGTGTGATTCAGTATTGGGTTCCTAGGTCCTCACTTTATCCCAGTACTGAGTCTTTTCTCTCTCTTTTGACTTGATCAGGGTTAAATCGGATGGGGAAGGAGATGTTTGGATTGTTGACTCGGTTGTTCTCGCCATATGACCCGAGACTCTCGTTGGTTCTCTTCCCTAGTCCGAGCCCCCGATGATGAGTTGATCACTTTTGGGGATGCTTCTTCAGGTAGAGTCATTGCTAAAGGTACCGTCTGCATTAATAAAAATTTTATTCTTAAAGACGTTGCCTTAGTGAGTAAGCTGCAATATAATTTGCTTTCTATTTCTCAGCTTATCGATGACTCTTTCGAGGTAAGCTTTAAGTGTAATGCTTGTAGAATCCTTGATTCATCGGGAGAGTTAGTTTATGGATTTCTAGATTTGGGAGAGTCTTTCGTGTTGATTTTTCTGTTTCTTCTGGACACTCTCTTAGGTGTTTGATTGCTTCTGAGTCCCGTGATCTCTCCTTCTAGCATAGGAGACTTGGTCACATTGGTTTTGATCATTTGACCAGAGTTAGCAGCCGCGATCTTATTCGTGGTTTGCCGAAACTCAAGATAGTCAAAGACTTAGTTTGCTCTCCCTACCGACATGGCAAGATGGTTACTGCTTCTCATCCTCCAGTCACCGTAGTGATGATTGATGCACCGGGACAGCTTTTACACATGGATACTGTTGGTCCAGCTAGAGTGCAGTCAGCAGGAGGGAAGTGGTATGTCCTTGTCATTGTTGATGATTTTTTGAGGTATTCTTGGGTATTTTTCATGGCTTCGAAGGATGAGACTTTTTCTCACTTCAGAGGATTGGTTAGTAGGTTGTCTATTGAGCTCCTAGGTGCAGTACGAGCTATACGTAGTGATAATGGCACCGAGTTCAAGAATTCCTACTTTGAGAGTTTCTGTGTGGAGTCGGGTTTAGAGCATCAGTTCTCTTCTCCCTACGTCCCTCAACAAAATGGCGTAGTGGAAAGGAAGAATAGGACCCTGGTTGAGATGGCCAAGGCGATGCTAGACGAGTACAGTACTCCAAGGAAGTTTTGGGCTGAGGCTATAGCTACTGCTTGTCATGTTTCCAATCGCGTTTTCCTGAGAGCACATTTGCATCGCACTTCTTATGAGTTGAGGTATGGGCGAAAGCCCAGTGTTTCTCATTTTCGCGTTTTTGGTTGCAAGTGTTTTATCTTGAAGTCTGGTAATCTGGATAAGTTTGAGTCTCGTTCTTCTGATGGTATCTTTCTGGGTTACTCGACTTCCTCTCGTAGCTATAGGGTCTAGAGTTGTGATGCGAATAGGATCATAGAGACCTGTGACGTGACCTTTGATGAGGCTAGCCCAGGAGCTAGATCTGATATTTCAGGCTCTTCTTATCCCTCCGAGACCATCTTTGTAGAGGATGTGGATGATGGAGATGATGGTGTTCCACCTGATCCAATTCCCTCTACACCTGAGGTGCCTCCTGTTTCCATTTCTGCACCTCAGGGAGACCAGCCCTTACCTTCGGACTCTTCTTCAGCGAATGGCTCTGTTCCTACCTCTTCTCCTCAAGAGGTAGAGGCCACTTCTACTTCTGGTCCTCCACGACACATTCAACGTTCTCATCCACCTGAGCAGATCATTGGTGATCTATTTGAGCGTGTTACGCGCTCAAAATCAGGCTTATCTTCTTTCTGCCTTCACTCTGCCTTTGTTGCCTCTTTTGAGCCAAATGATGTTACTCATGCATTATCCGATGAATCATGGATTAATGCTATGCATGAGGAACTGGAAAACTTTGAGAGGAACAAAGTTTGGCAGCTTGTAGAGCCCCCATCTGGTCATAATGTCATTGGGATCAAGTGGGTGTTCAAAAACAAGCAGAGTGAGGATGGGGTTGTCGTTCGCAACAAGGCTAGGCTAGTTGCACAGGGCTTCACTCAGGTTGAGGGTCTTGACTTTGAGGAGACCTTTGCCCCTGTAGCTAGGCTAGAGGCGATTAGAATCCTTCTTGCATTCTCTGCATCCCAGGGCTTCAAGCTCTATCAAATGGATGTGAAGAGTGCATTCCTCAATGGCTTCATTGAGGAAGAGGTGTATGTCAAGCAACCTCCAGGATTTGAGAACCCTAAATCCCCGAACCATGTCTACAAACTTTCCAAAGCCTTGTGTGGACTTAAGCAGGCCCCTAGAGCTTGGTATGAGAGGCTTAAGTCCTATCTTCTCAGTCATGGTTTCAAAATGGGTATAGTAGACAAAACTCTATTCATCAGACACCAGGATTCTCATTTCCTTCTCGTTCAGATTTATGTGGACGATATTATATTTGGTGGTTCATCTCAGTCTCTTGTGTCTCATTTTTCTGAGGTGATGAGCACAGAATTTGAGATGAGTATGATGGGTAAGTTGCGCTACTTACTTGGCTTCCAAATCAAGCAGACTCGGGAGGGTACTTTCCTGCACCAAGGTAAGTACACTCGGGACCTCCTGAGACGGTTTGATATGTCTGATGGAAAGCCCGTGATGACTTCTATGGCCACCACTGCTGTCCTCGAGCCCGATGAGGATGGTGAGCCTGCTGATCAAAAGGAGTTCCGGAGTATGATTGGCTCCCTCTTGTATCTTACTGCCTCGCGACCGGACATACACTTTGCTGTGTGTATGTGCGCTCGCTTTCAGGCTTCTCCTCGCGTCTCTCATCGCCAGGCGGTGAAGCGCATCTTCAGGTACCTTCGAGCTACCATTGACTATGGTATATGGTACTCTTCTTCCTCTTGTCTATCCCTTAGAGCCTTTTCCGATGCTGACTTTGCTAGCTGTAGGATAGATAGGAAGAGCACTTCGCACTTGCCAATTCATTGGCACTTCTCTTGTTTCTTGGTCATCTAAGCGGTCCCGAGTTGCCACACCCATCGCCGAGGTCGAGTATGTTGTCAGCAGCCGATTCTTTGTAGCAGTGCTCTGGATGAGATCGACCTTGCGGGACTTTGGGTTAGAGATAGATAGTGTTCCACTTTTCTGTGATAACACTTCTACTATTTGCATTGCCAAGAACCCAAGCAGCACTCCGGACCAAACACATTGATATTAGATATCACTTTCTTAGAGACCATGTGGAGAAAGGAGACATAGTGCTTCATTTGTGGAGAGTGACCACCGGTTGGCGATATCTTTACCAAGCCTTTGGATAGCTCTAGGTTTGTTGCCTTGAGGAGTGAGCTTGAGTTATGTGCCCTTACGGCCTTCTCGTGAGGGGGAGCCGATGTCAGATATTATGTATTATATTTTATTTCAGTTTTTCCTTTCTTTTATATTGCTCTGGTGCTTATGGGTTTTATTCCTTAAAGTTATGAGTTCACCTCACTTAGACTTCTGGCATGCTTTGCATGGACCTCTCATCTTGTGCTTTAGGTTGCTATCATGCTTAATTAGTCGTTCTCTCTTCTCTCTAGGTTGAGTTCCCTCACAGCCTTATAAGTCTAGCGGTGTTGGGCCCCCTGGTAGACAGGTCTGTGTGCACTCCTTAGTTTGGGATCTAGAGGCAGCTTTCCTATGTTAGTCATTGGGGAAGATGAGAGCGAGTCCGAGTCGTAGTGTTCTCTACCATCTTTTCTATGCTCTATAGCCACCCGCTTTGCGCTTGACTTCTTCCCTCCATTACGTGTTTCGGCTTTAATTGAGTTCTTTTCGTTCATTCTTGAGCTTAATCTTGCTAATAACTCAATTTGAACCAGATTTGTGCTTAAAATTGAATCACATGTTGAGGGGGAGTTTAAGAATCTGTTTCATGCATTGCATATAGACTTGATTTTTCATTTTATGAGCTTTGTCTATTATGCAAATGATCCATGTTTCATTTTATACACCATGCTTTATTATGAAGAAAATTACTTGCTTAGATATGTCCAAGTTCATTTATCTTGCTAAGCTTACAAAAATTGAAAATGAGCGTTAAAAGAAAAACTTGATAAAACATGTTGCTTTTACTTGTTAAGTTTCTTCTCTAGGTGTTTTTGCCATGATTTGTGAAATTCGAATTCTCTAGAGTCCCTATAGCAACTTGGGTGAATCTTGTTTGATCCATACTTGAGTCCTTCACTAACTTAACAATGAAAATGCTAAAATGAAAGTGAAGCAAAATTGACTCTTTTGTGCAAGATTAGACTCAACACCTCACATTCACAAGACGGCTTCTCATTGCACTTGAGATGAACTTGGAATGTGTTGTGTATGACCAAGATCATTCTCTTAAGAGTCTCTCTTGAGATGATCGATTATGGCTTGAGTCAATTGCTTTAAAAAAATGAAAAAAAACATATATGGGTAAAGAATGCAAATAATGTCAAACATTTGCACCCCGCTATGTCTTTCAAAGATTCAAAGAAAAATCTGCATACAATAAAAAAAAGTTCGAAGGACCTTGTGTGCACTTCTAGATTCCCCAAAAGTGTTGAGTAGGTTGAACTCTAGGTTTTCCATTTGATCCGTTGAATGGCTTTGCTTCTAGGGTTGAAACTAATGCCAAGTGTTGCTCATGTTCAATCTTGCTAAAAATGACATGGTTTTAATTACATCTTGCTAGCAAAATGTTTATTTGCACTTGGACATGCCTTAGCTTAGTCTATTTTTGCCATAACTTAGCTTGGTGTCATAACTTGTCTTATTGGTCACATGGATAATCTTCAAAGCTCCCTTAGGCTGCATTACTTGCATAAAAACAAAAAAAAGGGGAGAAAAGAAAATGATCTTGATGCCTATATTGCCAAAAGGGGGAGAAATCGTAGAAAAGGCATCATTTTGCATCTTGATTTATCTATCTTTCATAGATCATAAGTATTTCTAGTTGCCAACTTGGTCGTGTTCTTGATTTCTATTTTCTTGATCAAGTTTGGCTTTGCATTCAAATTGCTTTCTTCTCTTTTTATTCAAACTCAAAACTTATCCCTTTTCATGTGTTTGTCGATATACTCATCAAGGGGGAGATTGAAAGACCATGTGGAGGTCTATCCTTGTGTGTGATGAGTAATTGACAAGTGTTGAGCTTGGTTTGAAATTGAGTTTGATTTGAAGCGAATTGGATTTGAAGCAATATGAGTGTTGGTTGCTTTTCCTAGGGCTACCTGCTTGGGGCGGTAGCATCGGACCGTTGAGCGAAATTTTGATTGATTAATGATTTGGGATAATCATTGAATATATATGTGGGCATTGCTATGTGAAAGGTTTTTCCTTGTCTTTGATGGTTGCAGGGCGACGGTGCTAGGTTATGGTGAGGCGGAGGATGACTGGGACTAGGCGAGGAGCGTCGGAGGTCCAGACGGTCAGGAGATTGCCGGAAGATGATCGGAGATGCAGTCCGGGCAAGTCAAGAAGACAAGGAAAGGAGATGATGCTAGCTAGATGCCGCGTGGATCAATGAGGGCCGTCGGATTGCGATCTAGTTGATAGGTTAGCGGGTCTAGGTAGTATGCTTTGAAAACCATGCAAGAAAACCCGGTATGTGTGCGGGTTTTGGGTTAGCCCTTGCATGGCTGTGTGAGTGGGTCAATCCTAGCCCTTAGATGAGTGTCCTAGGGTTGAGGGACTCATCCAAGGGTGGTAGGTGGCCCAAGAGTAGTATAAATAGGGGTGGAGGGTGGCCTCCTCCTTGAAGGTTTGAGTTGCTCCTTTGAGCTTTGCCCACATGAAGTGAGGCTTTGTAAACCTTCCCACCAGAAATACAAAGAAATTTCTTTACATTATTGTGAATTTAAATTCGTGATTTACATTATGTCTTTACTTTATGCAATTTAAATTCAGCATTTACATTACGCATTTACTTTCCCGCAATCTACATTCATGCAATTTGGATTTGCCTCCCCTCCTTCTAAATGCTGATCTTGGATGTTTTGAGTGTGTTCATATGGTTTTACATCTCTTTTGCACTCTTTGATTAAGTAGAGATCATCTTTTCTTTCAAGTTCCAGTTCTGAACTTGTTCTTCACGCAGCAGTTAGTATTTGATTTTTATAAAACTTTAAAAAAAATCCTTTTTGCATGATTCTTATTGGAGATTGTGCGGGACTCCCATATCCATCTGTAGAAAAATTTTGGAGTTCACTTGTTGCACCGTTTGGGCACCATGAGGTGAAAACTGAGCCCCAAATTTTCTGCTCGAAGTTTCTGACTGTCTATGTTCATAGATTTATGATGATTTTTCTACATAGCTTTTTGATCTGAAATTTGGCAGAGAGCTTCATGACTCATCTGCTCATTGGGAGAAAATTTCTCATAATTTTGTGAGTAGCAGAAACCCACCAACCTCCTGTTCAAATTAAAGACAGCTTCTGAAAATATCTGCTTTTGCTTTTCTAAAAGAGACTTTTGTGTGTTGGCTTGATCTCTTTTAGAAAAGAAGTATTTGAATTGATTCCTCTTTATTTGGACACTTGACAACCAGGATTGTGATTGAAAAATCCTCACATATTTTATGGATCTCATCCATGTAAGCTAGGGATACACATAGTTGTCTAGTCGTTCCGGTTTTTGCGGGTTTTGCGAATTTGAGGAGCACCGGTTTTCTTTGCGCGATCTTGTCAAGGTTTTAGTTGGAGTATTTTTTGGAAAATTTATTTGCGACCATTCACCCCCCTCTGTTCGCCATCTCTATCCTTCAAAATCCTCTAATAAAGGCTGGCACCAGAAATGGTTTTATTGCTCCAATCCCAATCCTTTTCTCCCTCCTTTTGTCAGGCTTTCGCCTAGATTTTCTCCTGCTTGGGTCTCCACTCCCTCGGGTAACAAGATGGACCAGGTTATGGAACTCCTGGACCTAATCAGCGATCTTAAGGAGAGGGGCCTGACGGGAGTCGGAATTGCCACCAACTTCGCTGTTTGCTGAGTGCAGCCTCTCAAGTAACGAGTCCATCTAGGATTCGAATATAGTGGGGGCGGCGACCCTACTCAAGAAGTGCCTGAGAAAGCCTTGAGAGACGCGCTGGACAACTGACTGAGTGACTTCTTCGCCCAAGGCACCCAGCTCACCAACCAGGGATGCCCGCAAACCTTCACCGTGACACGTCCCCCTCCTCTAAGGTAAGTATTTTTACCCACTAATGCCTGATCTTTGACCATTGAATGGTTGTTGTCTGATTCCTTATTTGCCTCCTGTTTACAGGATCAAGCCGCTTTCTTTTCTGATGCTCCCCTTCCTGACAACTCCCAACATAAGAGCGCTGAGCGGAAACAGCCTGCCAGCCCTTCGACCGAGGAGCCAAGTGCCAAAAGGGGGAAGAAGCTAGTGGCTGAGGAGACTCTGAGGCCTCAACACCCAACTAGGGGTCCGACGATTCGGGACTTCCGAGCCCCGCACACGGCAAAGCCGGTGCCTCCGCCTTCAATGCCCAAAGCGCAGCCGGGTTCCTCCGTGAGTGGTTCTGCCACTCGGAAAGAGCCTGACGATCTTGGGGAGCCGAGTGCTGAAAAAGGGAAGGAGCCAGCAGCTGAGGGGTCTCAGGGACTTCAATGTTCGACTGGGGGCCCAATGATTTGGGGACCCATGGCCCAACACTCAGCACGGCTGATGTCTCCGCCTCCAAAGTCCAGCAGAAAACCGGGTCCCTCTTCAAGTGGTTCGACCACTCAGAAAGTGCCCGGGGTGAGGATAAAGAAGTCCGACATGTGAGTTTTCCTATAGACTCTTGCTCTTGCTCTGCAGGGTTGTGCCCTGACTTCTTGTTTTAACATAACGCCATCAGACGATGTTCCTGTGGATGCGCCGACTGAGACACCCCAGGAGGCCCGGCACGAGGGCACTGTGGACCAGGCAAGGGTGGCCTCGCCGACTGCCGCCGCCGCACCCAGGGGGACCGAGGCAGCTCCCGATTAGGGCGAGACTGCCTTGCCAACTGCCGCTGCACCCGGGGACGCCAAGGCGGCTCCAGATCAAGTCTAGACGACCTCGCCGACTACCGCTGTACTCGGGGGCGTCAAGGCAGCTCCTGAATCGAAGACACCTTCATCTCCGCCACGCACTCTGCCCAAGCCAGCCAAGAGGCCAATGGCCCTAGAGCTCGCCACCTGCTCCTCCCCTCAGGCGGAGGAAATTCTTCGAGAGCCCTCACAACCTCCTCCCCGCCCCCGGGCTCCCCTGCAAATCGTATTTCACAACGAGGAGGATGAATGGGAGGCTTTTGGTGATGGGGAAGAGGAGAAAGTGAGGAGGGAGCTCTATGAGCACTCCATCGAATGCGCCCGACTGGTCCAGGTGAACTATTAGCTCCTTCCTTCTTTTTGTCCGTAGCAAGTGGCGTGTCTTCATCAATCTTCTTCATGCGACTTTCAGGTCCTGGGTGACCGCTATGAGAAGAGGAACGAAATCCTCCGGAAGATACTCCCAAAGATCAAGGAGCGCTAGGAGTACGAGGCCGACCTCGAGCGGGTTAGGACCGATAGCATGGCTGAGCTCGAGCGAATCAAGAACGAGGGCAAAGCTGAGCTATGAGAACTCAGGGCCCAAGTCCAGGCTCTGCAAGAGGAGAAGCTAGGCCTAGCTGGCTCCCTTCGATGTAAATGTTTCTTCAATTGTCTTGTTGATGTTTTTTGATTGTTTGTCTTTTAATTCCTTTTCTTGCTTCAGCTCGAGATTCCACTGTCACGGGTCTTCAGGAGCAGCTCCAGACGTCTCAGGAGCAGCTCAAGGCTTTTCAGGAGCAGCTCAAGGCACTAAGGACTCTGAGATCCAGGCTTGGACCAACTCGAAAAGGTTGGAGCGGGAGCTGGAAGGTATGTTTCCCAACTCGGCTTTGTCTTCATCACATTTGCGACGCCCTTGGTGATGATTCGACTTGCTTGCAGAATACAAGAGAAAAAAGCAGGCGCAGTTTAGCATTCTCGGCGAGAAGGTCAAGTCTGCAGAAGCGTTATGCACCAAGCACCGCAAGGCCTTCGAGGCAATGGTGAAGTTCTTATGCCCCGGAGAGGCTAGGCCGAGCAGCGAGGATGAGGCCATCTTGCAGCTTATAACGAGCTCGAGAAGCTCAGGACCCACATACAGAAGACGGTGACCACGAGCGCTAGCCAGGCTTTGGCAATCATAAAGTCTATCTATGCCCGTGTGGATCTCGAAGCTATCAAAGAGGGCTTCACCTGCACCGTCGATGATAATCAAGTTGCCGCCCTTTTTGATAAAGTTAAGGACATATCTTCCGCCTTAGTAGAAAACCTCGACTTGAGTCCTGTGTAAATGTATATGCTAAACTTGGTTGTAATTACTATACCACTTCCTAAGGAATTAACTTTTGGTTGTAAATGCTTCACTGCGTCCCAAGAGATCTTTTTTGAATTAAGGCTTGAGCGTTGTTCATGTCCGGTTCGATTTCCCATGCTAGCACACCTTCGAGGTCACTTCGGCTTCCCGCGCTAGCACATCTTCGGGACCGTTTCGGATTCCCATGCCAGCACACCTTTGGGGCCGCTTCGGCCTCTTTGCTTTGGCTATATAAGGGCGTCAACACTAGCAATCTTTGATTTCTTTTGGAAGTCTCCAATGGCGTCTCCTTCTTGCTCCACTGCGCCCGCCGATGAAGTAGCGCCGCCTCCGCCTCCAGCGACGGAGCTGGTCTTCAACTTCGAGGATGATGCACCAGCGACGCCTGCTGATGAAGAGGACTTCCTCGCCGAGCTTTGGGCAGATTATGACCTTGCACTAGCTGAGGTCACTAAGTAGGAGGCCACCGCCCGTGAAGTCGCCACCGTCGCCGCCCTGACCGAGGCTGTCCCGGCCATCACCAAGGTCGCTGACACCATCGTTGAGGCATTGGGCCGCGTGCACTGCACTTAGGTTTAGCTACCTTAAAATCATATATATGTAAAATTTAGGCAATGTAAAAAACATATTCGCTCGGACATAATGTTCGATCTCATATATAACTTTAATGCTATTTACTCTTTTTTCCTTACTGACTGTTGAATTCGTCCGAGTGGTTTATCTCTTTTTGTTTAAGCACTCTACCCGACTAGTCTAGCCCCCGAGCGTCGGGAGTCGGCTCATGGCCCTTTCTCCTAGGCACACGCTTTGAGTGACTAGAGTTCGCCGTTCATGGGGTCAGAGCTTCACTACTCGGAGTTAGCACACTCGGACTCAATCGCAATTGTTAGGAAAAAGAAGCAAAAACAACTCAAAAGAAGGTGTGGGCCTGTGCAACACTATTAGGTGTAGCCCCCGACTTACTGCTTAGTTGAGCATCAACTAAGTAGCAAGTCAAGAAAAACTTTATTCATAATAACATGATTGAGTACAAGATTTTAAGTGTAAAAGCGACGTAGCTGCTCTATGTTCCATGTGTTGCCAACAACCACGCCATCTTCACACTTGTGTTTGTAAGCCCCCGGGCGCGCCACTTCATCGATGATGTAGGGGCCTTCCCAGCTTGGGGAGAGCTTATGCTCGCTTTTTTTATTCTTTCTTAGAACCAGATCTCCTTTAGAGAAAGCACGACCTCGAACATTGCAATCGTGATGGTAATGCAGGCCCTGAAGGTACTTAGCTGACTGGATTGCTACAACGTCCCTGGCTTCCTCCAGTCGTCGAGATCTTCTAGCCGGTTTTCCTCCGACTCGGCTTCTTTGTAATTTCGAACCCGCGGGGACCCTAATGCCAACTCGGTAGGTAAGACCGCCTCTGAACCATATACCAAGAATAAAGGTGACTGCCCAGTTGTCCTGTTGAGGGTAGTTCTTAGCCCCCAAAGCACCAAAGATAATTCTTTGACCCATCGTGTAGCATACGGTTTGAGATGATCAAATATCCTTGCTTTTAAGCCTTGTAACACCATGCCATTGGCCCGTTCGACCTACCCATTACTTCGGGGATGACCCACGAAAGCAAAGCAGATTTTGATGTCGAGCTCATCACACCAATCTTGAAATTCTCCTCCTCTGAATTGAGTGCCGTTATCAGTGATAAACCTATTTGGAATGCCAAATCTGACCACAATTTCTTGAAAGAATTCTCTGGCCTTGGCCACTGTGATCGTGACGACCGGTTTGGCCTCAATCCATTTTGTGAATTTGTTAATGGCGACGAAGAGATGAATGCAACCACCTTGGGCTTTCTTCAGGGGTCTAACCATGTCGAGCCCCCAAACTGCAAACGGCCAGGTGATCAGAATAGTCTGCAGCTCCTATGCCGGCACATGGATCTTCTAAGCAAAAAACTGAGAGCCTTCACATGTGCGGACGATGTCTTCCACATCTGTTACAGCTGTTGGCCAAAAGAAACCTTTACGATAAGCCTTTCCGACTAGGGTGCTTGATGCTGCATGATGTCCACAGACTCTCGAGTGGATTTTTGTGAGAAGACTCTTCCCTTCTAGCTCTGATACGCACTGTCTTAGGACTCCGGAAGCACTCTTCCGAAAGAGATCCTCTTCGACCACCACATAGCTTTTCTTTCGGTGTATAATGCGCTCTGCCTGTATGCGATCTTCAGGGAGCTTGTCCTTCAACAGATAATTCTAATAGGGAATTGTCCAGTCAGGGTTGATGAACAAAACTTCTGTCTCGGCTAGCTTTTCCTCTGACTTGCTCGACTCCTGCTGGGTTTATGATCTTCCTGCTCACGCCGCCTGGTGTTAAGGTCCAAGCAGAGATCGCGGTTGAGACTCCGGCAAGCGTCCTCGCCATGACAAAGCTCGTGCCAACTACGCATGGATCGACTGCGGGCAGTCTGACTGCTGGTAGTCTGAGTGACTACGCGAGCGCGAGAGTACGTCTTCTCTGCTGGATCTCCCTGATTGTGCTGAATTGCTGCCGCCATCACCATGGTCTTAACTTGGGCCACGATCAGGGTAGCTAGGCTGTCGGGCTTGAGCATTGGTCCCAGGGTGTCGAGGAGTGTCTTGGAGGCCACGATGTTCTGCTGCAGCATATGGAAAACCGATTGGCCCCCCATCTTTGCCTGCAGAATATCCTCATTGACATTGTGGCCTCGGGATTGGAGAGACTTCGCGTGTGCTTCCTGGGCCTCACAACAAAGGCGATCTGCCTCCGCGGCTTCTTTGGCATCCTTTTGGCATTGGGACTCAGTCCACGGGTATTCGATCATATAGATGCCATGGAAACCTTGGCAATTTCCTGCGCTGCTTTCTGACTCAGCCTCCGAATCAGAGGAGCAGAAAGGAGATAGATCAAGCTGGTCTCCGAATCCGAGTGGGGTGCTGCTAATGACACCTACCACTTAGGAAGATAACCCCTGGCTTACTACTTGCGAGTAGATGCCATAGTGTTCCCCGACCCGAACGGATGTCTAGATGAAGAACCAATGGAGCCCTTCCCAGATCAGATCTGATCCGAGCCCGAGAGAGCAAGCCTACCGAGGTTATCGGCGATGAAGTCCAGGTTCCCGAAACAGAAAGCTTGGCTAGGAGTGAAAGTGACGGTGATTCCGCCGATTGTCGCCATCGAACTTGATGAGAATGATCTTCGTGCTTCCCCTGCCTAGCGCGCCAACTGTCGACGTTTATTGTTGGTAATAATGAATATGGGGCTAGGTGCTGGATTCAAACTTGATGGTAGCACAAGACACGGGAATTATACAGGTTCAGGCTCTTGTGGAGGAGATAACACCCTAGTCCTATACTCTGGGATTATGAGAGTCTATTTACTACTGATGATTTGATAATGATGTTTCTCCGCCCCCTTTTATATAGCAGAGAGGTGCGGTTAGTTACAAGGTGGAGATTCTATCTCTATCCTTATCTGCCGAATATGGTAACAACCAGGATTGCAATCGTATCCTACCTAATCATGATTAGTTACTATCTTTAGGGTTTCCTTGTTACACATGGTGGTAGCAGTCCAGGTGATACCTGTCTTCCTGCAATCGGCTCAGCCCATCCCCTCTTGGGTGGTCCTCGCGGCCCACCATATAGATACCCGGGGTCCATGTACCCCACAGTAGCCCCCGAGTGCTTTGTGATTGAGTTGTTGTTTTCCTGGTCGCTTCCCGACTGAATCATGCTTCATGCCGAGTGCTTCCAGTTCTTGGCGCAGTTTCCCGCCATGCAGATATTGGGAGGCTTTTTGTTGCGGTTCTTGTCAGTGTAGTCGTTCTTTCCCGAACCGTCGGAGTCATTCTTGCCCTTCTCCAGCTTGAGATAGTTTGCTCGAATGTCATTGGTGCCACCACATTCGAAACAAGTGATCATGCCACCTCTCTTCCTCTCTGTCACCCTCTTGTATGCATGAGAGAATTTGCGAGCTCACAAAGGGTGGAAAGAGAGAATCCAGTAGAAAAATCAAGGAAAAATCCAGTGGGATTAGTAACCAAGGCCATCAACTAAGATTTTGTCTTGCGAGAGACAATGTCGATCTCATGAGTCTTAAGTCGGGAATAGAGCATGTCAAGAGTCAGGGTCAACAAGTCAATAGTGTCCTTGATGGTGGTCACTTTTATTTCCCAAACATGAAGGTCGAGTGCGGTCAAGAAATGTCGAGCATTATCCGAGTTAGGGTATGTGCAACCAACTGCTCGGAGATCGCTCAAAATCTTCGTAAAATGACCAATGCACTCGTCAAGATTATCACCAGCGTGTTGTTTAAATTTGTTGTATTCACACTTGTGCTGATCCTACCTTACGATCTTGATTTGAGTGGTTCCCTCATGGTAAGCATTGAGAGTCACCCAAATATCGTGAACGGATTGCAGGTGAGAGATCCTATCGTACTCACTATAGTTAAGACCCTGTATGAGGATGTTCCTTACCTTAGCATTTACCTCAACGTCAGCCATATTGCCGGCCGTGACGTACTCATCGGTAGAACCTCATACGAGAGCTTCACCTTCTGCCATATCAGGAAGCCCTAGGCAGTGATGTTCAACTCCATTCAAGATTTCCAGAATGGAAAATCAATTCTAGAAAAAAAATAGGAGGCTTGGTGAAATATTTGTCCGTCACCTTAGCTCTTGAGACCGGTCAAGATCTATGGAAGACCAAAACTAGCTCTGATATCAATTGAAGGATCGAGGTGGCGAACAGAGGGGGTGAATAGTCACAAAATAAAATTTTCCCCTACAAAATACTCCAACTAAGACCTCAAAAAGATCATGCAAAAGAAATCATGAAGGGTTGTAATATAAACCTACTTTGAAGATTTTTCTTGGGACCAGTGCTCCTCAAATTCGCTAACCCCTCTAAAACTCGAACAATTAGACAACTATGTGTACCCCTAGCTTGCATGGATGAGAACTATGGAATATGTGGGGAATTTTTTGTCACAATCCTAGTTGTCAAGTATTCAAACAAAAAGGAATTAATTCAAACCTTGTTTTCAGAAAGGAGATTAAGCCAAATCACAAAAGTCACTTTCTGAAAAGCAAAAGCAGATTTTTCAGAATTGTCCTCACTTGGAGCAAGTGGTTGGCGGATTTCTAGTGCTCTAGAAATTTTGGGAATTTTTTCCCATGAGAAAATGAGTCATGAAGCACTCCACCAAAAACCACCTCAAAAATCCTTGTAGAAAAATCAAACACCACAGACTGTTAGGAACTTTGAGCAAAAAGTTTAGGGCTCGGTATTCACCTCATGGTGCCCAAACGGTGCAACCAGTGGACTCCTCAATTTTTCAACAGATGTATGTGAGAGTCATGCACCTTCTCCAGAAAGAATCACTCAAAAATAATTTTTCTAGTGTTTTCTAAAAATCAAACACCGACTTCTGCGTGAAGAACTAGTTCTAGATAGAGTTGCAACTTGATAGAAAACTTGATCTCTAGTCTATTCTAGGGTGCAAAAGAGATGTAAAACCATATGAGCACACTTAAGACATCCTATATCAGCAGCATTTAGAAGGAGGAGAAGCAAATCCAAATTGCGAGAAAGTAAATTGTAGGAAATTAAATGCTGAATTTAAGACATAAAGTAAATGCGTAATGTAAATTCAAGCGTGAATGAAAATGATTTGCATTTAGGAAGGGGAGATTTACAAAGCCTCACAACAAAGTGAGCAAACCCCAAAGGAGCACAAAAATCTCTACAACCTTCAAGAGGAGCAGGCTACCCCTCCCCCTCTATTTATACTACTTTTGGGCCACCTACCACCCTTGGATGAGTCCCTCAACCCTAGAGCACTCATCAAAGGGCTAGGATTAACCCACTCACATAGCCATACAAGGGCTAATCTAAAATCCACACATATAATGGGTTTTTTTGCATATTTTTCAAAGCATACTACCTCGACCCGCTAACCTATCAACTAGACCGCGATCCAATGGCCCTTATCAATCCACGCAGCATCTAGCTAGCATCATCGCCTTTCCTTGTCTTCTTGGCTTGCCCAGACTCTATTTCCAATCATCTTCCAGCAATCTTCGATCGTTTGGACCTCTGACGCACCTCGCCTAGTCCCAGTCATCCTCCGCCTCACCATGACCTAGCACCGTCGTCCTGCAACCATCAAAGATAAGGAAAACCCATCACATAGCATTGTCTAAAAGATATGCAATAATAATCACAAAATCCTTAATTAAAATATTAATGCTCAGAAGATTCGGTGCTACCACCCGGCCAGTAGCACCGCTCTACCTTGACCGGTAGCATCGAAAAAGGCAATCAAATCTTAAATTGCTCTAAATTGAAAATTCAATTCAAATCAAACTCAATTACAAAGCAAACCAAACTCAAATCCAGTCAATTACTCATCACAAATATGGATAGACCTCCACATTGTCCTTCAACATATACCATACATCCAAAATTTCTAACATGGAAAATTTTCGGGACAACCCCCTATACTAGTTGCATAGGTGAATGGATGTTGTAGGCCGATGGTCTAAAATTGATGAGTGCTGCTGCGTGCAGGACTGCGTGTCCCCAACAAGTGTTGGGCAAGTTACAACTCATCAAAAGTGACCGAGCTATAAATTTAATTCTTTTTATCAGTGCTTCGGCTAATCCATTTTGTGTATGGACATGTGGTACAAAGTGCTCAACTACAATTTCGGTTGCTGTGCAATAATCATCAAATACCTTGGAAGTAAATTCGTTAGCATTGTCCATTCGAATGGACTTCACACGGTGATCGGGAAAGGTGTTATTAATTCTAATGATTTGCGAGATCGGCTTTGCAAAAGCATGGTTTCTTGTTGATAGCAAATATACATATGAACATTTCGAGGAAGCATCAATGAGCACCATGAAGTACCAAAACGGTATTGATAAGGGCTAAATTGAGTTGCAAATAGCACTGTCAGAATTTTCAAAACTTCCTTAAACTTCATAATCATCTAAAAATTTTATAGAAATATTAGTGATGTGTCAGAACCATCCAAAAAAGTTTTAAAATTTTTAACAAAGTTTTGACCATTTTTCACTAGGTTGAATTTTGCCGAGATTTCAGTAATTTCGAGCAAAATTTCAGAAATTTTGTTTCAAAAATTGCAGAATTCAAATTTACTTTTTGAATTTTGATAAGATTTCATCCGAAATTCCGAGATTTCGCCCACTTCCGAGATGTAAACCAAAAACGAAATTTCAAACCATGATCTCAACTTCGCTTATCCAGTAAGCAATGCATGATCAGATCATAAAACCAGCTTCATTTGTCAGATTTGATACAGTAACTCAAAATGCCCAGTAAGGAACATCCCAGAACCATGTACAGACACCTTTTCCCAACCATGCAGTATAGTATTGCACAGACACCACGAAAGCATCAGGAAATTATCTCCTCAATCGGGTTCGTAGCAACTATCAAGGATCATATGACGGCAGGTAATTATCATTCCAGGCAGTAACACGTCAACCACACTAAAATAACAGGACATAGATCATATATAAAATTTTATCTTTTGAAAGAGATGGACAAACACCCAGAAGCAAATCTGAACTGCGAGAAACATATGCAGTAGAATTCAGACATCCATGCAAAATAACCTTGTAACTTCAGCACAGAAAACAGCTCTCACGCCGAGTGCTCAAAGGTTATAGCTGACCACAATCATAAAATTGCAGCATTTGCTGGCTACCAAAGCATACGCGTGCATTTTGGAATCCTGACAAGCAAATGGTAGTAAACATAGTTTGACCAAATGTCAACGGGAAAAAGGAAAAGGTCCCAACCGGAAGAGTGAAAATGATAGAGGAGAAAAAAGAAAACTCCGCCATTTTCTTTTCATTTTATGTTAATAAGGAAGAATAGTGAACTGCATTGTTGTATGATTGGTTTTTGGGGCTGGACAATAGAGTGCTGATAAGTTGAGATAACGGAAGGGTGCTGAAATGCAAATCTGCTCATTCGGAAAAAATGTATTGGATATTAATGCAACAAACAAGCAACTATGGATCCATGCAAAGTTCAAGTTATCAACTGCATACCGGACGCCAACCAAAAACAATAGCACTAAAGCCCCTCGACCTCCACTGCCGTGCAGCAAGCTACCAATGGAGCACGCTGGCCGCAGCCACGAGTGCTCAACTCAGAGCTACCTGGGCGCAAGCACGCGAAGGACATGCACACTGCCAGACGCTCACCTCGGCAAGAAATGGCCGAAGAGAGTCTTGGCTGGTAAATTATGCTTCCTTTGGGGCATGAAATGCAAATATGCTATTTCAGAAAAATACCTTGAACCTTGATGCAACAATGCTCACCTTTTGAACTAGAATGCAAGAACAGAAATCTATCCTTCTGGAAATTCAGGGCATCATGCCTGGTGTCGTCACAGAGCATGCCTGACCACGCCCATAAAACCGGCTTCATGAGTCATGACCTTGTCATTGTGTATGCTGGGAGTTTTGTAGGATTTAATACAGTGAGTCAAAATACCCGGTAAGGAAAATCTCAAAACCGTGTAAAAACAGCATCTCCCCAGAATGAAGAATATATTGTACACTCTCCACACACACACAACAAGAGCATCAGTAACTTAATTCTCCTCAACAGGGCTAGTATTAAGGATAATATGGAAAAGGGGAAATCTCGTTTCAAGATGTAACATAGCAATCAGACTCATAATTTAGTACATAACGTACATAAAGTTTTTTCTTCAAGAGACAAGGACAGGAACACCCAGATGCAAATCTGAAATGCAAGGAATTATATTAAACATGGCAATTCAGACATCTCTGCAAAATAACCTTTAATGTACAGTAAACAGTTTGATCTAAAAAGTACAGTAAACAGTTTCGTACAGAGTGCTCAAAAGTTGTGGCTCATAATGATCGTCAAATTGCAGCATTTGATTGCTACAAAACAGAAACGTGCATTTCACAGATTTACTTGATTAACTCTGGTACCAAAACATTGGGATTGCTTGATTAATTGTATTAGGAATTGATACCAAAACTAACATGTGACCATCACACTGCAGCCTTTGGAATTGCTACCAGATCAGGCTGAGCTCACAAGTCACAGTTCTTGGGGTTGCAAGCTTGATTAACTTGACTAAGCATGTCAACGAGGACAATGTTGAACTCGAAAGTGGTAAGAACATAGCTACATAAACAACAGGAAGGACTTCCGGTTACATAAGAGTGATAAGAGGCATTTCATTGAGGTGCTTAGTAGTTATTACATCTTTTTTTTCTACAAGATTTTTTTATTTTTATTTTTATTTTTTTTCTACAATGGTGGAATTCGTGAATTGTTTTCAACACTAAAATAGCAGGCAGATCAGTAAACCACTCTTCAGCTCTGATAGTCTGATTATGCTGTGATGGACCTATGAGCAACGGATGCAATTTACCTTCGCGCTCGCGGAATCAGGTTTGTTCAGGTGAGGAATTTAATTTTCATTGTGTCGGATCAACGATTGGTTCAACTGCTGTTGTATTGGTGGATAGATCAAAAGATCTATCTCATGCCAATCCATCTACAGTTGGTGATCGCAATGTTTCAACATCTGGAATTGTCGGAAACGATACAGTGGTGACACATACTCCTTGTGATCGTTTCAGTAAACGATCTAGCAAGGACATTGCTTTGGCACCCATTGGTGAGGATGGCATTTCAAAGTCGGCTTCGATGGAGAGTCATAGTCGGCGCTTTCCTCGTCGGAGTTGGAAGATTCACCCATGGCAGGGGCCATTGCCAAAACCCTGCCTTCGGCCGAAGTTAACGTTGCAGGCTTTCTGGCCGAAAACCCTGATGGGTGGAAGTACATTGCCTCCTCAGGCTGCTGGATCAGGTCTTCCTGATCTGCGTGGGGTCGATGCTGTGGGGTTGCCGGTGGCTGCTGTGTCTCTGGTGATCACCTTGGTTTCCGAGGGCAGTTCACCGGCTGTGAACGAGAGCGCCTTGCTTCAAAATTTGAATGGAGGAGAAAGTCATGGCGATTTAGTGGATCGGGCCAAATAGTATGGAAGGTCTCGTAATATACTAAGACGTCCAGTTCAAAGGAGGCCCACTTGCCAAATATCTTCGTCTCCAGCTGCTGTTCCTAGGGTTGGCGATTTCTGCCGTTCCTATGCACAAATTGCTGCTCTTCCGCCACAACCGCTGAGGATGGATCGACCACACCAGGGTCGCCTTCAGGGGTCTTCGGCGGTGGGTCGGGATAGGCCTCTGTTTGATCGACCTCATCGGGGAAGATTTCAAGGGCCGCAACGATTCATGCCTGCTAGTCGTGGTGCTTTTGGGGGGAATGTTGCTCCGACGGCTGGTCATGCGGGGAATGATTGGGGCACATATGGTGGGAGAGGCCGTGATGTTCAGAGAACTGGCCGTGGTCATTACAATGGCGGGAGGGGGTGTTCTTCTGTGTCGGTGCGGCATCAGTTCGGGCCAACGTCCCAGGCGATGGCTGGTGTTGCGACGGGTGTTATTGGTGCTGCGAAGGAGATGAGTCTGCCTGATGACACCAAGGTGAAAAAGCCACGCCCTCCTTTTTGCTTTCGATGTAAAATTGTTGGTCATCCTGAATCGGCTTGTCAAGCGAATTTAAACTGTTTTATTTGCAATAAAATGAATTCGCATTTGTCGGTCAAGTGTCCGTTGCTTAAGTTGCTGAAACCAAATGCGTCGATGTTTGGGTGTGCAAAAAATGAGCTATGTTTCTTTAGAATTCCTGAGTTTGATTTCAAGCTGGAAACTCCTGACCCGGCTCCAACGGCACTGGTTAGAATTTCGGGGGGCACATTGGATGCCACTACGGTTCAAACAGAGCTTGCTAGGCTTACCCGAATTGATTGGACTTGGGAGGCGCTGCCACATGAGTCTGATGCTTTCCTAGTTGCTCTTCCTTCTATTGAGGAGTTAAAGCGTATGGCAGACATAGAATATAAATTGAAGAATCATCAAGTTACACTCACTGTTTCTGAATGGGAGTTTAGTGGGGAGGTTGCACCTGCTTATCATCTAGATGAGGTTTGGGTGCATGTATCAGGGGTGCCGCATGCTTGGAGGCATTACCTTGGCTTTTGGGCGCTAGGTTCCTTGATTGGGGTTACTCTGGAAGTTGATATGTACACATATAGGAAAAAGGGTGTTATTCGGATTTTGGTTGGTATGATTGATAGGAGTCAACTTCCTCTCAAAACTGACTTGGTCTTTCATAAGATGGGTTATGATATTGTTTTCACTCTTGAGGATAATTCTTTTGAGCCAGCTTTGCCTCCACCAAATTTTCATGATTCTGAACACAAAGAGGATGGTAATTCAGGATTAGAAGGGGAGAGTAAGGGGGGAGATGGTGATCAAGGTGTGAAGAAACAAAAAAGTACACTTGATCTTGCTCCCTCTAGTTCGAATACTACAGGTAGTGGCCCAGTTCCTATGCAAATGGCTGTTGTAGCGTCAAGGAGTAGGTTGTGGAGTGCTCACGAAAAATTGAAGAGTTTTTCTTTGCTGAATTTTGAGGGTACTTTACCTAATATTTTGGTGACTAAAATGCCAGACATGGGTGGGAAGAATGTGTCAATTCCACAATTAGAAAAGTGTGAGGAGATTCATCAGGTTAAATCATGGAATGGGGCCAAACAATCACTAATTGTGGATGATCACCTGGGGCACGGTTTGGTTCAGGCAAACAGAGGGTCATTTGTTGGAGGTGGTTCCCAGGGTTCGGTTGATGCTGGTAGTCCTTTGCAGAAGAGTGATGTGAGCCCACAAGTGGGATTGTGTGCAGAGGCTCCTATGGATCTCTCCTTGCACGTGTCCAAGTCGAACTTGCTGATGGAAGATCAAGTTTTCAGCCAAGGAGTGCCATTTATGGGGGATTCGACAGCTGCAGATGAGGAGGATGTTATAAAGGGGGATGCACAACTGGGGCATGTGTTGATTCCGGAAAACAGAGTACCAGTTGGAGAAGGAGGTTCCCAGCTTTCGGTGTATGCTGGTGGTCCCTTCAAGAAGGTATGCTCTTCCTCTTTGAATAATTTTGTTCCAGTTGTGATGGCTAATGATGGTGGTGTTCTCATGCAGGGTGATTTGAGCCCACAAACAGGATTGTGTACAGAAGTTCCTCCGGATTCCTCTTTGCATGCGTCTAGGTTGGGGTTGGATATGCGGGAGTTTAATGGGGCAGCTGGTTCTATTATCCAGGAAACAGAGCAAGGTGTGGACAGGATGATTGAAGCAGGTCTAATATCTGAAGAAGTTGTTCCTGTTTCTTCATCCTTTGGTGGTATGCAACCGGTTCATTTTCATTCGATTAATGGTCTCCGTCGTAGTGTACGATGTAATGTTCAAGCTGCTAACGGTGCATCTCTGTCAGATGGGGATGTACTATGCAAAGCTATGCGGCGAACTGCGGCGCGGAATTTGGATGTTGATTCAGGGATCAAGACGGGGTCTGTCTCCATTGAGAGGACTTATTCGCCTCCGAGCCCTCCAGCACCTGAGTTTGGTACGTCAAACTGTCCTAAATCTTTGTCTTTTGTTGATATGCCAGATGAGATGTGTGCAACAAATCTAGTCAACATCGGCTTTTCTTTGAAAAAGAATGGTAGTGGCTCTAATCTATCAATTAAAGCATTGAAACGATTGGAAGTTGATCGATTAAAGTTGACCCAATCTGTTAGGCAACAGGTTGACAACAAAAATGCGTTGCACAGTAGGGTGGTTAATCCTTTCGAATCAAGTGATGATGAAGCCGCTAATGTGGATCGTGACCTACTTGCGCATTTGACTAAAGATATTTGAGAAGTGGACATAGAGACGGAGGATCTAGACATGAAAATTTGTGATCTAATGGCCTCCTCTCGTAAGTCTCGTAGGAACCGGAAATCAAAACAAAAAAAATAGGTAACTATGAAAGGTTTTTTTTTTGGAATAGCAGAGGTCTTTCAAACTTGGCTAAATTTAGGTATATTGCAGAGGCTGTTAATGATAATAATTTGGAATTCATTGCGGTATTGGAAACAGGGAGGCAAGATTTGTCCAAATCGAATCTGGCACAGCTTTCTGGTGATGCGGATTTCGTTTGGCACTGCCTTCCCCCTAAAGGTAGATCAGGTGGGATTCTTTTAGGGGTTAACTCGGTGTTTTTTGACCTGTTTCTTATTGAGGAAGGGGAATTTTTTATCAGATTTCATCTAATCAATAAGAGCGACAAATTTAAGTGGATCTTAATGGCAGTTTATGGTCCAGCTCAGGATGACTTTAAAGCCGCATTTCTGGCTGAACTGGTGCGATCTTGCCAGCATAATCATTTACCTACTCTTATTGGGGGGATTTTAATATTATGCGGAAAAGTTCAGACAAGAATAATAATAGATTCAATTCTCGTTGGCCATTCTTATTCAATGTTGTAATTGACAGTTTTGATTTGAGAGAGATTGAACTCACGGGCCGTCAGTTTATCTGGGCGAATTCTTTACCCATTCCAACTTATGAGAAGCTAGATAGGGTTCTTATGACCACCGAGTGGGAGTTTAAATTCCCACATGTTTCTGTTCAAGCTTTGGACAGGGGCATTTCGGATCATACCCCTCTTCTGTTAGATATTGGCGTTCCAGCTTTCTCTGGGTATGCTAAGCAGTTCAGATTTGAGCTTAGTTGGTTTAGTCGGGAAGGCTTCCATGACAAGGTGGTTGAAATTTGGAATAAGCCGGTACGAGGGAATAACTCTGTACAAATGTGGAATCGCAAAATGGGTGCTTTGCGTAGATTTCTTCGGGGTTGGGCCCAGCATAACAAGGGTGTTTATAAGGACAAAAAAAGGAAACTCCAATTAACAATCTCTGAGCTGGATATTGCCACTGAGGTTAGAGATTTGTCTACCCGCGAGCAAGAGAGTCTGGCGCAGGCTCGAGATCAGCTGGCCAAGCTTCTCAGAGAGGAAGAACTTAAATATTATCAGCGGGCAAAAGTGAATGATGTCCTTTTGGGGGATAATAATACTAGATATTTTCAAATGGTGGCCAATGGTAAACACCGAAATAAAAGAATTTATTTTTTGGAACATGAGGATAGGAAGATTGTGGGCCAGACTAACCTTAAACGGTACATCACCAAGTTCTAAAAAGATCTATTTGGGGAATCGGAGGAGAGTTTGTTAGACCTCGAGGAGGAGGTTAATCAGGATATTCCGCAAGTCTCTCAAGAGGAAAACACACTTCTTACTGCTTAGTTTACTGAGAAAGAAGTAAGAGAAGCTGTTTTCCAAATGGAGCACAATAAGGCTTGTGGTCCAGATGGTTTTCCTGCGGAATTTTATCAAAAATTATGGGACACTATCAAAGGTGATCTTTTGCTGATGTTTCAGGAGTTCTTCTCGGGAGATTTACATATTTACAGTTTGAATTTTGGAATAATTACTCTTGTTCCTAAAGTTCAGGAAGCAAATGTCATACAGCAGTATAGACCAATATGTCTGCTTAATGTGAGTTTCAAGATTTTTACCAAGGTTATTACAAATAGGTTGACTATGATTGCGGACAAGGTAGTTAGTCCGTCACAGATAGCGTTTTTGCGGGGACGAAACATTTTAGAAGGGGTTGTCATTCTGCATGAAACATTACATGAGATGCATCGCAAAAAGAATAGTGGGGTTATTTTTAAAATTGATTTTGAGAAAGCATATGACAAAGTTAAATGGCCCTTTCTGTTTCAAACTTTACGAATGAAAGGCTTCTCTTCCAAGTGGATTTCTTGGATTCGGTCCTTCATTTCGGGAGGTAGTGCGGTGGTTAATGTTAATGATGATGTGGGCTTATTTTTTCAAACAAGAAAAGGGCTTCGTCAAGGTGATCCTTTATCACCGTTATTGTTTAATATTGTTGCCGATATGTTGGTTGTGTTGATTCGAAGAGCTAAGGAGATGGGGCTAATTAGTGGAGTTATACCTCATCTTGTTCATGACGGTTTATCTATTTTACAATACGCAGATGACACGATCTTATTTATAGAACATGATCTGGATAAAGCTTGCAACATGAAGCTATTGCTTTGTGCGTTTGAGCAGGTATCGGGTCTAAAAATAAATTTCCATAAAAGCGAATTATTTTGCTTGGGTGATGCTCATGATTCATTACATCAGTATATGGAGTTGTTTGGCTACAAATAAGGGGAATTTCCTCTGTAGTATTTAGGAATTCCTATCCATTTTAAGAAAGTACGAAATTCTGATTGGAAACGGGTAGAAGAGCGATTTGAAAAGCGTCTCAGTAGTTGGAAGGGCAAATACCTTTCAGTTGGGGGAAGACTAACACTCATCAATTCAGTGTTAAGTAGTCTTCCGATGTATATGATGTCCTTCTTTAGGATTCCTAGAGGTGTTCTTAAGAAGCTTGATTTCTTCCGATCTTGTTTTTTCTGGCAAGGGGACGAAAGTAAACGAAAATATCGTCTTGCAAAGTGGAATATTCTTTGTCAGCCCAAAGACCAAGGGGGATTTGGGATTCATGACTTAAATGTTAAGAACATTGCGCTTCTGAGTAAGTGGTTGTTTAAGCTTTTATCAACAGATGGTACATGGCAGCAGCTTCTTCGAAATAAGTATCTTGTGTCTAAATCGTTGGTACAAGTTGAGTGGAAACCAGGAGACTCGCATTTTTGGACCAGTTTGCTGAAGGTTAAACGGAATTTCCTTCGCTTTGGTTCCTTCCAAATTAATAATGGAACTCAAGTGAGATTTTGGGAAGACAACTGGCTTGGCAATTGCACTTTAAAGGATCAATATCCGGGGTTATATAGTATCACAAGGAAGAAACACATAACTATTGTTGACGTTCTCAGGTCTCCTCAACCAAACATTTCTTGGCGAAGATCATTGATTGGAACTAAATTAGTACAATGGAATGATTTGCTTTCACGCATCGCTAATTTACATCTAACGCATGATGAGGACGAATTTCGCTGGAACTTGTGCCAATCTGGGCAATTCTCGGTGAAGTCTCATTATTTGGCGTTGATGAAATGTGATGTCCCTAATCTGAATAAGCGTTTATGGAAGTTAAAAGCTCCAATGAAAATCAAAGTGTTTCTATGGTATCTTCGAAGAGGGGTTATTTTGACTAAGGATAATCTGGCCAAACGCAATTGGCAAGGTAATACAAAATGTTGCTTTTGTCACGAAACGGAGACGATTAAGCATTTGTTCTTTACTTGTCGATTTGCTCGTATGGTATAGGGATTCTTGTATTTCGCTTTTGGTATTGCTCGACCTCTCAGTGTATCCAATATGTTTGGAAGTTGGCTAGGTAGTTTTGCGAAGGGTATTAAAAGTGTTGTTTTACTAGGGGCAGCAACCATTTGTTGGTCTATTTGGTTAAACAGAAATGACATTGTATTCCATAAGAAATCCAATTCATCTCCTTTGCAGGTTATTTATGCTACTTCCCATTGGCTACGTACTTGGGTTGTACTACAGAAGTCGGACTTGCGGGCTTTTATGGTGGAAGCTGTGCTCCGGTTGGCACAGGTGGCCAAGGATTTCTTCTCCCAGGCGCATGGGTGGCGGTGTAGTCTTCGCATTGACAGTCACTAGAGTGTGTGTGTGTTTTTTCCCTTTTTGGTGTTAATTGTTTTCTTTGGGCTGTGTGTTTCTTGTTAAGCAGAGGCCGGAAGAAATTTCAAGAACTTGTATCTTCTCGATGTATTGCTCTTGAAATTAATAAAAGCTTCCTTTTTCTAAAAAAATATCAAAATACTAGTTAGACATTTAGACGTATTTTTCACACTTCAGATGCTTCTTTTCTGGAGAGAGGCAGGAATCAGTCATCACAGTCCGTTCCAAATCAGCCAAAATAATAAAAGGGATGCCAAAGCTGCTTAGATGAGCTCATAGATTTGCATATTGCAAATTAATGGGAAATATTATCAGAAATATAAAGAATCAAAATGTTCAAAATAAAAATAATGAGTAGTACCAAAAAGCACAACAGACAATACTGCGCTTGGGAAGATGATGTGCCATGTGATATGATATGCCATCTTAGTGTAGGAATGCCACATTAACAGGTCACGGCATTTCCCTGTTTGCTTAAATAAAAAAATAAAGATGTAAATGATTTGGTGGATGTAAAAATATCAGAAAGTTCCATATGAGCAGTCAACAGATTTTTACCAGGCGACTTAAGTGGTCAGATGTGGTAAAATCATGCAGGGGCATGTGGCATGCGAAATAATTCCAATGATTTTGGTCGCACTTTCACATTTGAAACAGACCTAACAGTAATGAATTGTTTCTTGAAATTTGACAAAGTTCCAACTTCCAAGATAGGACAAATATCAAAATACTGCAAAACAATACACCTAATGAAATGAGATGGGCAAAGATAATTCCTCAAAGAACATCACTCCCAGTTTCGTCATTTATGTGCAAAAGGATCAGCTACTAACAAATCATGGGCATGTTTGATGTTTGTAAAATCGTTGCAGTTTATGGCCACCGTGAAATCAAACCGAGCTTCTCTGGAAGGCCTGTTGTCCAGCTTGAGACGCATTTGCTGATTTTCAATCCACTTCTCAGTGGGGCGTGGCCATGGTGGGAACTCAAGTCTCATAAGCTCTAGCACTCTTGCATTCAACACAAAGAACATGGCGAAGTCAACATGCGACTTATTGCCACGATAGTTTGTCAGTGCTATTTTCTTGAGATGGAGGTTAAGGCACTCAACAGGATCCAGCAGGGGCTTACGGCGCCAAACATTTTTCTCCACGGGCATTAATGTCTACAAAAGCAAGCCATGCAAAATATTTCAACAGTTTCAGAACAAGATTCACACAATAGTACCAAAAAGGTAGTCAGACACTATGAACTACAAGAATCCACCTCGATGTACAGCTTCTCCAAGCAGGGAAAGCATCTCATGAAGTCGATAACCATATCCAGACAAAGACTAGGAATGTTGAGAGACAAAACCTTCACATTGAGCATCACCCTTGTCAAGCTAACAGCACGTATTTCCTGAATGAAGCACAGAAAACAAAGTACAAGAGAGCATGATAAGGGAAAGAGCTTATAAGCCTCCTGAAGGTGGGAAGAACGAAGGCTGCAGCTACCTGATCGAAAAACTGTGGTGCCAACCTCAAGTCTGCGTATGTGATCGGATAAGCAGCCCAATGTCTCCAAGTTTGGTGCCGCAATTACTGAGATGCGCAGGGACCCCACCCCCCAATAGGTAGTTTGAAGAATGAAAAATCTTTGAAGACAAGGAGCGTCCTGAATGACGAGTTCCTCCAGCCCGTGCATTCGCCGATCAACACCCACACCGATGCTTCGTATTATCGGGGAGCTGATCCAGACGCGAGGGCAGCCGCTATTGCAGTTCAGCAGCAAGTTGTGCAGGGTAGGGCAGCCGGCGAGCATGGCGCGCAGGGTGCCCTCCGAGATGGTGACCTCCTCAAGTGTGAGCTGCTCGAGAGTCGAGCCTGGGAAACAAAGCGTGCTGGCTGTATTGTCGGAGAGGTGGCAATGGGCGGCGATGGTCGCGACGCGGAGGGTGGACGAGAAGCGGAAGGCGGACGGTGGCGGCGGTTCAAGCCGGTTGCCGTAGTGGAACTCCAGCTCCTGGAGGTTGTCGAGGGCGGGGGATCAGAACCAGCCGTCGAAGGTAGCTGGACGGTCCATGAAGATGCTGAGGTAGACGGAGTGGTTGGAGAAGCGGCGGCCGGGGCCTGGGTGGGCGGAGAGGATGCGAGAGATGAGGTCGACGGTGACGTTCAACATGGCCGGGGGACGACGGAAGTCGAGGTTGAGCGGGGCGGAGCGCCAGAGGTGGCGCCACCGGGAGGAGATGACCTTGTAGTCACACACACGAGCACAGTCTTCACAGGTAGCTAGCACTTTCATATGGAAGAGCAAAACACAGAAGGCTTTGGCACAACACACCTAGTGCCTCTCTTATTGCTCCTTGTTAATTAACAGCCAAATACATGATTAAATAGGCACAACGCCTAACAGCCACGGCTCGCACGTCTCCAACCTGCCCACGTCTTCCGGCCGGCCATGCGCCCACGTCCTCCGCGCGGAGTAGCTCTGACGACTCGGCCATGCACACCTTGCGGCTACACGTGCCCCTTGCGAACTTCACTCCTGAGGACTCGGCTCCACTGCACGCCTGACGTGCTGATCACTCCATGCAACGTGTTGCATGCAAACTCCACTAATCAACTACACTAATGCATGTTCTAAGAAACTAACACATGCATGCACACCTCGTTTAACTATCAACTAAAACAAATATGTATGCAACCTATCTTCTAGCTATGATGCACAACTCCATAAAAACTTATACAACAAGATTAATTCCTAACAATCACCCCCTTAATCCTATTGTCTTTTATTTTGAGCACCTCCTCGTTGATCTTCAAAGTAGTGCTGGCTCCTTATCCGCATCAGCGAGAAGTGCCTCCTCCTTCTTCGGCTTGTGGCACTCCCGAGCTAAGTGCCCGTATTCTTGACAATTGTAACAACGCGCCTTCGATATGTCGTAGGTGCTCTTCTTCTTCCCAAAGCTTGAACTGCCATCCTTGTTCTTGTACTAGACTCCCATTGAGCACGAGTGAGCAGAAGATGTCCGTCATTGTTGTCGCTGTCATGAATGCGCACACGCTCCTTGTACGCCTTGAGCCGTCTGACCGTTTCTTCCACCGTCATTGTCTTCATATCCCCAAATTGCTCGATGCTGGAGACAATCTGCAGGTACTTGTTAGGAACAGTTCGGAGAAGTTTTTGCACGATGTAGCTCTCCTCCATCTTGTCGCCAAGGCCACTAATTTGATTGACGAGAGTCGTCAATCTCATGGCGAAGTCATCTACCGACTCCATGTCCTTCATGCGCAAACCCTCGAACGCACTTTTGAGGGTCTATGCGCGCACCTCCTTGACACAGTCAGCACCAATGTACATGCTTTTCAGTGCCTCCCATGCTTCTTTCATCGTCTTCTCGGCCAACATGAAGAGCATCTCATCGGGGATCCCTTGGTAGATGGCCGCCAATGCCATTTGGTCCAAGCGCGTGTCAGTAACACCGGGCTCAACAGCATCCCACAGCCTTGTGCCTTCATGTATACCTTCACCTTGATAGCCCAAGCAACATAGTTGCTCTTGGAGAGCATTGGATATTGCAAGGACACAGCTCTTTCCCTGCTCAATGCTCTCTCTACCAACGGCAACTCGCAGCTGCTGCCGCTGCCATCATCGTTGATGTGCACCTTGGGTGGAGCTAGTGCCGGCGTCCTGTCGCCGTCACCACCGAACATGGCTCTGATACCAAGTGTAGTCAGACACGCGAGCACAGTGTTCACAAGTAGTTAGCACTTTCACATGGAAGAGCAAAACACAGAGAAGGTTTTGGCATATAACACACCTAGTGCCACTCTAATTGCTCCAATTGTTAATTAACAGCCAAGTACATGATTAAGGGATTTGATAAACATCAACCAGATGTTTTTTTGGTTGAAATCACCCAAATCTAGAACTATTGGATCATTGTTGAGATTCGGGAGTATCGATTACATCCGATCCTATGATTTGATCTAACGGCCCGGTGAATTTGGATCCGATCCTATGATTTGATCCAACGGCCCGGTGAATTTGGATGTTCGGGAGTATCGATTACATCCGATCATATGATTTGATCCAACGGCCCGGTTAATTTGGATCCGAAATCCAATGGTTCTAGATTTGGGTGATTTCAACCAAAAAAACATCCGGATGATACCTATACACTCCCCATGATTAAATAGGTACAACGCCTAACAGCCATGGCTCTCACGTCCCAAACCTGCCCGCGTCTTCCGGCCGGCCATGCGCCCACATCCTCCACGCGAAGTAGCTCTGACGACTCGATCACGCACACCTTGCGGCCACACGCACCCCTTGCGAACTTCACTCCTGAGGACTCGGCTCCACTGCACGCGAGACGTGCTGATCACTCCGTGCAACATGCTGCATGCAAAGTACTCCACTAATCAACTACACTAATGTAGGTTCTAAGAAAATAACACATGCATGCACATCTCGTTTAACTATCAACTAAAACAAATATGTATGCAACTGGCCTATCTTCTAGCTATGACGCACATACAACTCCATACAATCTTATACAACAAGATTAATTCCTAACAGACCTGCGTGCGGGCGGCGTCCTTGGTGGGGAGGTGGGTGATGATCTCGCGGAGTATGTCGTCAAAGAGGAGGCTGATCAGGTCGGGGCCTTCTTCACCACCAGGAAGCGGTTGTTGGCTCCCTTCCCCTTCTAGTTTCCTCTTTGCTTGACCACCGGGGATGGTGTCCATGGCGGCAGTTAATTCGAATTTTCTTTGTCCTTTTCTTTGAAGAATGGTGGTGGATTGAAATTGGAACGGGAAATGTGGGGATGGCCCAAACAAACCCCACAAGTGTATTCTCGAAATTTTTTTAATAATACATTTTTTATTCAAATTACAAAATATACCTCGAATAAAAAAATTACAAAAATATACCTATGTCATCATATGGTCGGGCGACGAGATCACAAAGCACAGAAAAAACTGACTCAGCACTGGCGTGGCCTCTCTTTCGCCAAATAAAATGGAGATAGGTCTCTGTTGCCCAATTTGGCAACATATTTCTGTTACTGAATGGTTGGGCGATAGAGACCCTCAACCAAATAAATTGTAAAAATTATTAAATTTTTTTGGAGGAAATTAAATTTATGAGGAACATTTTGCCACTAATTTCATTCAAAAATTCGTTGTAACTTGTGAGCATTAATTATTGAAAGTTAGTGTTATTTTGATAGTTGCTAGAATTTTAGAGTTCAAACTAGGTTCAATAAATTAATAAAATTTCATATTTATCAGTCATAATTCATGTAGTATTTTATAAAATTATTATTCAGTTTCTTTTGGTTGACAAAAAATTCAAGTTTCACTGTTCCTCATTCTTTTTCGATGTGCGATAAATTTGATGACAAATCATAGTAAAATATCGAATAAAACATTTATATTACAAATTGCAATAAATACAACAACTACCATAGTATGGCATGTGAACAACACCAAAGATACAGAAGGAATTCATAAAACTGGGATACAACATAGATACATGCCTCTAGTGAAGGACTAAGTCATAAAACCATATATTCTATGGCCATGGTTGTTGGAATAGGGTATGGTCAAATGGACAATAATTATCTATTGGTTCATGACGGGGTACTACATTTGGATACCTGATAGGGCTTAATGTAATATCATCGTCAGGATTCAGAGGACTCCAGGGACGCAAGGTTCGTGGCCTAGCTAGCATAAAATCATCGTCATCGTCATTTGTACGGTTAGGATGTACCCCTTCTTCAGTGCTGTTTGGACGTCATCTTGCATTATTGCTGGAATGGCATGTTGTAATAGTGCTTAAATGGTTAGTTCTGATATTGCTTGAACGTCAAGGTCTAGGTGACGTGAAATCATCATCATATATCATCGTCATCGCCATAGTCAGGAGCAAGCCCTCCTTTTGTGGTAGTTGAATGTCCTCTTAAACTTTCTGCTGCAACAATGATAGGTGGACCTCTATCCCTCCAGTTAAATCATCTTCTGCGTCTTCAACATGCATCACACCCCCACTGAATAGATTGCTACGAATTCTGAGATATCTTTGTTCAGCAACTCTTCATCCTCCGAAAATGACTAACACACAAGACAAGTATACGAAGTAGTGAACTTTTGAATGATGCTAAAAAGATTGGTACGAGGAATAAATATGAAATAACTAACCTTAATATGCTCTGCATACTGATCAGACAGCATTAGTTCCCTATAAGATATGGTAGAGAAACCTGTAATAAGGGTGATCATGTAGGGGAACGCGGTATGCTACGCTAGCACAAATTAAAATTTCTACCGCATAACCAGAAAAGCTACTCGCAAGAAAGGGATCACAGATTGGATTACTACTAGACGTGCAGTTGCGGAATCCTTCGCGCGTTGGTGTAGTGGATCGTCCTCGCCGCGGATCGTCCTCGCCGTGGATCGTCCTCACGCGGATCGTCCTCACGCGGATCGTCCTCGCTGCGGTTCGTCCTCGCTGCGGTTTGTCCTCACCACGCCGCAGTAGCAGCAGCGTCACCACAGCAGTCCACACGTCCCGGGATGGAACGCCGTGCGTCGGTGTGCAAGCACCGTGTCGCTCGGCAAGGGCAATGAGAGGTGGAGGCTAGGGTTCTAGACGTGAACAACAACATGCACGCCTACCCTTCCCCTCTCCTTATATAGCCACGCGACGAAACCCTAAGCCAGGGCCCATCAACGCGTTAAGCCCACGAGGTCCATTAATTACGATCCAATCCGACTAATCGCCCCACCGCTTAAGTGTGTGACCAGAGGTTCATGTACATTTGGACATAGATTCTAAACCCTTTTTCCAATCCAATAGCCGGTAGTGGTTCATTGCGAGCATGCCAACTCCCAAACGCATATGATCAAATCGAGATAGAACCTTTCAAAAGTACTCATGTAATAATCCATTTGCCAAACTATATGAAGATCGAACTCAAGGCAGAAGTATGTCATCCTTTGATAGTTCAATCCATCTCTTGTATCCGTGATATATTAATAAATTGTGATTGACTTCTCAATCACGGCATGGCCATGCACTTCCTTAATCATATCACACGAGTGGCCTAGACATATATCTCCGTTAATCGGAGTGGCAAATTCCATCTTGATCGCTCACTTCCCTCTCGCATGTTTCATAGCAAACATGAAAGCTACCTTTATAACTATCCGGTTAGGAAATAGCGTTTGGTGGCCCCAAGGTAAACTATTACACATGTAGGGAATGTGACAATCTCAGGTCTAAGGATCATACATCCACTATGTATGAGATGCACTGATGACACATAAGAATGTAACATTCTCGCAATGTCCCATTGCGGGTCTATCTAACCCATGTTCTTCATCATGAGTTCACAGTGTATTGATGATATCTCCATATCCTATGATCTATGAAATATAATCATCGATCAATACATGTGCTGATCTATTCATCATTGTCCTATACGATGATACCGATCAGAGATACTTACAGAATTATATCAATAAGTAGAGAGTTTCATAAGCAAGTCACATACTTGCTGATCAATATAATGATATACATTCATTGGACCAATAATCATATTATTATTCATAAGCATAGTCATGTTACAATCATCTATATGACTGCCTCAAGGGCATAACACCAACAGATCAGCTAGTTCACACACCCTTAAATACCTTTAACGCCACCATTGCAAGTGTGCCTTAAGGTCATCGGAGGTCATAAGGTTCAGGCCAGAGGTTGTCACCTTATGCCTCGATAATGTCAGACACCACTCTTGCAATTTGAACACCACTTTACTTAGGTTCTCCTCCTTGAATAGATCATACTTCCCATTACGCATAATTTTCAACGTGTAATGAAGAGCTACGCTGCTCATATCAAGTGTCCAAGAGAATGCTCTACTTGAGAATCTAGCCATGGTGAAGTGTGAGTAGGAGCTATGTCTGTGTACGGTTTGTCCTTTTATAGTCTCCAAGGGGTGGTGTATGGACTAAATGTTGAAAGGTAACATTCAAACGTGCAGGGGGACTGCAAAACGCTGGAGTATGTAGTCAAGTTAAGCTGAAAAGGAAGTCATGCATGCAAGATCTTAGTACTGACAAATATACAGTGCAATAAGTGGTCAATTTAGAGTTAAAAGTAGGCAATGAGTGGTCACTTCAGATTGTGCAGTGTGCAGTTAGTGCGTATTGAGTGTACAAATGGGACTTTTGTACCATGCAGTGAGTAGTCACATTGGATTCTATTGTGTGTAGCAACGGTTTATTTTAGACTGATAAAAGTTTTCAGCGAGTAATTATTGCATCGATATTAAAGGGTGGTCCTGAAGGATCTGCATTGACAGCCTGACAAAGCTGATGGTAGAGTGTTGTCAAATCACCTAGAAAAAGTTTAAAGCACTAGGCAGAGTGTTACAACTTGTCACCACAAAGGTGATGGATGCTTTTTTTGACAACTCATCCTAACAAAGCTTCTACGTGTGACTTATGTAATCGGCCTAATAGAACTACACACCCACGAGTTGTCTAATTGCCCTAAAAAAGCTGATGCGAGGGAGCGAAATGTGCAATTTCATCTTCACAGAGGCTATTTTCTAAAATAAGAAAATGCAACAGGCTAAAACTATATGGTTATATGGTGATTCTTGCGTTGCAAGTATTTTGGTTAAAGTCTTTTAAACTCAACTATTCATACAATATGGCTCTAGTAATGTTATCATTTAGGGTATTAGCGTTAACAGAATTTATATGCTAAGCAAATTGTAAACAAGATATTTTCTACAATATGGTTATCCATATACCAAAGTGTATTTCTAGACTGATCCCCTAAAATTTTTGTACAGACAGGTTATTTTGTGAACAGCCAAAAAAGCATAAAAGTTTTAGAATCTGCGCATCTCGTGATCGTTAGGGCGTTTGAGTTGGCAGGATCTAGATGCAAAGCAATTTTAAATATGATCTTTTTCCAGATTATGGTAGTATATATATCAAAGGGTGTTTCTGGGTTATTCCTCCAAAATTTTTCATTTAAAAATATTATTTTACGGGCTACCAAAAAATATTAAGTTACCATGCAATTTACACAATTGCAGTTTACTGTTCTTTCTAAGTTTGTGACTGCACCGTATAGAATATTTTAACTATTTTTAAGGCATTAGTATGGAATATTTTAAATAATAGTATTCTTTAACCAAATAGAAAAGTTCGTACAACATATCTAGAACGGATTAACTAAATTCATAAGATAAAAAATACCAACAATCCGAAACATAAGAAACTACTGCCAGCCCAGTTTTAGGGCTGCTCGTCGTGGCTGGGCAGGCCTCCTATGAATCTAACCATGTGAGTATGTCAACTGCATCAGTGCGCAGTGGGCCCTCTATGGTCTAGCTGGAGGTGTCATTTGAGAAGGCTGCATCAGTGGTGGTGCTCCCTGCAACTGTGATGGTCCAGGCTCATCTGCATCAACGAAGTACCTCGACACACCATCGTTGAGGTCATAGTCCGTGTGAGCTGGATCATCAGGCTGCCCCTCACAGTCATTAGGTGTAGGTGAAGTTGTAAATAGGAACCACCGTGTTTGTGAGCCTGTAACAAATGAAGAATTATTGAGAGTATTTAAAAAATGATTGAAAAAATATGGAAAGTATGATTAAGTACTCACCTTCGGCGTGAGCAGCTTGACCTGCGTGTCCAGCAGCTGACCCTCTCGTAACCGGTAGCGTGATGGTGGCATGAGAGGCTGTAGTATGGGAAGATGTACTTGCAAAACCCCTACCTCCTCTAGGCAGCATGCCGTGAGCCACATCAGGAGACTAGCTGCATCCCACCACCTCGAGGATGCGTCTCGAGCTCTTCCGAAACCTCGCAAAGAAAGAGGTCACCACCTATCTAATCAAGTCAACCCTGCTGGTTAGACGAGAAAGGAAGCTCCCTAACTCCTTGTAGTACTGGTCTAGCACATCAATTTGGAAAATACATTACAAATTTGTTAGCACAGTTACCAACTGAGTGTACACGAGATCATAGATAGGACGCAACGTACTGTGCTATGCAGAGCCGAGTCCGTATAGGCGGGATACAGGTCCCTCACCCTGGGAACATGTCTAGGAGGATCGGGATCGACATGTACCAAACCAGATGATATGGGAAGTGTACCACTATTAGTAGTTGTGGTATGTCTGCAGGTCGTATGCCGCATCCTTAGCATGGACATCGTCTAGGGCTCCTCCCCACTCCTAAACCCATGGCGCCATACATATGTGCCAAGAGGTGGCCCAATGCACGCCCTTCCTAATCTGGCTATGGATAAGAAATAAATATACTATTATTAGATGGCATTACACGATAATAATTATAGAACATCGATGCAGGGAACTTATGTGTGGACGCCGTATGGGACCACACGGGCGACCTGGACTAGGAATTGTTGTCATAGACCGAACTGCCTCATCACTCGATGGACAGCGTAGCCCTCGACCTGGACGTCGAACAGGAGGAATCGATGTGTGCACTAGTATGCCTCATCTCGTGTGCATAAGGTGGACGACCCACTCATCACACGTAACTGCACCTCTGCCTTTGTGTACGGCGTCCAGCATACATGGTCATCGGTGAGATGGTTGAACATAGCGATGAACTACAGGTAGCCCAGCTAAACCATCATGTGTGCCAACCTAGGCTGTAGTGACGATATAAAAATTAACACAGAACGTTACCATTAATACTCACAAATGTTAAAGTGAAAGTTTCAAAATCATGATTGCAATATCTTACCCATCGGTGGCACCAGATGGTACTCATGGTCGGAGCATCAATGTCGTCATCACCTGCATGTACAAGAGGCTGCAGGTCGATGTCGGGCCACCCGATCTGGAACCTCTCGTATGCCCATAGTTTTATAAGCAGTGGACATCCTGTGAAGGTCGAGCCGTCGACGATCCGTCTACAACCATCGCAGAGCATACGGTACGTGGCACACAGCACGGCCAACCCCCAGGAGTACTGCAGCACAGCGTTAAGGGGTGCGTCTGCAATCACCCTCATGAACTGGATGAGGTGCCTATCCATGCTATCCCCATGGGAGCTCGTGAACATGCACCTACTAGACAGTCACAACAGGTACGCCTCCAGGTGGCAGCTCACCCTCACCTCATTTGCAGGCTCGACGATGTGCTCCGCCTGTAAATTTAAGCTTACGTATTAGTTTAACCAGTATATGCACAATTAAGTTTTATAAGTTAGTTGCATACCACGAACTGTGAAAGACACCTCAGTGTCGGACCATGTGTACTGGTGAAGGGTTGGTACACAGCAGCTGGTAGCACACCTTGGACCACACAAGTAGCTCTTGGTGCTATGTCAGGTCGATGTCCTGGGGCACCACTAGGTCACCAGCAGTCGGGAGTCCGAGGAGGTACGAGACATCCTCCAAAATGATAGCCATCTCCTCGACAAGTAGATGGAAGGTGTGCATCTCCGGCCTCCACCGATCCACCAGAGCGGTGAACAAGGACCTGTCGAACGGGAACTAACAACCCACGTCCCGTCCTTGCACATCGTCGTGCACCACCTCCACCATCTAGGCGAGTGGCAGCAATCCTGATGCTCGAAGCCTACGAAACAAAAATATGAAATTAATATCAGCACCGCTCTAATTAATTAATATAAATTATGATACTACAGCAAACATATTTAGAAATTTAAAGAATAATATGTTACCTGGGGATCCAACGAGGATCGAGTGTCCAAAGCTTCTGCGGTGTCCTCAATTGTAGTACGTCGAGCTCCAGAGGATCCTGTCTCTCCTCTGGAAAAACAGTGGTGAAATGGGCATGGTGATGACGATCAACGATTGGATCTAGGAACTCAAATTGCCAGTCGTCATCTCCATCCTAGTGAGCCATACCTGCAAATTACAAAAATGAAAGTTATAATTAAAATGCATATAGTAACAAATACGTACAAAAAACTATACAAGGATCATAACAATATATAGAAACACATTCGTACAAAAAAAATTACAAGCATAATAACAATATATAGAAACAAATGCGTACATCATAACAATATATTGAAACAAATGCGTACGAAAAACTATACAACCAACATAACAATATATCGAAACAAATTCCAATAATTTATTAAGCCATAACACTCATAACTACATGCAACTTGCTTACGACTAGATAAAAAACAAAGTTCATACAACACACATTACATCAATGAAATATGAATTTGACATATAGCATATGATAATTCAAACAGCTTCTCTGGTAGTATGATGATGTCGTCCCTCATGCCTTGTAGACAACGATCCCTTCCCCGCCGTTGGGTAACCATCTCCTCCTTCATCTTCTTCATTTTGTGGCTAGTAGTTCTTATGTCCTGTTTGATTGCATAATGAATATTTCTTCATGCACTTACCAACTTCAGACTCATTCATGTCATTTTCTGATACGCCTTATTTTTTAACGCCCTACTTTGCATGTTCTTGCATCAAAATCAGAAACCTAGAACCTTTCATTAACACTAGGAGTTGTGGTGAAAGAACCAACAACACCATAACCATAAAGCTCCTCACTCCAAGTTGCCATCACCTTTACCTTCGTAAAATATTCAGATAGATATGTATTGGGTCGCATTCCAAAACGCACATACGACTATCACATGAGAGCATGGTCTATGCAAAAGGTGGGGTTTGTTACACGAGCATTTGCAGTCAGCTTATAATATGCACTCTTGGGTGATAACCTTCTAGTTGGTTCCACGCCATCCTTTATCCCTACATGTCATCTTGATGCACAGTGTTCTCGCATCTACTTTGATAGCTCAATGCTTGGCCACCTTACTCCCACAGCACTCTCTCAACAATTCCTACCAACGGGAGACACCTCATCCCTCTCATTACCCAGTTGTACACCTCTACCAAGTTAGTCGTCATGACACCATATCTAGCACCATGTGTGTCATATAACAGTGACTACTTCTTTTTCAGATCGTGCTTTATCCAGTCCGAGAAACATTTGATTGGCCTTTGCCTTCGACGATGATTTGTCGCCTCATCTTTTGTTGGTAGAGGGAATAGAGGCTCCGCCTGCTCCTATGTTTCACTACTACTAGCCTTGTCCGTCTACTCCTCTTTGTGTTTTCTTGTTAGCTCATTAAGATTCTACCATAGAGTACGGAACTTACTCGCTTGGTTTTGCTTACATGGTCTCTTAACATGTTCACCAGTTCCTTGTTCTTGAATTGCTTATAGAAGTTTGCACCCAAATGCCTTATACACCATTGGCTCTGCAAGTCATGCTAGGGAAATGGCTCCTCTTCCCTTGTTTGCAACTGTTTGATAGTACTAAGCAAACTAGCATGCATGTCATGTAGCATGTACAAATTTTGACGAGTTTTCACCACCCCGATCTTCAAGTTCCATAAGAACCACAGCCAACTCTCGTAGTTCTCGCTTCCTACAAAGACAAAAGCAACAAGCAGAATCTGGTTGTTTCCATCAATACCCACAGCTGTCATTATTTGCCCTTTGTATTTTCCGGTCAAGAATGTGTCGTCCAGGCACAACAATGGACAACAGTGATAAAGCGCCTTAATGCAAGCTCTAAATGCAAAGAAAACTCTCTTCAGATGCTTCTTGGTGGGCCACTTGCTGGACAAACAGTCTTGATAATCATAATATGTGCCAGGATTTCTTCGCTGAATACAACTGAGTAGTACAGATAGATTATGGTATGAGTCTTCAAATTTCCTGAACCTAATTTCTAAAGCTTTCTACTTCGCCCACCATGCCTTCCCGTAACTAATTATGTACTGATATCTGTTCTCGATTGCTCGGATAATAGCACAGGGCTCAAAATTAAGATTCTCCACTATCTCTAGGAACATGATATTCACGACATACCCGGCTGATAGATTCCTGTGAGCAATTAGGTTTTTCTCAGTCATATAACTATGCTGCTCAACCTACGAGCATAGATAGTGGGTGTCCTATTTGGGTTTGTACGCGTGCACTCTCTAGGGACACCCATAGATCTCGCACACCACGTTGTAGCAGGCTGGGGTGGACTTCTTAACCCTGAAAGTCCTTCTTACTGATAAAGCCCAATCTTTCATAGCATCCTGCATTGCCTCTTTTGTCGGATACATATTGTTAGGCCTAACCTCATTGTCACTATACTGCTATGGTATATCATTGCTTTCATTCACAATCAGCTTATTAAATTGATACGTACTCCAATCTGTTAGTACAAGTAGCTCCATACCTTTATCTTCCTCATCCGAGTCATCATCGTCTTCCACTTCTGTTCTAGTGTATTCATGTCTTCCTTTTCCATCCTTGCTATTATTTCCTTAATTTCCTCATCTTCGTATACTTGTCCTCGCGCTTCTTGTCCATTGTTTCCATCATCCTCCCCAACCTCAACTTGTTCACCACTCTAGCAAATGATGTCCTTGTTACATTCCTGAACATGTTGCTCATGGCTATAATACCAAATTTCGATGTCAGCATAATTGAACTTATTTTGAGATGCACTGCACTCACCGACGTCCAACTACTGCTATGGGCAACAATCCTATCATATGCTAGCACTAAAAACACCCGATACCATCCACATTGCTCCGCCTCCCTCACATATAACCTCTACGATGTAGTTCCCTTCACCTCAACTAACTCCTAATAAACAGGATTATTTCACATACTACAAAGGCAAAATAACTTCAGCTGGCACTTTTCTCGTTTCATCCGAAAAGTATAATACAACCAGTTCAACACAGAAGAAAATGAACGCTCTTCAACCCTACTTAAATTTCTGTCCACATACTGAAAGTTACTCAGATCCGCACCCTCTAAACCATACATGACAACCCCTTCTCCATAATAGATTCTAAATAGAACTCATTCTAACATATCTGCGGACCCATTCATTAACCCACAAATTAATTACTTTTCGTAAAAAATTCTGTGACACCTAACATAACTATATCTATATGCTCAAAAAATATCTAGATCTATCTGCAAAAAAATAACTATATTCCTAACAATATATATTTATCTAGATCTATCTACATTCGTAAAAGTATACATCTCCCTATTTCTATTTGAAAAAACATCTACACTCCTAAAAATATATATCTATGGACTTCTATCTATAAAAAATATCTATATTCCTAGAAATATATTATTATTCCTAAAAACATCTACGTACAAGTATTTGTATAAACCAACTAAATTACTAAAATATACAAAATCTATCTGTAACCTCTAAATTGAACTAGATCTAACATTTTTTCTATCCTACCATGATTTATTGCGAAACAAAATAAATAGAAAAAATTACCTGCACAAATGTCGCACGGCTACAAATTTTTTCTCCTCTTCTTTTTTCTCTCATCTCCCTCCCTCCCTTTTTCTCTTCTCTCCCTCCAACTCCTGCCTTTTCTTTTCTCTCGGACTAGGCTGAAATGAGCTCGCGTGGCTGCAGTTCACACGCCACAATTTAAGTAGCAAACCTCTGTCGCCAGTTGGTTTGGTGACAGTGTCGCCAGTTGGTTTGGCGACTGAGGCGCGCACTCCCTCAATCACCAAACCAATGGTCGATTTATTCTTTGTCGTCGTATCGTTTGGCGACAGAGGGAGCTAAAGCAGTTTCCTGCTTACGTGGCGTGGACGTGGATATCAGTCGCCCGTTCAAATAGAGACATGTGCCTCTGTCGTCATTTGAGCAGGCAATATTTCCCTCTCGTTTTCTCAACATGCGACAGAAGTATATTTTTGCAATTTGAATAAAAAATGTATTATTTTAAAAAAAATCTTGTATTCTCTGTGGTGCCAACACTAAGGGCCTGTTTGGAGGCCTATAGTTGGATTGAAAAACTGTTTTTAGTTTATTGGACTGTAAAGCAGTTATAGCAGGTGGATGTGGCTTTTTTGTTATGTCGTTTGGAAAACTGACTACCGTAGCTGTACCTTTTGGGGGAGGGGGCAACTGAGTGGAAAGGCATCAACCTAGTGAAGCACAACGCCGACCGAGCAGAGAGGTGACGTGGATGCGGCGAGGTGGGACGGCAAAGGTCAAGGAGGCAGAGCAAGCGAGGTAGGAGATAGTCGTGTGAAACCACAGCTGAAAAGCTCCTCTCCAATGACTGTAGCTTTTGAGGGTGCTTATGCTGTGGCTTAACTTCTCAGCTGCTTTGCAACCATGTTGTTTAAGAAGGATTTTGGCTCAAAACTAAAGCACAGCTCCCTCAAACAGCCCCTAAGGCACTAGTCACCGTGGCTAATTTGTAATTCTCCTCCCTCATCATAAATAGTTATCGTTTTAATATACATGTGGATGAAATTTTTAAAATTTGACTATCAATATTTTTAAAAATATTTGAATTAGATATATAAAAATCATATGTATAGATTTGTCTCAAAAGTTTATTCAACGTATTATAATTTTATTGAATTTTATAAATTTATTATAATAAAAATTAATAGTCAAAGCTATATTTTAGAGACTGTATATACAAAACGATAATTGTCGGTGATCGAAGGGAGTATGCTAGTATTTCTTTTCAAGCGCAATTTGGTTGGGAAGTAGTGGCAAATTCAATACCTTTGATCTGCATCTCAATGAACAATTTTTATCATTTAACATATTTTTAATTTATTTTTATTACGCTACCTCTCATAACTTTTATTTCTAAATTTAACCCTTTTGATTATATCATCACCTAGAGCATGGCAAAAAGTACTATTTAGCTTGCCACGCCGTGACACCGTCCATCTAGCTCTTCTTGCTACATCATTGCTGGTGACGTGATTAAACAACACTGCCACACTATTAGTGGTGAAGTAGCAAGATTTGGCTACACCGTGGTGACTGGCATAGAATTGTTATCTTGCCACGATACGAGTGGGAGCGTGGCCAAAAACATTACGAGTGGTGGCATTGCCCTGAAACCCGAGAAGCAACGAGACGAAGCACGGCATATTTGGTTGTGGGCAACAGAGATGGCCCTGGTAGCGGCATGATGCGATCTACAACTTGCTACCACTAGAAAATAGGTGATGCATAAGCATCGATTTTCCATTAAGAGGCCACCATCAACGGTGGGAGGAGACGAAGGGATTTGAGGACCAGGGGCGGAGGTTCATGGAGGTGGAAAGGACAAACAAAAGAGATGGATGCAGCGCCAGCTGTCTGCTGGGACAGGGAACACCACCTCCATGTCGCAACTGTCGAGAAGCGACTGGACCTGAAGAGTGTGTTAGAGATAATCTTTAACATATGTTAGTTAAAGAGATAAGATTGAGTTTCGGTTTTAAAAAGTTAAAACTCTGCAAGTTTTGTTTGAGTTTGTTAAAATTAGGAGTTTGGATTGCTATCCAAGATAGTATTTAATCTCTTGTATAAATAGCAATAAAAAAACTATAAAAGCTGAGCAGTTGCGAAGACCAATAAAAAAATTTTCCTAACTGTTCTAACAATTGGCCCATGGTGAGGTTTCTGTTTTTTCAGCTGAAGGATGTTCCTGCAGGTCTACTTTTTTCCTGTCGTTGCTGCAGGTTTTAGTTTGAGTTGGTTTTTTGTTTCAGTTTCCTTGGCCTATGGTTGGTGTGTTGCTATTGCTGGTGAGTTTGTATGAGCTTATCAGATGTATATCCAGTTTCAGGAATGGAACTAGGACATATGTTTTTGGATGTCCTGTTGATCTAAAAAAATATATTAAACTTTAGAATTTCTGGCAAATCACAAGTGTTATATATTGTATTTACTATATATTAAACTTTGAATATCAATCATTAGTAGATGTTCACTTCATTCTTAGACCCCCTCCTTTAGAAATTTCTGGCTCCGCTACTGCCTAGGACGGCACCCAAGGAAGCAAGCTATCCTTGCAAACGCGCGGGCTGTTTGAGCAGATCGAGATGGCTGCTTCAGACTTCGGCGCGCTCGTCTTGGACGCGATCGGCAAGGCGGTCGAGAGGCTACGGCTCTACCTGAACAACGACTACAGCAAGTACGAGGCCACCCTGAGGGCGCTCGACGTGGCGGAGGCGCAGCTCCGTGCGCTCCTGGTCGACGACCGCACGCGGCTGAGCCGGTTCAGGGACGACCCCGCCGTCCTGGCGGCCGGCGCCGAGTGGATGTGGCGGTTGGACCAGGCGACGAACGACCTGGAGGACCTCGTGCAGGACATGCAGGACACCGCGGCGACGGCGCGCTGGCGGTTGTGCGCGGCACCAGAGGCGGTGGCCAGGTGGCCACTACTACAAAACTGGGCATCACAACCGGGCTATTTGAAGCGGTTTGGTGCGAACCCGTTGTGATGTTCGCACCAGAAGCGGTTCGTATCTCAAACCGCTTCTGTATGTTGCTTTCTAGAAGCGGTTCTTGTCTCAAACCGCTTCTGATTTCCAGAAGCGGTTTGACACAAGAACCGCTTCTAGAAAGCAACATACAGAAGCGGTTCGTGTATCAAACCGCTTCTGGAGCCCTCCCGCCCAGCCCATTTAAACCCTTCTTCCTCCACGAGCCTGCAGCAGAGGTACATCGAACAGAGAAGGGCGGGCCAAGCACTGTTCTTGGGGAGGTGCTGTCCAAATTTTTAATCGGAGGTGATTAATTAGCTCCAAATTAAGTGTTTCAAGGTTAGTGACATCATGCCAACATCCTTCTCACTTAGATATTGCAATTTTTTTCAATGGATGTGGAGAAATCTTGAACTTTTTAAGCAAGAACATGCATGATCAAATTTACGGAGTTCTTCCCCAAAATATATTTTGTATGCTTGTTTTTGTTGTTGTATGAAGATGTAGGGTGTAGATATAGGTGCTTGTTACCTTTAGAATCTTAAATATCACAATAAGTTGGGGAGATCTAGGTACATTGCAAGGAAGGTAATCATGGTGTATGAAATAAAATAGAAAAAAATGTAGAACTATAAAAGAATAATTACAAAGGTAGAAAGGGATAAAAAAATTAGAAAGGTATGTTTTTAATTGTATGACGGTGTAGGTGGAGCTTTTTTTGTTGGAGAAGGAAAAATATGGTCATTAATTGTAGACTCAAGAAGAAAAAAATAATTACCAAGGTAGATTTAAGAGCTTATGAGCTATATATTTTTAAATGTACCTATAAGTTAGGTTATAATTTTTGTAACTAAATTTGTTATAATTTTAAATGAAATTATAACTTGGTGTAGATGAATCGGCAATGGATGTACAATGCGGACCGTCGCCGAGAGAGTTTATTGATGGCGTCGCGAGCTTTTCTCGATCTGGTCAGTTGCATTCTTGCCTCGAGCGACTTCATATGTTGTCCGTGTGTAGATTGCAAGAACGAGAAGGAGCACTCCCAGCAATGGCAAGTTATGAACCACTTGATCATGAGAGGTTTCATGCCAAACTATACTGTTGGACCAACCATGGCGAAGTTGAGGCGATTAGCGGAGAAGACGATGAAGAAGGCGAGGAAGAGGAAGATGGATTGAGCAAGATCCCTGGACGGCACGCATATCTTGTTCGTGGAAAAACAGTTGGTGACTTTGGTGATGATGAGCTAGACCAGATGCTACGTGGCGGAGAGGGAGACTACACAGATGAAAGATAGTTTGAGAAGTTTGGTAAGATGTTAGAGGACCACGAACTCCTTTGTACCCAAAGCGTAGGCGGGGACACAAAAAGCTGCGTACCACACTGGAACTCATGCAATGGAAGGCTACAAATGGTGTGTCAGATAAGGGATTCGATGAGTTGTTATCACTCGTAAAGAAGTTGCTTCGAAGATAACACTCTACCCGAATCTACATATGAAGCCAAGCAAGTCGTCATCCTTTGGGATTGGAAGTCTGAAAGATACACGCATGTCCTAATGATTGTATCTGTATCGTAATGAGTATGCCGATTTGGATGTTTGTCCAGTGTGCAAAGAATCACGGTATAAGGTGAAACGTGGCGATCGGTGAAATAGATGGAGAGCGTAAGAAGAAGAGACCTCCGCTAAAGTGTTGTGGTATTTCCTTCCGATCCCCGATTGAAACGTATGTTTGCTAACAAAGCGCATGCCCAGATGATGCGTTGGCACAAAGAAGAGCGTAAGGACGACGGATGCTTAGACACCTGCAGATGGCTCACAATGGAGGAAAGTCGACCGGACGTGCGGACTTCGCAGATGAGGTGAGAAACATAAGGTTTGGGTTGAGCATCGATGGGATGAATCCTTTCGAGAATTGAGCAGCAGCCATAGCACTGGCCTGTTACACTATGTATCTATAACATTCCTCCATGGTCAGTGCATGAAGCGAAAGTACATCATGATGCCGTTGTTGATCCAAGGCCCCAAGCAACCGGAAATGACATCGATGTCTCACCTGAAACCATTGGTTGAAGATCTTGTGACGTTAGGGAGGATGGTGCAAGGGTATGGGATGAGTACAAAAGGGAGTATTTCACCCTCGTGCTTTGTTATTTGTAACAATCAACGGCGCTCGCTCTCGGTAACTGTCCGCCTAACTATCAAAGGATATAGAGCTTGCATCCAAAGCTTAGATGAAACAGACGGCATGTACCGAAAAACTCTCGGAAGGTTGTGTACATGGGTCACCGTAGGTTTCTTCTTCTGAGTCACCCGTTCTTGGAAGAAAGGCAGAAATTTAATGGTCAACGGACCTTCGTGCAAGGCCTCGGCATCGTAGTGGGCCACGTGTGTTTGCTATGGTAAAGGATTTGAAAGTAGTATTTGGAAAGGGTCCTAGAAGCAAACATGTGCAGAATGAGGATGGTCAGGCACCCATGTGGAAGAAGAAGTCAATATTTTGGGACTTGCCTTATTGGGAAGTCATAGAGGTTCGTCACTCAGTTGACTTCATGCACATCACGAAGAATGTCTCGCTTGAACTCCTGCTAGGCTACCTAGATATGTACGGAAAATCGAAAGATACACCGCAAGCTCGGAAGGACCTTAAACTCTTGGGCGAGGAACGACTTACATCCAGAAAAAAGAGGAAAGGACAACATTACCTACATCCTGCGAGCTACACTCTAAGCAAAGAAGAGAAAAAAGCATGATAGAGTTCCCTGAGCAGTGTGAAGGTCCTTCCGGATACTCCTCCAATGTAAAGAGACTCATAAACACGAAAGAGAATAAAATCGCATACATGAAATCCCATGACCTGTCTTGTGTTAATGACACGCTTGCTCCCGAGGGTCGTGAGAGGCATCTTGCCCGAGTGGGTGCGTGGGACAATCACAAAGTCGTGTTCTTTTTTCAACGCGGTTTCACGAAGGTCATCAACCCGGATAAACTAAGTAAGCTGCAGAATGGCGTGGTACAAAGTGTGGTTAGTCTTGAGATGATCTTTCCTCCTGCATTCTTTGATATTATGGTCCATCTCACTGCTCACCTTGTCAAAGAGATAGGTATTCTCGGACCGTATATCGCACAACATGTTCCCTTTCGAGAGGTACATGAGTGTGCTAAAGAAGTATGTCCGTGAATCGTTCTCGTCCGGAAGGATGCATTGCCGAGGGTTATGGGACAGAGGAGGTGATTGAGTTTTGTGTGGATTACATTAATGATCTAAACCCGATCGGCGTCCTATATCACGCCATGAGGGAGGCTACGAGGAAAAGGACACTAGGAAGGAAAGCAATTGCATGCAATGATCTTCTTACATTTAAGCAAGCACATTTCACGGTTTTGATACAATCAATGTAGTGGCCCGTATGTCATTGAGCACAAGAGTATTCTCGCCGTGATTTCCGGGAGGTCCGAGGATTGGATTACCTCAAGCACTTGGATTCTTTCGGTAACTTGGTTACAAAACTACATCCTTTTGAAAGGGTCGGACAATGAGCAGTTAACGCTTGGCTCGGGACCATCTAGTGAAATCGTGACATTCAAGGTGCGAGATAAATGGTTACACATTCTACACGAGCCGGGATAACAAGAGCACCAACCGAATAGCGGTGTCCGTATAGATGCCAAGACAACAAAGGCTAGGTGGATACATATTATGGTTTCATAGAAGAGATATGGGAGCTCGACTATGGACCTTTGAAGGTCCCTCTATTTAAGTGCCAATGGGTCAAACTGACTTCAAGCGGCGTGAAGGTCGACAAATACGGTATGACAATCGTGGACCTCACGCAAGTCGACTCTGAGTCGCGAACCATTCGTCCTCGCGAATGATGTGAGACAGGTCTTCTACGTAATGGACATGTCAAGCAAACCTAAGAAGCAGAAGGACAAAGTATGTGACTACTTGAGATGTACAGATTTAAGTGTTGGGGGTGAGGTGTGTGCACTGCGACCTTGCAATGTAACTAGGAAAGTGTTGGGGTGAGGTGTGTGCACTTTGTAACTACAGATTTAAGTGTTGGGGTGAGGTGTGTGCACTGCAAACTTGCAATGTAACTAGGAAAGTGGCAATGATGTTCACTTTCTTTTTGTACTAGTAAATCGTGCAGTCTCCTACTCACTCTCTCTGCCTTCATACGCCTAGTCTCCTACTCACTCTCTCTGCCTTCATCGCCTAGTCTCCTACTCACTCTCTCTGCCAGTATGCCTAGTGCTAAAGTGCCAAAAGCATTTTTCAAAAATAAAGTGCTTGTATTATGAATTTTTGATTTTTGTTATGAATTCTACAAATTCTACAAATCCTCAAGTTTTTATTATGAATTTTTCAGATTTTTGTTATGAATTCTCCAAATTCTACAAATCCTCAATTTTTTATTATAAATTTTTCAGATTTTTGTTATGAATTCTACTAGTTCTCAATTTTTTAGATTTATTCTGATATTCTTTAGATTCTATAATTCTGATATTTTATTATGAATTTTTAGATTTTTGATGATTTTATGTTTTACCTTTTTACTTTTACCAAGATACCATTCCGCTTGTGAAATTACCTCTACAAGCGGTTGGAAATACTAACCGCTTGTGGAAGAGATTGTGCTTCCGGGCTAATATTCAAAATAATATGGTGCGGTTTAGGTTGACAAGATCTCCTCCCCCACTAGCTAGCGTGGTGCTTGAGTGCTTGATCGAGCCCGAGGTTCGATCCGCTCGCCCCTAGCCTTTCATTTTTTGTTAGGCACGTTTACAAGCGGTTCGTAATACCAACCGCTTGTAGAAGTCCTATATACAAGCGGTTGGTATTACCAACCGCTTGTAGAACTCTATATACAAGCGGTTGGTATTACCAACCGCTTGTAGAATCCTGATATAAGTAGTCCACACACCAATTTTCCTAAGTCCCCGCTCTCAGACCACAAAATTTCTAAGTCCCCGCGCGCTCTCTCCTGTGTAAGTATGTGTGAAATGTATATATAAGTATATGTGAAATGTGTAAGTATATGTCAAATGTCAAATTGTATAAGTATATGTGAAATGTCAACATTTTTTCCGAATATTATATTTGTTTTGTGGTGCAGAGCAAAGGAATTTATTACAATATGCTTGTGTTGTGTCTGTGATATGGTTGTTTATGTCAACATTTTTCCGAATTAGGATAGATGGAGCAACCAGGGGCGTGGTGACCCTACTTTCGATCTTGGGAGAACAGTTCTTGATGGACTTCATCATATTTGGGTAGCTAGCTTCTGCTGAGGCTAATGTTGGTTCGGTGAGGCCGTGGCGGCCGCAAATGATGAAGCTAATGTTGGTTCGGTGAGGCCGTGGTGGCTGCAAATTGATGAAGCTAATGTTGGTTCGGTGAGGCCGTTCGGTGCAACCGATAAACCATTGACGCTGAGCCACTGGTTCCGACGAGGATGAGGTATAGCCAGAACAATATAATCCCTGTGGACATGTTAATCAATCGCAATTCATTAATATAATACACTCTGACACGTTTATACATATGTTTGTGTATTTCAAGCCCCGTACATCGAGCAACCAACCCAGCCATCGGGGACCTAACAAGAAGCCATCCACAAAGCACGTGTTACGGACGTTAACAACGAAGGATGCGGTTGCCCTCTTTCGGCGCTTGGGCGTACAACAACGCTTGCGGTTATCACGTGAGGATCACGTCCCAATTAGCATCGAGAAAATGGGCGCGGTTCCTCAAGCTACCAAGGATATGCTCTGGAAAGATATTAAGGAAAATTTCACATTTCTGAAGGGAAGGAAGATAAGGCCAAGAAATTCACTTTGAAGAAAATGGCCACCATGTTTGAGCGTGGAAGGCGTCTCTCACCCGCAAGTATGTGCGAAGGAGAAAGACCCGACTACAACCAATTTCCTAAGTGGCGGATCACCGGAAGCATTCGAGGAGTACAAGCTATCAGCGAAGGCGAACCATGAGTCAAAAGAACAAGGCCAATTCACGAAGAAGAAATACCATCACCATCTTGGCACCGTGGTTACCTCAAGGTTTGTCGAAATTGGGAGAAGCGGGAAGAAGAATTAATGGCGAAGAACATCACACGGCTACCACTTGTGGGATCGCGCTGCCGCGAATTGGTTTATGGGTCACGGGGAGCCTTTCGGATGATGGCGACTTGGTGATGGCATCGAGTGCAAGAGGTGGTCAAAGGATTGTACAAACTGTCGAGCAGTCTGAGGTAGGTACGTTCATGCCAGATAGGGAGAATGACGAGCTAACACATGCCCTTCAAAACCCTGAGCACCCAGGACGGACACGAGGTATGGGCAAGCATACGCCGTGAAAGTACGGTTTCGCCAAAGATGTGGGTACGTATAGGAGCCGGCAGAGAAGCAAAACAAGAGAATCACATAAAGTGTACCAATTGGAACAAGAGCTCAGAGCAACCCAGGCTAGCATCGGCGAGCAAATTGCGCAACAAGTACAACTTGCCCTTAGCAAGCTTCAGGGACTAGGTCCGAGCAATCAGCCGGATGCCGGGATCAGCCCCTCCGCACGGTGGAGTAGCTGCGCGTCCACCGGGGCCCCTGAAGCGGAGAAATTGCTAGCCCGTTACCCGTGGATGACATAAGGGTTCGCGCCGATGTGAGCTACACGTCGATCTGCGTAACCTCTCCATCAAGGTGGCTTACGGCATGGCATATCCGGTGGAAGCGGGGCAGACGTTCCATTGCAACGAAATACCCCGGTTACTCGAAGGTCGCGGTGGAGGAGGTGCTTGAGCGGTTTGAAGAACTTCACCTCGATATTACGGGAGGCGGACATGAACAAGCTTGGACAGGCCCTCCACAATATCATCCTCTGGCATAAGCGGTACATCATATTTCTAGATGGTGTGGGGTGTCATCTCCACCACAGCAACCCACGCTTCCAACGTCACCTCCACGCAATGCCTCGCCGGAAAAACAGAGCACGCCTCCTCCACCACCCGTTCCATGAAGAAGCCCTACTCCGCCACCACCATCTCAAACAAAAACAAACCCCCCCAGGAAAACCACACCTCCACCATCTCCTCCAAGGAAGAAGCTCGATAGCAGAAAGGGTCCTCCATCCGCTCCCAAGAAGGCCTCCTCGAGCCGATCAACAAAGACAAAGGAACCTACAAAGAGGGCATATGATATGACGCCGGAGGAGAGTGACGCGATCGAAAGCGAATGGTGCACACTTCGCAAAAAAGCGAGCCAAAGAAGGAACCAATTGATCCAAAAGCGCGGAACACTTGCGACATGCCGTGCAAAGCCACGCACTGCCTTCCAACTATGAGCGGACAATACTAAAGGCTACGAGAAGAATAAACGTGGTCGGTGGCGGCGAAAGAACAAGAGAGACCAAGATCGAGAACCTCGAGAAATTTATGAAGGTTGCAGGACTCGGTTCATGATGCAGCTCTTGGATTAACGAAGATCTCCCAAAGGCAAAGGTCAAATGGCAATATAAGTTGGGTCGGGAGTTGATTGACCCTAATGAGATAAAGGATCTGCCAACCAAGATGCGGCAATTTCACGAATGGTACATGACAGAGTCCGCTCAAGGAAGAGCGATGTTCTCCCTCCGTTTCAAACAAGATGATTTTTATCGCGGGGACAACAGCATATGGCTCGAATTCGATGACTTCTACAATATTTACCATGCTGACTCCATCAACGTGTCTCTCATGAGTTCTTTGGTGCTGTAAGTGCCAAGCTCATACCTTTACTGTGTGCTTCCTCGTACAATAAAATTGCAACTCTTAAACTTATACATTTCTATGTAGAATGGAGATACAAAGATGTAGAAAAGAGAACATCTTCAACGTGGGCTTCATCGACCCGAGATTGTTAACGAGTCGTCTTTGGATTGAGAAATGGCGAAAGGATGTTGAAGATTACATTCTCGATGCATTCTTGGGACAACACTACAAACCGTACATACTCGCCCTTCAACCGAATGCGTATATATACAACTTCTCGTTCTTATATTTTCCAAGGCATTGATAATACTACTAGCTAGTTACATATATGTTGCAATACATATATGAATAGGTATCGATGGATCCTTCTTGTCATCAAGCTTGATAGCGACCGGATCGTTGTTCAAGACTCAAAAAGGACTCCGTGGACCAATACCAATATATCATTGACACCCTAAACGGTATATAGCAATATACAATAGTTTTAAATCCTTATTATATATGTTGAAATACCTTGCTAATTGAACTCGATAATTACTACTCATAATAACGCATCACACAGGGCATTCGCAAGGTTCCGAAAGAAGCAACAAGGAGATTTGAGAACGAATTTGATGAACAAATAAGCACTCGATGCGTATTAAAGAATATTAATATGCCGTAACAGTTTTTCATCCCAATAATAATTGTTTTCTTCTCAAATTTCATCGCGGGTTCTCTGACGCATTGCGGAAACAACTTATGTGGCTATTATGTGTGCCACTATATGCAAACTATTACCCACGGCGATGTGCCGACAACCAACGCCGAGGTAGTGTGAACATGTCAATTTCTTAGTACTTAATTACACTTTAATTACATGTCCAGAGATTTATTTACTTCCCACTTTGTCATTAACATCGATGAGCAGGCATGATCCCGCTGCACCGAAGTTAAAGCAATCCAAGAACAACTCATCGGCTTTATTGTCGGCGAGATTGTATCCCCAAAAGCGAGTTCCACGCAAATGGTTGGAGACCTTGTCCTAAAATAACGACAATTGGTAGCGACATCAACGTCGACCAAGGGCACAAAGAGCGGCGCATGCAAGAAATGAGCTCAAGATCGATTCACCCTTTTATTCTTTGAAACTTGTAAAAGTGACTTATTATTTCATGTGTTCATCCTAGTTCATTTTTAGTCTAGCTATTAAGTTAAGTATCATGTAAAAGAACATGTAATTATCTTAATGACTACGCATGAATAATATATATTTAATTATTGTGTCAAAAAACTCTTGTAGTTCTATATATTTTAATTGTCAAAATCTATATCAAAAATAAAACCCTCTGAAAACATATTCTATATTGAATATAGTCAGGGCAATGAAGCGATCGTGCATCAACGTCGACCAAGGATATAAAGAGCGGCGCATGCAAGAATTGAGCTCAAGATTAGCCTTTTATTCTTTGAAACTTGTAAAAGTGGCTAGCTTATTATTTCATGTGTTCATCAACTTGACCATTTTTAGTCTATTAAGTTCAGTATTTTTACGCAAATGAACACTGTAATTATCTGAATGAGTACACATGAATAATATTTATTTAATTGTGTCAAAAACTCTTGTAGTTCTATTTATTTTAATTATCAAAATCTATATCAAAAACCCTTTGAAAACATATTCTATATTGAATATAATGAAAATCTTTGTCTTTGTCGGTCTCTCCTGGCGGTCGGTAATTCCAACAGCTTGTGGAAAACTCTCTAGCGGTTGGAATTCTTGACCGCTTGTGGAGAGGCTCTCCTAGCGGTTGGAATTACCGACCGCCAGAAGTGTCGAACCTGGCGGTTGAGAACCGCTTGTGATACCCGACAATTATCACTCATGATTGCCTGGCGGTTCTAAACCGCTTGACGATTCGAACCGCTTGTGCATGCGATCCGCAGATGGTGGGCTGAGCTCCAACACCAATAACATGGTTGGATGGAACTCACTATCGGGAGGCTGGCGGTATATCGTTGAAGGTGGAGAGATCTTCTCGTGCGACACGGATGCGACGCGTTGGACGGCAAGGGCGGCGATTATACGAATCCGCGCCATGAGAGGCAAAACGTCACGGATCGTGAGTCCTTGCCGGCGGATCGTCGTTGCTTGAGAGTCGTGGCGACGTCGAACCGACACTTCTATTTCGTCGGGGTTGACACGCATATGCGAGTTCACGAAACGCAAACAAGATAGTAGAAGAGATCGATGCATCTTCCTAGCAATGCTTGGTTGATTCTTGATCGATCCTTCCGCCGCTTTATATTGATCAATCTGAACGTAGTCGAAATTGAGGTGCACAACATCATCCAAGGAAAAACAGAGACGCTTGCATGATGATTTATGGAAGAAGTCCAACATGAGTTGATTCCAGGGCGTTAAAAAGACATATTCGTCGTTCAAAGTCAAATTTATCGAAGATGAGTCTAGAATGTTGAGGAGTCATAGATGTCGTTCTAGATATGTGTGTGCGTAAGAGTTTTTGCAGATGTATTCTGAGCTTTAATAATCTAATTAAGGATTTTGTGATGATTATTGCATATCTTTTTTGGACAATGCTATGTGATGGATTTTCCTTGTCTTTGATGGTTACAGGATGACTGTGCTAGGTTATGGTGAGGCGGAGGATGACCGGGACTAGGCGAGGAGCGTTACTGGTCTAGACGGTCGGGGATCATTGGAAGATGACTGAAGACGGAGTCCAAATAAGCCAAGAAGACAATGAAAGAATATAATGCTAGCTAGATACCGCGTGGATCAATGAGGACCTTTGGATCGCAGTCTAGTTGATAGGTTAGTAGGTCTAAATAGTTTGCGTTGAAAATGGTGCAAGAAAGCCCTTTGTGTGAGTGGGTTTTGGGTTAGCCCTTGCATGGCTAGTTGAGTGGGTTAATCATAGCCCTTGATGAGTGCTGTAGGGTTGAGGGGCTCATCCAAGGGTGATAGGTGGCCCAAGAGTAGTATAAATAGGGGTGAAGTGGTAGCCTTCTTCCCTTGAAGGTTGCAGAGGTTTTTGTACTCATTTGAATTTTACTCACTTCATTGTGAGGCTTTATAAATCTCCCCTTTCTGAAATGCAAATCATTTTCATTCATGTTTGAATTTATATTATGCATTTATTTATTTTATGTTTTAAATTCAACATTTAAATTCCTGCAATTTACTTTCTCACAATTTAGATTTGCCTCCCGTCCTTCTAAATGCTTCTGATCTAGGATGTCTTGACTATGCTCATATGGTTTTACATCTTTCTTGCACCCTAGGATAAACTAGAGATCAAGTTTTCTATCAAATTGCAACTCTGTCCAGAACTTGTTCTTCGCATAGCAGTCAGTATTTGATTTTTAGAAAAATCTAAAAAAACATTTTTGAGTGATTCTTATTGGAGAAGGTGCGCAACTCTTATATCCATCTATGTAAAACTTGGGGAGTCTACTGCTTGCACCATTCGGGTGCCAAGACATGAATATCGAGCCCCAAATTTTCTGCTCAAAGTTTCTAACAGTCTGTGGTCTTTGATTTTTCTTGATTTTTCTATAAGGAGTTTTGAGGTGGTCTTTGGTGGAGTGCTTCATGGCTCATTTTCTCAGAGGGAGAAAAATTCCCAAAACTTCTAGAGTACCAAAATCGACCAACCACCTGCTTCAATTAAGGATAATTTCTGAAAAATCTATTTTTGTTTTTCAGAAAGTGACTTTTGTGATTTGGCTTAATTTTTTTCTAAAAGTAAGGTTTGAATTGATTCCTTTTTATTTGGACACTTGACAATCAGGATTGTGATAAAAAATTCTCCACATACTTCATGGTTCTCATCCATGCAAGCTAGAGGTACACGTAGTTGTCTAGATGTCCGGGTTTTGGAGGGTTGGTGAATTTGAGGAGTACCCTTCCAAAGAAAAATCTTCAAAGCAGTTTTCAATTACGATGTTTCATGATTTCTTTTGCATGATCTTTTCGAGGTCTTAGATGGAGTATTTTGTGGGGGGAATTTTGTTGTGCGACCATTCACCCCTCTCTGTTCGCCATCTCGATCCTTCAATTGGTATCAGAGCCAGTTTTGCTCTTCCATAGATCTTAACCGGTCACAAGAGCCATGACAATGGACAAATATTCCACCAAGGCTCCTATTTTTTTGGAATTGATTTTTTATTTTGGAAATCTTGAATGAAGTCGTATATCACTGCCTAGGGCTTCTTAATAAGGCAGAAGGTGAAGCTCCCGTATGAGTTTCCTGTCGATGAGCACGTCAGGGCCGGCAATATGGCTGATGTTGAGGCAAATACATAGATGGAGTATTTTGTGGGGGGAATTTTGTTGTGCGACCATTCACCCTCCTCTGTTCGCCATCTCGATCCTTCAATTGGTATCAGAGCCAGTTTTGCTCTTCCATAGATCTTGACCGGTCACAAGAGCCATGACAATGGACAAATATTCCACCAAGGCTCCTATTTTTTTGAATTGATTTTTTATTTTGGAAATCGTGAATGAAGTCGTATATCACTGCCTAGGGCTTTCTGATAAGGCAGAAGGTGAAATTCTTGTATGAGTTTCCTACCGATGAGCACGTTAGGGCCGGCAATATGGCTATTGTTGAGGCAAATACTAAGACAAGGAACATCTTCATACAGGGCCTTAGCCGTAGTGAGTACGATAAGATCTCTCATCTGTGATCCGCTCATGAGATTTGGGTGACTCTCGATGATTACCATGAGGACACCACTCAAATCAAGACTGTGAGGCAGGATCAGCACAAGCGTGAATACATCAAATTTGAACAACACGCTAGTGAGAGTCTTGATGAGTGTTTTGATCATTTTATGAAGATTTTGAGTAATCTCCGAGCAGTTGGTTGCACATACCCTGACTTGGATAATATTCAACATTTCTTGACCGCACTCAACCTTCGAGTTTAGGAAATAAAAGTGACCACCATCAAGGACACTACTGACTTGTCAACCCTGACTATTGACGGGCTCTATTTCTATCGAGGACCGAGAAACCTCTGACAGGTCAACGTACAGTCAACAGGGCCCCTAGCTTAGGGTTGGCTGCAAGGGTCTTCGATCATGACCTGAGCTGCGCGGTTCCCGCGCGACCTCGAGCTTGGGGGGCAAGGATTCAACTCCCGCATGACCTCGACCTTGATTTGAAGGCGTGCGCTTACTCGGCAGTTACCAGGACCTTGAATGCTGGAGTTAAGGCGAACGTGGGCGACAGATGCGGAACGGTTACAACCCACCATTAGTGCGCATCAAGCCACTACTCCGGGATTCTCTCCCGGCCGTTTTCGGAAACGGCCAAGAGAAGTATGAAACCCCTTGAGGCGAACACGCTCGAGGTAGGCAAAAAAGCTACAGGACAGTAGACACAACCAGCATAGAATTCCTTAGAGCTCGAGCTGTAAAACAAACACTTGTACTCAAGCATAGTGAACATCCTTGCCTTAGGGCAAGACTGGAGTAGAGTTTTTACCTTCACAGGGGCTCGAACCAGTATAACCCTCTGTGTCTTGCTCGTTTTTCTCCACCCTCGACCAGCGAACTAGCGAACGCATTCCCTCGGTGAGTGAAGCTCGTTTTGGGTCCCGCATACACGACTCACTCCCTCTTCACTTCTGCGGTCAGGCGATCCCGATCGTCGACAATTCCTAACTCAAGACTCATGAGATCGACGTTGTCTCTCGCAAGATGAAATCTCGGTCGATGGCCTTGGTTACTGATCCCACTAGATCTTCCATTGATTTTTCTGTTGGATTCTCTCTCCCCCCATTTGCGAGCTAAGCAATGACCGACTAGATAAATTTCTAAAAACTGAGCTTACTCTTTTAGTTCGCAAATTCTCTCATGCATACAAAAGGGTGAGAGAGATAGGAAGAGAGGTGGCATGATCACCTGCTTCGAATGTGGTGGACCCAACCACATTCGAGCGAACTGTCCCAAGCTAGAGAAGGGCAAGAACGACTCTGGCGTTTTGGGGAAGAATGACTACATCGACAAGAACCGCAACAAGAAGCCTCCAGCTCGCGAGCCGGCGTGTGAGAAGAAGTATCGCAACTTTTCGAAGAACAAGAAGCTCTTCCACTGTATCTTCGTTGCCCTCGATGACATCAACCTCTTCGACACAGAGACATAGAGCAATGAAGGCGAGGACGATCCATAAGAGAAGAAATGCTGCAATGAGTTCTCTAGCATGTGCTTCATGGTAGACGCTAACGGCATCAGCGACTCTAAGCTCTACGGTGACTCGGACAAGGTTCGTCGGATGGGGAAGGGAGATGTTTGGATTGTTGACTTTTGTTGTTCTCGCCATATGACTAGAGACTCTCGTTGGTTCTCTTCTCTAGTTTGAGCCCTCAGTGATGAGTTGATCACTTTTTGGGATGCTTCTTTAGGTAGAGTCATTGCTAAAGGTACCATTTGCATTAATGAGAATTTTATTCTTAAGGGTGTTTCCTTAGAAAGTAAGCTGCAATATAACTTGCTCTCTGTTTCTCAGCTTATCAATGACTCTTTTGATGTAAGCTTCAAGAGTAATGCTTGTAGAATTCTTGATTCATCAGGAGGGTTAGTTTGCGGGATTTCTATATTTAGGAGAGTCTTTTGTACTGATTTTTTTGTTTCTTCTAGAGACTCTCTCCGTTGTTTGATTGCTTCTGAGTCCCGTGATTTCTCCTTTCGGTATAGGAGACTTGGTCACATTGGTTTTGATCATTTGACCAAAGTTAGCAGCCATGACCTCATTCGTGGTCTGCCCAAACTTAAGATAATAAAAGACTTAGTTTGCTCTACTTGCCGACATGGCAAGATGGCTAGTCTTCTCTTCCTCCGATCCCGTAATGACGATGATGCACCAGGACGGCTTTTACATATGGACACTGTTGGTCCAGCTAGAATGCAGTCAGCAGGAGGGAAGTGGTATGTTCTTGTCATTGTTAATGATTTTTCAAGGTATTCTTGGGTATTTTTCATGGCCTCGAAGGATGAGACTTTTTCTTACTTTAGGGGTTTGATCAGTAGGTTGTCTCTTGAGCTCCCAGGTGCATTACGAGCTATACGCAGTGATAATAGCATGGAGTTCAAGAATTTCTATTTTGAGAGTTTTTGTGTGCAGTCTAGTTTAGAGCATCAGTTCTCTTCTCCCTACGCCCCTCAAGAAACTGACGTATTGGAAAGGAAGAACAGGACCCTGGTTGGGATGGCCAGAACGATACTAGACGAGTACAGTACTCTTAGGAAGTTTTGGGATGAGGCTATAGCTACTGCTTGCCATGTTTCTAATCGCATTTTCTTGAGAGCACGTTTGCATCGCACTTCTTATGAGTTGAGGTATGGGCGAAAGCCCAGTGTTTCTCATTTTTGCGTATTTGGTTGCAAGTGTTTTATCTTAAAGTCTGGTAACCTAGATAAGTTTGTGTCTCATTCTTCTAATGGTATTTTTGTGGGTTATTCGACTTCTTCTTGTAGCTATAGTGTCTGGAGCTGTGATACGAATAGGATCATAGAGACCTGTGATGTAACCTTTGATGAGGCTAGCCCAAGAGCTAGACCTGATATTTTAGGCTCTTCTTATCCCTCTGAGACTATTTTTGTAGAGGATGAGGATGATGGTGTTCCACCTAATCCAGTCCCCTCTACACCTGAGGTGCCTCCTGTTTTCATTTCTGCACCTCAGGGAGACTAGTCCTTGCCTTCGAACTCTCCTTTAGCAGGTGGCTCTGTTCCTACCTCTTCTGCTCGAGAGGTAGAGGCCACTTCTGTTGCTGGACCTCCTCACCATATTCAAAAAATTCATCCACCTGATCAGATTATTGATGATCTTTTTGAGTGAGATATCGCTCAAAACTAGGTTTGTCTAGTTTCTGCTTTCACTCAGGCTTTGTTACCACGTTTGAGCCGAAAAATGTTTCTCATGTATTATCTGATGAGTCATGGATTAATGCTATGCATGAGGAACTTGAAAACTTCAAGGGGAATAAGGTGTGGCAGCTTGTTGAGTTTCTATCTGGTCATAATGTCATTGGGACCAAGTGGGTGTTCAAAAACAAGAAGAGTAAGGATGGGGTTATCATTCGAAACAAGGCTAGACTAGTTGCACAGGGCTTCACTCAGGTTGAGGGTCTTGACTTTGAGGAGAACTTTGCCCCCGTACCTAGCCTAGAGGCTATCCATGTCCTACTTGCATTCTCTGCATCCTAGGGTTTCAAACTCTATCAAATGGATGTCAAGAGTGTATTTCTCAATGGCTATACTGAGGAAGAGGTTTATGTCGAGCAACCCCTAGGATTCAAGAACCCCAAATACCCAAACCATATTTTCAAGCTTTTCAAAGCCTTGTATGGACTTAAGTAGGCCCCTAGAGCTTGGAATGAGGGGCTTAAATCCTATCTTCTCAGTTATGGTTTCAAAATGGGTATAGTAGACAAGATTCTATTCATCAGACACTAAGATTCTCACTTGCTTATCGTTCTGATTTATGTGGACGATATTATCTTTGGTGGATTTTCTCATTCTCTTGTGTCTCAGTTTTCTGAGGTGATGAGCATGAAATTTGAGATAAGTATGATGGACGAGTTGAGCTACTTCCTTGGCTTCCAAATCAAGCAGACTCTGGAGGGTACTTTTTTGTACTAAGGTAAGTACACTCGGGATCTCCTGAGACGATTTGATATGTCTGACGGAAACCCTGTGATGACTCCTATAGCCACCACTGCTGTCCTCAAGCCCGACGAGGATGGTGAGTCTGCTGATTAGAAGGAGTTTCGGAGCATGATTGGCTCCCTCTTGTATGTCACTGCCTCACGGCCAGACATACACTTTGTCGTGTGTATGTGCACTCATTTTCAGGCTTCTCCTCATGCCTCTCATCGTTTGGAGGTGAAGCGCATCTTCAGGTATCTTCGAGCTACTATTGATTATAGTATTTGGTACTCTTCTTCCTCTTATCTATCACTTAGAGCCTTTTTCGATGCTAACTTTTTTGACTGTAGAATAGATAGAAAAAGCAATTTTGGCACTTGCCAGTTCATTGGCACTTCTCTTGTTTCTTGGTCATCTAGAAAATAGTTCGGAGTTACACAGTCTACTGTTGAGGCTGAGTATGTTGCTGCAACCAATTGCTATAGCCAGGTACTTTGGATGAGATCAACCTTGCGGGACTTTGGGTTAGAGATAGAGAGTGTTCCACTTTTCTATGATAATACTTCTGCTATCTACATTGCTAAGAACCCAGTGCAGCACTCTAGAACCAAGCACAGTGATGTTAGATACCACTTTCTTAGAGACCATGTGGAGAAAAGAGATGTAGTGCTTCAGTTTGTGGAGAGTGACCACCAGTTAGCTGATATCTTTACCAAACCTTTAGATAGCTCTAGGTTTGTTGCCTTTGGATATCTTTTATTTTGTTCTAGGTGTTTATGGGGCTTATTCTCTAGTATTGTGAGTTCACTTCACTTAGACTTTTGGCATACGCTGCATAGACCTCTCATCTTGTGCTTTAGGTTGCTATCATACTTAATTAGCTATTCTCTCTTCTCTCTAGGTTGAGTTTCCTCACAGTCTTATATGTCTAGCAAGTGTTGGGCCCCTTGGGTAAACAGGGTCTGTGTGCACTTCTCAGTTTGGGATCTAGAAGCAGCTTTTCTATATCAGTCATTGAGGAAGATAAAAGCGAATCTAAGCCTTAGTGTTCTCTACTATGTTTTCTATACTCTATAGTCACCCAGTTTGCAGATTCTTGACTTCTTCTCTTCATTCTGTGTTTCTGGTTTTATTTGAGTTTATTTGGATCTTCCTTGTGCTCAATTGTGATAACAACTCAACTTAAACCAGATTTGTGCTTAAAATTGACTCATATGTTGAGGAGTTTTAGAATCTATTTCATGCATTGCATGTAGACTTTATTTTTTATTTTATAGGCTTTATCTATTATGCAAATGATTTATTTTTCATGATATACACCATGCTAAATCATTTTAAGAAAAGCTTTAACTTAAATATGTACAAGTTTATTTATCTTGCTAGGCTTACTAAAACTTGAAAAATGAGCTTTAAACAAACTAAATGAACCATGTTGTTTGTACTTGCTGAGTTTCTTCTCTAGCGGTATTTGCCATGATTTGTGAAATTTTGAAGTTCTCTAGAGTCCCTAGAGCAACTTGGGTAAAACTAGATTGATCCATACTTAAGTCCTTCATCGGCTTATCAATCAAAGTGCTAAAATGACAATTAAGCAAAATTGACTCTTTTTATGCACATTAGACTCGGCACATCACATTCATAAGACAGATTCTTATTGCACTTGGGATGAACATAGAATGTGTTGTGTATGACCAAGATCATCCTCTTAAGAGTCCTTCTTGAGATGATCGAATGTGGCTTGAGTCAATTGTTTTAAAAATGCAAATAAATTAAAAAACATATGTGAATAAAGAATGCAAATAATGTCAAACATTTGCACCCCGCTATGTCTTTCAAAAGCTATAAAGGAAAATTTGCATCAAATGAAAAATAAGCTCGAAGGACCTTGTATATACTTCTAGATTTTTCAAAGTGTTGAGTAGGTTGAACTCTAGGTCATCCATTTGATTCTTTCAGTGGCTTTTCTTTTAGACTTGAAATTAATGCTAAGTGTTGCTCATGTCAAAAATTGCTAAAAATGACTTTTTCAAAACTAAGCTAGCAAGCAAATTTTCTTATTTGCACTTGAACATGTTTTAGTTTAGTAAACTTTGAAATTGACTAACTTGGTATCATATCTTGTCTCCATAAGTCACTTGGATAATTTTCAAAGCTCCTCTAGATTGCATCTTATGCATACATAAAGGGAGAATATGTTATCCTGATGCTTATATTGTCAAAAGGGGGAGAAATCATAGAAAATGCATCATTATTTAAAAAATAATAATGCATCTTGGTTCTTATGATCTTGGTAATATTTTTGCTATCTTCTATGGATCATAAGCCTGCTCGGGTTATTAGATTTTAGAGCTTTTGTGGAAAACTTGCCTTTCTTGAGATTAGCTCTTAAATTCTTTTCGCCAACTTGGTCATGATCTCTATTTCTATTTTGAACAAAATTTGGCTTTGTATTCAAATTGCTTTCTTCTATCTTTCTTCAAACTCAAAACTTATGCCTTTTCATGTGTTTGTCAGTACACTCATCAAGGGGGAGATTGAAAGACCATGTGGAGATTTATACTTGTGTGTGATGTGTATTTGACTAAATTTAAGCTTGGTTTGCTTTGGAATTGAGTTTGATTTGAATTGGATTTTCATTTTGGAGCAATTTGAGATTTGATTGCCTTTTCCGGTGCTACCAATCATGGTAGCATGGTGCTATCGGCCTAGGAGTGGTAGCACTGAGTCTTCTAAGCATTAATGATCTAATTAAGGATTTTGTGATGATTATTGCATATCTTTTTTGCACAATATCATGTGATGGGTTTTACTTGTCTTTGATGGTTGCAAGATGACTGTGCTTGGTCATGGTGAGGCGGAGGATGACCAGGACTAGGCGAGGAGCGTCAGAAGTCCAGACGGTCGGGGATCACTGAAAGATGATCGGAGACAGAGTCTGGGCAAGCCAAGAAGACAAGGAAAGGATATAATGCTAGCTAGATGCTGCACGGATCAATGAGGACCGTCGGATCACGGTCTAGGTAGTATTGTTTGAAAACCATGTAAGAAAACCCTTTGTATGAGTGGGTTTTGGGTCATCGCTTGCATGGTTAGTTGAGTGGGTTAATCCTAGCCCTTGATGAGTGCTCTAGGGTTGAGGAGCTCATCCAAGGGTACTAGGTGGCCCAAGAGTAGTATAAATAGGGGTGAAGAAGTAGCTTTCTTCCTTTGAAGGTTGTAGAGGTTTTTGTGCTCCTTTGAGCTTTGCCCACTTTGTTGTGAGGCTTTGTAAACCTCCCCTTCCTAAAATGCAAATCACTTTCATTCATGCTTGAATTTACATTACGCATTTACTTTATGTCTTAAATTCAACATTTAAATTCATGCAATTTACTTTCTCACAATTTACTTTCTCGTAATTTGGATTTGCCTCCCCTCCTTCTAAATGCTGCTGATCTAGGATGTCTTGAGTGTGCTCATATGGTTTTACGTCTCTCTTGCACCCTAGGATAGACTAGAGACCAAGTTTTCTACCAAGTTGCAACTGTGTTTAGAACTTGTTCTTCGCGTAGTAGTCAGTATTTGATTTTTAGAAACATCTAGATTTTTTTTGAGTGGTTCTTATTGGAGAATGTGCGAGACTCTCATATCCATATGTGGAAAAATTAAGGAGCCCACTAGTTCCACCGTTTGGGCGCCATGAGATGAATACCGAGCCTCAAACTTTCTGCTCAAAGTTCCTGACAGTCTGTGGTGTTTGATTTTTCTTGATTTTTCTACAAGGCGTTTTGAGGTTGTCTTTGGTGGAATGCTTCATGACTCATTTTCTCATAGGAAGAAAAATTTCCAAAATTTTTAGAGCAATAGAAATCTACCAACTACCTGCTCCAATTGAGGATAATTTCTGGAAAATCTGCTTTTGTTTTTCAGAAAGTGACTTTTGTGATTTGGCTTAGGGCCTGTTTGGCAAGGATTCAGCTTCTCCAGATTCTAAAAATCTGGTGAAGCTAAAAATTTTAGCTTCACCAGATTCATGAAGCTGGAGCTATGAGTACATTAAGAGTGTTTAGATAGATCATCTTGTTTACATTTTAGACAAAAAAATATAAACTTAATTCACTTTATTTTAGCCTACAAGTTTCAGATTTCAGGAGAAGCTGGAATCTGAAGCTCTACCAAACAGGCCCTTAATCTCCTTTCTAAAATTAAGGTTTGAATTGATTCCTTTTTATTCGGACACTTGAAAACCAGGATTGTGATAAAAATTTTCCACATATTCCATAGTTCTCATCCATGCAAGTTAAGGGTACACATAGTTGTCTAGTTGTTTGGGTTTTGGAGGGTTAGTGAATTCGAGGAGCACCCGTCCAAAGAAAAATCTTCAAAGCAGTTTTAAATTACGATCCTTAAAGATTTCTTTTGCGTGATCTTTTCAAGGTCTTAGTTGGAGTATTTTGTGGGGAAAAATTTTATTTTGCGACCATTCAACCCCCTCTGTTTGCCATCTCGATCCTTTATTTTTGGTATTTTTACTATTTGTTTTGGCTTTGTTGAATTTCTAGAATTTTTTAATAGTCGAGATCGTGGCATGTGGATGAGCTGCTCGTGCACCACACATTTGTGCTTGCGTCAGCTGTGATGTCACACACGATGACCATAGTATCATGGACCAAGTCTATAATGGACTTAGGACCAAGTCCGTAGACCAGGCCCACATGTCACTCTCTATAGGGATTGTAAGATTTATTTTTATTAGGTTAAGTAGGGCATTGACCAAAAACGACTTAAAATAGATTTTTATTTAGGAAATATTTTGACCAAAAACAAAATATAGGATAACGTTAGTTGAGTGCCATTGTGCCATTGCGCTCAAGTTGCACACGCGCTTTGCCACAATCGCTTGAGCTGACGTTGTGCATGGTGTACCGACCTCAAGGCCGTGGAGCAAGTTCACAACCTCTGGGGCCACATGTCAGTGCCTAAGCGCCTTTTTCACTGAAAAGGGAATCTAAAAATTCAAAATCTACCGCTGATGTCAGCATTGCACAATGATCCAAAATTTCTTTAGAAAAATAGATCCAAAATCTAGAAAAAAATCCTCTCTCTCATTTTCTTGGATTTAAATCTTCTGAGAGTCTGTTTTGCTTAGTTCAAACACCAATTAACTCTATTTTTCTTCTAAATTCATCTAAAATTGTAAATTACTTATTTATACTAGTTTTGATTTTTATTTTAATTTATTTAAATTTGGCTCTTTTCAGCGTTTATATTTTGGAGTGCTGAAAGAATACCATATTGATGACTCAGAGCTTACAACCTTGATCATGTTGATCCTATAATTTGAAATTGATATTTTGATTTAAGTAACTACATGCATAATTTTATTAGTGTAATTTAAATCCTAGATTTAAATGCTTATTTATGCCTAATTGATACGACCCTTTTGACTTTCGTGATCTGTATACCTCGTCACCTTAAGTAAAATGTCAATAATTGGTATATTAATACAGTATTGACTAGAGCTATATAGTAATTAGCTTAGACATGCTTAGACCAGAATTTAAGATCTTTTGAGAAATTTGTGCCAAATAAATATTTCTATTGAATAAAATTATTCCTTGGTATTGGTGTGCCATCTAATACTAAAAAAGTGATATTGTTCAAAAGAAAGTGAAAATGTGATTTAGATCAACGAGAATTGGTTGTCAGGTGGCTTTGCCTTTGTTCTAGGTTTGTGAAGGCCTCGCCTTGCCAATCAAGGACCGGTATGTGAGCTATTGAATGTAAGGCTATCCGTACTATCACAAGTTTGGTATGAGATAGACCTGGCTAACGAATATGAAAGCTCCAATGTCAGTTGTGCCAAATGGGTTGCATTTTGACACAAGAAAGGGCTTATAAATTGAGCTTTTTAACCCATCAACAGTGCAACCTTAGTGAGACATGATTGCTTTGGAATGGTGTATTATAAAGGTCTTGTGATAACCACTTTGTCTCATGCCTAAGGAAGTGTGTCATGCTGACATATAAAGTTGATTATCTCTTGTGGGTAAAGTTGTATAACCTATGCAGAGTATAAAACTAATAGATTAGCTAAGCCCCTTGTCATGGTCATGCTGAGCAAGTCTTTCATATATTAGACTTTGATTTTCTAAAAGAGATTTCAAAGAAAAAGATTTATAGATGGAGGTGGTTCCATGTGGAAAAGTTGGGTTAGTCATGTTGAATTTGCACTTTTGAAAGATATCAACTATTCATGGCATGGCTAAGCAAACTACTTCATGATCTAATCAACCCACTTATTATATTAGCAACTAACTAATAAATATCCATCCTAGGGTGACAAATAAATACGCCATAGAAAATGACAAAGTAAGTATAATTCAAATGAATTGAATAACTAATTCGCAAATTATTTGAAAATAGAAGACAAAGAGGCAATTCGAATGGTGCGGACCAGGAACTCAAACACTAACCGATAGTGAACAAATCTAGTGAACTTGGGAGCTCTTGGAAACCACCAAATCCTGGCGAACTAATAGTGACTTGAACGACTACGGCTTCAGTTGCTTGGCTCAAGGTGGTCCTAGTGCTCCCCTTTTTATTGGCCTTGTAGTCCGTGTAAAACACAAAATGACGGTGATGTCCATGGCAGCCACAAGTCGAACATAGTGTCTGGCTCATCTTAGAAGACAGACCTGATAGGTGGGCCTCACCTATTAGATCTCACATTGTGGCACGGACCGGGCTGGGCTGCACACAGCACGACTGGCCAAGCTTTGACCACTGGGCCTTGGGCAAAACAGATTCACTTTCAGCCTAAAACTATTCTAGGATTTTTATTTTCTTTCCCTTTTTAGAAAATAGAGAAAATGCAATTGGACTCCAAATAAATAGACCCTGCTACAATGTTCCATTACAACTGATAGATCTAAGAGAAATATTAAAGCTCCTAAGGGATTGGTTGAAGCAGCCAATGTTATAGCTTATATTTGAATATGGTTGAATAAATTGAAAGTGTTGCAGAATCTTCATCTTATTCAAAGGCTATCTCTTCTAGTGATTCAGAAAGATGAATGGCTACCATGCATTATGAGATATAATCTCTTGAGAAGAATGGCATAGGGGAGCTGGTCAAGTTGTCAATTGAGAATAAGGCTATTTGTTATAAATGGATCTTTAACAATAATGAAGGCATTTTACCATCCTTAGAGGTTAGGTACAAGAAAGGCTCATTTCTAAAGGATATAGCCAAATTCCACATATTGACTTCACATATGTCTTTTCTCTAGTTGTGGCGTATTTCTATTTGTACTTTACTCAAATTGTGCCTAAGAATGATTATGAGTTTGAGTAATTGGTTGCGAAAACTATGTTCTTACATGAGGAGCTAGAAGAAGACATCTATATGGAGCAGCTGGAAGGTTTCTTTGTTTTGAAACAATCATCCAGACAATTACAAGAGATTTGACTCATTCATGATATTTTATAATTTCAAAAGATCCTGTTATGATAGATATGTCCATTTGAAGATTGTTAATGGTTCAGCTATTTATTTTCTCTTATATGTTGATTGCTATAAAAGACATGATAGAAATTTCAATGTTGAAGCAACCATTGAACAATGAATTTGAGATGAACGATCTCGGTGCAACAAAGAATATTTTTGATATGGACATTACTAGAGATAGACAATTTAGAAAATTATACATAAGTCAGAAAAGGTATATTTATAAAGTTATTCATCATTTCAATGTGTATAAGGCCAAACCAATGAGTACTCCATTAACTACATATTTCACTTTCTTCAGCATCATGTCCACAATCAGATGATAAAGTTCAGTATATATCTAGAGTTCCATATGCCAATACAAGTGGTTCACATATGTATACCATAGTATATTCTTGTCCTAACTTATTCTAGTCATTGAGTGTTACAAAGGTACATGGCAAATCCTGCAAAATAGCAATGAAATGCAACTTAATGCCTTTTCATATCTTCTAATGTTTGTTTACAATTTGGGAATACTAGAGATGGACTCATTGGTTATGTAAATTCAGATTTTACTAGATATTTGGATAAGAGAAGGTCTCTTACTGGTTATGTATTCATTGTTCGAGGATGTAGCATTACCTGGCAAGTCTACACATTACTATTGCCTTGTCCAGTACATAAGCTGAGTTTGTCTAAGAGGCTTGTTGTTATATCCCAAATTTTGCCTCTTTCAAAATCTTTTTAAGTAATTTAGCTCTGTAAAATTTTTTGCCATTTTATTTGCTAATTAAAGCTTATTATGATACTTTCACAAAAATTAAATGATTTAATATGATTAATGCTCAAGTGAACAATTGTCAAAATTATTTTATTTGAGTTCCTTGTGCTTGGAAGTATTTTCTAGAATTTTCTAGGAATTTTTTGGTGCATTTGCTTTTTTTTAGCTCTTTTGCATTTTCTAAAAAGAAAAAATTGATTAAATAATGGAATTGTCTCATGGGCCAAAACCCTTAGCATCGACCCAATTTTCTTTTTCCACCTACGCCCATCTCAGTTAGCTGCCTTGGCCCATCTCGCACATGACTCATTAATCATCTCGCCTTGTCGATGATAAGTAGGGCTCACCTGTTAGAGCACTATTCCTCATCTCTGTGACGAACTATAAGTCTGTGTCGTGCACACTGCCGTGTTTGTGTTGGATTCCATGATACACATCTGTTGAGATCGCTATAAGTAGCACATATGCATTGCGAGGAGTTTCTCGTCCAAAGCCCTAACGTTAGCCGCTAAATCTCATTGCCGTTGAGCCAGGATATGGAGACGTTGAGCCGGGATATGGAGATCTTCGCAAGCACTGCCATCTTGCTGTTTGCTAGATTCCGCCGTCATTGGTGAGTCTCTGTCCTCTTGGTCTACATCTTTGGGTCGCAGTCCTGTGTTCTATTTGGTGCACACCTTTGTGTTGCTAAAGCGTCATCGGATGTCGCCGTCACCATAGGAGCCGTCGCCACTGCCGCTTTTGTTGCACCACCACTCACCACCGATGAACTTTCACCATGATATCCATGTAACCATGATTGCCATACCAAGACCTCACTGATGGTACCATCTGGTGGTCCAGAGGTGACATCGGTGAAGTTTGTCAAAGTTCACCGTTGCTTTGCACCGTCGTATCTTCAGCAGCGGTGACCATTGATCCCCATGCCACTGCGCATTGAGTTCACCTTGTTGTTTGCTCCAAATAGCACCCCTTCGCAGTTTCTGCCGTGTCACCATTCGTCTGAACCCTCGGTTCCCGAGGGCCGCTGCTTGCCGCCATCGTAGTGTACAAAGCTAACATGGCAGCCACATCACTGCCACATAGATGCCAAGTAAGCAGCCAAGCAAGCAAGAATGCAGATCAGATCTACATAGATCTAGTCCACCTTGAGCCGTGTCTACGACACATGGGACCCACATGTCAGAGAGTCAAGCTATGCACCGAGTTCACCAAGTCTCTCATTCTCATCCACCAAATCTTACTGATGTTTCGTGAGTAATTTTTTTTACTAATTTGTTTTGGGTTTATCCATATTTTTCATGTGCATGATACAGCAATGATTGGAAATTTAAATACAATATTATACAACGTCAAGACTGCATCAAAGTACATAGACAAGAACGAACACAGTTAAAAATCTTGTGATATATATTGATCACCAATAATCAACTGAAGCAGCAGTGGAACCTGAAGCATGTTGACAGCTCTGTGAATCAGGAGAACCGTGGGGTAAACCAGACTGCAGACAACCAGATCCAGCATATAGCTACATTCATTATTGAAGTTGTCAGGTAAGCACTCCTTATATCCAAATATTCCTCTCTACTTAGGAATTACTTCTCATATACAATTCGGATGGCCCTAAAATATAATGCAGATGATAATTCATACTTCATACAAAAAGTTCTTGGTGACAAGAAGTTTTTGTTCAGATACATCAAATTGCTAAGCCAATGATAGAGAAATACATCACGACAAGACGAGTGTTCGCCACATGGCATTACCAAACAAACTGGGCTGTCGTCATATGTAAATTCTATATAATGGCATATACTACCGCTGCTTGAAATTGCAAGAGTACAACAATAGTAATAAGAATAACAAAGCCCTATTGAGCCAATTGTAAGTGTAGCTGTGAATCTTTTGTAAGACATCTCTCTCAAGATAGTTTTCTGATGCAGATCCCCCATATCACCGTGATTACAATTGCAAACCCAACACCGAATCCCAATCCAGCAAAAAGAAATAACACAATCTCCGCACAATCCTTCTTTGAATGATGTGGCACCACGTTTGGTGTTGTCATGTGGCATTGTTTGGATAATGGAGATCCACACAAGCCAGAATTCCCCAGAAATGAGCTGTTTGGAAATGTGGTGAACTGGGACGATTCTGGAATTTTTCCGACCAACCTGTTGTTGGACAGGTTTAGTGTTGAAAGGAAGTTCAGCGATGCTAGCTCGTTTGGTATGACCCCAGAAAGCTCATTTGAAGAGAGGTCTAGTGACTCAACCTGGCTCAGACCACCAAGCTGAGTTGGAATTGACCCAGTGAGAGCATTATTTGACATATTGAGTCCATGAAGTAAAACAAGCTCCCCAATTGTCTTAGGGATGCTACCATGGAATGCATTATACGAGACATCAATGAGTACAAGGGCCCTCCAGATCTTAGAAAATTTGATGTCATGCCCTTTATACGTAATTGTAGCGACAAATTGAAACATTGTATGGTGTACATCTCTGGTTTCCATGTCTAATGTCTCATCACGGGACACGAACATCATGGACTTCAACTCTCTAAACCACTCTTCTGGCAATATGCCCGAGAAGTTGTTTGAGGCTAGATTTATAATCCTTAGTTGTAGAAAATTGCAACTTGTTTCCTCTCTGTGAAGAGCAGGCCCCAATTGTCCGAAGAACATGTTGGACTTCAAGACAAGTACTTGAAGTTTAGGAAGCATACTCATCCAGCAGGGGAAAGAGTCTTTAATCTGATTGTTCCCAACATCAAGGACTTCCATGTTTTTGCAAGCAGCCAATGATCTTGGTAATTTTCCTCCAATTTGATTGTCACCGAAATATAATGCCTCAAATGCGCAAGTTTCCTTAATACCATGTGGTAACTCTCCACTTAGTTTATTTGATTCTAAATTTAATATTTTGAGTTCATCAGAGTCCATCAGACAAGAAGGGATTGGGCCACTTAAGCTATTGTATGAGAGATCAATGTGTTGAAGACTCCTAGCTATACAGAGTGATGACGGAACTTCTCCGGAGATGTTGTTTCTAGAGAGCTTTAGAATCACCGTACCAAAAAGATGAGCAATTAAATTAAGTGGAAATGATGAAAACCGGTTGTTGGAGTAATCTAGAGAGAATGCATTTCCTTGCGGTACAGGTATGGGCCCTTCAAAAATGTTAGAACTGAGATTGATAAATTCTGCGTACAGGGGAAGCATAGTGTCATATCCTACACTGGAAATTTTGTTGTTCGATAGATCCAGTTGCTGCAATCCCTCCCAAGTTTTCCATGCCCACCAAGGTATAACTCCATGGATTTGGTTATTCGAAAGGTCAAGAATCCGAATCCCATCCTGGATCTTTAAGGCATCTGGGAAATTGGATATATTGCAAGATTCTAGATACAACATTCTTACTCCCGGGACAATCTTCAGTGAAGAATTTTTTTTTAGATAAAGGACATTGTCCGGCCTCTTATCTTCAGTGAAGAATTGAGTGCTCCATCTATCACAGACAACTTATTATCTGAAAGATTCAGGTAAAATAGATTTGGTAGTTTCCAAAATGAGGCAAGTTCTATTGTACCCATGAAATTGTTGGATTGAAGACGCAAAATATTCAGTTGTGTCATGTTTAAGATGTGCAAAGGTATGTTCCCCGAAAAACTGCACTTGTATAAAGTTAATTTTACCAGATTCTTGAGATTGTCTATTGAAGGAGGTAATGATCCAGATAAGCCACATTTATAGAACCGGAGCACTGTCAATGAGGTTAGATTTGTGATCCAAGATGGCATAGACCCTACTAGATCGTAACCGGACACCTCTAAAAAGTTCAATGATTTTTCCAATTGAACACGGCAGGTTTTCAGAAGAACCACTTGCACTGATCCCCAGCTTCTTCAAAGACTTGAGATTGCTAATGGAGCTTGGTACGCTACCAGAGAAGTTGGTGCCACAGACAAGCAAAGTAGACAAATTACTGTTCGGGGAGAAACTGGGCAATTTGCCAGAGATTCCAAAATTATATCTAATATCGATATTAGTTAGTTTCCTGTTGTTAAAGATTGTAGGGGAGATCCATCCGTCAAGCTTGTTTTGGGAAAGTTGGAGAACACTAAGCAAGGGAAGATCTGCGAAGAACTCCGGTACTGGACCAGACAAAAGATTATACTGCAGATCAACAACAGAAAGAGATTGCAAGGTAGATAACGACTGACAAATCGGACCAGTAAGGCCGCAAAATGGTAGGCTAAGAATCTCTAGCTTAGGAGTGGAAATGGCAAGAGCATTGCACCACTTGGCCCGGCTGTGGTACACGTAAACGAAACTGAGATGGAGCTCTCTCAAATTGCTAAGATTTGCAATTAGCCTCTCAAAGTTTGGCTCTTCAAAGCTCCAATAAGGATCTGAGTAGACGCGGACAAGGTTGTTACCACTATCTCCAGCCTCAATATAATTAAAGCTAATGGAGAGGTCAAGGGAGACCAAATTCGTGAGACTACCAATGCTAATCGGTATCTGTCCTGTGAAGTCGGAGTCTGAGAGATTGAGGTAGGTGAGCTTACTGAGCTGCTCAAAGCCAGCCGAGGGGAGCTGGGTCCTGTTGAAGTGGTTTCCGCCGAGGTTGAGACGCTTCAGCGAAGTTAGGCTGAAAATTGCAGGATCAAGACCTCCGCTCTGCAGGTTGCAGTCCCCCAAATCAAGAGAGGTGACAAGGCCGTCGGCATCGCCGCAGCGGACACTCTCCCAACGGCAGCAGTCTGTGCCGGACCTCCATGACCGGAAGTCGCAGATGGAGTGGTTTGTTGTGGTAAAGGAGTGTCTCAGACGGAGGAGCGCCAACGCCTGATCGGGAAGGCATGGAACTGGTGCTGTAGTACGGTTGATAGAAGGCAGAAGCGAGTACGCTAGTTGGGTTTGTAGGAGGAGCAATAGTACAACTGAGGACATATTCGTAGCTTCTATGTATCAAAAGAAGTGGTACAGAGATGGACATACACAGATTTGCACTGCATTTATATACAAGATATGCAATTTTACTCCATGATTCCTACTAAACGAGTAGAAGTCAAGAGTCAAGTCACAGATTCCTTTGTATGCAATGTGGCAGTGGTATACTTCTCTTAGAAGAAATGACTTTTGACACATGAATTGTTTGCTAGTAGACTAGCAGCTCTTACAGTCAAGAACGTCGAAATCTGTGCAGCTGGATGTATGTGACGGACCGCCCTTTTCAGGGGGTGCGTATAAATACCTTTACAGCTACCTAGAATTTTAGCTGTAGGTAACCAAGTGTACATTACCTGTTAAAAGAACAAATGCGAGTATTTTACAGGTAAAATAAGGGCCTAACGGCCAAGGTTTTACAAGAGGTGCGGTACATTGAATATATTCTGAAACACCCACAGAAACGCTTGCTTGAGCGAGATAGATCAAGGCCTCCAAAACCAAATAATATCGTCATCTACGGTCTTACGAACTCGCCACCTTCAAATGAAATCTAAGGAGGGATTGGAAGCAAGGGTGAGTACACAACCGTACTCAACAAACCACACGGAAAATCTGAATATTACGTGCGAGGAATAATCAAAGGTAGGCACAGGTTTAAGTATTGTGGATGCAAGTTGTAAACATCTGTTTTTATTTTACATTTGAAACACAAATCATAAATAGCAATATATAAATCAGGGGGGTTTATCTTGCAAAGTTCACCTTCACGTCAAGTTTTAATTATAAAACTACTGGGGCGCAGTTACAGGTATCACCCTAGATTAACTCCGCTTCATTAACCGGAAGCACGGCGTATTCAATACCCTTGATATCACTCTGCAGAGGTGCTCGACTTTACCCACAAGACATCTCGGTCATTAGTGCCACTAGATTAACACGCAACTTTTATGCATGCGGCCCGACCGAGATAATCATAGCATTTCGTTGAACTTCCCCTTTTTAGCTCCTACCCAGTGGGATCTCCGAGATCCGTAACATTCAGACCCATCGGCGTCGCGGAGACTTTTTCTAAACGTCACGGACACCATTATTGCGAAACCGTGAATGATCCTCCATTCCGTTCCGCTTTCGATTGCTGGTAACCCATTTTCTCATGGAAGCTCTTTCTGTAGGCATTCCAAAGGGAGGTCCAATGTACTAGGCTACGTTGGACCAAGTCAATAGGATTGGTCGGCCCAACTTGTGGTTGGCGGGATCTGAAGTTATTCGTTGCGAGACCTCGGTCCTTAAATGCCAAAGACTTAGCCAAATGACATACCACAAATCATTGGTACCAAGCTGTACCACCACCATGCCTCAACCCTTGGCCTCGTCATCGGTTGGGGATTGGACCGCATCCACCTTCCGTGGTCCGCCCAATCTTGTCCCCTCACCGTAGCAATTTATAAAATCACAAAACCAATCGAGCCATCTCTCGGAGATTAAGCATTTGTCTAAAAGTAATAATTGCTACATTTACGAGGGTTCGATATTTTATAGCCTAAGGTTAAGAAGGAATTAAGGCATAACAATTGGCTTAATATTTGGTTGTATCTAATCACGTCATTCGAAACTATCACATTTTCTAGTTTTCTAAAATAACGGAAATAATGCAATACAAGAAATATATATATAAATACTATAATGGAACTAGGTTCAACATGTTCAAGGAGTGTGGCTTGCCTTGCGAGGTTAAAGGTTCGCCTAATGAGAAGGGGTTGATGTCGAGTCGACTTGACGGCGCTTGTTCTCTGGACACCATTAAATCTGCTCTGTTAGAGGTTCGTGCTTAGCGGTTGCGTCGGCGTCGGATCTAAGCGAAAAACTCAAACAATAAATAAGCGAATAAATCAAAACAAAGAAAAAGCAATGGAAAGGAAAATCGAGAGAAATGGGCGAGCAGGGTTCAAGGGCATTTTGGGAATTTTCTGGACTTGGTTTGGTGAAACGGAGATTATTTTGGGACTCAGCGGCTCGAGACGATGAAGAAAATGTATTTTTGACATTTCTGGATTTTTGGGGATTTTTGGGAATTTTTCTGGAATTAAAAAGGATTTTTCGGGTTTGTAAAAGAATGAAAATCCGAAAATGGAAAAATAAAATGGGGAAGGAATTCTTGGCTCGGCCGCCTGATAAAACGCCTTTCGCTGCTCTCTTGGAAGCCTTGTCGCTTTATAGCGTTCAGGCGCCACTACCACTGGCAATGACCCCCATCTGTGAGGAGAACAAAGGCGACACGTGGGCCTGAGGTTTGAGCGGTGACAATGAGGTCCGCTTGGCGGTGGCTTGGGGAAAAGACGCTGACGAGCGGAGCCCACGCAACCAAGCACGGAGAAAAGCGAGCGTGGGGCCGGCGTAGCGTAGTCTTTGTGGTAGCCAAAGAAGCAATGAGACGGGAAAGGAGTGGCTGGCGGTGGGGCTTGGTGGGCAACGACTGGCGAGCGGGGCCACATGGCAAGGCAAAAAAGCGGAGGAACAGGCGAGTGAGGCGAAGGGATTTTCTTGTGTGGAAGAAGATGACCGGCGATACGGCGGTATGGTGGCGCGGGGGAGAAATGGAGTGGCGGCGAAGCATGAAGGTCTCCCGGCGAACTCTATGGAGGCGAGAATGGGGAGGGAGAGAAGGCGAGGCGACCTGGCGGCGAGAGCGCACCAGAGGCGAAGAAGATGGGGGCGAACGGCCGAATCAGTGGACGGGGAAAGGAATGGATGGGCGGGGAAGAGATAGCAGCTCATGGGGGACTCGGTGGTGGAAGAAAATGAGCGAGGGAGAAAGTGGAGCGGCCTGGTGGCGTGCGGGCACCGGAAGGGGGAAAGAAGCTCGTGGCGCGGCGGAATGAGGCCACCGGAGAGGGAAACGAAGCCGGGAATGGGACGAGGAGAGTGCGGGGATGAAGAAGAGTTACTCACCGGCTCGGGTGTGGGGAGAAGATGGCGCGGCGCTGAGTTTTTGTAGCCGAACAGAGGGAAGAGAGAGAGAGAGCGCGGTGGGGAGTACTCGAGTGGCGAGATGACCGATCGGCGCAGGGGAATCAACGCCAGGAGGCGACTTTGTGGCAACTGCGAAGAGAGCGAGCTCCCTTGATTGGGCGAATTGGCGGCGGGCGTGTACTGGCCGTCTTGGGGAGAAGTCTGCCATGGGCGGCGTGGTGGCGACGGGACAGAACGGGGGTGACTGAGACGAGTCGGGTGTGTCAGCGCGTTGCTGCAGAGGTGTCGGCGTCGCGGATTGGGCGGAGGGGCGGCGAGACGGGATTGGGCGATGGCGTTCTTGACGGGGCGCTGCGAGTCTGTGAGGAAGAGGAACAGGGAGACGACGCGGGCGGCTATCTTGCGAGAAAATGGGCGTCACGGAAATTTGGGCGAAGCGAAGGAAGCGGAAAGCGAAATCGTCGGCGTGAGGGGAAAACGGAATCGCCCGAAAAAGGAAAGCGAGAAGTGGAGTGGATTTTCCCGAAAAGGAAAGTCTTCAATTTAAACCGGATAAATTTGAAATAAAATCGGGAGAAATTCAAATGAACTCCAAATAAATAGCAAAGGCCAAATTAAATTTTATTTTTGAAATTTTTGGGTCATTTCAACCTACCCCCCTTAAAATAAATCTCGTCCCCGAGATTTACTCACCCTAGGGGTGTAAATTGGGAAATTTCTGCTGCGGTCCCGATTCCTTTTTCTCCTGGATTCCTTAAAATAAACTCTCGGCAGTCCTCTGCATCCTCTGCACTTTCTGACATCCTTGTCTTTAAGCTGTCTTTTGGTTGTCTCGAAAATCTGGAGAGGCTGCTTGCGATAAGATATACTACTTGTAGGTATTTTAGCAGGTCCAATCCTTTTAACTGCGGTGGATGCATCGATTAAATCGAAGGTATTCCACGAGTGGAACTCTGAAATTTCGTGGGTCGGGTTGACTCTGGTATGATGGTGATTTGCGATCATTCCTCTAAGCTGTACCGAGGATTTGATACTGTCCAATATATCTGGGCATAATTCTTCCTTAACCTTGGAATTCATGCACTGGCTTGGGGGCATCACTTCTAAATAGACAAGGTCTTCATTCTGGTGACCGACATCCTTTTGCTCTGTGTCCGTATAGCTTTCTTGATCTGACACTTCTTGATTTGACATTACTTCCTTCGGAATTTCTCTCCAATCTCATCATAAATATCTTCCTGAACTTTATTTCTGCCGTAAGTTTGTCTAATTGCAATGGGGTGGGTTACCTTGGTCAACCTGTCAACGGTCATTTAATCATCATCAAACCATTGGTTTAATTTCCAGGCATTCCTGTGATGAAGTTTATTCCGGTCTTATCCTATTCCTGTCCATGATCGGAAGTGGTTGCAGTGGACTGGCGATCTTTTAATGGTCACTCTTAACTCTTCTGGCATATCATACTGCACAGAACATCCTCGGCCACTTTCTTTGTCAAAATCAATCCTCTTATATCCTTATCATTACATATATATAGTTACGGAGCTGTAGTATATTCTGGTTCACCTTTCAAGAGGGTTGATAATTTGTCATCTCTCTTTGTTTTGAATTTCTCTATTTTACTGACGACTGGCTTGACCTGGTTCCAAGATTTGGTTGGATTCCAATGGAATTATGGATTCTTCGAGATCGTTTTATTTCTGTCGGGTTCCTTATGGTAAGTTGAACCATTCTTCAAGCTAATTTGTCCGGGTATTCTTGAATGATCGGTATTTTGGCTATCTCTGAGGTGAGAGTGTCTCTGTATATGCTTTTCACTCACTCGGGTCTGTCTGCACAGTTACTTCTTATCCTTGGTCACTTACAAGGGCGATTCTTTTGACAGTTCAATATTGCCTTACGTTGGCATAGTGAATCCTTTCTTAGGACAACATCCAATCCTTTCATTATTTTTAACATCAATAAACTGGTTTTGATCTTAATTCCTTGAGGGGTCGATTACAGATCTTTACACTCGTACCGAGTTGCTAACAAAGTCTTCAGAGATTTCGAGACGCAAAAGAGGCGGCCAATAGCAGGGTATCTAACCATTCTCTAAAGATCCAATCAAAACAAAAGCAAGGGCACCCTGACTAAAAATTACACTGGCTGCGACTGAGCTTGGAGCCCCCTGTTGACGTCGTCTGTGGTCTCCAGCTCCTTGATGGGACGGTGATTTATCCCGTTGTTCGGGCGTTGGGGTTTGTTGGGTCTTGATAGGTATCTTCCTTTTCATTGATCCTACTTGCTTTGTTTGGCGACGACGTACGGACCTTGTCGATTGTTGGATTAGAGTTGGAAACTTGAGCCTTGGCCACATGGGATGGTAAATGCTTCTTTTGCAGCAATCTAGGAAATGTCTGTCTCATCCACAAGGATAACGATGAATGGTTTTGTGGGGGCAATCAATAGCATAATGGTTTCTTTTGCAATTGAAGCACCTTCCTTTCTTGGGTTGAGGCATAGTGGGTATCGGCCTTAGTTCTTCTACAGCCTGTCTTTCAGCCGAAAAATTGGAGGCAAGATCTGGCATTTGTATCCTCTGCGGTATTGGGTTCTGCATCCTCCGTTGCGGTGCCTTCCTTTTCCGAGTATTTTCCAAGTCGTTCTGGGTCTCCTCGGTGATCATTAACTTGTCTACCATTGTTGTCAAATCTTCGAAGTCAAGTGCTGCAATATGGAGCTTCAAATTTTCCTGCAGACCTTCGTAGAATCTCTCCATCTTCTTGGCTTCGGTATCTACTTCTTCAGGGGCATATCGGGCTAGCTGGTTGAATTGGTGAAAGTATTCCAGGACTGAACTCTCACCTTGGTGGAGAGTTAAAATTTTTCTTCTTTTAGCTGCCATTAAGCTTGCAGGGATGTGGGCTTTTCTGAACGCTTCCTCAAATTCTGACCACGTGGTTTCTTGTCTGGATTTCTGCGTCTGAAAGTTTATCCACCAGGTGGCGGCTTGTCCTTGTAGTTGGTGCGAGGCGTATAACACTCGCTCGTTGTCTGAGCATTGAATTGTGTCGAGTTTTCGTTGAATGTCTCTGATCCAATCGTCTGCTGTAAGTGGTTCTGCTGTACTTGAAAAGACGGGCGGTCTTGTTTTCTGAAAACCTAACCATCCTGATCTTTCAAAGCTTCCATCCTGTTCGTACAAATGTCCTTGGGGATATTCTTGTGGTCTGGCTGCTAGTTGTTCCAAGATCTTTTCCATTCGTCGCGTCTGGTGCATCTCTGCCTGATGCCTGTTCCTTTCCATCATGTCCAGCACCTGGGCTAGGTTGATCGGGTTTTCTGTTGATTCTGCTTCCTCACTGAGATGTTGGTGTGGTCCGACTCCTGCCATCTGACTTAATCTGATTCTTATTCAGTTCTGCAGCAGGTTTTTGGGTAAGCAGAAGGTAAGTAAGGTTTAGAGCTTAGGTAAGGATAGAATGAATAGGTGAGAGGTTTAGACGAAAGGAAGGATTTCTTTGAGTCGGGTGCGGTTATAAGGATAAGTATTGCAATCTAAAATAACTGAGATTTAGCAAACATAAATTCTTCATTCGATACTTAAGGGGATGAATCGTACAGGATACCGTTTTAAGGTATGGTACGACCCATTTTACAATACCAAAACCTAATACAAAAGGGATACATGCTAGTCTAGCGATCTACTCTCGCGGAGCTCAATCATCCACCTCTGAATTGCCTTCATTATTGGACTCTTCTCCTGCTGATGGGTCATCTGTTAACTCCTGGTTGTGAATCTCGGTCATTAAAGCATCAATCTCATTCCATGCATTCATCAACTGTTGCTGCATCTCGTCGCGTTCCCTTAGGGCAAGGGTATGGCTGACTTCTTGCTCTAGTATGAATCTGGTCATATCCGGCACGCGCGGGTCCGGACTGCCGTCGGGAATGTTGATCAAAACCTCATCTGGCTCCGAGCCATCTTGCGGGACCCACGAGAACGGGCTGTTGTTGAATTCTCGTTGGTAACGATGGCGGAGGTACCTCGTCGCTCTTCTGGCAGCATCTTGGATGGCTTCTCGTTCTACGCGGCGAAAACCTTGAATCTTCTCGGCTCGTCGGGCGAATCGGCATTGGTGGCGATCCACCGGATCGCCATCGCTCACGGAATCCTCCTGAAACTGCTCTTCGAATGGAAAAGCTGGTGAGGCAGACGCAGGAACTTCATCATATCCCACAATCGGTGCGCCCATCCTCCAAGCGCCTGGGTAAGGGTGAACTCAGGCACCATCTGGCGACACGAGATTTTGAAGTTTAGATAACCATAGAAAACTTAAACACATTTTTAGAAATAGACTTTGGGATAAGATAGAAGAGGTGAGGAATAAGAAGATAGCGATATGCGTAAATAATTTTGTAACCTTTTTGTTTGTAAGCTAAATAGATTTTTCGAAAAACTTTCCTAGGCCACCTTAAGGTTTTGATCTACTGGTCAAGTCAGGCTCTGATACCACTTGTGACGGACCGCCCTTTTAGAGTGCGTATAAATACCTTCTGACTACCGAGATTTTAGTACATAGGTAACCAAGTGTACATTACCTGTTAAAAGAACAAATGCGAGTATTTTACAGGTAAAATAAGGGCCTAACGGCCAAGGTTTTACAAGAGGTGCGGTTGGCACCGAATATATTACAGAACACCCACAGGAAACGCTTGAGCAGATAGATCAAGGCCTCCAAAAACCAAATAACATCGTCATCTACGGTCTTCTGGAACTCGCCACCTTCAAATGAAATCTAAGGAGGGGGATTGGAAGCAAGGGTGAGTACACAACCGTACTCAACAAACCACACGGAAAATCTGAATATTACGTGCAGGAATAATCAAAGGTAGGCACAGGTTTAAGTATTGTGGATGCAAGTTGTAAACATCTGTTTTTATTTTACATTTGAAACACAAATCATAAATAGCAATATATAAATCAGGGGGGTTTATCTTGCAAAGTTCACCTTCACGTCAAGTTTTAATTATAAAACTCTTTGGGCGCGATTCTGGTATCACCTAGATTAACTCCGCTTCATTAACCTAGGAAGCACGCGTATTCGAATACCCTTGATATCACTCTGCAGAGGTGCTCGGCTTTACCCACAAGACATCTACGGTCATTAGTGCCACTAGATTAACCGCATAACTTTTATGCATGCGGCCCGACCGAGATAATCATAGCATTTCGTTGAACTTCCCTTTTAGCTCCTACCGGTGGGATCTCCGAGATCCGTAACATTGAGACCCAGGCCGTCATGGAGACTTTTTCTAAGCGTCACGGACACCATTGTTGCGAGAACGGTGAATGATCCCTCCATTCCGTTCACACTCGATTGCTGGTAACCCATTTTCTCATGGAAGCTCTTTCTGTAGGCATTCCAAAGGAGGTCCAATGTACTAGGCTACGTTGGACCAAGTCAATAGGATTGGTCGGCCCAACTTGTGGTTGGCGGGATCTGAAGTTATTCGTTGCGAGACCTCGGTCCTTAAATGCCAAAGACTTAGCCAAATGACATACCACAAATCATTGGTACCAACTGTACCACCACCATGCCTCAACCCTTGGCCTCGTCATCGGTTGGGGATTGGACCGGCATCCACCTTCCGTGGTCCGCCCAATGCTGTCCCCCTCACCGTAGCAATTTATAAAATCACAAAACCAATCGAGCCATCTCTCGGAGATTAAGCATTTGTCTAAAAGTAATAATTGCTACATTTACGAGGGTTCGATATTTTATAGCCTAAGGTTAAGAAGGAATTAAGGCATAACAATTGGCTTAATATTTGGTTGTATCTAATCACGTCATTCGAAACTATCACATTTTCTAGTTTTCTAAAATAACGGAAATAATGCAATACAAGAAATATATATATAAATACTATAATGGAACTAGGTTCAACATGTTCAAGGAGTGTGGCTTGCCTTGCGAGGTTAAAGGTTACGCCTAATGAGAAGGGGTTGATGTCGAGTCGACTTGAGCGGCGCTTGTTCTCTGACAACCGTTAAATGCTGCTCTGTTCGAGGTTCGTGCAAGCAGTTGCGTCGACGTCGGATCTAAGCGAAAAACTCAAACAATAAATAAACGAATAAATCAAAACAAAGAAAAAGCAATGGAAAGGAAAATCGAGAGAGAAATGGCCGGAACAGGGTTCAAGGGCATTTTGGGAATTTTCTGGACTTGGTTTGGTGAAACGGAGATTATTTTGGGACTCAGCGGCTCAAGACGATGAAGAAAATGTATTTTTGACATTTCTGGATTTTTGGGGATTTTTGGGAATTTTTCTGGAATTAAAAAGGATTTTTCGGGTTTGTAAAAGAATGAAAATCCGAAAATGGAAAAATAAAATGGGGAAGGAATTCTTGGCTCGGCCAAGACATAAAACGCCTTCGACTGCTCTCTTGTAAGCCTTGTCTTTACATAGCTGTTCAAGGCGCCCACCTGAGCGACAATGCCCATCTGTGAGGAAAACGGCCAAAAGCCGACACGTGGGCCCGAGGGTTTGAGCGGTGACAATGGGTCCGCTTGGCGGTGGCTTGGGGAAAAAACGAGGGAGCCCACATGCCTGTGTGCACGGAGGCAAATCGCGTGGGGCAGGCGAGTAGTCTTGTGCGGTAGCCCAAGCCAAGAGAGACGGGAAAGGAGTGGTCGGTGGGGCTTGGTGGGCAACGACTGGCGAGCGGGGGCCACATGGCAGCGAAGCAAAAGGCGGAGGAACAGGGCGAGTGAGGAGGCGAAGGGGATTTTGCCGGCGCGGAAGAAGATGACCGGCGATACGGCGGTATGGTGGCGCGGGGGAGAAATGGAGTGGCGGCGAAGCATGAAGGTCTCCCGGCGAACTCTATGGAGGCGAGAATGGGGAGGGAGAGAAGGCGAGGCGACCTGGCGGCGAGAGCGCACCAGAGGCGAAGAAGATGGGGGCGAACGGCCGAATCAGTGGACGGGGAAAGGAATGGATGGGCGGGGAAGAGATAGCAGCTCATGGGGGACTCGGTGGTGGAAGAAAATGAGCGAGGGAGAAAGTGGAGCGGCCTGGTGGCGTCTTGAGGCACCTGAAGGGGAAAGAAGCTCGTGTCGCGGCGGAATGAGGCCACCGGAGAGGGAAGCAAGCCGGGAATGGGACGAGGAGAGTCTTGAGGGATGAAGAAGAGTTACTCACCGGCTCGGGTGTGGGGAGAAGATGGCGCGCCCGTTGAGTTTTTGTAGCGAACGAGAGGAAGAGAGAGAGAGAGCGCGGTGGGAGTACTCGAGTGGCGAGATGACCGATCGGCCTTGAGGGAATCAACGCGCGAGGAAGCGACTTTGGCAACTTTGCGAGAAGAGAGCGAGCTCCCTTGATTGGGCGAATTAGCGAGGGTGGCCGTCTTGGCGAGGGGAAATCGCCATGGGCGGCGTGGTGGCGACAGGACGAACGGGGTGGCCGAGGGCAAGTCGGGTGTGTCGGTAGCGTTCTTCTGAGAGGTGTCGGCGTCGCGGATTGGGCGGAGGGGCGGCGAGACGGGATTGGGCGATGGCGTTCTTGACAGGCGCTAACGAGGTGCAGCGGGGAAGAGGAACAGGGGAGACGACGGGCGGGCGGCTATCGCGAGAAAATGGGCGTCTGGAAATTTGGGCGAAGCGAAGAAGCGGAAGCGAAATCGTCGGCGTGAGGGGAAAACGGAATCGCCCGAAAAAGGAAAGCGAGAAGTGGAGTGGATTTTCCCGAAAAGGAAAGTCTTCAATTTAAACCGGATAAATTTGAAATAAAATCGGGAGAAATTCAAATGAACTCCAAATAAATAGCAAAGGCCAAATTAAATTTTATTTTTGAAATTTTTGGGTCATTTCAATGTACACGTTGCTTGGATGGACAAAAGTTTGGTCTGCAGTGTTAGCATCACCTGCAGTCACCGAAGATGGCTGGAAGAGTACCCTGACGATAGCAAGAAGAGTGAAGTAGTTGCCAATGTCAAATATGGCAGCATATATTACCTAATCACGTATGATACACAATCACTTTCCATTTAGACATCAAATCAACATGAAAAATTCCTGAAAAGAACCTAGACACATTTCTAAATTTTCTCTACCTACGTATAAAATTTATGTTCAAATTTATTCTATGTTGAGAGTGAAAAATCAGATAAATCTGACAAATGATAAAACAAAATGAAAATAAAAAGATAAATGCTACCGCCCACAGTAAACTTATTTTTTTGTTTCTTCTAACATATTTTGAATTTGTAATTTTAATTTTAATGAGTGATAGAATATACTATAGATCGACTGCATCCTCATTTTTTCTGAAATTTTCATATGATTTGGTGCAAAAATAAAAAATGATTGCATGAATATACCACATAAGGTGATTGCATAGCATATATTACCGTCAAATATTTGGCTTCTGAAGTTCAATTTGGGGTGAATTTTAAGTTGTTGCTATTTTTGATCTTTTTGCAAGCTGTGATTTGTGTTTTATGTTTAGGTTGTGGTCATATTATTTCTCATCATTTGTTTCTATTTGCAAGCACACTCATATATTTGTTTGAGGCTCATGTGTCCTGATACGGAGGTCTCGAAGCCCATCATAAGATACAATCATCATAAATACACTTGCGTTATTTGTGTTGAATTGCAGATGCTGAGTTCTAGTTCTGGTCTATATATGCATGTCAACTTAGGTGCGTATATGATGTTGGCAGCTCTGTTATTTTAGAGATTACAGACGGTCATTTCTGCTGGAAATTTGGAGACAGGTGTTCTGAGCATAGAATGTTCAAAACTATATGTTTGCCGCATATAATATTTCCTCGATATGTTCAAAACTATATGTTTGCTGCATATAATATTTCCTCGATATTAGACTGTAGTTGAGAATTTCTCAGATCTTGGTTTGTTTGAAGTTTTTGCCTTAGACCGGTCTTACTTGTTCAGTTGACTTGTTTCTATATCCTCGAAAAAAAAATGTTGGCGTGGTGCTTCTGAATAGAAAAGTACAAATTTTGAAGCACATAGAGGGTCTGATTTGCGTCCAACTACTACTACACTACTCAGTACTCACAGTGCCGCTTCAAATTTTTGCTATTTAATTTTTGGAGAGCATAATTGCATGCATAAAGCACCTCTCCAAAAATTTGATTGTTTCAGAAAATGCGTAATCCAGTCATCTTACTTGCTCACTTCACTGCACGTTTTGTTATTTAGTATCCCTCAGTTATTTCATCGGGAAACTCTGGTGTAAATTCAAGATGCTTAGAATTATTCAGATTTTGCTCCAATAGCGCTACTAATTTGAATTGCTTTTTTTTACAACAAGTTACCTAAAACCAGCTATATTAATTAGAACCAGAGGAAAATAAATATGGCGTGTGTGGTCGTAAAAGATAAAAAAAAATATTAGGCAAGAATTAAGACGTACGTTGATGTCTAGAAGAGAAATATTGTGTGATTGTGTTTCCCATGTCTTGAAGGGCACAATAGGCACAACAGTTGTCTTCATCAAATATTTTTATGGCAAGAACTAGCGTCGAGACGTCTGATCTCAGCATGTTTCGTTGGACGCTCGGTGTAACATTTTTTCTAACATCTGCAGCATTTTTTTCCAACGTCTGCCATATTTTTTTTCTGCGCGCACATTTCTACTGTTATCAAAGGAAAATGTTTTACTCGTAGGAAAAAATGTTGCAGTGATCCGGATCGACATTTCTACTATTATCGAAAAAAAATGTTTCATGCGTAGAAAAAAATATTTTACGATTAGAAAAAAATGTTGTAGCATCTGAAAAAATCGGATGTCTGGCTCCTAGCAATTCCATATTTTTATATATAGTTCAGAGCTGCGTGATTGTGTTTCCTTTTTTCATAGGTAAAGTTCAGGTCGTATTAATATTTCAGATGTACAGTTGTCTTGTGCCACATAGTTCCTGAAATTTGCTTCTATTCTTTGATTCAGGTGCATATTCATGTTAGATGATACGACGGTGATTGGGTTGTTCTTTTTGTTGTCTTACAGGGTCAGTTCTGCCCATAGTTAAGTTAACAGGATTTCTCTTTTAAACCGGAATTTGAGTGTGACTCAGAGGTGTGAGACCCAAAGTTCAGACCATTCCAGTGGACTCGGTCCACAAGAACCTGACCCCACCTGTCAGTAGTGCAATGCATTAATTACAGAATTTTCTTTAGAAAGAAAAACCAAAATTCGAAAACCTAGTTGGATAGTATTCTCTCTTGTTCTTTTTCTAGGATTTTCACTCCTCACAAAACATCCGAAGGCTTATTCTCCCTTATACGAACTCTTATTAATTTTTTTCTTAAAATTTTTCTAGATTCATGCCCTTTCTTCCGGCACCATTTTTTTGAATTTTGGTCTCTATGAGAATTTATATGGTATTTATTGGTGTTTGTGTGTTTTGTCTTTTGTAAACACCAACATGCCGGAAGTGAGCAAAAACGATACATAGCAAAAGCAAGTTTTCAAAAATCAAGGCTAGCAAACCCACTTGGCCATGTTGATCATAAGTTTCCAAATGCTACATATGTTGTTTTCACTACAATAATTTATGCATGCTTACTTTAATTAAAGTGTTATATTCGTGTCTAGGAAATTAGTTATGTGCTATATTGCGATGAAATATTCTTTGACCTTGAATGTTACTGCCATTGCCACCTTAGAAATATTTACCCACAAGTTTAGGATAATTTATTGGGCCATACTTTGTGTAGAAAATGCTTAGCCATGCTCATTAGAAATAATATACACAATGCTAGAAAAATTCTAGACCAAATATTGGAAAACTTTTGGTCACTTTGGGAAGTATTTTTGAACATTTTGGACAAAGGAGTTACTTCTGATAGTTTTGTTAAAAATATGAAAATGAAACTGATTTTTGAATTGAGCGTGTGTTTAGGTGATCAAGGGTAGGTAGCCTAGAGTTTTGACGTCTACACATAATTAGAGAAAACTATAAATAAATACTAAAATAGAGAGAAAATAAACTTTAAAAATCAAATAAAATTTACCATTAAATAGATCTTAATTTTATAAATTTTTAGAAATTTTAATCGCCTCAATCACAGCTTGTATTAGGGAGAACAGGCTCTCAAAAAATTTGATTACATATAAAAAACAGAAAATAGAAAATCATTAATTATCTTGAATTATTTTTATATTGAAAACTCTAATTACTATGTCATCGTTGACATTAGCCCTGGTCTTAACTACTCACGGACCGACACGTGGCCATAGCTTATGGACCTGGCCTAAAAGGGCTTGACCAACTGATGTGTGGGCCTCGGGTTACTAGATCGGCTTGACAACTTATGCGACACGCCAGCAACCACATCAGCTTAAGCATCCAACGTGGCATGATGTGGTGACGATGTGGACTCCATGTGCTAGCACCGGGGTGATACCATGTAAGCCGGCGAGGCGTAGAGCCCTAGGGTTGCCGGCGACGAGTGCGAAGGACATGAACATGTTGATCTCTTCATCGCCTACCTGCTGACATGATCCGTTTCTTGGTTGAACCACTGAGGTGATGGCGGTGATGATTGGAAACCTTGGTTACTAGGGTTCTTGCGGGTGATTGTGTTGTGGCGACTCCTTGGCCGAGCTAACGCGCACATAAGTTGCAGTTGAAGATGGCTGTCCCAACGGTGCAAATGGTGACCAAAATTGACCCTCCCAGGTGGCAAATTGATGAAATCTTTGCTGTAGCAGTGCGCAAGCTAAACCTCAAATTGCGGTGAAATGGCGGCACTTCACGGCTGAATAGCTTAGGGCTTCGGTTGTTTGATGCCTTGCGTGCTCGCTATAAATACTAAATAGTAGATGTCCGAGACAACGCCGATATGGCCAGTGAGTCCATGGCTGAGACAACCTCCTAGGCTCACACATGTCTTATAGAATGCTTGCCATGAACTTGGCATGTTACAATTTAGGCCACCCACGACACAATGGCCAAGATTCATTAGAGTCCTTACCGGTCACAGCCGACCTCCACCCTTCGATTGGTATCCGATGGCCATGCATCACTTGAGACATCCGAGATAACCACACCCATATGATTGAGATCCAATGGTCCAAAAGCTATTGTCTCACAAGAAACAGTCGAGCGGGTCGGACTAGCTTGGCGCGGGAGAAAGGGCTAAGCCTAATGGGCTTTCTGCCCAACACTATTCGTAAGACTTTTAAAAAGATTTTTAATTTAAAATAATTTTTAAAAATAATTTAAGCCAAAATAAATAGTAAAATGCCAGAAAAATTCTAAAAATACTTTGAGGCATTTGGAAGTCAAATAAAATATTTTTGCCAAAACTTCATTTAAACTTTCTCATTATTTAAATACTTTTCACCATAGGCCATATTCAACAATAATAAATAAATTCTAGAAAAATACAATAAATTTAGAAAATTCAAAAAATCCACATTAAATGCAAATAATAAAAAATGGGATGTTACATGTGTCAACCATTGTGAATGGCTAATTTTTGTAGAAAAGAATAAGCAAGTAGAGTTATGATTTGAATTGTATTCTCCAGCATAATTAAGTTTTTTTAATGAAACACTCAAAAGCCTAAACATTTTTGTGTATGCATATGATTTGTTTGCACCATAATATCTGGGTTACATACATTTGTAATACCATAAATTTGTGCCATATCAAATATTGCTAACTTCAAAGAGGTCTTATGTTATTGAGCATTCTCTTCTATGATGCTTTAACCACCAAACTTCACCCTGGCCATTTATGCTACCATTGTGGCCTATTTAACAGATAGAAATGAATTAATAAAGCATGTGAAAGTTAAATAACTATCATCTCATGAGTTAATGATACAGAAATAGCCTTAGCCTCATTGTTCTATTAGTATAACATTGAGAACCAAATGCATATTGAAATCACCAAAGTCTAATTATGCATAGTTGCACACTGAAATTAAGTACATTCACACGTGTCCATATATGGGTCGTGGGGTTCTTCTTGTTGAGTCAGGTCATAAATCCAAAAGGTGAGTTTCACTCTGTCTAACTTGAGGAGTTATGTTATTTTTGAATTACCACTTAGCTACTTTGTGAAATTTGTGTTGTGAATTTCTTAATTGTACTAGTGCATTCAATTGTTAATATATATCAGAGTTGATTTATGAAATTAAATGATCTGAAGTATGTTGTGTAATATGTAATCTGAGTTGATTTCTGAAATGGATGTGATGTATGTAGTGCAATAATATGTAATCTGAGTGGATGTCTAAAATGGACATGTAATATGGATGTTACCTATAATCTGATTGTTTCAAAGGGCATAGCTAGCATTTCCTGAGGCTAGCCAGTAAATAGAAAAAGTATATCAAATCAAAATAACATTACATATGGTTCTTTAGGAAAAAAAACACCTGTGATACCTCTCATATCATAGATGGTTCTAAGTATGAAGTGTCTGTGATAAGTGGTTATCATAGGCAGTTCACACTCAAAACCGTCTATGATATTTACTTATCATAGATGGTTCACAATCAGAACCATCTCTATATGTTTTTCATAGACGGTTCATAAACCATTTGTGATGAGTCATCATTATAACTAACACATGATTACAAATGGTTCACGAAACTGTCTATGATTAGTTTTTTGAACCGTATATAATAAGGTTTTCTATACTATTGTATAAACATGGTTTGGATACTTGAGGTTCTCAAAAATCCTGAATGTTGCCTCAATAAACCTCTTCTTGAACACATCCATCGAGGAATGCACTTTTGACATCCATTGAATAGAGCTTGAAGTCCTTGGATACCAAAAATACAAATAGAATTCTAATAGCCTATAGTCTAGCTATAAGGATAAAGATCTCCTCAAAGTCAAGATCCTTAATCTGAGTGAAGCCCTAAACAACTAGCATAGCCTTGTTCCTTATGACAACCTGTTGGCGCCAAAAAATATGAAGAGGATTTATCAGCTACAACACATGTGATGAATTGGGTTCAGAGATTTGAGGTGTTCCAACTGATCTATTTGATCCTGCAATTGGTAAGACACAGAAAAGTGATTATCTATGATGAAAATGTCATGACGTTGTCAACTTTTGTCATGGAAAATCTATTTTTCGTGACGACTTGTTTATGTTCATCATTAATTGTATTAAGCGCCATCGCCCCATGTACTTTTGTGACGAAACATAAAATTTCATCATGAAACCATAATACAAATCGTCATAGAAAATGAATGGTTGTTTGTCTTGGACTGACGTCAAACATATGTCTGTATTGTGACGATATGCTTTGTCATTATGGAGGCATGGCCTACCGAGAGGCTATATCTAGAGGGCCCCCTATTCGAGGTGGTCTTGTTGTTCGACGTGGCCTTATGGGCCTATATGTGGGTTACACTTTACACGCTATCAGTTATGGGTGAAGTGGGACCCACAGTTTGGGTCCACAAGTTTTTTTTGTGCTTTAAAAAAAAGTAAAAATTGGCAAGATGGTGACTTGAACCCGTGACCTTACCTTCAATAGTTGTATAGTTTTCCACCAGGCTACAACATATTTGTTGGGCTAATACTAAGTTATTTGTCTCATATTCTATCCAAGATAAGGAATGGAAAAAATTCGTAACAAAAAACCTGTGATCATGGAGATCGAACCCAAAACCTCTGGCATACGCAAGCACTATAATACCACCGTGCCACACCCTCTGTTTTGCTTCCACTTCGCCTAGGTATGTAGGTATTGCTTTTCTGGCCATTTTTATTCGGTAAGGCCATGATCAGCTTGGATATGGCCATTCTGAGATCGGGCTTTGCATGGAATTGGATACGATCTCCATCATGAAGGATTTGGAAATGGTGTCCCCTTCATCATGTCGTATGATCTCGCTGCTCAACACGATCGTTGGGAAGTGCCAATCCAAGGACTCGAGCGAGCGGGAGCACGATGCCAAGTTACCGAAGTTGCTCTCGGCACTGCTGCATTGATCGCCACATAGACACAGCACGGTGGTTCTCTTCTGTCAGATTGATCTGTAAGAAAGTGGAGATTACATCGTTGAATCTGAGCGGAGATCATGTGAAGGCACAAAAGGTATGACTTTTTTCTTAGTGTTCATGGATTACATTGTAGTATTGATAACAGATTAGTGGTGACTAAGTAGCATTTGTTTTAGGTTTAGGATTGAGTAGCTTTGCTCTATTAGTTTGTAGGATTGCATATGTAGGACTGATTTTGACATATTATTTTTCATGTTCAATTATGTATTTTCTTAGATGGACAGAAGTTGGATTTAGGGTAAACAATTTACCCTTGCATATATCAAAGGTGTGGGAGAGTTCATGCAATTTGTTAAAGAAAGATTTGATGAGAATGTTCAGATACTTTGTCCATGTTGTGCATGCCTTAATCAGATAGCAAGACCTCAGCTGGATGTGCATGATCATATTCACATATATGGGATGTCAAGTGCATACACAAAGTGGGTTTATCATGGAGAATCTATTGATGCTTATGTGCATTTTAATGAAAATGTTGAGCATATGGAAAATTCTGGTCTCGATGGGTTGTGTGCGGGTGAGGATGACAATGACGATGATGGTGGATTGCCAGAGATGATAGAAGAGTTGTACACCGCTTGGGACCAAAGTGGAGAACATTCAAAGTTTGCTAGAGTACTCGAAGACGCCAAGTGCAGATTTTGCCTAGAATCTAAAGTATCAAGATTCTCTTTTCTTGTGAAGTTACTTCATGTCAAGTCATACTATTGAATCAGTAATACAACATTTAATGCACTACTGAAGTTATTGGTGATACCATTCCCTCATTGCAAACTTCTCAATTCATATTATGAATTAAAGCAATATCTTAGTGAATTGGGTCTTGAATATGATTCTATCCATGTGTGCATGAATAACTGTGTGCTATTTCGAAAGGAGTATGAGATGAATGCCCGATATGCGGTGAATCAAGATGGAGAAATGCAGATGGTAAGAAAGTGGTTCCTCAAAAGGTGTTGAGACATTTTCCGCTCATAGCTAGATGGAAGAGGTTTTTTGCTTCGAAAAAATAGTAGAGGACACATAATGGCACAAGTTGAAGCGACAACCAAATGATAATGAAATGAGTCATCCAGCTGATGGTGAGGCGTGGAAAGACTTTGATAGGAAATATCCACTATTTGCGGAAGATGCAAAGAAATTGAGGCTTGGCATAGCTACTGATGGTTTTAATCCATTTGGCAATATGAGCACTTCGAATATCATGTGGCCGTACTTGTGATGCCTTATGACATGCCACCGTGGGTATGCATGGATCAATCGAACTGCATGATGGCCTTACTCATCCTAGGTCAAAAATACCCTGGAAAGGATTTTGATGTTTTCTTGGAACCTTTCATAGAAGAGTTGCTTGAACTATGGAATGGTGTCCCTACTTATGATACTTTTACTAGTGTGATGTTCAATCTTCGTGCTGCAATAATTTGGTGCATCCTTGATTACCCTACTTTAGGCACGTTGTCAGGGCGAACTACAAAAGGTTATTATGCATGTGTTCATTGTGATAAAGATCCGTTGTCACGGGCCATAAGGAGGAAGATATGTTATATTGTCATCGTCGTTACCTCGCAAGGGACGACCTTATGTGGAAAAGCTTAGCTTTTGATGAACATCATGAAAAGTGTGACAAACCAGGAGAGTTCAGAAAGAGGAGCTTTTTGTAATACCGCAAATTGTTTTTCCAGGGTTTTTGGCCGGATTTGCTTTTGGTCTTCTCGTAGTTTTAGGAATCTTAACGAAAAGTTCGGAGATATGCCGGATGCATATCGGAAAGGGATTTTCTCCGAGCCGTAATTTTTTTTGCGGCAAGTTTTACTCAGAGGGTTTTCTTTTCACTGTGAGTTTGAAATGTTAGTTCTTGGAGATGGTTGAATTGCAGTCTCTAGGGTTGGTGTAGTTTACTTTCTTTTTTCCCCTAGCCTGTTGATTTTGTTTTAGCACTCAACTGATGGAGTTTATTTTAAAGAAAAGGAAAAGAAATCTGTATTTTCTAGTTTTGGTGGGCTTCGTGGGCCAGAAGTGGAGGGATTTTGGGCCTTCTTGGGTGGGGGCGACCTAGTACCCCTCCCTTGCTTGCCGCCACCACTGGCATCTCCCCTGCGCCCCACGCCCCCAAATCGAGCTCCCTGTGCCCAGCCTCAAGGCTCCTCCTCCTCCCTGGCCGACTGCAGCACCCCAGGCGCCTCCCCTCCCTGCTGTTCTCCTTCCTCATGGCTAGCGCCTCCCTTCCCTGCTGCTCACCTTCCCCAAGTCCGGCGCCCTGGAGCCCCCATGCTGGTGTCCTGAGGTCCCCTGGCCAGCGCCCTGCAGCCCTCACCTTCCCCAAGTCCGGCACCACAAGCCCCCATCTTTGGCGCCTGAGGTCCCACAGCCAGCCCTCCTCCTCCACCCCTTTGAGGTTTCTCCCTTGAGCCAAGTTGAGGAATAAATCTAGCGTTTGGGTGTGGTTGGGTGTCTGAGTTAGGGTTCTTGCCATGGAGTTTATTGGTTGTTTGGTGGTGTATGGAATGGATTAGAGGTGGAACCTTAGAAGCTGTGCAGTTTGGTTTTCGAGCAGATTTGTGTATCCTGTTATATCATGAAACTGAAAATTCTGCAAGCGTTTTCTAGGAGTTTGGCTATTATGAAAGTTGTAGATACTCGAATTAACTTTCAATAGAGACAAAAATCATTAAGTTTCGTTCAGCCATTTAAAAGTTATGGCTATTTTACCGAGTGCTGTCCAATCTGTGTACCGATTGGAGCAGTCTATGTTCAATTGCAGATTAGAGGAACTTAGAGGCCGAATCATGCTTTTAGTATACTTAGAAAAAAGTGGGAAATTTCCTGCCGTTCGAGAAAATATACTCGTTTACTTGATTTGGAGTTGTATAGCCCATGTTATGGCCTGTTGAAGTGTGTTGTCCCGTGCGGTAGGTTTCAGGTTTCGGAGTTCGGGGCGATCCGTAGGTTCGATGTCGTTTTGTTTTGGGTTGCTTGCTGTAGTAGCATGTTTTTGAGTGGAGATCATTCTATTGCAGGTGATGTGAACCCGGGAGCGGCATCGACCTCCCGTCTTAACGCCCCGTGGGCGTTAAAGGCAAGTGCATCACTTGTTTGTTTGATATGTGTGTTGATTGATGAAACGTGTGCCTTGCTAGCATGACACATTGCTACTTCTTATAACACAAGATGATGCTACTAGTATGAATAGGCTGAATTGATTCGTGGAGTTATGAGACTAGTTCAAAAATTGTGAATATGGTAATTATAGGGAAATCGATGAAAATGTGACTATGTGAAAATGAAAGATGAGAATATGGTTATGAATGTTGAGAATGGCATTTGCATATGTGCATTCATGAAATGCATCGAGGCAGGGCGGTGAGAAAGTCATATGGAATGTATGACTAATCCGGAGTGCTCGGAATCCTACCCCGTAGTCCCATCCACGGTATGGATGGGAGCAGAGAAGTGTAGAACCCGCTACTGGGTAGCGGGCAAGTCCTTCTTCGGTAGGCCCCTTCCACGGGATGGATGGGTTTGAGGGCACGCATCGACGGGTGGTGCTTGGTAATACCGACATGTGCTAAGTAAAGAGAAGACACATTCATGAGCATGCATAATGCATCATATGTATGAAGATTGAGAATGAGATGAAATGAGACATTCATGAGCATAATGCATCATGTGGTTGATAAATTGTGAATGAAATGAGACATTCATGAGCATAATGCATCATATGGTTGATAAATTGTGAATGAGATGAGATATTCTTGAGCTTGCATATTGAATCATGTGGATGAATTATGTGTGTGTTATGTTCTATGATAAGTTTTGGGTGTTAAATGGAAATGTGAGGAGTCGGCATGGAGTCGTGGACTCATCCAAAGAAGTTTAATGAGGTATGTATGTGAGATACGCAATGAGGTAAATGTATTGATATACTTTGTTTCATGTATTGGTTGATTCATATGAGAGTTCTAATTTGGTTGTTGGTTTGACTGTGTTAGTTGGTTAATTATGTTGATTTGATGCACTTTGCTGAGTTTTCGAACTCACGCTTGTTTGTCATTTGTTTTTTTAGGTACCTTGAAGTTGTCGTGCCGGGATGGGTGTAGAGACACAATCACGACTTTGGTCACCTTCAACCCACCTAAAATGAATATAGTGTCTGGACTTAGCTAGTGTTGTAATTATGCTATTCGTTGTTGCGGAATTGTTATTTACCAGTTGGTTGTGGGATAATTCCTTTATGCTTCTGCTAGTATGTGTCATCTTGGATGACTAGTGTTGTGATTATCGTATAACTGTTGTTTATTTGTCTGCTGAGTGGATAACCTCTACTTCTAGAGAGGTCATGCCGAAATTTCTAGCAAATCCGTTAAGTTTTTTTAATTGCTTTAGAATTGTCCTCCGCTAGCGTTATTAGAGGTCTTGGTAGCACTCACGGTGTGGTTGGCTCCGGGGTTTTACAGATGCTACCAAAAATTGTTAGTGAGTTTGGAAGTTGGTAGCATTCGGGGCTCAATGTGGAGCCGGGGTGTTACAGTTGGTATCAGAGCGGGCTTTAGGTTCGCGTTTTGTGAATGTAGTAAATTACTCTAGAATAAACTAAAATTTTGACTTGGAAAAGTAGAAACATGGCTTAGGTATCTACTTTTAAAGTGTGGCCTGAGGGCAATAACCTTAAAATCTGAAATAGATTGGTTAATTAATTTAAAAACTTGACACACTCTGATGCACAGTTGGAAGGGGTATGGGTATCGTTGCTTTACGCTTAAAATGTTGTATCTAAACTCTGATGTTGAATGCTACAATTGGCTATGTATGTTGCTATGATTATGAAAGAAATGATTGAGTTGTTATGTTCTTGTGAATTGGTCAAGCTGAAAGGTTTTCGGTCTTGTTCTTTTGGCCTTGTTTTGGGCCTCGGTTGTGGGTGTGGTCGGCTAGAGCCACCCCTTAAGTTTGGGAACCTCTCGTAGCTGAGAGTAGTCTCCTTTGCGGCATAGTTTAGAGAATGGGTAGAGAAGGTCGATTTCTTTTGTCTTCGATGGTTCGAGACAAGAAGAAAGAGTTTAGTGTTGAATCCTTTTTGATTTCTATTGCTACCATTTTGGTGTTTGTTTTGGTTGGTCCTTTTGTGGCGAAAGGTGGCATTGTTCCGATGTTTGTCGTTCTTTGGATTCAAAAGAGTTTGCTGAAGTTTTAGAAAAAAAAACTTTAGTCATGTGGACTTAAGTGTTAAATCTTTACCAGAAAAAGATTTGGTTGACCGCTTGGATTTTCCCCTTGCTATCTTCCTTCGTGGAAGTTGTAAGTTTTGAGATTTGTTTGAGGCGTTGTTGTACGTCAGAGTTTGGAAACTCGAGAGTTGAGTTCCTTTATGATTTATGGTTGAGTTTTCTGGAAAGAAAGAAAAAAATGTTTTTGGTGTTGTTCTTTTTCCTAAGAACCGTAGGTTCCTTAAGAGTTGGGTGCGTGACCCACAAAGATGATTAAAATGTTAAGTGTTGAGGAGTTAGAGTTTTCAGGATTTGGTTTATGGATTTTGTTAAAGTGAATGTGTTGGTTGTTTAAAGACAACCTAAATTATTATGTTGGTAGAGAAAGAATAATAGAGATGGTAAGTCATCTAAGGTAAAAGTTGAATTCGTATTTTCTGCAAAGTGTTGCGAGTCATGGATTTAATGGAGAGATCAGGATTTGTGTTCCAGTAAGGTTAGTCTCGATCGCAACCAAGAAGGTTTAGAATGTTCAGTTGATGAACTTACCATAGCAAGGAGATGGTGTAAATTACTGACTATTGTTGCTTTTGGGTCAGTTAATATTGCGGGTCAACAAAATGACTTAATCTATGTGTAATCAAAGAATGAGGAGGTATGGAATGGTTGTAGTGATACTGGGGTTCTGTCCTTGACAAATGTTTGTATTGGGCCTTTATTTATGAAATAGGTCTTGTGGAAATAATATCGAGTTGTTAGAAGTATGTATTGGTTGAATGAATTGGGGATGTCAAAGTGATGACTTAGGGGTTGTACGAAGGGTATTGTTGTTTATGTTGAAATAAATGTTGAAGAGTTGTGTTTTAAGATTGGAATAAACAAATATAGGAATGATGGTTGTTTTGGTTAGTGAACCAAGGAAAATGATGACACATGTCTTGTGTTGAATTAACTGATAGATTATTTGTGCAAAAGAAGCGAGAACGCGGTTCTCTTCGTTGATTGTCGAGAGTTAGACTTGGGTTAGTGTTGATAATGATATGATAAGTGATTTTTGTTGGAGAAGTAGTTTCTGTTGGAAATGAGTTTTCTTTTCTCTTAAAAGAGAAATGTGATGGTTGTGGGTTCAGATGCTTGATTTGAGAATTTATTTTCTCTTTCCAAAATGTTGATTCTGGTTAGTCGTGAGAGGTTTTGCTTTACTTAAAACGAAATGAATCATGGTGGTTATTGAGAGCTTCACAATGCTTTGTGTGGAGTTTCTCTTTTAATTTGAAGTCCTTCCGATGCAACTTTTATTGCGTGGTTTGAGAAATGTTAAAAGTGGTTTTTGCGTTTGTAAGAGAATTGAGTTTTCTTCTCTTAAAGAATGTTGGTCGTTGAGTTAAAGTGGATCGATTTCCTTAATTAGTTTTTTTAATGATGTCGTTTATTCTAAAAGAGAGATGTTCTGCCTTGGTAAAGGCTTGAGGTTTACTTTTGTAAAAGTGAGTTGCCTCATTAAAGTTTTGTGCGGTGTTCTCTTTTAATGGAGTTTTCCCCGAGGTAAAGCTTGGTACTTTGGCTTTAATGTTTTGGATTTGGATTGAGTGGTAGAAAGGGGATTGAGATTTCCTTTGCTTTCTAGCGTGACAAGGAAGAATGAATGGATTTTGGTATTTGGCTTAGGAAAAGAAAATGAGTGATCTTTAGATGTTGTCGAATTCGTTCCAAAGTGAATTTGAGCGCTTTGGGCTCAAAAGAATTGTACTTCTTTTGCATTCTAGATGGGATTAAAAGCATGAATGCTTATGGTATACTGTTGAGTATAATAAGGATTATACTTTTGGACTTGGTTAAATTGAGTGAAAGAATGTGAGGGCGAGACCCTCTTAGGAAACGAACCGTTTGTGGTTTGGTATTGATCTTTGGTCCTAGCATGAACTGGACGTTGATCGTTAGTGGTTTAATGGTGGATATGATGAACGCTTGTAATGTCGATTCAAAGGTTTTGGTAGTATCGTTGATTGTATCGATGATGGTAGTTGTAGTGAAATGTTATGTGTGAACATTTGTGTTAGCTAGTTGTTCCTGGGTATGAGACATGCCTAGGAGAGTATAGAATGAAATTTTATATATCGTGGTTTGTGATTAGAAGGGAAAGTATGCCCAAGAGGGCCGTTTTCTTAGATGGCATTGGATGATTTTAGTCCTTTTGTTGAAAAAGGTCAATCAATTGGAAAGGAATGAAATTATGTGTATTTGATTCTTTGGGGTTCAAGTTTGGAACCCGAAATGTTAAATAGATGGTTTGAGTGTCTAGTTGAGATATGGTTTAGAGGCATGTTAGAATGAAAGACCTCATATCTTTGTTGTTGTCATGAATAAGATGAATCAGGGTAAAGAGTTTGAGAAAAGAGTTTACAAGATGTGATTGAAGCTGAAAAGAGGATTGGAGTTGATTTAGAGGTTCGTACCGTGTCCTCTTGAGGAGGATTATCGGTTAAAAGGTATAATGGGCTTTAGTGCCGAAAGAATTTTGTTTTTCTGAGTACATCAGAGTACTTTGCGATAGTGGTATGATATGGTTGAGATGGGGATTTGGTATATAAATTAATTTGATGATATTTGGTTGGATGCTTAATAGAGTGATGTGACTCGTGTTATTCCTGTCATAATGAGTTGGTTGATCTGCGGTATGGAGTTTTAGAGAGGAGATTTAAGTTGGGTGAGTGAAATTGAATAGAGAAATGAGAATTGAGTTTGGGAGTTAGTAGTATGATCTTCCAGGAAGAAACAATGGTTGACTGGAGGTCGTATATTGAACGTTAAAGAAAATTTGTCTGAGTTGTCAGACAATTATTAGAATGGTATGAATTGAGAATTTGGCTGTTTGCCTGGATCTATTGGAGTTTAAGCGTGAGAAATGTGAAATTCTACGGTTGAGAAAATGTTGTGAGATTCCTGGTTTAGGAAAACCTTTTGGGATCGAGAGCGCACGGTCGATTGAAATTAGTGTTGGTCTTTGAGAAAGGCCTGGCTTCCGAGTTTTGTACCATGCGAGTTGAGGAGTTAGAGTGAGTGTTGATTTGTTGATGGATGAAATGAGTTCAGTTGCTTGCTCCTTTTATTTGGCAGGAGCCATGGTTTGAGTTGTGGAGTTTTCTCTTGCGTGAGAAGTACCTGGCTTGTTCTTTTTGGGCATATTGATTTTGGCCATTCGGTTTCTGTTGCTATTGTGGGTGAGTATTGAGGTGTTCAGAATTCGGGGTCAAATTCTGTAAAAGGGGGGAAGAGTGTAATACCGCAAATTGTTTTTCCAAGGTTTTTGGCAGGATTTGTTTTTGGTCTTCTCGCAGTTTTAGGAATCTTAACGAAAAGTTCGGAGATATGCTGGATGCATATCGGAAAGAGAATTTCTCCGAGCTGTAATTTTTTCTGCGGCAAGTTTTACTCAGAGGGTTTTCTTTTCGCTGTGAGTTTGAAATGTCAGTTCTTAGAGATGGTTGAATTGCAGTCTCTGGGGTTGGTGTAGTTTATTATCTTTTTTACCCTAGCCTGTTGATTTTGTTTTAGCACTCAACTGATGGAGTTTATTTTAAAGAAAAGGAAAAGAAATCTAGATTTTCTGGTTTTGGTGGGCTTCGTGGGCCAGAAGTGAAGGGATTTTGGGCCTTCTTGGGTGGGGGCCTGACCTAATTACCCCTCCCATTGCTGCTACCACGACTGGCATCTCCCCTTGCGCCCCCACAGCCCCCAAATCGAGCTCCCCTGTGCCCAGCCTCCAGGCTCCTCCTCCTCCCTGGCCGACTGCAGCTCCCTTGGCGCCTCCCCTCCCTGTTGTTCTCCTTCCTCATGGCTAGCGCCTTCCTTCCAGCTCACCTTCCCAAGTCCGGCGCCTGAGCCCCATGCTGGTGTCCCGAGGTCCTCAGTCGGCGCCTGCAGCCCTCACCTTCCCTAAGTCCGGCGCCCTGAAGCACCCATGCTGGCGTCCTAAGGTCCCCTGGCCGGCGCGCCCCTCCTCCCTCCCCTTTGAGGTTTCTCCCTTGAGCCAAGTTGAGGAATAAATCTGGGGTTTGGGTGTGGTTGGGTGGTTGAGTTAGGGTTCTTGCCATGGAGTTTATTGGTTGTTTGGTGGTGTATATAATGGATTAGAGGTGAACCCTAGAAGCTGTGCAGTTTGGTTTTCGAGCAGATTTGTGTACCCTGTTATATCATGAAACTGAAAATTCTTCAAGCGTTTTCTGGGGGTTTGGCTATTACGAAAGTTGTAGATACTCGAATTACCTTTCAATAGAGACCAAAATCATTAAGTTTTGTTCATCCATTTAAAAGTATGGCTATTTTACTGAGTGCTGTCCAATCTGTGTAGCGATTGGAGCAGTCTATGTTCAACTGCAGATTAGAGGAACTTAGAGGCCGAATCATGCTTTTCGTATACTTAGAAAAAGGTGGGAAATTTCCTGCCGTTCGAGAAAATGTACTCGTTTACTTGATTTGGAGTTGTATAGCCCAAGTTATGGCCTGTTGAAGTTTGCTGTCCCAAGCGGCAGATTTCAAGTTTCGGAGTTCGGGGCGATCCGTAGGTTCGATGTCGTTTTGTTTTGGGTTGCTTGCTGTAGTAGCGTGTTTTTGAGTGGAGATCATTCTATTGCAGGTGATGTGAACCCGGGAGCGGCATCGACCTCCCGTCTTAACGCCCCGTGAGCGTTAAAGGCAAGTGCATCACTTGTTTGTTTGATATGTGTGTTGATTGATGAAACGTGTGCCTTGCTAACATGACACATTGCTACTTCTTATAACTCAAGATGATGCTACTAGTATGAATAGGCTGAATTGATTCGTGGAGTTATGAGACTAGTTAAAAAATTGTGAATATGGTAATTATATGGAAATCGATGAAAATGTGACTATGTGAAAATGAAAGATGAGAATATGGTTATGAATGTTGAGAATGGCATTTGCATATGTGCATTCATGAAATGCATCGAGGCAGGGCGGTGATAAAGTCATATGGAATGTATGACTAATCCAGAGTGCTCGGGATCCTACCCCGTAGTCCCATCTACGGTATGGATGGCAGCGGAGAAGTGTAGGACCCGTTACTGGGTAGCGGGCAAGTCCTGCTTCAGTAGGCCCATTCCATGGGATGGATGGGTTTGAGGGCACACATCAACGGGTGGTGCTCGGCAATACCAATATGTGCTAAGTAAAGAGAAGAGACATTCATGAGCATGCATGATGCATCATATGTATGAAGATTGAGAATGAGATGAAATGAGACATTCATGAGCATAATGCATCATATGGTTGATAAATTGTGAATGAAATGAGACATTCATGAGCATAATGCATCATATGGTTGATAAATTGTGAATGAAATGAGACATTCATGAGCATAATGCATCATATGGTTGATAAATTGTGAATAAGATGAGATATTTTTGAGCTTGCATATTGAATCATGTGGATGAATTATGTGTGTGTTATGTTCTATGATAAGTTTTGGGTATTAAATGGAAATGTGAGGAGTCGGGATGGAGTCGTGGACTCATCCAAAGAAGTTTAATGAGGTATGTATGTGAGATACGCAACGAGGTAAATGTACTGATATACTTGTTTCATGTATTGGTTGATTCATATGAGAGTTCTAGTCTTGTTGTTGGTTCGAATGTGTTAGTTGGTTAATTATGTTGATTTGATGCACTTTGCTGAGTTTTCGAACACACGCTTGTTTGTCATTTGTTTTTTTAGGTATCTTGTAGTTGTCACGCCGGGATAGGTGTCGTGCCCCGAATTTACGGATTCGGACACTCTGTGTATTCTGCACTAGTCCAGGATCACGCTAGTGCACACAGTATAACAGGTTGAAGTACCACAATCATACACAGCGGAAATAGATAATAAAGTACTTCAAGCATAATATAATCGAGTTACATGACCTTATGGTCACCTTACAATGACTCGCCACACAGGGCGATAAATAACAACAGTATCAAGTTCATTCAGCGGAAGCAAAAGTACGGTAGTGAAACCCCTCATAGCCACAGGCAACTGAGTGCGGCTCAACCCCTAATCCTCCTGGCCTTCGATGAACTCCTCCTCCCAAGTTGGCACGGCTTCTTCTTCTGAGGTTTTTGTCGATGCAAGGGTGAGTATACAACATACTCAACAAGTCATGCACAATGCAGTTCTATTACTACATGCATGGCTTAGTCCAAAGGAAAGGCTTAATTGGTATTTTGCTTAAAGCAGCATTTCTTTTAAACAGGTAATCCTCTTAGATTAAAAGCAGTAAAACCAATATTAATAATAATTAATTTCTCAATTCTTTTCCAAGAGTTTGGCACACAACCCTAATTTCATTCATCAGTCTTTTGGCACACAGCCACCCATTCCACATTTTTATTTTTTAAATCTAACCCTTGATCAGTAATCACCGAAAGCATTGTCCAAGATCATGACACGGCTATTCAATAGGTTTACACACACACTCGCAGAGGTCAGTACACTTTACCCACATGATACGATCGCCACCACACAGTGATTGATTGCAACAAAGTCTTTCGAGACTAACACTTAACCATGAACCTCTCCAAGATTGCCTTTCTAACACTTCCTCACACGAGCCAAAGTTTGAACAGTGAATCCGTTAGATGGGTACCAAGCAATGAAGACAGTACGCTCCTCCATCTTGTTACATTTTTGTGTAACAGTCGCCCCGAGGTGTCAAAGGAAAGATATTAGAGACCTACTCAACTAGGTCCGTCCCAGTCTGGACAAGTGGTTGTACGAGAAACTCAGATCAAAGGCTCGCAAGGTGAAGTCCTTAACTGTCCCGGGCAAGACATCCAATTTATACTACTTGGCACACAGCCTTCACAATCTTTCACACTTCTCATTGCCACACAGGCCCACCTGGCACGAAGCCTTCTTACCACTTGCCGTGGTCCAAATCATTTCCCACCCAGGGTTTGCATTATTGCAACACATGCCAATGCCCACGTCATTGTATGAGTAGGACCACATAGGTCGCTACCCTCAATTCCATTTCGTGACATCATCGCATTATTCCAAAATGCGTTCCATAATTGTTTAGTCAGCATTGATTTGTTATTTAAAAGACATTCAACGCATACAAGCAGGCTAAGCGACTAATCACGGTCTAGCCTCCCGTGTTGCCAATTATATAGCATCCAACATAATTTAGAATTCTAGGGTGACAAGGTGTTCAGGGCATACAATAGTATTAACAAGGTGGCATAAGCAAGGTAGGTATTTTAACTACTTCTCCCACATGAGCAATATCATTTTTAATTAACATAGCATGCGATAATTGAATCAAAATATATTTGAAAATCTAGGGGCAATATGGTCAAAGCATGACTTGCCTTCAAATAGCAGTTGGTTCTGGTCCGAGGTCTGCGACGGGTCTTCGAATTCTCCCTCGGTGAATTCCGGCAACTCGGAGTCTAATTGGAACAAACGTGCACATAATAAATACACTAAAATAGACATCAATATCATCACCAAAAATAAAATAAAAATCACCATTAAATATTTTACATTTTTACACATTTTTGGGCACTGGAATCACCCAAATCCGAGTTAAAATGCAAAAGTTATAGCATTTTCAAGTTTGCTGAAATTCAAATTAATATATAACTGAATTACTCTATTTATTCTTCTACTGAAAATCCGGATTAATTCCCACTCGGCGACCGTGTCAGCACCAGGACGCCCACATCGACATGGACACCGACATGCGGGCCGGATGACGTCATCTTCGACGCCAAGACACTGGCCGTCCACCCATCGACAAGTGGGCCGGTGAATGATGCTTGGACCAACTAGAAGCTGACACGCGGCGAGGAAGCATCAAGCCACGCATACGCGATTTCCGGACCGTTGGATTTGAATCCGACGGCGGAGGCTTAACCGAGCGATACACTATTACTAAACCTACGTGGCCTCACCTCGATCGTTGGATGAAGATCCGACGGTTGCTGGAGCTCGCGATGCGTCGAGGAAGAAGCGGTGGCGCTGGTCGCCGGACTTGGAGAAGACGGAGTGGTTCGGGGCGATTCCGTGCTTCTCCGGTCGGAAGATGTAACCCAGCGGATGCGCCTTGACACGAGGAACTGGGAGAGGGTCTTGGCGACGGCGGAGAGCGGTGGACGGCGGCGAAACGCGAGGTAAACCGAGGTGGAGGAGAGTGGCTACTATGGTGAGCTCTAGCGCACACTACGGAGGATGGCTGAGCGAGAGAGATGAGGCAAAGTGAGCGGAATGGAGTGCTGAGCACGGAGGTGTACTTCACCCGCTCGGACATGCCTCGAGGCGCGCGCAAATCCTGACACAATCTTCGGCGGCCAACAGTAGCCGGCGGTGCGGCAGTCGCGCACAGTCCCGAGACTGTTCGGTCACGTCAGCCGTCCGATCTCGATCCGACGGCGCGGAGCGATGCGGCTAGGGTTTCGTCCGCGCGAGCACAGTGTTGGGCTCGGCCCGACACTGTAGCTAAAGGATTTTCCGGCTTTTCTCAATAAAAATAATTGCAAAAATTCAAAGTATTTATTTAGGGCACTAGAAATACTCGAAAAATTCTAGAAAAATTCTAGAAAATATTTCAAGGCATTTAGAGCTTAAATAAAATATTTTCATTTATTTTTGATAAATACCTTTTTTCTGATATTAATTAATCAAGAGAAGGATATTGTAATTTAATTTCAATTAAATCCAATAAATTCCCAAAAATCCACAAAAATTCAATTAACTGCAAATAAAGGTTGATCAATTCATAAAAATTTTAAAAACTCCAAAAATTAAATCCGGGCAAATTTCGGGACGTTACAATAGGTGTAGAGACACAATCACGACTTCGGTCACCTTCAGCCCACCTAAAATGAATATAGTGTCTGGACTTAGCTAGTGTTGTAATTATGCTATTCGTTGTTGCGGAATTGTTATTTACCAGTTGGTTGTGGGATAATTCCTTTATGCTTCTGCTAGTATGTGTCATCTTGGATGAGTAGTGTTGTGATTATCGTATAACTGTTGTTTATTTGTCTGCTGAGTGGATGACCTCTACTTCTAGAGAGGTCATGCCGAAATTTCTAGCAAATCCGTTAAGTTTTTTTTAATTGTTTTAGAATTGTCCTCCGCTAGCATTATTAGAGGTTTTGGTAGCACTCGCGGTGTGGTTGGCTCCGGGGTGTTACAGATGCTGCCGAAAATTGTTTGTGAGTTTGGAAGTTGGTAGCATTCGGGTCTCAATGTGGAGCCGGGGTGTTACACTTTTGAAGCAACTAGAGAAGATCAAAGATGTTAGACCAAGAAAGCATCCTCGAAATAATAAAAGGAAGCATCAAGAGAAGGATGAGCCTCAATTATTTAGCTGAAAAGCTATATTGTTTGAATTGTCATATTGGGTAGAATTGAAGCAGCGACACAATCTTGATGTGATGCACATCGAGAGAAATATATGCATGAACCTTCTTAGCACATTACTGGATATAGAGGGGAACACAAAAGACACTATTAATGCTAAGCTTGATTTGCAAGATATTAGCATAAGACGTGAATTGCATTTAGAGGACAAGGGCAACTCATATAGAATTCCACCTGCATGCTATAGCTGGAAAAAGGAGCTTGCATTTTGTGAATTTATTAGAGAAGTTAAATTTCTAGATAGTTTTGCTTCCAACTTATCTACAAGACTTGAAAACTCATGATTGTCACATCCTCCTGCAGAGAGTTTTACCTGTTGGCCTTGGGGTATTGTGCATAGGGATATATATGAAGCAATTGTGGAGTTGGGTAACTTCTTTAGAAAATTGTGTAGTAGAACGAACTTTAAAGATAGATGTACTGCAATGACTTAGAGCACAGATCCCAGTCATTCTATGCAAGCTTGAGAAAATATTTCCTCCAGCCTTCTTTGATGTGATGGTGCACTTGGCTGTTCATCTACCGGATGAGGCAATTCTTAGAGGTCCAGTTCAATTTGGCTGGAGAACGTCGACTTAGCACTTTAAAAGGTTTCGTGAGGAATAGGGCAAGACCAGAAGGGCCAATTGTAGAGGCATATGTAGCTGAGGAGGCCATAACATTTTGCTCAAGATACAAGGACGATGTTGACACCAGATTTAATTGAGAGGACAGAAGTGGGGATGGATCTATAGAAAACCTGGTGGATTGTGACGTCTCTATTTTTATGCTTGGTGTTAATTTAGTAGGATCCTGTAGAGTTACATTCCTTGATGGTGAACTTAACAAGCTTATTTGGTTTGTGATAAATAATTATGAAGAGGTTGATCCATTCATGAAGTGAGTAATCATTTATATTGAACTTAATTTTTATGAAACTATGGACTTAATTTATTGCTAAATAATGATATGCTTGGTTTTTCCTGTTTTGCAGAATGTTCAGAGAAGAGTTAGAGAAAGAAGGGGCAAATTATATTGACAGAAGGGTGATGACTGGATTTCAGAAATGGTTCAAAAAATATGTAAGCGAGCAGAAAGGTGAGGTTAGTGATCACCTACATGCTCTATCATGTGGTCCAGATCTCTAAGTTAGGATTTATTCATCCTGCACTATTAATGGTGTTTGGTACAACACCGTTGATCGTGAGAGAAACATGAAGACCCAGAATAGTTCCATCGTGATGGAGGGTATACATAATGGTTTGTTCACTGAATTTTATGGTTCATTGAAAAAGATCATTGAGTTGGCATATAACTCAGATATATAAGTTCATCGATCGGTGGTTCTTTTTTTATGTGATTGGTATGATCAAGATGGAAAGAGAAGAGGCATTAGAAATTATGAATATTTCAAATCCGTCAATAATGAGGGGTTGTGGTACAACACAAATCCTTTTATTTTGGCCGTTGAAGCAAAAAATATATTTTACTTACCAGACACTCAATTGGGCAAAAATTGGCGAGTTGTGTAGAAGTTTGAGCATAGGCATATATATGATGTGGCTGAAAATGAGATGACCAATAATGTTGGTGTATACCAAGAAGATGATTGTTCTAATAATGAATGTAATGTGCAATATAGTAATCCTCCATTAGAGACTCTGCACCACGATGATGATGACGAAGATGTAGCTGTTGATGCTAGTTTAGTGGACAATGTAAGCAACAGGACAGAAAATGATAATAGTGCGAGTGAATCCGAAGAAGATGACACTATGGTGTAGTTCACTAGTGATAATGAGCATGACAATACTCCGATGGATGACAACGACGAAGATTAGTTAGGCATATAAATTGTTAAGAATTTATTTCATTATGTAGTGAACTGTTACTTAGGATGACAGTGACGAGGATTGGATCTTGATGGTTGTAGTTAATTTACTATTGTTTGCAACTGTATAGGGAGATTCATCTTTTTATGTTTGCAATTTGCAAGTTTGTAGTTATAGGTTCGGTTCTTCCTAGCAGGTCCAACAGTGTACCCATGGTCTTTAGTGATGAATTTTGTGATGAATTTAGTGACAAACTAGAAAGAATGCAGTTACCCTTAATTACCCTTGATTGAGTGCAGTTAGCTATGATGGCAGAGAAGCATGATTATTGCATACCAACAACATCAGATACAATATGTACACCAATAACATTACATACAATAACACATTATTCCTTTCATACATCCAGAAGTCAGACAACACCACAAAGATGGTGAAATCATAACTTTATTACTTTCATATACTGATGAGTCTTACATAACATTAGAGGGACACATGAACACATGAGTCTTACATAACAGTATTTAGGGTACCCACTGATTCATCGGTCCCAACTTTTGTACACTAGAAAACTAAAAAATGAAAAGTGAAAACTGATAGGGAACAATGAAAACTAAAAAGTGACAACTTGATTCAGACTTGACTGGCATCCAGACTTGAGCTACATCTAGGCTTGGCATCCACTTCATCAGGATATTGGCCCCCATATTCATCAACTCCCCATGTAAGATAGAACTTAAGTAAGCATGACCTACATCCAGACTTGGCATCCACTTCATCGGGAACTTAAGTAAGCACTACTTTGGATTGCATAGGAACATATATAGCAAAACAGGCTCAATTCATAACAACAAAAATCCATGTTAGAATCAACAGTCACTGGCATAAGTTTTCGAAATAGATAGAAAGGGTGTTTAGCAACTCATCGCAATGGACTGTAAATACAGAATATATAGTCAAGCTCTTCAAGGACAAATTTCAAAGAATTATTATGAAAAACATTTAAACATACTTGCATTTCTAAGAATAAGATTTGATTTGAGGTGGGAATAATACTGACATGAAACATTATGGGAATACTCATGAAACTACTCAACAATGAAAGGGAGTACTATCAGCAGGAAACTACTGAGTACCATTAAACTACTGAAAGGAAGTACTATTGGCACAATATATAGAAAATGAACAATTAGAGTCTTCTTCTTCCCCAGCTTGAGCGACTGCGGGATGCAGTGGGCGCTCTGGTCCTCTTCTTCCCAAATCCCGACAAAGAGGCGGTCATGCATAATTTTCTTTTACTGCTAGGGAAGATGGGAATGGGGAGCATCGTGGTGGGGAGCAGTGGCAGCGGTGCGACGTGAGTGCAAGGGCAAGGGGCACAGCTTGTGGCTACAGCGGCTCGTGGCGGAGGCTACTACTCGAGGGAAGCCGGGAAGGGGTGAAGAGGCAGGCGGCCAGGCCTAGGCTGGGACAAGCAGTTGCCCTACCTCTACATACTTGGAATGCCATAGTTCGCACCCGTTCCCTTTCTATCTAACGGTCACGCTCATTACAGAGGCCCGAAGGACCAAGTATAGATGCACTAAGTATGCAATACCATCTAAAATCACTTTGTATCCTGGTGTGAAGAGCGTGTGTTGCACTTACATGAGGATCCGAGTTCGATCCCCCCTCTTATGTTATGAATATTATAAATTGCTATTTGAATTTTTCTTTTTTTTTGTAAAAATTCAAAATGTTGCTTGAATTCGAAATAAACACTATGAATTACTAATTATCATTTATTAAATAATCAAAACACACATGGAATTTTTCTTTTTATAAAAATTCGAAATATGATTCACAATTCTCTCTATATGACTTAGCTTAGTCCCAAACAAAGACTTTGACTATAGGTTGTTCTAATTTTCACTCATATTGCAATATATGCAGCATTTAGGCTATTACAGCATCACTGCAGGCATTTGGGCTATGGTCACTCATGTTACATTGGTGCATATTACTATTTGTGGATTTTTGCAGCTTGCATCTTTTTTTAAATTGAACCTATTGATTGAAATTTGTTTGAATATTTTTCCTCTTATATTATGAATATTATAAATTGCTATTTGAATTTTTCTTTTTTGTAAAAATTTAAAATATTGCTTGAATTCAAAGTAAACACTATGAATTACTAATTGTCATTTATTAAATAATCAAAACATGCATTGAATTTTCTTTTTATAAAAATTCAAAATATGATTCACAATTCTCTCTATATGACTTAGCTTAGACCCAAACAAAGACTTTGACTATAGGTTGTTTCAATTTTCACTCATATTGCAATATATGCAACATTTGGGCTATTACGGCACCATTGCAAGCATTTGGGCTACGGTAACTCATGTTACGTTGGTGCATATTGCTATCTGTGGATTTTAAAATGAATTCAAAATATTGCTTCAAAGATGAGGGGAAGGCCATGGGTAAGCAACGTGGAAGAGCATTATGCTTCAATCTCTAATCTCCAAATTTGAAATGAGTTCGATAGGCTCGTAGGGGTGCTCACATCCCTATAGATGAGGGGAGGGCCATGGGGTAAGCGTCGTGGAAGAGCATTATGCTTTAGTCTATAATCGCCGACATGAACAATGATTTCGTTGGGTTCGTCGGTAGCCAGGGGAGCAAGCAGGGAGGACACATCCGCAGTGCTAGAAGGTTGTTCATATGGGCTAGGCTGGGGTGCTCTCTTCACTATGCTTCAGTCTCTAATCACCAGATGTGAACAATGAGTTCATTGGGTTCATCGGTGGCTAGGGGGAGCAGGCAGGGCCGAACGGATACATGGTGCTAGAAGGTTGTTCATATGGGCTAGGCCGAGGTGCTCTCATCACTATGCTTCAGACTCTAAATGCCAAATGTGAACAATGAGTCCGTGGGTTTGTCTATGTGCTTCCATAGCACTGAAAATACATTTTATCCAAATACATACGCATTCTCATAACTCATAAGTAGTATTGATTGAAAGCATATTTTAATACTTTGAAACAAATGTACAAGAAATGATGTTCCCGCTTATTTTTGGGAATTTTCCAAAATTTCCCCACAAACACGGGCGCCAGCTTAATTTCAATGTACACGCTCTGGTTGACTCCACCAAAATTGATAAGGCCCATGTACACAGAAATGCACATAGTAGACCATTCCCCCAAATCGCCTTCTCGCGCAGCTCCTCCACAGAAGAGATCCTCGCAGCTCCTCCACGTACAGGAAAACTCACTCAAGAGATCCTCACAGCGGCGAGTAGCGCCCGACTGCCTCCATGTCAACGGGTATCCTCCCTATGAGTAGGAGTGTCTCAAGGCCGATGCTGGTGGAGGGTGAGCAGCTCTGTCCACCACATCCACCACCGTTGTCTCCGTCCGCGACTCGCCGCTGCCCCCACTTGCACCACAAGCCGCTCGCAATTGCGGGAGGAACTGCCTTGGGGACTGCCGCCTGCCTAGTGAGCCATCAAACCCCTCACTACTATAGAATAGGCAATCCTTGCTAGCATATCACTGCCGGTTGGGCTAGAGCCATCAGTGATAACATATCACTGCCGGTTCGAAAGCTCGGTCGCGCGGGAAACGTATCACTGTTGGTTCGAGAAAACTACCGGCAGTGATAACACAATATCACTGCCGGTTTATACCCAAAACCGGCAGTGAAGTATCACTACTGGTTCTACTTAAAACTGGCAGTGATATCAGAATTTTGATTGTTGGCTTTACTCTTGAGCCGGCTGTGATAAGTATTTTCCCGTGCAATCGAATTTTCCCACATAATCTGACCTTATCACTGCTGGTTCTGCACAGAGCCGACAATGATAAGGTCTTTATATAGCTGACCCGACTGACATCTTCCCCGACTGAGTAGAACAGAAAGGAGCTCTGTTTTGCTCAGTAGTTATTATCTTAGCGAGTTGTTCTTTGAAAATTTGCATTAAAATTTGTCTCACTTTGAGATACATAATTATTTAGAAAAATATTTCCTTATATTCAATTATATGCTTATTTGATGTATATTAATTTAATTTAATAGCACTACATAACAAATTGAAAGGAATAAATCTTCTAAATCATTAAAAAATACTAGATGGATATTTAAATAGTGAAAAAGTTTGATGTATTTTAATATAGTCAAAATTGCTAGATGGATTTTTAAATCTATTCATTTAAAATTATATTGTTATTTGCAGTTATATGCTTACAATATGTTTATTGATTTAATTAATTAGCACTGTATGACTAATGTAAAGAATAAATTATTTTGTGATCATTTATTAATATATTGAAATTTAGTTCGATATAATTAATTGTACATGGATCAAAGGTGGATGTATGGCATGCATCGTCACACCCGTAGTTCTTTAATGGTGTGACTTGTTTTCTGAATGTTGCTGCGGCACACAAGTCGAAGAATCTGGCAGACTATATTTGTTGTCCATGCGTTGATTGCAAAAATGAGAAACTGTTTTCTAACATAGAGTCGATACGTGCACACTTGCTTCGAAGGGGTTCCAAGACTGCCTATACCTGTTGGACCGAGCACGGTGAAGATGAGATTGTACATGAAGGGCAACACATTAATGAAGATGACAGAAACAACGATATGACGGCGGTCAAAGATATGTTCGTTCATAACCACGAAGATAATCTAGATCAAATGTTGCGTGATGGGGAGGGGGACTTCATGAGTGAAAGAGAGTTTCAAAAGTTCTAACATATGGTAGAGGACTCTACAACGCCATTTTACCTGGGCTGCAAGGAGGAGCACAAAAACTGCATACTGTGCTTTCACTACTGCAGTTGAAGGCAAGCAATGGTTGGTCCGATAAGAGCTTTACTGAGCTGTTATGTCTCTTGGGGGACTTGCTTCCAGAGGGTAACGTGTTGCCTGCAACTATGTACCAGGCCAAGCAGGTTGTCTGCCCGTTGGGATTGGAAGTACAAAGAATACACGTAAGAAGAAGAGGTACATATACCCTCTTCATATTGTATTGCAATGAGTTTGCAGACTTGGATGTCTGTGCTGTTTGCAAAGCAAAGCAGTATAAGGGCAACGATGATGATATTGAGAACGATGATTTCAAGGTGAAGTGTAAGAAGAAGAGGTCTCCCCGTAAGGTGGTGTGGTATTTCCCTATAATCCCCGTTTGAAGCGATTATTTGCAAACAAAAAGCATGACCAATTGCTACGATGGCATGCCGAAGAGCATAAGAAGGATGGAATGCTTAGACACCCTACTGATTCTATGCAATGGAGGAACATCGACAGAAAATATAAGAAGCACTTTGCATATGATGTGAGGAATATAAGGTTCAAGTTGAATATGGATGGGATGAATCCTTTCGGCAACATGAGTAGTCATCATAGCACTTGGCCGGGGACTTTATATATCTACAACCTTCCTCCTTGGCTTTATATGAAGCGAAAGTACATTATGATGCCACTACTGATCAAGGGCCTAGGCAGCCTGGCAACGATATCGATATGTACCTCAAACCATTGGTTGAAGAAATTCTAATACTGTGGAACGATGGTGTACGGGTATAGGATGAACATAAAAGAGAGAACTTTATCCTACGATCATTGTTGTTCATAACCATCAATGATTACCATGCTCTTGGCAACCTATCGGGCCAGACGACAAAAGGCTTTAATGGATGCATCCAGTGCTTGGATGATACGGCTAGCCGGTGGCTGAAGAACTGTCGAAAAATGGCTTACATGCGGCATCGTAGGTTCCTCCGCAAGGATCACCCATACCGCAATAATAAGTGAGCTTTTGACGGGACAAAGGAGACTAGCCTTAGCTCCAAAGAATCATACTAGAAAACAGATATTTGTGGCCGTAAAGGATCTTACAATTATTCACAGAAAGGAAGCCAGCAGTACATCTATCCCGAGTTCTCGGGATAAGTCTCCTTTGTGGAAAAAGAGATCAGTATTTTGGGTCTTACCTTATTGGCAACACTTGAAAATTCAACACGCAATCGATGTCATGCCCGTAGAGAAGAACGTGTGTGATAGTTTGCTTGGTATCTTACTGGACATACCTGGCAAAACGAAAGACACACTCCAAGCACGGATGGACCTCGAAGATATGAAACTGTAGAAGGAACTGCATCACCAAGAAATGGATACAGGCAAAAAGTACCTTGCCACAGCCTGCTACACTCTGGGCAAGAAAGAAAAAATTAGCATATGCGAATGCTTGCACGGAGTCAAAGTTCCATCTGGTTACTCTACTAACATAAAGAGACTAGTTTCAACGAAAGGCTTAAAATTAATTGGTATGAAGTCTCACAATTGCCACGTGATGATGACACAGATGCTTCCAATTGCAATTAGAAGTGTTCTGCTAGAGAAAGTCCGAGACCCAATTGTAAAGTTGTGTTCGTTCTTCAATGCGATTTCACAAAAGGACATGTATCCGTTAAAACTAGATAAACTACAGGAAGACGTGGTCCACACTCTGTGTAGGCTTGATAAGTGTTTCCCTTTATTTTTTTTGATATTTTGGTCCATCTCATTGTTCACATTGTGAAAGAGATACGGATTCTTGGTCTCGTGTTTCTACATCAGATGTACCCTTTCGAGAGGTTCAAGGGGGTTTTAAAGAAATATGTTCATAACCGACATCGACCGGAAGGCTGCATTGCCGATGGTTGGGGAATCGAGGAGGTCAATTAAGTTCTACATCGATTATATGGATCTCAAACTGATTGGTGTGCCTGTATCTCAACATGAGGGGAGGCTACAGGGGAAAGGGACACTAGGCGAGAAATTACTACGTACTAGCAATCTAGCTTCATTTACCAAGCACATTTCGTAGTTTTGGGACAATCAGTTGTGGTGGCCTGGTATATCAATATGCACAAGAACATGCTATCCAGAACAAACCCAGGGAGGTTAGAGGTTTGTCTTGCAAGAGAGTATAGAGATAACTTCGGTGATTGGTTGCATAGACATATGATGCATACGGAGACAGACTGCACTCAATTGAAAGTGTTGGCTCAGGGACCGTCAACAACAATTCGGACATTCCAAGGATATAACATAAATGGTTTTACATTTTATACGAGAGCGCAAGATAAAAAGAGCACTAACCAAAATAGCGGTATCCATATAGATGCCTATGATAGCAATGGAAATAGGCAAACGTGAAGAAAATACCTGCATGGGATAGGTGCAAAGAAGAACTAACCCATAGGGGCATCATTCCTGCGACGACCGAGTTGAGCGAATGATTGAAGCACTGGTTACTTGGGAGGGGGCTTCTATCTTGGATGATAGCAGCTTAAGGTTTAGAAGCGATAGAGCACAGGAAGTGTCGCGCAAAATAACAGATACTCACGTGTAGTCTTCCCAAGGCTTTTTCAGTCCACGAAGGGAGAATGACAAGTTAATCGTAGCCCTAGGTAACAAGGAGCACCCTAGTCACACCCGAGGAGTTAGTTTGGTGCCGTGGAAAGAAGGCTTCCCAGCTGACGCATCGTTGTACAGGTGTTCGAAGAGAATAAGACAAGATCAACTGGACCGTCAAATAAATGATGTTGTGGTGAGAGCATTAGCGGAACAGAGAGCAGAGCTGGATAAGGTTATGGAGCAAACAGTACAGAAAGCTCAAAGCTCACAACTGCCACCCGATGACAGCCCTTGGATCTTCAGTCACGGTGCTAGTAAGAGCAGCTACGTGTCCACAGGGATTCCCGAAGAGCATGGACTCCATTTTCCAATGGATGACATCACTGAACTGACACCGTGCAAGCTGCATTTGTCCGCACATGGCATTACCATCAAGGTGGCTGATGGCAGAGCTTGGCCATGCGGCTTCTCGCAGGTTCTGCACTGCCGCCCGATACCACCAACATTCGCCAGGGTCAAAGTGAACAGTGTAGTCCGCCAATACTGCAAAAAATAGGTAGAGATCCCTAGCGAGGACGAAAAAAACAAACTTGGAGAAAATGTTCATGGCTTCCTCATGTGGCACAAGAGCTTGATTAAGTTTGACTCGGACGATGAGGATGACAAAGACGATGATGATGATGATCAACCGCACTCTCCACACAAAGACCTCTTGCCCTTGTCACCACCACACAGAAAAAGTCCAACACCTCCGCGGGCACCACCCAGGAAAAGTCCAACTCCTCTGCTGGCACCACCCAGGAAAAGTTCAACTCCTCCGCGGCATCTAAAAAGAATCGAACACCAGCACCTGCTCAGAAGTCTGCACCATCGTTTAGCAAATCTCGGTCATCTCTAAAGCCAGCACAGCCTTAGAAGAAATTACCAACGGAAAAAGGAAATAAGCGCATGCGTAACATCTCATTTCAAAATGGTGCCATTTTTCTGTATTTTTGAAGAATTTTCTGAGTTTAATTGCTATTTATTTGAATTTATTTTCTTTTATTTGAAATTCTGGAGTTTATTAATTTGAAAATGATTTCTAAATTGAAAATTAGTCTAGGGTCGAATTCCTCCGGCCCAATCCTATTCTTCCGCATGGCACAACCCGCGTCGCTAAGCAGCCCTTCTCCGTCCGGCTTGTTTCCCCGCGTCCTCGGCCCGCTTCTGATGAGGACATCACTTCCATGGATACAGACCACATCTACACATCAATTTGAACCCGCTTCTTTGTTATACAAGGACCGACATACTCGAGCTCGCATGACGACGCCTTAATCATCGTGAAAGCGTTCCTAAGCCTCCCCATTAGTGATAACATGAATGGGATGCTATTTAAAACTTGTGATGATTTGATTGTACTTGGAACAATGGAGAAGGACCCTCGTGGACTAAAGTTGGGCCAAAGACCAAGTCCAATTCGGAATAGGAAAGAGAAGTTCGAGTCCAGTTCGGCCTCACCAACAGCGCTGACATTAAAAGGCCATAACTTTTGATTTCGGAGGCATCTGGAGGTCTATGAGTACACGTTTGAAATATCTCGGAGTCTACTTTCCAAAGAATCCAGCCTCACCTCAAAACTCCTTCAGATGCGTCCGAAAACTGCCAAAAACCACCATTGCTTTTCCAGTCCGAGTCAAACTCTAGTCCAAGTAGACTTGGTGCTTTGGATTTGAGTTGTATTAGAACTCCAATGCTATGGACGACCCCCTCCTGCTCCTCTAGTATAAATAACCACCCAAACCCTCATCTAGGACTTGGGTTTTGTTTATTTGATAGTTTAGCTATTGCTACTATTTTGAGTCTTCTAGACGTGCTCAACAGCCACCTAAGAAGCTCCTTGTTTCAGAACCCCACTTTATCAATCCATCATCTTTATTTGCAATTTCAGAGCCATCTTTATTGTAGCTAATCTTCCTCTAGACATGTGATGCTAGTTTCACAACAGGAAAGTATACATATGATGCAGCCATCGTTCTAATTAGTTATCGAAATAGCTTGTGGAGGGCATTACATTGGGTTACTTTTGTCTTCACAATACTGTGGCTCCTTGTGTTGTTGCGACATTTTCTTAGAAGTTGCAAGACTTTTCTAGTCCTGATTTGGTGAAGTAGAAATATGGCATGAAGTGCATTGTTCACAAATGGTAGTTTTGCTCTTCGACTTATCTTTGGGAAAGGAGAATGTTCCTAAGTCCTAACTAAACACCGCAACCCCAAATTATTTCTGGATTTATTATTCAAAGATCAAACTTTCTTGTCTGATTTTGTTTACTTCAACCGCAAACAAGTTTCTAAAAGCAACCTGATGTTTTATCTAAGTTACCACAAGTACTTGATTCATTTTTTTCAAAACGGTATTATGAACATTACACTATATAATGTTAGATGAAATTGATCGATTTTGCATGACTAGCTTTTTATGCTCGAGTAATGGATATGCGCTTTTTGTTTAGCATGCACTAGTTGTATGGGTTATGTAGTGGCTACCTTGTTGATCGATACCACCTTCTAATTGGAGTGCATTCCAAAGATGTTGGGAAATATCTGCATTGCTTCACGTAGGTTATTATATCATGGTATGAAGTTCATAAGGCTTGAAGACCTCCCACCGACACACTTTTAATGTTAGAGTTTAACAATTATAGAGCTATGCTTTTTATTATTAATCCACCGCTATTGCTGGGGTCTTTTTATTATTAATCCTATGCATCACCCGTTTCGGATCGGCGTGTCTCACATGTGAGATGTGCTGGTCCGAATTGTCCTTTTGGACAGACCTCGAGTGGATGACAAAGTGCGATTTATGATGAGCCACGAGTCGAATGAAATTTGGCATCATAACCTGTTGTTCTCCCTGCACCATATCCGGGCGTGCGGTGGAGAACAATAAGTTATGCTACCAAATTTCATTCTGACTCTACAGGCTCGTCATAAATCCGCTTTGTCAGCTACTCTTGGGTGGGTTTAGGATATATCCTTTCCTATAGATGTAGGGTCGTGATATATAGAAACAAAATGAACCTTATAACTGTTGATTTAACCTATATAGCCTCAAGTATGGGTGACGCATCACGATGGATGTATGAAGGTTGGGAGAAAAGTGGGGCTCACTCGAATGAGTGGATGGTCAAGGCTACCGCTTTCGTCGACCGTGCCTTCCCTATGTCTAGTACTGTTAAGGTGAAGTGCCCATGCAGCAAGTGCCGTAATTTCCACCCCCAGGACAAGAAATCGATGTCTCTGCACCTGTGTCGGTTCGGTTTCATGCCAAGCTTTGAGTTGTGGGTACATCATGGTGAGTCACGTGCTCAAGGACCTCAAGTTGCGGTTGAAGAGGAAGATGATAGGGCGGGCGATGATAGGATGGATGAGATGTTAGAGGCTTTGCGTCCAAAGATTAACCTAGACTCAGAGGATCCGCCAACACGTGAGGATCCGCCAACACTCCAGCGGCGCGGTCGGGGTAGGGGTGTGGGCGGCGCGGCGGCGGTGGCGGCGTGAGGGCGCGGGAAGAGCAGTGGGCGCGAGGTGAGCAAAAAGATTGGGCGCGGGGTGAGCAAAAAGATTGGGCGCGGTGTCAATTGGGCGTTACGGCTGCCCAATTAACGTCGGCCAGGGCTTTTGGCCGATGTTAATTAACTAATTACCGTCGGCCATTTAGGTCGACGCAATTACGATATTAACGCCGCCCAGAGTAAGCCGACGTTAATTAATTAATTAACGTCGGTCACCTCTTAGCCGACATTAATTAATTAATTACCGTCGGTTTAGTCTTCGGCCGACGTTAATTAATATGGCCGACATTAATTTCCCTGTTTCTTGTAGTGTTCTACCAAATCATCTAAATTATCAACCATTAAATCTTTGTAATCCTGAGCCAATAAACCATTTTGCCTGGCTATACATATAGAGTTGACACTGATTTTCATAGGCAAAACAGCTTACTGCCCATAAACCAATTGGTCAGAAGATAATTTCATTGAACCATGATACGCAAGCCAATAAGCCCATAACTTTCTCCAACAACATAGCATGCTAGTTCCTTGGCTTTTCCTAAATCTTCCTTTTGATTAGCTTGATCAACATTTTGTTGGAGGATTTGACTTGACTATTAGCCTAAGCATAATGAGGCAATGAATTCAATATTTTAATGCCTAAACTTTTGACAAAATTCTAAGACTCATCGGACATGAATGTCACATCCTGATTGGTAGTAATGTTTATGGGATTCCAAATCGATAGATGATATGTTCTGTAACAAATCTAATAGCTTCAACACTTGTTACCTTTTTGAGCAGAATGGCTTCAATCCATTTAGAAAAATATTCGATCATGGCCAGTATAAACTTATGGCCTTTACTGGATGAATGAAATATTTGTCCGATTACATCTATCCTCTATCCTTTGAACGGCCAAGGCTTGATAATTGGGTGCATAGTTGATGCTGGATCCAATAGCATGTTGCCAAATTTTTTACAAGTGTGGCATCCTTTGTAATATTTGAAGAAATCTTCCAATATTATTGGCCAGAAATACCCTATATGTTTTAGCAACCATTTCATCTTATGAGCCGATCGATGGGATCCACAAATACCTTCATGCATTTCTATCGTATATCGACTTCTTAGCATCTAGTTTTATCTTTTTAGATGATGGAAGAGGCAACATATCAATGGGAACATGGGGATTGAAACCATACACTATCTGGAAAGGACTTACCTTGGTTGTTGAGTGCAGTGCACGGTTGTAGGCAAACTCCACATGAGGAAGACACTCCTCCCACATCTTCAAGTTCTTCTTCAAAACAGCCCGCAGCATAGTAGACAATGTGCGGTTTATGACCTCCGTCTAGCCATCAGTTTGGGGATGACATGTAGTATAAAATAGTAATTTTTCCCCAATTTGTTCCATAAAGTTTGCTAAAAATGACTCAAGAATTTTGTGTCGCAATCTGAAACAATAGTGGAAGGCATACCATGCAAGCGAATAATCTCATTGAAAAATTAATCAGCAATGTGAGTGGCATTGTCGCTTTTATGGCAAGGAAGGAAATGTGCCATCTTTGAAAATCTATCCGCGACAACAAAAACACTATGCCTCCCCCCTTTGTCCTAGGCAATCCGAGAACAAAATCCATCGAAATATCCTCCCATGGGACACTAGGAATAGGAAGAGGTATATACAAACCATGTGGGTTCATTCGTGACTTTGCCTTTTGAAACGTGGTGCAACGTGCCACAAAATGTTCAACATCGTGTCTCATGCGCGGCCAGTAGAAGTGCATGGCCAGAATATCCTCCATCTTATTGACATCGAAGTGTCCCATCAATCCTCCTCCATGTGCTTCCTACAGCAACAAAAGATGAATGGAACCAACTGGAATGCATAGGCAATTAGCTCTAAACAAGAACCCATCATTGAGCACAATTTTATTCCAAGTTCTTCCCTCCTTACAATTCATCAACGCGTCTTTAAAATCAGGATCATGTGCATATTGTCCCTTTATAGTTTCTAAGCCAAAGATTCGACAGTCAAGTTCAGACAACATGGTGTGTCTCCTAAACAATGCATCAGCAATTACATTATCTTTCCCTTTCTTGTGTTTGATGATATAAGGAAAAGATTCAATGAATTCAACTCACTTAGCATGTCTACGATTTATCTTTGTTTTGACTCTAAATATGCTTGAGCAATTCATGATCAGAGTGAATAACAAATTCCTTAGGCTATAAATAATTTTGCCATGTTTCCAAAGATCGAACAAGAGCATACAATTATTTATCATGCATGGAATAATTTAGAACAGGCCCACTCAATTTCTCACTGAAATAAGCAATAGGCTTACCTTCTTGCATGAGTACACCACCAATTCCAACTCCACTAGCATCACATTCAAGTTCAAAGGTCTTACCAAAATTTGGAAGTTAGAGAATGGTGCATTTGTGAGTTTCTCTTTTAAAATGTTGAAAGCGTTTTCTTGTGGTTGTCCCTATTGGAACACAATGCCCTTCTTGGTCAACTCATTCAACGGAGCAGCAATGGTGCTGGAATCCTTCACGAATTGGTGATAGAAACCGGCAAGCGCATGGAAGCTCCGTACCTGTGAGACCGTTTTAGGAGCTGGCCAACTCTGTATTGCTTCAATATTGGCTTCATCTACCTTAATTCCCTACAGAATCACAGCATAGCCAAGAAACGAGACTCGATCGGTGAAAAAAGTGCACTTCTCGAGGTTACCAAACAAACGTGCATCTCTCAAAGCATTAAAAACAACACGTAAATGTTCAAGATGCTCAGAAAGTGACTTGCTGTAAATCAAAATATCATCAAAGTAAACCACTACAAATTTCCCAATGAATGGACGCAAAACCTTGTTCCTTAAGCTTATGAAAATACTGGGTGCATTAGTCAATCCAAAAGGCATAACTAACCACTCATATAAACCAAACTTAGTTTTAAAAGCAGTTTTCCATTCATCTCCCAATTTCATCCTAATTTGGCGGTATCCACTTCACAAGTCAACTTTAGAAAAAATCTTAGAACCACTTAACTCATTAAGCATGTCGTCTAACCTAGGAATAGGATGACGATACCTTATGGTGATATTATTAATGGCTCTACAATCCACACACATTCGCCAACTACCGTCTTTCTTAGGAACCAAAAGAACAGGAACAACACAAGGACTAAGGCTTTCTCGCACGTACCCACGATCTAAAAGCTCTTGGACTTGTTGTTGAATTTCCTTAGTCTCCTCCGAATTGGTCCTATATGCAGCATGGTTTGTCAAAGTCACTCTTGGGTTCAGATCAATTTGATGCTCAATTCCTCGAATAGGTGATAACCTTGGGGGTATCTCAATTAGAAACACATCATCATACTCCTGCAAAAGGTTAGTGATAGCAGGTAGCAAAGAGATAAGCTTATCTTCAAATGAAAACAAAATCTCTTTGCATATCAAAGCATAGCATGACGCATCATCATTAATTTCAACAAGATCAGAATCACAATCACAATCTCAATCACAATCATATGGTGCTAGACCTAGGAGCAATCACAATCTCTCCACTCTTGGAGGCACGTACAATACTGGAAGCATGTGCCTGAACTTGGTCCAAGTACTCAAATCCTAAACCCTCATTGAATCTACTGATATTAGATTGGTCTAAAATGAGATTTAGCTTCTTCTTAACTCCAATAAACTTCTCAAGAGTACTCATGGGATACTCACACCCCTATAATAGAGGCACATGAAGAAAATGGGGAAGAAGATGATGAAGAGCTAGAAGAGGAAGAACGAACAGCACGTGCATATCTCTCCTATGCATGGCCACCTCAATCTTGAGGGCCTCACAAGAAATGCACTAAACATTTCTAATCCTAGCTGTCTAAGCCTCTAGCTTCTTCCTACACTAATCATGGATTCTACTGATGTCCCCTTTAATCTCAGGACATCTAGTACAAGCAACTTGTGACTTAGCTAGTAGGTCCTTAGCAATTTCAACACACTTGACATTCAAAACATCATTGTTAAGTTTTAGTTGCCCACAGCCCTCACATGAGCTAACTAGGTCATTAGAAACAAACTATTCAAGTTTTTCATCTCTAATAGAAAGCTTCCTACGGAGAGTAGTCATAGCATCAATCTCAACTAGCAACTTAGAGCAATTGTGATAAGAAGTACATGCATGAGCATAAAAAAGACTAGCATCGACAAGAATATTATCAGTAGTACTCAAGCTAGCATTCTTCACTCTAAGAACCTCATCCTAAGAAAGTACACTATCCTGAAAGTTCCTTAGGTTCTCCAACTCCACAAGCAAGGCATAGTACAAATAACAGTCATTAGGGTCACAAGAGGGTCTAGATCTAAGTTAAGCAAGCTCCCGTGATAGACTATCTACCTCCTACTCTAACTCCAAATACCAAGTTCTAGCTCTAGCATGAAATTTCTCTAACTTGTAGAAAGCATCATTGAGCTCATGATCAGTAGGTACCTCATCAGACTCATTGTAGAGATCATCGTCGCTGATGCCGTTCTCATCCACCATGATGCATGCTAGTGTAGTCGTTGCCGTTCTTGTTCTTCTCTTACAGATCATCCTCTCCATCATCGCTCCAAGTCTCGGAGTCGGAGGAGATGTTGTCAAGTGCAGGGAGGATGCGATTGAAGAGCTTCTTATTCTTGGAGAAGTTGCAATACTTCTTCTTATACGTGGGATCCTGAGCTGGAGCCATCTTATTACGGTTCTTGTTAGTGTGGTCATTCTTGTTCACACCATCATAATTGTTCTTGCCCTTCTCCAACTTGAGGTAGTTTGCAACCTTGGCCTACTCTTTCTCTCATCTCTTTGGCCTCACGTCAAGGCAGATGACAACGATGATTGGATTGGGATCTGGGACGGTGGCAACTTTGTCTTCAAGACACTCCGCTCGCTAATGCCTAGCTGCCAATAAATGCCCATGCGTTGCAACGGAATACCAAGAGACAGTGACACATAACAATAGGATAGGATCCTAAATCTTACAGTAAAATATGAATTTTCTGTCACATCCATGTTAAAGCGAAACATAACCTTACAATAAAATATAGATATTCTTACACGCATGTCAATGTGAAACATAACTTGCATAAGGAGCATCTACCTATATCTAGACTCCAAAATTTATGTTCTATATAATAAAAATACTGACAAAAAATCTAATGGACATATTTTAGATTTAGTGGGGATATAGAAAATAGAAAACCAAAGAACCACAATCCAGATGAAATAACATGACAGAAAAGAGTGGTGCAAAGAATTTTGTGGATGGATCCACTGAAATACAAAGCACCAAATTCCAAACTCTTAAACCTGATAACTCCATAAGTCAAGCTCCAGTTGCAATTCTTTGACAACATAGAACCTCCCATTCTGCCCTGTCCACAAACTTGATTGAAGACTTCAACGACTACTATCGCCAGTCTCCTTGCCCCTTATGCAACAGTATTCTTAGTTGTGCAAAATAGATCAATAATGAAGCAAATGGTAAATATAAAATGTGATTTAGTTGAGGTGTGAGGGCAGCTTATGATCTAACACTACTACAAAAAGAGTTATATTAGACACATCATCACAGCATCGTTTTTATGAAAACCGCCTCATGATGTGTTCGACACATCACAGACGGTTTGTAGTTGAAACTGCTCAGGATGTCAGATCATCACAGGCGGTTTTATCCACAAACCGTCTGTGATGAAAGTGAGAACTTCACATATGGTTTTTTGCTAGAACCGTCTGTGATGAAAGCGAAAACTTCACAGAATGTTTTTAGCTAGAACCATCTATGATGAAAGTGAGAACTTCACAGATGGTTTTTTGGCTAGAACTACTTTTTGTTATCTTTCAAACGAGCTAAAGAACGCCCCGATCGGAGTTACAAGTCAAAAGTTATGACCATTTTAACAAAAGTGCTCAGATTTCTTATTTACAAACTAAAATCGGTGCCCAAAAGAATATAATCGGAGAGCTCATCGTGTGATGATTCCGGAAAGCTCAAGAACACCAAAATCGAAGGTACGAGTCAAAAGTTATGGTGTTTTTACAAGTTCCATAAATAGTAATAGCACATATATTGCAAGCATCATTAATAGTCAAAAGTATGGAAAATAAATTTGAAAGCTTTAAATTTTGCTAATTACCTCCATAGTTTACCAATTTGAAATAATTGGAAATCGGTGTTCGGGAGCTTCACGGGGTTAAAAGGAGGAGTGAGGCATAATTTGTCAGATGTTATCATACCACCACTAAAATACTGGATTTTATAAGAACTCTGAAGTTAAGCGTGGTTAGACGAGAGTAGTAATAGGATGGGTGACCTCCTGGGAAGACCACACATGTGGTGTTAAAAACGTTTGGGAAGACCACACGAGTAGTAATTAGGCGAGAGTAGTATTAGTAGTATTAGGATGGGTGACATCCTAGGAAGTCTCCCCTAATTTAGTGTTTTTAAATTACCAGCTAGAACAGTGTGTGATGAGGAAGACCACACGAGTAGTAATTAGGTGAGAGTAGTATTAGTAGTATTAGGATGGGTGACATCCTAGGAAGTCTCCCCTAATTTAGTGTTTTTAAATTACCAGCTAGAACAGTGTGTGATGAGTTCTTATGACAGACGGTTCTAGCCTAGAACCGTCTGTGATAAGGGCTCATCACATGTGGTTTTGTGAACCGTCTGTGATGTGGTGTTTTGTAGTAGTGTAATCAAGTTGTATTCTGCGTTCTCTAAATCATCCACCATGTTGCTACTTCCCCAACACAAAATAAAGCTCTTGGTTTTTTTACCAAATTATCAGTTGATTGATCTGGATCCTTCCCATCCACATTTGCATCCAAATAATTGGTGCTTTTCTGCTCATTGGTATCATCAGACCATGAAGAATCTGTATAAATTCCGTCAAAAAAAAGAATCTGCATATATACATGCAAATGAAGTTGGCTCAAATATCATCTAGCAGATTGAATCCAAAAGTGTGGCAGGTGTGATGGGATGGATTGGTACTTCACATGATTGGCTTAAAACCATAATTTAGACATTCATCAAAACTTTTCATTTGGAGGAACCAAAGAAGAATACAAAAGACATCTATATAACATTACAATACGCAGCTGTGGCAGAATTGGGATTGAAGAGTGACATTAACTACTTGAAATGGAATAAAACAAATGTGCTTCATAGAATTATTGCATCAGGTGTGCATTTCCTGAAGTGAACAACATATTCTTTGTTTCCAACAATTTTTCTAAAACGTGTTCTCATGCAAGCAGGGTTTTCTAAACTAGTAGTGGTATACCAACATCACCTTAATAGTCACGCTGGTCATAAAAAACTAGGTAGAATCGCGCGCTACGCTGCGCCGGTTGAACTTTGACGGGGCGTTAAGTTGGCAAAACAAACCTCTATGGTGGACCTTATTTTTCCTCTGGTGAAACGTGTAAAAATTTAAGGAAAACTGAAGCAATCGCAATTTCAAAACTCACGGGGACCTTTTTAGAGAAAAGGTGAACTGGAACAAAGTTTTTTTTCAAAAAAGGGAAGCAGGACTGTGGAATAATTTCTGAAAGGGGCTGTCTGTATGAAACATAGAAATATTGTAAATTCCATATTCATAAGTTTCTTTTGGTGTAGTTATGCATGTGCTGAAAAGCTAAGAAACATGGTATATTCTCACATCGAAAAGAGCATTAAAAATATCGAGCGAGCACGACCAAAGTAGTCTTTGCATAAAGCACTAAAATTAAGGAAAGGCCTCTACCCCATATTTGTAGTTACCATGGTGATTTGAAGAAAGTCACTATCTAGCATTCTAGATTGCCATACTAATACCGCATATACCGATTGTCTAGGGCGTTTCAGACTAAAAATGGCTAGGGCATACGAAAAAAGGAGCAAAGAATCGCCTCAATTTCCCGGATCGAAACTCGTTGACCTTTCACTTGTCAGAGACCTATCTTAGCCAACCTATCAAAGAATGTTAAATCGGTGAATCATAAAGAAAATGGAAAAGAATAACACGATGCAAGAGCTGCCATTGAGTGGGTGTTCAAGATCCCAACCTGTAAGGCACACCATGGGAATTTTTCCATCTCACAGGATCTAGATCACCTATTCCAGTTATTTTACCCAAGTACCTGAAAAACGTTAATGACTTCATTAGCAAATGAACTACTAGCAACCTAACCATGGATAGTATTATTTATGTCGGGAAAAGAAAAGCAAAACGCACAACTTGTTAGTAAATCTGAAGGGTACTGTTTGTATAGGTAATAAGAACTAATATACCATAAAGACACAATAGTACAATTAATACAGAGGTAATATGAAGAGAAATACAGATTCTAAGCTTTGCATTAAGTCACATATAACCAATTAATGACCGACGCTTGTTGCGATCGATTCCGCGTGAGTGGATGACAAATTAATGATCGACGATGGTCCAAACAAAGATTGTATATTTTACAATCGAAGATCCATGTATCAACTCTCAACACAAACTACATTATGCAAGTTTTTGTTGCGAGATCATTGTGCAAGATATTGACAAAGCTTGGTCAAAAGACGGAAAGACTGCCTTACAAATCACAACATCTCTATTGATTCACGCTATCTTGTAATAATGCTCAAAGTGGTGCCTCATCTGGATGATCATACATTTCAACTAGATCACAAAATAGTAGCCATAAAAATGCCATAAGCATGGGCATATAGGCATGTACTTTCGAAAATGATCCGCATAGAAATAATTAAGGATTTATGAACATATCAGGCAAAAAGAGCTTTTGGAATACAGGGGCCAACTATTTTAGTGCTAGGTTCGGAAAATAACCAACAAAACAGTATAATCCATGAGTTTAGCTAGTCGTCTCTTCCTACATTTGGTTTGTAATGCCATGGATGCATCACCGACACAATAGACTTTGCACATCAATAAAAGCGTTAGGCAAGAACTTTAAAACTATGTAGTCAATATCATCAAAGATATAATAGGCATGAGCGGAGACACAAAGAAAGAAAGCAAACCTTTAATTACTCTTGCCTGTATAGCAAATAAATAGGTTTAAAATTAGCTGGGTGATACTATACAACAGATCTGCAAAACTGATAGAGGGCTTAGAAAACTATCGGAAGAGTCATCGCATTAAGGAAGGAGCTATTGAATGAAATAGATGGTCACACACTACCTGCAAATGACCAAGGCAATTAATCCATGGAAATTAATATACAGCATTGAAGAAACAAGATCAAGTAGCAGTAGGTGGCATACCATGTTGTTTTAAGCATCAGGAACAGCTGCCCTTCCGAATCTCCTTATTAAGGTGCCTGGTTGAGTGGTTTAGGCATTATATCGAGCAGTTGTAGGCTATCCAGTAACCTACATACGAAACAACAAACTCAACAACTGCAGATCTTGTCTATTCACCTGATATCCGAAATATCCTTAAGAGATGTACCGACCAAAAACAAAGCACAAGAACAGCCTATAAAAGTAAATAGAAACCAGATCAAAGGGGGAACATCAAAAAAGAGAGGATGCATGCAAAATAACCTGCAAAGGGCAATTTGTCCACTCTAAGCTGATCACGTAATCAAATCCAAACAAAAGCTCATTAAACACTATTGGCACACTGTGATCTAATCCAAGCAAACAGAGGAACACAATCAGCAGCAGAAAAAAGAAACATGGCAATGTCTTAAGAAGCATTTCAACATGCAATTTCTATAATTCTCTAGAGGAAATGATGAAATCTATATTTCTTGTGCCGCAAAATTCTCAGAAAGGAAACAAAGTCAAACAAAATGACGGTGGATTTTGGCGATGCAACCATGCAGGTAGGCAATGTAGTTTCAGGGGCAAAGAACAGATAACCAAAACATATATAGCAGGAATGGTTGGCGTAGCTAACATATAAGCTATGTTTTTAATTTAGATCCTAAAGAAACCCATCCTCGTAAGTCTTAGCACCTGGTTCCCTCATCAGTCTCAGTAGAGCGACTATATTAGCGAGACAACCAAGAAGGAATAGTCCTCATCGACGATGTTTCCCTTTAGTCGCCGCTAATCAAATCCTCAAAACTAAAATTTACCAATAACACATGTTCGTATATACATTCAAGAGCAGAATGTTATTTATCTCCAACTTCAATATTTGCGTTTATACTTCTCCTGCAAAAGAACTTCAGATTTTACTTTTCAAGAATCAAGTCTCAGAGGTGCAAAGATTTGGTTAGCACAAAGAAGATTGAACTCTGCAAAATGTAAGTCCAGCTCCTTGAACTCGCAAAATGTATCCGACTCAATACGAGATCAAAAACATGTGCGTAACTTCGAGAAGAAGCACCTGTAGTACATTTTCAATTTTCAATGCTGAAGAGGCTGGAGTAATGCCCTAGACCAGAGCTGCCATGGGGATTGGGGATCAGATACGTCGAACATGGACCTTGAGGCGGAGGCATGTAAGGCGCCTGGGGAAGTACAATACTCGGAAGACCCAGGGGCGTGAACTTGCGAACGGAACCCAGTCTGCATCGAATGTAGAGAAAAGGAGAAGAAGAAACAGGCAAATCTAAAAAGGATGAGGTAGAATCAGGAAGGGGAAAGAAGGAGCAGCAATCAAGAACCTGCTGGGGTCTAGATGTGAGAAACGCAAGAAACGAGGCGCAGAAGTGGGCGAAAAGACGAACCGTCGCCTGGTGTGACTCCGCCGCGTCGACATTCATGGTGAGGCCTGGTGTGACTCCGCCACGTCGACATTCATGGTGAGGCCTGGTGTGACTCTGCCGCGTCGACATCCATGGTGAGGAGCAGCAGCTCATCCTCCTCCCCACTTTTCCCGCGCCTCGGGCAGAGACGGAAGTACGGCGGAGCAGTCGGCGGAGATACTCATACCACTCCCGTCCCATGGCAACATCAAATCAACAAAAATCAAGAAACAAAATAAGCAGTTAAGCGCAGGGCATTCCAGGGAACCCCATCAAAGGCTACTCCATGAACGCAGCTTGAAACCCTCGGCCCTGCTGATCCACCAAGAATCGGCCCTCAAATTGTAATTGTCCAGCAAAGCACAACAACAGTAAAAAACCAGCACAGATCGCCCCCAAAGGCATCGAAAAACCAGGGCAAATCGTAAAAGCAAGGAAGGGGAAGGGGGATTTTACCTGCCTGTTCGATCCTGCGAAGAACGGCCGCCAAATCGGTAGTGGGCGTGCCTCGAGGTTTGGAAAGAGCTGCAATCGGTTCCAACCTTGACAACGCCACCGAGGGAGGTTGTGGATTTGGGCTAGGGCATGGTGGGATTCGATGCAAAGCAGGAGGAGGAGGTGGTGGTTGAGCAGCTGTGTATATGTATGTGCTCACGTCATCGTGAAGGGGTGGATGGACGAAATGCGCGAGGCAAGCTGGTGGAGCGGTCAGGGGAGAAGGGAGGTAGGCGAACCTTGCCTCGGCGGACCGTCCAGGGAAACAGATGTGCGTGAAGGGCTCTAGAAGGATGGAAGCGATGACGTGCAAAAATCTGCGAAGAAGGGAGCGGCGGGGTTGGTCCTCGGGGACGCGTGGACAGGCTGATCGGTGCTGGCGCATGAGATGGATGGCTGCAAAAATTCGGATGACGTGGCCGGCCGAATGCGCTGCAATTCCTCCGGCTTTAATAGATTAGTTATTAGTTATTATTAGGTTACTGTGAATGCCCGATGTGCTAACACCATCTGGCAAGAAGATCCCCACATGAGGATTAATTGCCAATTAAAAGAATGATATGCATGAAAACCAGGCATGGAATTTTAGTCATTGCTTTATTTATACCCTTTAGATATGTTAGCAGGTTAAATAGCAAATTACTGAACATCTGAAATGTGTTGTCATCGGGTTCAAGTTCCAAGCCCATATACATACCAAGATGAATTTCATGACTTTTTATAAAATAACTTAAATAACACAAGGGGATTGTACTAGAAATATTTAAATTATGTTGAAATAATCTACAAACCAGCTTTAGTTGGAAGAACATATATGCACTGATGCTGGAAGAAAGCAATAACATAACAATTGAATTTGATGGGTCCTATATTTAAGAAAGAAAAGAAAAACCCTACTACAATAGGCAAAACACCACTTACCTCCATATGACGAACACGGTGGTGTCGAACATCTTTCTTTGATACTTCAAGAAATTTTTGCCCGTCATGACAAATTTTTGCCCGCCCAGTGGAGTTTGAATTTATAGAACAAATAGTCCTAAGTTTTCTATTCTAAATGAATAGAAGATCCAATGTCACCAAATAAGGAGTTAAATGTGGAAAGTGAATCTATTATAAACATAAATGAACAGCAAAAAAACATAAAAGAATCCAAACACAAATTTTTTTTGAGAACATAAACTGTTGAAGAAATCAAGTAAAAATTAATGGGAAGTCTTATTAATATTGTTCACATACATAAATAAGAATGTTTATGAAAAAAATCGATAGATCCATGAATGCATTTACATGGAGCACATTATCTTGTATTTTCTTAACTGAATACATTGCAGAAGGGTAGCTGTTCATTATTCAATACAATATGCAATCCATTTTAGGAATTTTATGTTCTCCTTTATGAAGGTAGGTAGGAGTAGCAGATGTAACATGGTTTTTCTTGTTTGCTTTGAGAAAAAAAGAGACAAGGGGAAATACCTAAAAAAGATACCTATGAGAAATCCTAGTGCTAGCTTTGCCAAAACTAAAAAAATGCCCTACCCCCCTTGAGAGAAAGCTTGTATTTAGGATATGAGAACAATTGATCCACATAAGTCCACAAGTGTATATAGCATAGTAACATACCTCTTGAGATATCTGGATATTTTCAAGAACCATGGCAACTTGCCTAGCTAGGTTTGATGACAAATGGACAAGATACTGCAAGTTATTTTCCTTTACTATTTTCAAGATCCAAAGTGACGACAAATTGAAAGCAAAAAAATGTTAATACGAAACTAGGTAATAAACAAAAGGATATTTTTGCAGTAATGCAATATTATCTGCAGACATTTTGCCTTTAATGTAAATATAGGTCATGCAATTTAACAAGAGATGTCATGTAAAGATGATTCCAGAGAAAGGGTCAAAATTCATCATTCCTTGCAGACTAATGAAATTCAAAGAACACGCATTACATCATTTGAGCTAATTTGCTTATCTCTTAACATCAAATCTTAATAAATTATTTAATCCACATGATGCTGTAATGAGACATTCCACCAAGAGGAGCATCAAAAAGTTTTATTTTGCGGCCTGAAAACTATGGTTTGGTGGATTCTGGTAAAATGTCAACTATCACAAAAGGAACCTGCAATTGAGATAGACCATACCTTCTTCTTCATCTCACCGGATATCCCAGGGTCAATGTAGATGGTGTTAGCCGTAAAAACAAACACATCATGGTCAGGTTCTTTTATACATCATGGTCATGTTCTTTTGTAGGAGCCTAAAGCTGATGCTTCTGGGTTGTGTCTGGGCAAGCTTTGTCTTGAAAAATTGTGTGTGGAAGGAATGATTTCTCACTAACAGGAATACTAGCAAGCCTATTGAACTCCTCCAGTGACATACCGTTCTCCCCAATGTTCACGCAATCGACACTAATTGATTCGGACCATAGCAGACACGGCCAAATCTGGCCGGAGAGGGGGTGAGCGAGACGAGCAGGTCCACCAGAAATGAACTATAATATGGATTTACTAAGCATCTGATCTACGCAAATGGCTCACAAAAAACTCAGAGAGAGAGAGATTAGCTGAATTCCCACCAGATCTGCACAAATGGCACCCAAATTTAAACGAATTGTGAGCACAAACTGCACGCACAACATAAGCACATACACGGAGAGAGTGAGAGAGAGCCGGAGGGGTTGGATCGGATACCTTCGTGGAGTACAACCTTCTTGAGGTTAGAGGGGCCCTTGATGTGCTCCATGAATGGCATGATTGTTGCTACGATAGTAGCTAGAGGGAGGTGGCAGTGTCCATCGCACAAGATGCCCACACACCGTGGAGCACAACCTTCTCGAGGCTGGAGAGGCCCTTGATGAGCTCCACTAACGGGGATGGCTAATGAGGTGGTGGTGTTAGCAGCAACGGCCATCGCACTAGATGCCCACATGATTGGATTCTACTTGCTTTCCTCTTTGTGCTCGGATGGATCTACAAAGACGATAAACTTAATGGTGATCTGCATGCCCACGAAGTACAACACGCAGAGGGAGTCGGTTTTCTAGGGAATCCTAGTGGGGAACTAGTGGGCCGAGTGCTTACATGAGGGGAGCAGTTGGATGATCGTGTAGGGTGAGGGGAGCTGTTGCACAATCGTGTAGGGTGGGTGGGTAAACTCCTTCTATGACACACATGAGATGGAAGGGAGGGGAGGGGACTCGAGGGGGTTGCGGTTAATGGACGGCAGTGGCGAGGCAAGGTGGGAGGATGGGGAGCTTGCACAGCCATAGGCGATGAGACGCTGAGGAGGTGGTTAGACTAGGTGTGCATTAGAATTTTGAGGGATCAGGGACGCGCTAGGGCCAAGGGCTCGGTGTGGTGGGGGGATCGGTGTGGGCACACGAAAAACAGCACACCAAATGCATGTAGCCCAACAGCCCACAAGCGGGCTCAATGTTCGCAGGGACCATCTGTCATCCATATAATGCACCTAGTGTGTGGGCATTATCGGCATCTGTTGTGGGAGAAGGAGGGGCATGAAAGGGTGAGGAAAGAGTATGGATAAACTCCTCTTTTTATATATTATGATCAGGTTAAATCCCATTCCATCTTAGCCGTTCATGCCAAATCCAACAATCAGATGCTCTAGAGGAGAATGGATGACCGCCACCAACTCCTAATTAGAAGTGGTAGAGAACTAGTGGGCTGAGTGCTTTCATGAGGTGAGCAATTGGATGATCGCGTAGGGTGAGGGGATTAGTTGGACGTCATGTAGGGTGGGTGGGTAAACTCCTTCTGTGACGCACATGAGATGGAAGGGGAGGGGAGGATGTGGTGATCGCTCGGCGAGGCAAGGTGGGAGGATGGGGAGCTTGCACAGCCATAGGCGATTAGACGCTTCTGGCGTTAGGCTGGTGTCGTTAGATTTTCGGGGGTGGGGGGGTCAGGGACGTGCTAGGGCCAAGGGCTTTGTGTGGTGGGGGGATGGGTGTGGGCGCACAAAATGCAGCACATCAAATGCATGTAGCCCAATGGCCGACAAGTGAGCTCGACGTTCGTGGGGACCATCTGTCATCCATATAACGCACCTAGTGGGTGAGCATTATCGGCCATATGTTGTGGGGGAAGGAGGGGCACGAAAGGGTGAGGAGGGAGTATGGATAAACTCCTCTTTTTATATATCCCCTTCCATCTTAACCGTTTGTGCTAGATCCAACAATCAGATGCTTTGGAGGAGAATGGACGACTGCCACCAACTCCTAATTAGAAGTAGTAGGGATAAAGAGAAAAATACTTCTTCCACATTTTGTTGGGGCCATCCAACCAAGTGCGCCCCCTAGTGATCGTCATCTTTCGCTGGAACCTCCGACTTCGGGGTCCGCCTATAACACCATCGGGGTCGTATGACGTATGACGTATGTACATATGTAAGTAGACCTACACTTGAGACTGCACACACCTTGATGAACCCACACCGCTACAGAATACGTGTTTATTGCTGGGTCCACATCGGCATCACTACCGGATGTGGACCCAGCACTACCTAAGTGGCAGTGATAGTTGAGGACTATCACTGCTAGATGTACCGGCAGTGATAATCACTATCACTGCCAGTTCATACTGTACAACTGGTAGTAAAAATAATTATCACTACCGGTTATTTCTGATAATCGGTAGTGATAAGTAACTATCACTGCCACATTTTAATCAATAACTGGCAGTGATAAGTAGTATCACTGCCACTTTTCTCTTGGAAACCAGTAGTGATAACTCTCTACCCTATTTTCATCCAAAACTGGCAATAATGGTTTTTTTAAACCTTTATATACATATTTGTTGCATTATATGTATTATGTAATGTTGTAGCATATATATACAGTAGATGTATTACGTACGGTAGATGTTATGCACAATACTAACAAAACATCGCTAAAGGGTAATTCAAATACATTGAAGCATCATAATATTTAATTATTATATTGTTCATTCACAATCGTTGACATCTCACCTAAGCAACAAATGCTCATAAAACTTGCCCTTCGGGTTGATAACTTCTCGAATGATGAATCTGGCTAGCTGCTCTCGAAGGGCTTCAATTTCGTTGTTAAGCAGGCCGCTGGTGCCCAGCTTCACGCACTGTCATGGGAGAACTTGAAGCATTAATTAGTGTCATCGTCTTTATAAAGAAAAGTATGCGTCAACATGTAATGATATACTATCTCACCGTTGTAGTCCGTACTGTTAGTGACGAACATATGCATATGTGTCATTGCATAGTATCCACATAGATTGTTCCCTTGGGCCTGTCTCAGGCACAGACAATCGGTTTTTATTCTGAACTTCTTCGTGAATGGATGACACCGCTGGCTCTTCCTACGGTATTTTGCGTACACCCTGTGCATGGTTTCGAGTAGTCATTAAAATAAATTAGGTGCAATAGAATGGAAGATTACTGGAGCAATTATGCAACCACCGAGTTTACCTGTTGTCGTGCCCCAAATTTTACGGATTCGGTCACTCTGTGTATTCTGTACTAGTCCAGGATCACGCTTAGTACACACAGAATAACAGTTGAAGTACCACAATCATACACGCAAAGAAATAAATAATAAAGTACTTCAAGCATAGTATAATCGAGTTACATGACCTTATGGTCACCTTACAATAATTCGCCACGCAGGGCGATAAATATCAAGTAGCACAAGTTTATCAGCGGAAGCAAAAGTAAAGCAAGGAACCCTTCATAACCACAGGCTACTGAGTGCGGCTCAACCCCTTAGTCCTCTTGGCCTTCGACGAACTCCTCCCAAGCTGGCATAGCTTCATCTTCTGAGGTTTTTGTCGATGCAAGGGTGAGTATACAACATACTCAATAAGTCATGCCCAATGCAGGTCTATTACTACATGCATGGCTTATTCCAAAGGAAAGGCTTAATTGGTTATTTTGCATAAAGCAGCATTTCTTTTGCATAGGTAATCCTATTAGATTAAAAGCAGTAAAACTGATATTAATAATAATTAATTTCACAATTCTTTTCCAAGAGATTGGCACACAGCCCTAGTTTCATTCATCATTCTTTTGGCACACAGCCACCCATTCCACATTTTTTTATTTTGAAAATCTAACCCTTGACTGTAATCACCGAGCAATGTCCAGTACCGCGGACACGGCTATTCAAATAGTTTCAACACACAAACTCTACAGAGGCTGTACACTTTACCCACAGGATACAGTCGCTCAACACACAGGCGATTGATTGCAACAAAGTCTTTCAGAAACTAACATTTAACTATTGAACCCCTCCGATACTTCCCTTCTAACACTTCCCTCACTCAGAGTCGAAGTTTAGACAGAGCAAGTACCGCTTGAATGGGTACCAAGTCAGTAGCAGTGCGCTTCCCCTGATTACTTGGGTGTGCCTTTGTCACCCCGAGGTTTCAAAGGAAAGAGGTTAGAAACCTACTTAACTAGGTCCATCCCATTCCGACAAGTGGTTGTACACGGAACTCAGTTCAAAACACGCAAGGTTAAGTCCTTAATTGTCCGAGCAAGACATCCACTTTATACTTCTCGGCACCACGACCTTCATAATCTTTCATACAACCTGTTGCCACAGCCCACACGCACGAAGACATCCCGCCACTTGCCCCGGTCCAAAACATTTCCCCACCCCACGTTACATTTAAGCAACACATGCCATTGTCCACATCAATTCACGAATAGCACCACACAGGTTACTATTCCAATTCCATCATATGACATCATCGCACTTTTACAAAAATGCATCCCATAATTGTTTAGGCAATATTCATTTGCTATTTGAAATTCATTCATCGCATACAAGCAGGATAAGCAGCTAATTACGGTCTAGCCTCCCGTGTTGGCGTTATATTAGCCTCCAGCATATTAAACATCTTAGGGTGGACAAAGATTTCAGGGCATATAAACATTATAATCAAGGTGGCATAAACAAGTTTGGCTTTTAACTACCATTTCCCAATTTAACCACTAGTATTTGTACTTAACATAGCATGCGATATGGAAATCAAATATACTTTGAAAACTAGGCGCAAAATGGTCAAAGCATGACTTGCCTTCAAACAGCGATAGGTTCTGGTCCGAGGCCTGTGGTGGGTCTTCGAATTCTCCCTCGGCGAATTCCGGCGACTCGGAGTATAATCGGTACAAGCAAGCACACAATAAATATGCAATACAGACAGCAACATTAACACCAAAAATAAAATAAAAATCACCATTAAATAGCTTACATTTTTACAAATTTTTGGGCACTGGAATCACTCAAATCCGAGTTAAAATGCGAAAGTTATAGCATTTTCAAGTTTGCTGAAATTCAAATAAACATATAACCGGATTTCTTTATTTATTTGCCTACTGAAAAATCCGGATTAATTCCCTCGGCGACACGTGTCGGCACCGAAGTTAACCACGCCGCTACGGACAGCGGCAGTGGGTCCCGGATGATGTCATCTTGTCGACGGCAAGACGATCGGGCGGTCCACCCACTGACGAGTGGGCTCGGGAACAGCGCTCGGCCCCACATGTCAGCGACTGACACGCGGCGAGGAAGTATCAAGCCACGCCTATGGGATTTTCCTGACCGTTGGATTCAAATCTGACGGCGCAAGTCTAACCGAGCGATACACTGTTAATACGCCTACGTGGCCTCACCTTGAGCGTCGGATGGAAATCTGATGGCTGTGGTTGCACGTGAGGAGTCGAAGAAGAAGCGGCGGCGCTGGTCGCCGGACTTGGAGAAGATGCAGCGGGCGACGGCGTTTCCGGGCGTCTCCGGCCGGAAGAAGTAACCACACGGATGCGCCTTGGCACGACGAGTTCGGAGCGGGCCTTGGTTGCGGCGGGGAACGACGGACGGCGGCGCAAACGGTGAAGAACCGAGGCGGAGGAGAGCGGCTACTACGGCGAGCTATTACGCGTGCTACGGTGGATGGCTGAGCGAGAGCGATGAGGTGAAATGAGCGGGGTGAAGTGCTGAACACGGAGATATACTCCTCTCACTCGAACATGCCTCGGAGAACGCGCAAAATCTCTGACAATATCCACGCAGCCAACGGCGAGCGGCGGTGCACAGTCGCCTCGTCCTGAGACTGTGCGGTCACATCGACCGTCCGATCGCGATCCAACGGTCCAGATTCGGCGGCGATTAGGGTTTCCTCATGGAAGCACGGATGTTGGGCCGCCCAACATCAGTAGCTAAAGGATTTTCCGGTTTTTCGAATAAAAATAAAGACAGAAATTCAAAGCAATTATTTAAGGCACTAAAAATACCCGAAAAATTCTAGAAAAATTCCAGAAAATATTTCAAGGCATTTTGAACCTAAATAAAATATTTTCATTTATTTTTGATAAATGGTTTTTCTGATATTAATTAATCAAGAGAAGAATCACTCAAATAAATTTTATTTAAATCCAATAAATCCTCAAAAATCCATAAAAATTCAATTAACACCAGAAATTTAGATAAATTCAAATAAAAACAAATTAACTTTTAATTAATTCACAAAAATCCAAATAACGCCAAAAATTAAAATCGGGCCAAATTTCGGGACATTACAAACCTACCCCCCTTAACGGAATCTCATCCCCGAGATTCGAGGCTTAACTAGAGAACAGGTTTGGAAATTCCTTTTTCAGGTCTTCCTCTCGTTCCCATGTGGCTTCGCTTTCTGTGTGGTTGCTCCACTGAACTCTGCAAAAACAGGTTGTCTTGCTTCTTGTTTTCCGATCCATTGTATCCAGAATTTTTATCGGTTGTTCCTTGTAAGTCAAGTCTTCCTGTAGATCAACTTCTTCCAGTGATGTTTGCTCTTCCGGCACTCGGAGACACTTCTTGAGCTGCGATACATGAAAGACATTGTGTACTCCTGCTAATGACTGTGGTAACTCCAGTTGATAGGCAACCTCGCCTTTACGGCTTATGATCTTGAACGGCCCTACATATCTTGGCGCAAGTTTACCCTTTTTGTGAAACCTCTGGACTCCCTTAAGAGGCGTAACTCTGAGATACACGTAATCTTCTGGTTCAAAGCTCAAATCTCTGCGGCGGTTGTCTGCGTAACTCTTCTGTCTTGACTGCGCAATTTTTAACCTTTCTCTGATCAGTGCTATTTGCTCTTCGGCTTCTTGGAGTATATCTGGTCCGAAGACGCGATGCTCTCTGGTCTCATTCCAATTTAACGGAGTTCTGCAGGGTCAACCATACAATGCTTCGAAAGGTGACATCTGAAGACTTGCCTGATAGCTGTTGTTGTAACTAAACTCCGCATATGGCAAACATTTATCCCAAGTTGATGTATATGCTAACGCATAGGCTCTCAACATATCTTCCAATATCTGGTTGACTCTTTCAGTCTGCCCATCCGTCTGCGGGTGATAAGCTGTACTGAAGTTCAAACGGGTGCCCATTGCTGTATGCAATTTATCCCAAAACCTTGAGGTAAATTGGGTACCTCTGTTCGATACTATCTTCCTTGGCACTCCATGCAAACAAACGATCCTTGCCATGTATAGCTCGGCTAACTTATCTCCCGAATAGGTTGTCTTTACCGGTATGAAGTGCACGACCTTTGTTAATCGATCCACGATGACCCATATGGAGTCATAACCTCCTTGCGTCCTTGGCAACCCGGTAATGAAATTCATTCCGATTTCTTTCCATTTCCACTCTGGTATTTTCAATGGCTGCAGCAGTCCTGCTGGTCTCTGATGCATAGCTTTGACTCGCTGACATACATCACATAGTGCTACGTGTTCAGCAACTTCTCTCTTCATATTCGGCCACCAGAATCTCTTTTTTAAGTCTTGGTACATTTTTGCACTTCCTAGGTGAATCGAATACTTGGAATCGTGAGCTTCCTCCAATATTAACTGTTTTAACTCCTTTTTGTTAGGCACACAAATGCGTTCCTTCATCCATAGTGTGCCCTGATTGTCCAGCTTAAACTCTTTCGCTTGTCCTTCCTCCATCTTGGCTTTGATTAAGCTTGATCTTCTCATCATTCTTGACCTTCTCTAATCTGGTCTTCCAAGATAGGCTTTACCTCTAACGCGACCCACGAATCCTTCCTAACAACTTCCAATTTTAATCTCTGAAGATCCTTACACATTTCTTTCTGGCCTTCTCCCACTATCATATTTAGACTATGATTTTTCCGACTCAAGGCATCAGCCACTACATTGGCCTTGCCGGGATGATAATGGATACCCATGTTGTAATCCTTGATCAGCTCTAACCATCTCCTTTGTCTCATGTTCAGGTCAGATTGGGTGAAAATGTATTTAAGGCTTTTATGGTCTGTATACACCTCACATCTATTGCCGATAAGATAGTCACGCCATATCTTCAGGGCATGCACTACAGCTGCTAATTCTAGATCGTGCGTTGGGTAATTCCCTTCATGTGGCCTTAATTGCCTTGATGCATAGGCTACTACCTTTCCATTTTGCATCAACACGCATCCAAGTCCTTGGCGTGATGCATCGCAGTAAATATCAAAACTCTGATGCACATCTGGTTGCACTAACACCGGTGCTGATGTCAGTCGTTTCTTCAATTCCTGAAAACTTCTCTCACAGTCTGGTGTCCAAACAAACTTCTTTTCTTTCTTTAACAATTGCGTAATTGGCCTAGCAATTGTCGAAAATCCTTCTATAAATCGGCGGTAATAACCAGCCATTCCAAGAAAACTCCGAACCTACATAACCGTCTTTGGTGATTCCCAATGTGGTACTGTCTCGACCTTGCTTGGGTCTACTGCGATTCCCTTTGCGGTCATTACATGTCCTAGGAAATCCACCTGACTTTTCCAGAAATCGCACTTCTTGAATTTTATGCACAACCTTGCTCTCTTAACCTTTCGGCACTAATCTCAAATGTTGTGCGTGCTCTTCATCCGTCCTTGAGTAAACCAAAATATCGTCGATGAATACGACCACAAATTTATCTAAGTATTCCATAAACACTTTGTTCATTAAGTTCATAAAGTAAGCAGGCGCATTTGTCAATCCGAATGACATAACGGTGAACTCGTAGTGTCCATATCTTGAAGAAAACGCGGTCTTGGGTATGTCCTCTGTTTTGATTTTCAACTGCTGGTATCCCGACCTAAGGTCGATCTTGGAGAATACTCCTGCTCCTCTCAGTTGATCGAAAAGATCATCTATCCGGGGTAACGGGTATTTATTCTTTATCGTCACCGTTATGCACGATAATCCACACACATCCTAAAAACTCCCATCTTTCTTCTTAACAAACATAACCGTGCTCCCATGGTGATGAGCTCGGCCTAATGAATCCTTTCTCCAATAACTCTTGACCGCTTTTTCATCTCAACCAGTTCTTGGTAGACATCCGATATGGTCTCTTTGCTATGGGTGCTATCCACGGTACTAAGTCAATTCTGAACTCTATGCCTCATGCGGTGGCATTCCCGGTAATTCCTGAAAACATTTGGGTATTCACTGACCACTGGTACATCTCTTATACTGACGGTTTCCAAATTGTTTACTAACATCTGCCCTTCTCGAACTGCCTTAGCTTGAAATTCCACTTTTCTACCATCGGGGCTCTCAATAGACACGACTCTTCGCCCACAGTCTAATACAGCCTTATGCTTGGTCAACCAATCTATTCCCAGGATAATATCCAGGGTTTGGGTATCTAATATAATAAGGTTCGCTAGGAACTCTACTCCTTTTATTAATAGCTTAACTACAGAACATCCGACCTTAGAACGGAGTTCTGATCCAAGGGATTGAACTAGAAGCGTACTTTTAAGGTTAACAATATCCAGATCATTTGTCATGGCAAAATCTCGAGAAACGAACGAATGCGAAGCTCCTGAATCAAATAATACTGTAGCTGGCACTAAGTTGACTAGGAACTTACCGAGCACGACGTCCGTAGCATTCTGGACTTCGTCTGCGGAGATATGGTTGATTCGACCTCGCGTGAATGCTGGCGGTGTAGCTCCAGTTTGAGCAGGTCCTCGGCTTCCTCCTTGGACAGGGGTCTTGGCAGGTGTGTTTCCAAGGTTAAAACGCACTGGCGTCACACCTCCTTTCTTGGGGCACACATTGGCGAAATGCCCGGTTTCATTGCAGTTGTAGCAGCTCCTTCCTGACATCTGTTGATTTCCTCTGCTCTGGTTGGAAATCTTGACGGGAGTCTGAGGGGTCTGTCCGGCTGGTCTTGGCATCGGCGGTGGTGTCCTGACAATGCTTCCCTGCTGAAATATAGGGAACTGTTGGGGTATCATTGTTGTTTTCTAATGACCTTGACGTCCTCCTTGCAGAGCCATGCGGTGTTTGCGATTATCGTCAAGCTCTTTGCGCTTATCTTCCAGTATGAGTGCCTTGTTTACCAACTCTTGGAAATCCGAAAAAGTGTGGGTGATCAATCCCACCGCAATCCGGTGTTAAGCCCTTTCATAAAGCGAGATTGCCTTGCCTTATCTGTTACTCGTCTTACGGGCGTAGCGCGCAAAGTTGGGTGAACTTATTTAAATAATCGCCACCGGCCTCCTCCTCGCTTCAGCTCAATTCCTCCTTTTTCAATTCCATGATACCCTCGGCACATGGTACCGATTTAAAAGCTATGTTGAATTCTTCCCAAGTACTTTCTGCGGGTTCTCCGTGGCGTTGCAGTAGTTTTCCCCACCAATCGTGGCGGTTCCCTCAAGTCGGTGGGAGGCATAAAATACCCTCTCGTTTCCTTCACCTTTGTGTTATGTGCAATTTCCTTTCGATGGTTCTCACCAATCATCTCGCCTCCAAGGGGCTAGCGTTTTTAAAAGGTGGGCGATCGAGTCCTCATGAATTGAGATAATCTCGGTAGTAGGGCGTGGCCCGTTGTTCACAAATTTTGATTGTTGGCGGTTGCTTGAGTGCTGATTTGTTGTAATTTGTGGCCATCATCGCTCGCATTAATCGAGTCTGTCTTCAGAGAAATGCTCCTAGATTCTCGCACATCGACTAGCGGTCTTTGTCTGCGGTGGTGGCGCATTCTGTTCGATCGCCTCCGGCCGCGAACCACGCCTCCAGGCTCCGTTGTTGCGAGTGTTCACCATCTGCTGATTTCTTCGGTGGTTTAGAGATAAGGGGGAAAAGAATAGGCAAGCATGGAACTTATACGGGGGAAACAGGTGTAACTTAAAACTATTAAACATTCAAGCATAATTAATAATTAGGTATGGTTTATTACATAGTCTAGGGACTATGCAACCATAACAATCACAAACATCACATCAAATTGTTCATTACAACATCGCATACTAATGTTCAGAATTAAAGACGCGACTCAAAACAACTGAGTCTCAACGCAAAAGCTGGTCACTGCAACTCTGACAAAGCATCACTCCTCAAGCCACCCCGGCTCTGGCTCACCGATCACGTACACTGGCGGGTGAGCTGGCATCGGGGCAAACTGGTCCCCATGCCCTCCCACTGGTGCAGCTGGGGGCACCACAGTCGCTGGTCCTCCGGCTGCCGGCCGCTCCTCCGGCCTCCTCCTCGCTGCCGCTGCCGAGCCCATGACGCGCGTCCGGCCCCCACGACCATAGAGAGCCTCCTCTAGCTCGGCGATCCTCCGAACGGGCGTGCTCTCGGGTCTCCGTGAGAGCAACCTCGCCTCCTCGAACACGGTACATCGCTGAAGCTCAAAGTCGTGGCGCCCATAACCTCTCTCCGGCAGCAGCAAACTCGCCAGTGCACGACGGCGGCGTCGTCCTCTAGCTCCAAGCGCGCCTGAAGAGGTCCTCCCGCGTGCGGGTGCACACGAAAGGCGGTGTCCCACTCAAGCCGCTGGTCCTCGCCGATCCGGCGCAGCAAGAACCGGGCAAGCACTCAGATGCCCGCCAGAGCTAGCTTCGCTTCACCGCGAGGCGAGCGGATGACTAACGCAAGCGCGTCTCGAGCGCATAAGGTAAGAGTCGCTTCCCATCCGTGAGCAATCCCTGCTGACTATCCAAAGCGGGACTTGTAGAGTGGACGATCGAAGCCTCCCAACACCTGGAGCATCCTCCAGAGCTCAGCAGCGTAGCCTCCGTGACGCTCTCCAAAAGAGTGAACCATCCGCATCTGCCAAAGCAACGCGTCAGAACAACAATTTTAAAAGAATACGGAAGTAACAGAAAAATACAGCAGAGGTATGAAGCAAGGAAGAAGGGATAAGTCAAGATTTTATTGATTATTCTTGCCAAATTTTAGGCTTTAGAAATTAGCTTTTATCCTTTCTAAAACGGCCAGTCTAATCTAGGGTTAAGTCCTCATCACAAGATGGCTCGATACCATCCTCTGTCGTGCTCGAATTTTACGGATTCGGTCACTCAGGTATTCTCAGACTAGTCCAGATCACGCTAGTACACACAAGAATAACGAAGTTGAAGTACCACAATCATACACAATGAAATAAATAATAAAGTACTTCAAGCATAGTATAATCGAAGTTACTCGACCTTATGGTCACCTTACAACAATTCAGCACGCAGAAGCGATAAATATCAAGTAGCACAAGTTTATCGGTGAAGCAAAAGTAAAGCAAGGAACCCTTCATAACCACAGGCTACTGAGTGCGGCTCAACCCCTTAGTCCTCTTGGCCTTCGACGAACTCCTCCTCCCAAGCTGGCACAGCTTCATCTTCTGAGGTTTTTGTCGATGCAAGGGTGAGTATACAACATACTCAACAAGTCATGCCCAATGCAGGTCTATTACTACATGCATGGCTTATTCCAAAGGAAAGGCTTAATTGGTTATTTTGCATAAAGCAGCATTTCTTTTGCACAGGTAATCCTATTAAATTAAAAGCAGTAAAACCGATATTAATAATAATTAATTTCATAATTCTTTTCCAAGAGATTGGCACACAGCCCTAGTTTCATTCATTATTCTTTTGGCACACAGCCACCCATTCCACATTTTTTTATTTTAAAATCTAACCCTTGATTTGTAATCACCGAGCAATGTCCATCTCATGAACACGGCTATTCGAATAGTTTCAACACACACACTCTGCAGAGGTCAGTACACTTTACCCACATGATACAATACTCAACACACAAAGCGATTGATTGCAACAAAGTCTTTCGTAAACTAACATTTAACTATTGAACCCCTCCGACATTTCCTTCTAACACTTCCCTCACTCGAGTCGGTTTAGACAGAGCAAATCTGCTGAATGGGTACCAAGCCGTAGCACAGTGCGCTTCCCCTCAGCTTTACCTTGGTGTGCCTTTGTCACCCCGAGGTTTCAAAGGAAAGAGGTTAGAAACCTACTTAACTAGGTCCGTCCCATTAGGACAAGTGGTTGTACACGGAACTCAGTTCAAAGGCTCGCAAGGTTAAGTCCTTAATTGTCCCGGGCAAGACATCCACTTTATACTTCTCGCACACAGCCTTCATAATCTTTCATACAACCCGTTGTCACACAGCCCACACGCACGGCCATCCCGCCACTTGCCCCACCCAAAACATTTCCCCACCCCACGCTACATTTAAGCAACACATGCCATTGTCCACATCAATTCACGAATAGCACCACACAGGTTACTATTCCAATTCCATCATATGACATCATCGATTGGTTCTGGTCCGAGGCCTGCGATGGTTCTTCGAATTCTCCCTCGGCGAATTCCGGCGACTCGGAGTCTAATCGGTACAAGCAAGCACACAATAAATATGCAATACAGACAGTAACATTAACACCAAAAATAAAATAAAAATCACCATTAAATAGCTTACATTTTTACAAATTTTTGGGCACTGGAATCACTCAAATCCGAGTTAAAATGCGAAAGTTATAGCATTTTCAAGTTTGCTGAAATTCAAATAAATATATAACCGGATTTCTTTATTTATTTGCCTACTGAAAAATCCGGATTAATTCCCTCGGCGACACGTGTCGGCACCGGAGTTAACCACGTCGCTTACGAACACTGACAGGTGGGTCCCAGATGACGCATCTTGTCGACGTCAAGACGATCGGGCGGTCCACCCAATCGACGAGTGGGCCCAGAACAGCGCCGCCCCACATGTCAGCCGATCGACACGCCGGGCGAGGAAGTATCAAGCCACGCCACGGATTTTCCCGACCGTTGGATTCAAATCGACGGCGCAAGTCTAACCGAAAGCGATACTGCATTACGCCCACGCGGGCCTCACCTTGAGCGTCGGATGGAAATCTGATGGCTGTGGTTGCACGCGAGGAGTCGAAGAAGAAGCGGCGGCGCTGGTCGCCGGACTTGGAGAAGATGCGATGGCGGCGGCGTTTCGGCATCTCCGTGGAAGAAGTAACCACACGGATGCGCCTTGGCACGACGAGTTCGGAGCGGGCCTTGGTTGCGGCGGGGAACGACGGACGGCGGCGCAAACGGTGAAGAACCGAGGCGGAGGAGAGCGGCTACTACGGCGAGCTATTACGCGTGCTACGGTGGATGGCTGAGCTACGGTGGAAAAATCCAAATAACGCCAAAAATTAAAATCGGGCCAAATTTCGGGACGTTACACCTGTCTAGCAACTCTATTAATTCTTGATAATCGGCTGCCAGTTTCCTTATTGAGTCCAAGACAGTGATATTGCTTTCGTCTAACATGATGACGAGGAGGATCCAGTGAAAGCTGCAGAAGCCAATTAGTCATCACATAGTGTTGCACATCAAATATGCGAGATTAGTAGGCAGGGAAACACGTACTGAAAGTTGTAGGGTAAAAGTACGTAGGTCTTATGTTGTAGCTTTAGCAACGCCTTGAGTACGCACTCGTCAACATCTTTTATCATTCTTGGATCTAGAATAAGTTTGCAGTTGACAAGGCCTGAGTTGAGGAATCCTACCCTTTTCATTTAAGTCTACTGTAAGTGTCATTGCCTCCATTCTACATAAAAAACGAAGTCAGACCCTCAGTTTAAGGGTATGTGAATGTACAACATGAAGTATACAAGAGACTTACAGAGTCCACATTCTTAATATAGACACGTCCAGGGTGTCTCGTTGGTACAACTAATATAGTTCCATGTGTTCTACCCAGAAAATACCGTCCATGTTGTGAAAATCCACGTCTTTGTATCTGACGGGGAAAGCATCATTCTTTATCTCTTGGACATACTGCCGGTACCATTAATGTAGACGCCGTAACTGTGTTGCCAGTCTGGGCTCCTCATTTGTATCCACCAAAGCTTCCCCGTTAACGAATGGCCACTATAGAGGGGGCTTCTGCCCTTTAGCACCACTTTGGCCTCCAACAACAATAACTTTACCACCATCTCCTTTAGATTTCTTCCTAGAGATGCGCTCGTAGTCTGATCGTTGGCTAAGTTGAGAGATTCAGTTGCCCATCCTGTCTGTTTAACCGTCGCTAAGCCCATGAAGAAATCTCTTTTGGAAGCTTCGATTACAACCTTATCAGGTGGTGGCGTCTTTTTGAAATGAGCTGTTACGTTGATGTCTACTTCCCTTCTAGTTTCTTCTTTGGTCAGGTCATATGCTCATTTCTTGCTAAGAGTTCGTGCTGGCTTCACAAATGAGGAACTTTTTCCCCCTAACCGCGTAGAATGTTGAGATCGCAGTGCTCTTTGATTACTATCTTGTGGCGCTGGAGCATGAGAAGGACCTTTCTTGGATGACGCCAGAGGACTTATCCTAGGTGGAGAGTCTGCCTCGTCATCATTATTACGATCGTCATCATCATCAACTTCTGAGCCAAACTTTATGTAGCGCTTGTGCCACATGATGAATGTGCCTAGGCTTTGTCCGAGATTATTTTTCCCTTCCTCGTCCGAGATCTCAACCTCAACTTTGTGGTATCTGTCAATCACGTTGTCAACTAATACTCTGGCGTATCCCTGAGGAATTGGGCGGTTATGCAACATCTGCCCCTCAATACATGGCCAAGCCACACCTTCAGCCACCTTGATGGTAATGTTCACTACAGGCTAGTGCAGACTGCAGCGTGTCAGCTCTATGATTTTGTCCACAGGAAAACTACACGCTGAGTCCTCTTCAGGAGGGCCCGTAGACGCTTGGCTACTTTTACGAGCCCCGGTGGGACTCTGGAGCTGGTGGGCGACGTCATGTGACTGACGTTCACTAAGGATGTTTGCTAGCATTTCTGGAATCTTTTCTTCAAATTCAATTTCCCTTCTATGCATCCAGTCTTCTATTTCTCGTACACGTTCATCCAACTGTTCTTATCTGGATTTCTTTGGTCGCTTATAAATTTCAGCATCCTTTGGGAACGCTGCTTTCCAGGGCACCAAGTCGAACCCTCTGGTGCGACCAGTGTGCTCTTTATTACTCAAGGCGCGTGTTAGCTCGTCATTCTCTCTTCTTGGCTAGAAGGAGCCCTGAGTAGCTTGGGAGTGGGCATCTGCAATCTTCTTTCTCGCTTCTAAAGCTTAAGCTACCATCATCCAACAGAGTAGCTCCCCTCGTAAGCAGCCAATATTTTGATCTTGAGGCCATTTCGGACGTCTCAGTAATAACTCCACTATGAGTTAGATCTTCTTCCCGTGCATCCCACTTGGGTACCTTCCTCACGTAGCCATCAGTGCCTAGCACATGGGGGTAAATGTTCTTGTCTGAATTTGCCTTTTTCTGTTGGCTGATAGCCTGGGTTTCATTAGATTTCTTATACTGCACGAATTCATCCCAAAATTGCTCTAACCTCGAGTATCTATTAAAATCTGGCATTTGATTCTTCTTGACATACTCCTTATTTAGCTTTGTCTTCCAATTCTTCCATGTGGATCCCATGATGGTTAGTGCACGTTTCTTGGCAAGCTCCAACTGATCTTTAGGAAACTGTAACTTGATTGTCAACTCTGTCCCCAATAGTTCCTTGATGTCATCGAAAACATACGACATGCAATCGCGCTAATGTGTCCATGATTTGTAGATGATGGGCACATTATCTCTAGCCAGGACCCCACATGCTGTCCGATATGTCCCAAGAAATGATGCGGGTATAGTTGGTTCCCCAACTACATTAAGCTCCACGATCATCTTTCGTTCACCTGTGCGCATCTTGCTGGGACCTCGCTCACGACGCTGCCTCTGTGCACTAGATGTCTAACCCTGCATTTTGACTGTTTCATTAGTCGTTTGGCCCTGCTAGAATTTCATCGGGAAGCACATCCTACGAAAGAATCCTACTAAAGAATTACCTCGTGTACATTTGTTGCCTCAGGTTGTTCCAGGTTGAGGAACCTTGTCGAGTTTTGCTCCAGGCTTTGGTTCACAGGCTCAACGCCATCCGGCACTTGTCCTTGGTTAGAGGCCATGTGCAGCAAGTTTACCTGAAATTTAAATTAACAAAGTCATGAGATGAATCTTTGCACAACTTGAATGACCATTTTGTCGTGCGTTAGAGTTGCCAATATCAATATTTTCTATATATAAGGTTGCTAATATTAATGTTTTCTGTATATAAGGTGTAATCACCATTTTATCATGCGTTAGAATTGCTAATATTAATGTTTTGCATATATAGAGCGTAATCAACAGACTATACAAAGGTAATCGTGGAACATGCATGTACAAAACGATAAATAAAGCAAGGCAGATATGAAATATAAATCATATACGTCGAAGGCACCATTATATATCGAAGTCACCATTATACATCAAAGGCACCATTAAACATCCATGGCACCATTAAACATACATACATAGATACAAATTAATTACATACATATACCTGTAAACGTAAGAATACATACATACATACATACGTACGTACGTACGTACATACAGTGCTACTAAAACAAAACTAAAGCTTCATGGATTTGTTTCTCCAATGCCTGCACATGTGAGAATGATGTACACTCCACATATAGTAGCCAGCTTCCCCCACCTAAACGCCACCAGTTTTGCAAGAAATCATATGAATTGCACACAACAAATCAACAACAACCTGAAAATGTTTCTACTAATTAAGGTACAACACAGTAAGCATCTCATTTTGTATCCCGAATATATAGCTCCCATATATGCACAAGAGGTAGACATAGTAACAAATACATAAATCTCCAGAACTATTTTTTTTTGTTGTCATGTTGTTGCAAAAATCTTACCAAATTAAACACGTAATCCCAATTCAAGATTATAGACATAATTTAGCAAGTGATACTGGTAGTAAATTTCGATATGACTTTTTAATCTTTTTCCTTCTATACGTCTCTCCTTTAGCTATTTCTGGAGCATAATCCAAAATCATGCACATTTCACTTTTTATATGCTTCATCAATGACAAATTTTCTGCAACAAATTTTATACATTCAAAATCATTGGTTTTGGCTGCGCGCGCCGGCCTAGAGACAACCGGTCTTAGCTCTAGGTTTTCCCCAAAATAAGACATTACAAACATATGAACTGCAGTATCCAGCACACGTAGATGGTGCATTTCCATCCCAATCAAGAGAATTTCCTTGTCAATGGTTATTTATGGCAAACACACGAAGCTCTACTGTACTAACAAATCAATTTTTTTGGGGATTCCTGTTGAAGGTAATTTGAAGTCTCAACTTGCAACTCCATTTCAATTAGCAGTCACCATTGGTCGTAATATGCTATACAATTTGAAAACACGGCTGAAAAATAGATGATGATTGCTTATTCTTTCATTTGTTTCAAAATTTGTGCAATTTGTATTGTGGGATGATACATAGAAAGCAAAGAGAAATATTTTGTCTTCAAACAGAATGTATTGCATTGCGACATATTCAACCAATTAAACACCATGTCGACACATTCTATATCAGTTCATACAAAACCACCCTATGAGGCTATGACTTCATGAGTGCCGGATGAGTTTCTCTAAAAACAAAAGGGGAGTGCTTTCTAGATGAGCACAAGCACGAAGCACATAGTCTCCCTTTCAAAAGTAAAATGACCATTCCCGTCTCCGTTACACAGGTCAAGTTAGCAACCCAAGGAAATCGAGGAGTGGTCACCTGATGATTTGGGAGACGCCGGGGAGGGGTCGCCACAAGGGGAGACACCGGGGAGGGGTCAACGTGGGGACAACTGACGTGGGGAGGGGTGGCGTGGGGACGGTCGGCACGGGGAGGGGTCGATGCGGGGGGCGACCAGCAGCGGGAGGGTCGGCACGCATTTAAATCACTTTCGGCGATCAAAATATGCAAAATGGCTATAAGGGAAGAGGGAAGACCCCATATTTATATAGAAATGAGTATTACTGCTAGTTGAACAAAACAACCGGCACTAATGTGAACTATCAGTGTCGGGTTAGCTAAGACCCGGCAGTGATAAAACTATCAGTGTCGAGCCAAATCTCAACCGGCAGTGATAGAAACTACTATCAGTGCGGGGCCAAATCTCACTCGGTAGTGATAGGAACTATTAGTGCCAGATCAAATATGACCCAATAGTGATGTAACTATATCACTGCCGGTTTGAATAAGAACCGGCAATGATGTTGTTACTATCAGTGCCAGTTGGAGGGTACGACGTGGCACTGATGATTATATTAGTGCCGGCTCTCGTATGTTAACCGGCACTGATGTTCACCATCTGTGCCACATTACCAAAGAACCGGCAATGATAGTCCCTACCCCCCTCCCCCCCGTGCGCATGCCAAGTGCTGGTGTGGCAGAAGTGGCGGTAGAAAATGCTACCGTGGAAGGATTGGGTAGCCGCTCGGGCACGCTGTCGTGGCAAGGATTGGGTAGCCCCTTAGGCACACGCGCGAAGACGAGGAAGAGGGGCCCACATGGCAGAGGGAGGAGGGTAAAAGAAAAGGAGTTTTCTGATTTCTGGACAGCCATACAGATTTGGATTTAATTGAACATCCAAATTGAGGTGAAAATTTTTGAAACTTTTTGAGGAGGATACCGATGAGCTGATGATGTTTTTATAAAATGTTTGGCTTGAGATTTGATCTGAGGAGGTTTGTAAAATTCTGACAAGCTGACTAATTAACTATTGATTTCTTTGTTATTGATTTTCTACAATTATCAAACAATATCAAAATATTCTGAAATATTTTTTGAATGATTATAATAATCAATACTCCATACATTACAAATTAAAGCATGTCCTTCATACAAAATGTTTATATTACAAATTGAAGCTTGACCTTCATACAAAATAAAGCATATCCTTAATTATACAACTAAGTTACGATCCGATCTTCGTTATGATTGCGACGTATGTATGTAGCTTACTCTATGTCTTCCATGAGAACTAGGTTGATGTTCTCACCAAAAGGAGGAAACTCATCGAATTGGTTATAGTCTTCCTCGTCGACTACATTCTCAACTCCCACAATCTTTCTTTTTCCTTGAAGAACCATGTAGCATTCCTTGTCAGCCGGATCCCTTACAAAGAAAATTTATGTAATGGCATTAGCAAGTATGAATGGTTCTTCTCTGTATCCGACGTGTTTGAAGTCCACGGTAGTGATACCGTACATGTCGATGTTCACGCCCCTAGGTAGCCTGACCCACTGGCACCAAAAGAGGGGGACCTTCAAAGGCCTATAGTCAAGCTCCAAAATCTCTTCTATGAATCTGTAGTACGTCTACATATTGCCATTGCTATCATAGGCATACCTATACGGACCCCGCTGTTCTGGTTGGTGCTCTTGTTATTTTGTGCTCTCGTATAAAATGTATATCCATTGATGTCATATCCTTCAAATGTCAAAATTGTATATGACGGTCCCATAGCCAATGCTCTCAATTGAGCACACTCTGTCTGTGTATGCATCATGTGTCTAAGCAACCAATCTCCAAAGTTATCTCTGTGCTCTCTCGCGATCCAAACCTCATACTTAAATGGGTTTTTCCTTCGTAGCATGTTCTTGTGCATGTTGATATATGGGACCGCTACAACTGATTGGTGTAGAACTATAAAATGTGCTTGTGTGAATGAAGCACGATCATTAGTATGGATCAATTTCTGACCTAGTGTCCCTTTCCCTTTTAGCCTCTCTTCATGGCGAGATACGGGTACACCAATCGGTTTGAGATCCATGTAATCGATGCAAAACTCGATGACCTTCTCGGTTCTGCAACCTTCGGCAATGCACCCTTCCAACCGATGTCGATTACAAACATATTTCTTCACAACCCCCATGAACCTCTCAAAAGGATACATCTGATGTAGAAACATAGGGCCAAGAAACTGTATCTCTTTCACAATATGAACAATGAGATGGACCATAATATCGAAGAAGGATGGAGGGAAGCACATATTAAGCCGGTATAGAGTGTGGATCATATCTTGCTGCAGCTTATCCAGTTTCAACGGATCGATGACCTTCTGTAAAATCGTGTTGAAGAATGAACACAACTTTATAATTGGGTCTTGCACTTTCTCTCGCAGAACACCCCTAATTGCAATAGGAAGCATCTGTGTCATCATCACATGGCAATCATGAGACTTCATACTAATTAATTTCAAGTCTTTCATTGAGACTAGCCTCTTTATGTTGGCAAAATAACCAGATGGAACTTTGACTCCGTGCAAGCACTCACACATGCTAATTTTCTCATTCTTGCTTAGAGTGTAGTAAGCTACGGGAAGGTACTTTTTGCCTTGACCTAGGTCTTCGTGATACAACTCCTTCCTGAGTTTCATATCTTTCAGGTCCATTCGTGTGTTGAGTGTATATTTTGTTTTACCATGTATGTCTAGTAAAATACCAAGCAAGCTGTCACACACGTTCTTCTCTATATGCATGACATCGATCGCATGTCGAACATCTAGGTGCTACCAATAAGGTAGGTTCATAAATACTGATCTCTTTTTCCACAAAGGAGCTGTATCACTGGAACTCAGGACTGATGTACTTCTGGCTCCCTTTCCATGGATAATTTCAATATCCTTTTACGGCCGCAAATATCTCTTTGCCGTTGCGATGTTGCGGAGTTGAAGCAGTCTCTTTTGTATTGTCAAAAGCTCTCTTGTTGTTGCGATACGGGTAGTCCTTGCAAAGGAACATACGATGCCGTATGTAATACATTTTTCGGTAGTATTTCAGCCATCGGCTACCTGTATCACCCATGCAATGGACGCATCCATTGAATCCTTTTATAGTCTGGCCCGAAAGATTGCCAACAGCAGGGTAATTATTGATGGTTACGAATAACAACACGCGTAGCATGAAGTTTTCTCTTTTATACTCATCCCATACCTATACACCGTCGTTCCACAATACCAGAAGATCTTCAACCAGTGGTTTGTGGAACACATCAATATCATTGCTAGGTTGCATCAGCCCTTGGATCAGCAGCGGCATCATAATGTACTTCCGCTTCATACAAAGCCAAAGAGGATGGTTGTAGATACATAAAGTCACTGGCCAAGTGCTATGACGACTACTCATGTTGCTGAAAGGATTCATCCCATCCATATTGAACCCGAACCTTATATTTCTCATATCATATGCAAAGTGTTAATTGTATTTTCTATCGATGTTCCTACACTGCGCGGAGTCAGCAGAGTATCTAAGCATTCCATCATTCTTACGCTATTTGGCGTGCCATCGCAGCAATTGAGCATGCCTTTTGTTCGCAAACAGACACTTCAAATGGGGGATTATAGGGAAATGCCACACCACCTTGGCTGGGGTCTTTTCTTCTTACGCTGCGCCTCGATGTCATCATCGCCGCACTTATACCGAGATGCCTTGCAAACAGGACACGCATCCAAATTTGCAAACTCATTGCAATACAATATGCAATTATTTGGACATGCGTGTATTTTCTGCACTTCCAATCCCAACGGGCAAATAACCTGCTTGGCCTGGTACGTGGTTGTTGGCAACACGTTACCCTCTGGAAGGACATCTCTGAAGAAACCTAACAGTTCTATGAAACTCTTATCGAACCAACCATTGCTTACCTTCAACTGCAGCAGCGTAAGCAGAACATGCAGCTTTTTGAGCTCCTCCTTGTAGCCCGGGTACAAGGGTGTTGTAGAATCCTCTACCATACACTGAAACTTCTGAAAATCCCTTTCACTCGTGAGATCCTCCTCCCCATCATGCAACATCTGTTCTAGATCATCTTCATGGTTATCGATGAACATGTCTTCATGGGTGTGGACAAACGTATCTTTGACCGCAGTCGAGTCGTTGTCTTCATCATCATAAATTAGATGCCCTTCACGTACAATCTCATCTTCACCGTGCTCAGTCCAACAGGTATAGGCAGGCTTGAAACCCCTTCGAAGGAAGTGTGCACGGATCGCCTCAAGGTTAGAAAATTACTTCTCATTCTTGCAATCGATGCACAGGCAACAAATATAGTCCATCAGCTTATTTGACTTGTACGCTGCAGCCATGCTCAGAAAACTAGTAACACCGTTAAAGTACTCTCTATCGTGACGGCCTGCTTCATACATCCATGTTCGGTCCATCTACAAATATTTATAACAAATAAAATCTCAGTAAATCAATAACTGGTCACAAATTGTTTTATTCATTTAATTTGTTATGTAGTGCTAATCAATCTAGAAATTTTCATTAATTATAAATTTATATCCAAATCTCGATTGTAAAATCAATTAAAAATTGCTATTAGTTATATATAATGGTCCGTCAACAAATTTACATTACTTACGTATATTAAATTAACATACACTAAATAAAGAAACAATTTTAAGTAATTAGATTAAACAATAGTTAATTATGAAGTACTACCACATTTAAATTCAATCAACGTATTAAATGCAATCACTAATTTAATCCTCTAAATACTTAAATTCAACCTACATCATAATCTCACCAATCACTATACATATAAAAGTTAGTAATTTCAAATCTAGCCTCCAGATTAGAGCTCTAATTGTGCTCACTATGCAATCAATAATTCTCACAACTTACAACAATATAGAATGTAATATCTAACTAAATAAACTACCAATAAAATGTATATCAAGATACGAACCTTTGGTCACGAGTTAGAAACAAATTCCACCAAATTTGAGAGCAAAAATTCGCTCCCTCTCTACCCCAACCGAGCAAGAACAGAGCTCCTCTCTGTTCTAGACAGGATGGGGAAGGAAGCCAGGATATATATAGTGCCATATTATCACTGCTGGCTTGTGCTCTAAAACCGGCAGTAATATATCACTACCACTTCTATCTCTAAATCCGGCAGTGATATCGCTGCCGTTTGCATGGGAAATCACACTACTACAGAATGAGACATCACTATCACTGTATCTGTGTCAGTTCTTAAGTTTTTCGAAAAAAACGAATGTGATAAGTAACTTCGGAGGGGTGTTAGTAATAATCACTATCGGTTCTGAGATTATAAGTGATTGTGATGTAGCACTAGACACATCCGAATCGGTTCTCTACTAAAAAGTGATAGTGATGTACACGGTCATCACTATCGGTTCTTTTCATAGAAGTGATAGTGATGTGCGTGATCATCACTATCACTTCTATGAAAAGAACCGACATCGATGACCTACACATCACTATCACTTTTTAGTAGAGAACCGATTCTGATGTGCACATGGTTATCACTATCGGTTCTTTTTATAGAAGTGATAGTGATGACCGTGCACATCACTATCGCTTGTTGAAAAGAACCGATTCTGATGTGCTCGTGCTCATTACTAAAGGATGGCCGTGCACATCACTATCGCTTTTTGAAAAGAACCGATTCTGATGTGCCTTGCTAGGTTATATATACCACTCGCATTGAACTCTTCTCTGTTGTTGCTCCAGAGGAGATTTCTCCGCCGCCACCCGAGAAAATAGCTCATATTGTGTGGTTGGAAGCAATACTTGAGTGAGAAAATTTGAAATCCTCATGGGTGGGTATTAAGAGGGCAAAATTGAAACCCTATCTTGAGGAGATTCCCTTTTTGCCCTCTTTTGCGTTTTCTTCAAAATGTGTACGTGCTTTCAGATTTCACACTCTTTATTTGACAAGCACATATCTATTTAATTTTGTAGTGCGATCTCTCGCTTATATGGAATTATTATTGCTATCATGTGGTAATCATTATTAGAGTTTAGGCGGCGTAACCTACGCCTCCCGCTCGAGGGTGCTTATTTCGCAGCGAATAGTGCAATGTATGACAAAGTTATGGCATTTTCTCTTTGATGAAATGTTGAAAATTCAGAACTTGCGATGTCCTAAAAGGAATAGTGCAATAAACTACATCGATTTCGGTTTTATTAAAAAAGTGATACCGATGACTAACATCGTTGTTCTATTAGAAAAGTGATGATAAAGCATCAAGATCGGTTTTATTAAAAAGTGATACTTGATGATGAAGCATCGAGATCGGTTTTCTTAAAATAGTGATACTAATGATGAAGCATCAAGATCGGTTTTATTAAAAAGTGATACTAATGACTAACATCGTTGTTCTATTAGAAAAGTGATGATAAAGCATCAAGATCGGTTTTATTAAAAAGTGATACTAATGATGAAGCATCAAGATCGGTTTTCTTAAAAGAGTGATACTAATGATGAAGCATCAAGACGGTTTTCTTAAAAGAGTGATACTAATGATAAAGCATCAAGATCGGTTTTATTAAAAAGTGATACTAATGACTAACATCGTTGTTCTATTAGAAAAGTGATGATAAAGCATCGATGATCAGTTTTATTAAAAGAGTGATACTAATGATGAAGCATCGAGATCGGTTTTCTTAAAAGAGTGATACTAATGATGAAGCATCAAGATCGGTTTTCTTAAAAGAGTGATACTAATGATCCTCATCAAAGTACTAGTTTTCGCCAAAATGCACTGAGTGAAAATTGGTTCAAACAAAGTTGAAAAATTTTCAATTTTTTTTGTATCTTTCTGACACACTACAGATGTTCTCATAAAAATTTCATGTGCTTATCGAAGTGTGAAATTTTTAAAAATTCAAAAAGTGATACTATGTAGATGAAACGTAGATCGGTAAGTTTGAACCGGATGAAAAATAGTACAAACGACGTTAGAAACTTTTGAAATTTTTTGTGCAGATTCCTGAAATACTTGTGATATTTTTTAAAAAATTTCAGATGATTATAAAATTTGAGTAATTTTTAAAAATTCAAAAATAGAGAGAGTTGAAAACTAGTACTTTGAATGTCAGAATTTTTATAAATTCCTGGGGAAATATTTTGAGTTGAAAATTTTACATAAGAATCCTTAGCTCAAAGAAATTTGAAAAACAAAATTTCAAAAAGTTATAAAAATATTTGAATTGCCTGATAAATCCTTAGCTCAAATGAATTGATTTTTGAAATATAATACAACAAATTAAGTTTAGTGCTTACTGCATTGATAGATTTTATTTGGAAAACCAAGAAAGTTGAAATTTTTTGAAAATTTTATATAATGGTACTGAGAAAGTTATTAATCTTTCATAAAAATTTTAGATAATTATCACACTAGAGAAAATTTAGCAAAATCTAACAAGTTTATCGTCCCAATTATGTCCATTCTGTTTTTGATTTTTCAACATAACAAATGATGTTAAATTATTTTGAAAATCCGCCAAAAAATTGAAAATCCGGATTAAAAACTCGAAATTTTAGCGAATTTGTCTTAATTTCACGAAAATCTCAAAAATACTATAGCAGTTACTGTAGCAAAATCAATTTTTAAAATTTTGAATTCGCCAGAGATATAAATTGGGGTCCAAACCGAATTTCGCTAAATTTCACCGAAATTCGGCGGTTTTGGATCCTCAAGGATATCGATAATCCTTCTGGCCTAACCTAGCTTATTCATCCATTCGCATGTGGGCAACTGACGCCTGCCGCCACGCCCGCCCCGACATCACAGCATTTATTTTAATTTGAAACCGTCACAAATAATAAAAATAGAAAATTTTAAATATTGATAATTACCTCTCAAATTTTCTAATTTGAAAGAATTGAAATTAAATAATATTATATTTGAAATAATTGAACTAATATTCCATTTGCAATAATTAAAAAGAACGGCCAAACAGATTCAAAACTTGAGGCCGCTTTTGAGGCCCTAAACGACCTTTTTTGGAATTCGTCAAGACGCACTCAAGCACAAACCAAAGCAGGATCCGACCATCCGATTCTGAGCCAAAAGAATGCCCGATCGGAGTTACGAGTCAAAAGTTATGACCATTTTAACAAAAGTGCTCGATTTTTATTTGCAAACTAGAATCGGTGCCCAAAAGAATATAATCGGAGAGCTCATCATGTGATGATTCCGAAAAGTTCAAGAACACCAAAATCAAGGTACGAAATCAAAAGTTATAGTGTTTTTACAAGTACCGTGAATAGTAATGACACATATATTGCAAGCATCATTAATAGTCAAAAGTATGAAAAATAAATTTGAAAGCTTTATCGGTGTTCGTGGTGCTTCACGGGTTAAAAGCGTGAGGAGACATAATATGTCAGATGTTATCATACCACCGTTAAAATACTGGATCTTATAAGAACTCTGAAGTTAAGCGTGTTTAGATGAGAGTAGTAATAGGATGGGTGACCTCCTGGGAAGATCACACGTGTGGTGTTAAAAATGTCTAGGAAGACCACAAAAGAACCGAAAGAACCGATTCTGATGAGGGGGTCATCAGAATCATTTTCCTTAAAGAACCGATTCTGCTAGACCACAAATTTTTAACACCCTCATCAGAATTGCCCAAAGCAAATTCTCTGATACTGTAGATTGCCTTTAGGCAATTCTGATCCTTGCGATTCTGAAACGAAGGACCTAGATGAGCCGCAACAATGCGCCGTGTCATTCCAACCATTTTCAGGAAGAAGAGCATAATGAACCCGGCAACTCTTTGATCAGACTCGCAAGCGGATACCTTCGTTCGGTCATTTAGCACGAACTTCACTGCCGGTACAGGAATGCTTTCTATTTGGGGTGCACTGCTTAATATTGTAGTGTTCATCCCTGTCTTTATTGAAGGCAGAGGATGTGAATCCAGACAAGATGATACCGGCACTCATACATCCATGGATACGACGCGTGCGTGACTACGTAAAAAATTACATATGCGCCTGTCGCCAGCCAGTTAAACGGGTGCGACTACGTAAAAAATTACATATGCGCCTGGCGCCAGCCAGTTAAACGGGTGCGACAGGCCGCACGAGGAAGCCGGCCGCGCGCGCTGCCGCGGTCTCACCTCGGCACCTCCCTCGTCGCCTGAATCTCCACCACCCACACAACGGTCAGCTCGGTACCACCCGTTTTCTTCTTCTCTAGCCCCGCCAATTCCTCTGCGTGCGATACCGTGCATGCACGCACGGACACACCTCGTCCTCCGTCTCTACGCCTTGCATGCAGCCTACTACTATATACGTACCGACATGCCTGCCTCTCTTCGTCGATCTAACAAAAACTTCATTTCATTGGCACTGGTTTGCGCAATGGCAAGATCCCGCACCGTCGTCGTCGTCCTCCTGGCCGCTGCCGTCGCGGCGGTTGTCACCGCCGCGTCTGCCACCTCCTCCGAGGAGTCAAAGCCGACCATCCTGACACCCGTGGCGGACACCCCGCTCGGCTCGTTCGACGGCGCCGACGGGCCCGTCGCTGACGATGCATTGGAGGATGAGGAGGCCGCGCCCGTCGGGGCACCCATCGGCACCACCATGACCGAGCCCAAGCCGGAGCTCAGCGACGCGCCCCCCGGCGCCACGGAGGGTGATGACGCCGGCACCAGCGGCGCCACCACTGCATCCGTCCTCGCGGGGTTCCCTGCTGCGGCCGTCGCTGCCGCCGTCGCAGTCGCTGGCGTCTTTGCCTTCTGAGGGGAAGGTGTGCGCCATTAGAGAGAAATTAATTCAGGTTTTGATGTTGTTCTGCCTAACATGTGTACCAGTGTACGCGCCTACGTGCTTTTGTTTGTCATTATATTTACATAAATATATGCACCTCCGCATCTTTTCCTCTTTGTTCAACCACTATTGTTGAGAGACTTACTAGCAGGGATCAAATAACTGTCAGAAAAACTTCTCGGCTTGACGTGTGAACGCATGTCTGAATCAACATAATTGTTCTCTGTGTCGTCAGATGAATTCCCTGTACTGCCGAAAATACGCCTCAACAGTATTGTCGGAAAGCTTCCCGCGAGAAACGATCTCTCCCTCTGTATTCTCGGTTCTATTCTCTGTAAGACAGAACAAACGCTGCTTCCTGGAGTTGAAACTTACGACAGCAAGTTTCAGGCAAAGCAATAGGAAGAACTGAGAAACTGATTTTTGGTGCTGCACAATTGCAGCGTTTTCTGTTTTTCTCTTTTACATATAAAGCAAATAAAGATGCAATTACACAAAAAAAATCTGGACTCATTAATCCTACCGGACTAAACAAACTCTTCAAAACTCTTACCGGATAGAATACTGTTTTTTCTTCGGGCAAGACAATCAAAACTAGCAAACTCTATAGTCTACCTCCGATACATGTTGAGTTAAACGCCAACACCTGAACTAAACTTCATCTAGACTACATTTATCTAGTCCACAACAAAACTGAAAAACATATCCGAAAACACACGACTCTGAGTTAGAAGTTCGGATAAAACCGAAACTGAGACAAGCCAAAACTGAACTGACACTGTTTTTAGCCGACAACAGAATTGACTCAAACTTCTAGCTCTGAACTTCCATGCACAAGATTACTTTTTAACAAATCACCCCCTAATCTTGTTGCATCCAGCAAGATCTCAATTAGATCAATTCTTTTGCGCAACTCCAAGAACATGATGTGTCTAAACGGTTTCATCAGAATATCGGCAAGCTGATCTTCTAATCGCAGATTTGTTGTCAACTCTCATAACTGCGCAGCTAGTCTCTTTCTTCAACAGATCACCAAGAAGCCACCCAAAGGAAAACAATTTATTTTCGTCGGCCCCAGTTATTTTCGTCGGCTCTAAATTGGCCGACGTAAATAACCAGTTAATTTCGTCGGTCCGGTAGGAACCGACGTAATTACAATTAATTTCGTCGGCCCGAGTTGAAACCGACGTAAATAAACAATAACTTTCGTCGGCCCGCTAAAAACCGACGAAATTAATCGACTATTTTCGTCAGTCTCTCAGCCGACGAAAATGGATCCAAAATATACCTCCCCCGATCGGTGCCTAACCTAGCTCTTGCGCCCCAAAATCCTCCGTCTCCCCCCGCCTCCCCGTTCTTGCGCCCGCCTCCTCCCTTGGCGCCCTCCCACCAAGACCCTCCCGGCCAGCACCACCTCCCGCTCGGCGCCGCCTCCCGGCCGCCTCACCCCCCTCCGCCTCCCGCTCGCGCCCTGCCTCACCCGCCTCCCTCCCGCGCCCGCCGCCCGGCGCCACCAGAGGGCGGTTGCACCCACGGCAACGGCGAGCTCAAGGGCCCCGAACCTCCGCTCCTCCTTCCCGCACCACGCCGTATGTGCCCCCTCGTCTCACCTTGTATATGAATATATATGAACTGCGATGTCCGCCCATTCTTTCCACCATTCAATATTGTCTTATAAATAATTATTCAAATTATGTTCATGTAGCAGTAAACATTAATTGGTGTTCTTGAGAATGGTTCCGATCCTTGCTTATTTCACGATTAGGTCATAGATTAGGGAAACCCAGTTGTTTTATCAAATCAAATGGGATTAAAGAACACTGATTAGGCTACTATATCGAGAGATTAAAGAACACTGGTGTTGAATTAGCAAAATTCTATATGCTATGGTTGATTTCATCCTCACCCTGCTTCTGTCCTAATTATCTAGTTGACCTTTTGCCTGTCGTTATGCAGCAATTGGTTTCATAAACAAATTGAACATGGTGGAAGGTGTGGTGCAGTTTACATTTCTTGACAGCTTCAGCTAGTATTATTGACTTGAATGAATCATGCTTTCCGCTCTAGGATCATCTAAATCCCTACTTTGTATATGGATTGAAGAATGCAAGTAAGTTTGTCTTGCAAGGACACGGATCAAGTGTAGTTGCTATAGCCATTTATTCTTGCTTGCAATGGTGCATGATATTGTACTAGTGAACTTGTATTATGCAAGAATTAATTGGTGCTTGATGCTCCAACTGATGGTTATTTTTCTTCATTTTTTGAATTATTGATGCTTCAATGTAACTAATGCTTCATGTATAAAAACTGAACAGCAGGTAGATCAAATACTCTGATTAGAACAAATTAACAGGCTAGGCTGATAAGAATCAACAAAATGTTTTCTTGCAGGTAAGTGTAAATGACACGAACCTTCCACCCAAAGCTGTCGTCCATTCAGAAGAATGATCAATTCATGACAATTGTTGTACAATGACTTGTGAACAACTAACAATAAGGTAAATAGTTGTACAGGGATTTTGGTTTTGAAATGGTGTAAGAAAATATATAGATTCTTCTTATCTAGCTTCTTTTTGAAATTTTGGTTATATGCCACCTCAAATTTACCACCTTAATTAGGTAAGCTCTGCTCCAAAATTGCTTGTTTAAAATGGTGTCAACATTTATGTTTAAAATGAACATAGAAAATTTTTGTGCATATCACTATCACCTTCCATACTCTGACCTTTTCTGAATCCATATTGCAAGACTGTCATCGTGTAAATGGACTTTTTTGCTTGATATACTCTGAGAAGTGATGACACAAGGCATATGTGTATATGACTATCTCCTTGACTAGAGCCTCAGGTTGAATTTATGTCATCCTTTGTGCTTTCATCTTGCTTCTTTTCAGCTTGTCATATACTCATGTCAGACAAGCTGATTACAAGATGTTTTACGACATTCTGGTTCAGTGCAAGTTGCTAGGACTTGTTTTATATCATGATAGCAGAAGTGCGTTAACAATGATGTAATTACTAGTAAAAAGGTAAAATTTCTTAACTTGTCATTCTTATCGTTTCTCTAGCTGCAGACATTGCAAGAAAAGGTAACTATTTGCACCAAGATTTGTCAGGGCATGATTTAATTGTCAGGATAAGGAGCCATTTTATTTAGCACAAAAGGTATCTCTTTGCACCAAGATTTGTCAGGGCATGATTTAATTGTCAGGCCATTTTATTTAGCACAAAAGGTATCTCTTTCTCTCTTAATTTAGGCTTATTAGTTGCTACCCGGTGTTCTTTCCAGGTTGTAGCTACTGAGGTAATTATATTTATTGTATGGTGGTACAGTTCATATGCATCTCGATTTTACTGGCTTATCTAGGAATCTGCAATTTGATCTGCATCTGAACATACAGTTCGGATTATGATTGATAAGTTTTTGCAATTTGTTGCTTGATATTGTGTATTACTTCTGGGATCTTGATCCCCTCCCTTTGGTTGAATAGGCAAGTCTATGCTGTTCCCAGCACCCTACCCATTTAGAAATTGGATGCTCTGGATAAAATTAGTGATAAATTGGGGTGCTGTTATCTCGCAAGAAGTTTTGAATTTCTTTCCAGGTCGAGCTTTGGGCACTTGTGAGTGCATGCACTGGTTGAACTTCAAGCCAAGTGCTACAAATCCTATAATGGCAATCCTGAAAGTCTTTTGACAACATTGGTGTAGTTTTGTACTTTTGTGGTTTGCACAATCATGTGAAATTTAGTTATGTGTTGTAGTATGTCTTAGCACATTGTCTCATGAAATTCTGCACCCGATAAAGTATATCTTTGATATGTGTGCACTTGTAAAGGAGTATATTTTCTCTATGAATCAACTATGAAGAAGGTTCTCTACCTAATATTGGCAAATTTATTTATTTTATATCAACAGTGTAGTGCAAGGAGAAACGGCCTGTGGTGGTTAAGTTTCATAGCAATGTGCAACTGACTTGCTAGCTAACTTTTTATCCTGACTTCCTGAGTTGGTATTGTATAGTATATGTTCAGCACCAACTGGATACCGCTATTTCAAATAATTCAAGCCTGTAACTAGACTTTTCAGGTTTAGATGTATCTTTTAGGATCATGACATATGCAATTGCATATTACTGATGTCTCAATGTGGTTGTGAGCTACAGGTTTATAACAATGGATGAGTCTTTTCTGCTTGAAAATCGTCCTGTACTGAGAGCCATGTAAGTGAATTAATTGCATTCATTCTAGATGACATTTTGTTATCTCTTTTAGATTGAAAAAGTAAAGACAAAGGACCATGTTAATGGATTGCAATACTTATTTGTTGTTTTACTATGCATTAAATTTAAAGAATGTGTTTTCCTTATATCATTTATCGCCATAACTGCATTCTCAGATCCAAACTGCTCTTTCTTAGGTTTATGCCAACAAAATGCTTTTGTTTTGGAGGATTACTGTGATCGCTTTTTTTCTTGTATGTTACAACAATTTCATGCCACAGATTTATCTTTTTAGGGTGAGGAAATATGTGTGGCACTTCAAACGCATATAAATGATGTGATGCTCCGCAGATATTCAAAAGCACGTTCTGCTACTAGCACAGCAGAAAGACAGGATGTGTACTGAAGGATATTAGTTTCTTATATACATTTACTTCGTTTTTTTACCACTGTCCTGTAAGTATTTTCATACTTTTGTGCTTAATTCCATTTGGTGAATACAAAAGGGGCCAGTCAATTCTTTTGACTTGGGGACCTTGCTGTGGGCTTAGTGTTCGATGATGATTTTGGGACTGTAATAGACTAATTGTGACAACAAATCTTGTTAGTCTATTAAATATTGGTGTATACTTGATTAGCTCAATTGATATCCTGTGTTATATGCTTAGATAGTGAACATTTTGCTTACTGTTCTGTCTTCATGCCTCGCGATTGCTCCAAAGATCTTGATCTGTCCAAGATAGCCCGACTTTTGATTAATTGATCTTTGATAGAATCACCAAAGCATTCATCTTAGAGATGTTCTGCTCAAGAAGCTCGTTAGCTTGATTCACTACTCTTGTGCATATATAACAATCAATTGAGTAGATTAGTTTTAATCACAAGTAATAAATCAGTAATTGAGGTAAGGTTGTCACAATTTGTCTATTTCTCGCTCCTCGTGGCAAGGAAGGCCTTTTAGGCAACCCGACATCTGAGAACACTTGAAATAAACAACTTGAGCCTTATGCTAGTTGATTTGTTAACACTACTACAAAACATTCAATATGATACACTTTGTTATTATAAGTCAGTATGATATCTTGTGCTATTTTAATCATTCTGCTTCATGGTTAATCTTGGTGCTTGGAATTATTGGATTGACTCGCGTTGCAGTATTTATCTTTTCGACCTTTTTAACATGTTCATCTCATTGCACATGATCGCATCATAGCCTTCACTATAATGCATGCCTTTTCATTACCATGACATCCAAATTATCAAAATAAGAATTGTGAACTTTTATTAACGGCACCGGATTTGGTGAATTTCTCAGAAATTTTAGGATTTATATTTTTAAAAAAATTTAAAATATTATTTTCGCTGCTCTGGTACTTAAAATAGGATTTTCATATTTTTTTAATTTAAAATACTATTTTCGTTTCTACCAATCTAAAATAGCATTTTCATATTTTTTAATTTAAAATACCAAAAATAGCATTTTCATATTTTTTAAATTTAAAATACTATTTTCGTCGGCCTAGGCCTATTTAAAATAGCATTTTCATATTTTTTTAATTTAAAATACCGAAAATAGCTTTTTTCATATTTTTAAAATTTAAAATATTATTTTCGCTTACCGGGCCGATTTAAAATACATATGCTATGTCAAGACCGAAGCGTTCCGGCATCGACTAGTAATTTCGACGGTTATAAGTCATCGAAAATAACTTTATTTTTTCGCTGTCGCATTTAAATTAATCAGATTGTTGTTTTTTTCCGTCGGCCAAAAGTCGACGAAAATATGCGAAAAACCGATTTAAAATAGCTATTTTCATCGGCTTTTTCAGAGTTTCACGGCTTTTGGCCGATTTAAAATAATGCGATTCCTCAGAGTGCAAGTTGACAATGCCACCACCTTCGCTTTTTGGGATCGCCAACTAATCAAACTCTTTCCAAGCAAAAACAAGATACCGTTGTACTTTTGTGATCATCGATGTCTCCTCGCTATGTCGCTATCATTGTACCCAATCAAATGGGGTCGCTGCTCCTTCTTCCTCTCATAATAGCAACCCATATTGCACGACCTTTAATGTAATGCAATATATGTATCATGGTCGCTAAATGTTCACTATTGAGCCTCCATGAAATGACTCACATAACCAACCGAGTATGCAATGTCGCCTTGTATGCACTAGATACTTGAGACTTCCCACAATACTCCTATAGAAAGTAGCTTCAAGAAGAGGAGTGTCGATGGTTATGATCGGCAATAAAGAAGAACGAATAGGGCAAGGTGGAAGATCCGAGCTTGATGGTAATACAAGACACAAGGCAATTTATCCAGTTCTGCCTCCGATTAAGATAATACCCTAGTCCTGCGCTCGTGTTTCGGTTGTATGGAAGCGTGTTCTTTCACAAGTTCTCCCCTTTCAAGCCCTCCTCTTTATACAGCAGAGGAGGGTCGCCTGTGGTACATGAGGCTGGGTTGGTGAAGCACGCAGAGAGGGCGGGGGCATAGTGCCGGGTCCTTCGGCGCTGGCGCTGGCGCCTGCTCCTCGCTTCCGCTGCCTCGTCGCCGCTGCCGAGCTCCATGACAGCTCGCTCTCCTCGCCTCAGAAGAGCCTCCTCCACCGGGCGATCCTCTGAACGGCGGCATGCGGTCTCGTAAGGCCTCCTGGTCTCCTCCAAAACGCGTAGATGGCCCGCAGCCCGTGAGTCGTGGCGCCCATCACCTCCTCCCTGGCAATGTGAACTCCGCCTGTGTGTACGATGGCGGCGTCATCCTCCAGTCCAAGCGGCTCGCAGGGTCCACCTGCGTCGGGTGCACACGAAGGCGGTATCCCACACCAAAGCCGTGGTCCCGGCTGATCCGGCCGCAGCGCAACTCGGCACACTCAGATGCCCGCCAGAAGCGGGCTCGCTTCACCGCGAGGCGGCGCGACGACTAGCACGAAGCGTGCTCCCGAGCGCATAAGGTCGAGTCGCCTCCCATCCACGAGCGATCCTGCTGACTATCCAAAGGGACTTGTAGAGTGGTCGGTCGAAGCCTCCCAACACTGGAGCATCCTCCGAGCTCCGCAACAGTAGCCACCGTGACGCTTCCAAAGGAGTGAACCATCCGCATCTCCGCCAAAGCAACGCGTCGTAACAACAAATTTTAAAGAACACGAAGTAATAGCAAAAATACAGCAGAGGTATGAAGTAAAGAAGAAGAGATGAGTCAAGATTTCATTGATTATTCTTGTCCAGATTTTATTCTTTAGAAATTAATTTGACTCCATTAAAACGGCCACCTAACTAGGGTCAAGTCCTACAACAAGATGGCTCGATACCATCCTCGTCGTGCCCCGAATCTTCATGATTCGACACTCAGGTATTCCGTACTAGTCCGTGATCACGCTAGTACACACAGATAAACAAAGTTGAAGTACCACAATCATACACAAGGAATTAAGTAAATAAAGTACTTCAAGCATTAATAATAACGAGTTACATGGCCTTATGGCCACCTTACAAGATTTCACACGCAGGCGATAAATATCCAAGAAACAGTTTATCACGAAGCAAAAGTAAAGCGATGAACTCTTCATGACCACAAAGCACTTGAGTGCGGCTCAACCCTTAATCCTCCCGGCCTTCGATTTAACTCTTCATTCCAAGCTGGCACGGCTTCTTCTTCTTCTGAGGTTTTTGTCGATGCAAGGGTGAGTATACAACATACTCAACAAGTCATGCACAATGCAGACTATTACTATATGCAAGGCTTATTCCAAGGAAAGGCTTAATTGGTTATTTTGCATAAAGCAAGATTTCTTTTGATAGGTAATCCTATTAGATTAAAAGCAAGAAGATCAATAATATTTAATAATTAATTTCTCAATTCTTTTCCAAGAGTTTGGCACACGCCCTAATTTCCTTCACACCTTTTTTGGCACACAAACCACCCATTCCACATTTTCATTTTGAAAATCTAACCCTTGATCAGAATCACCGAGCAATGTCCAGATCATGGACACGGCTATTCAATAGATTCACACACACACTCGCAGAGGTCAGACACTTTACCCACAGGATATACTGCTCACCACACAGTGATTGATTGTAACAAAGTCTTTCAGAGACTAACACTTAGCGATGATCCTCTCCAAGATTGCCTTCCTAACACTTCCCTCACACAGAGCCAAAGTTTAGAACAGCACATACTGCTAGATGGGTACCAAGTCAAAAGACAGTACGCCCCCTGCATTTGTTACATTTTTGGTGTAACTGTCACCCCGAGGTATCAAAGGAAAGATATTAGAAACCTACTTAACTAGGTCCGCCCCATTCCGCATAAGTGGTTGTACACGGAACTCAGCTCAAAGGCTCGCAAGGTTAAGTCCTTAATTGTCCCTGCAAGACAACCATTTTATACATCTCGCACACAGCCTTCACAATCTTTTCATACATCCCATTGCCACACAGCCCACACCGCACGAAGCCTTCTTGCCACTTGCCCTGCTCAAATCATTTTCCCACCCCACTTTATACTTAAGCAACACATGCCATTTTCCACATCACCATGAATAGCACCACACGTGTCACTATCCCGTTCCAATTCATGACATCATCGCATTTTCCAAAATGCGCTCCATAATTGTTTAGTCAATATTCATTTGATATTTGAAAGTCATTCCACGCATACAAGCAAAGTAATGCATACTAATCACGGTCTAGCCTCCCGTGTTGGCATCATATTAGCATCCAACATATTTAAGCATCTTAGGGTGGACAAGGTTTCGAGGCATATAAACATTTATAATCAAGGTGGCATAACAAGTTTGGCTTTTAACTACCATTTCCCAATTTAATCAATAGTGGTTGTACTTAACATAGCATGCAATATGGAAATCAAAATATACTTTTAAAACTAGGCGCGAAATGATCAAAGCATGACTTGCCTTCAAGAGGAGTTGGTTCTAGTCGAGGTTCTGCGACGGTCTTCAAATTCCTTCGCTAAATCCGCAACTTGGAGTCTAGCGCACGCAAGCAACATACAATAGCACTCAATACAGACAGCAAGACAAATTCTAAAAATCAAATGAAAATCACCAATAAATAGTTCACATTTTACAAATTTTGGGGACTGAAATCACCCAAATCCGAAGTTAAGATGCAAAAGTTACAAGATTTTCAAGTTTACTAAAATTCAATTAAATAATAACCGAATTATCCCTTTTATTTTTATACTGAAAATCCGGATTAATTCCGCGGCGACACGCAGTCGGCACCAGGGCCTCCACGCCACCCTCGGCCGACGACAGGTGGGCGGATGACGCTATGTCGACGTCAAGACAACGTACCGGTGACTCACCCATCGACATGGGGTCCGGCGAACAGTGCTTGGGCCACTCAATGACCGACACGCGGTGGAGGAACGTCGCCACGCGACGATGAATCTCGCCGTTGATTTAGATCCAACGGTCGGTCGTTAATGAGCGATGCATCGCTACAAGGCCTACGTGGCGCAATATTGACGGTTAGATTAGAGATCTACTGCTACTTGCTAACTGCCGTTTACTATTCTCTAACATACGTGGCCTCATCCGAGCCGAAGATCCAAGCATCGACGGCCATTTACAACGCAATGGCTACGGGCGACGGGACACACAGATGCGGCTCGGATGAAGATCCAACGCGCAACCATACCGAAAGCGATTCACTATACATACACCGACGTGGTTTCTACTCAACCTTACGATCAAGATCCTACGGACCAGATCTAATCCTACCTTTTCGGCTGTGATTCAAATAAACGACTACGTGGCCTCACCTCGAGCGTCCGATGAAGATCTGACGGCTGCTGAAGCTCGCGAGGCGTCGAGGAAGAAGTGGTGGCGCTGGTCGCGGAGTTGAAGAAGATGACGCGCCGACGGCCAAGCTTCGAGCCTCCCGGCCTAAGAAGTGGTCACCGGATGCGCCTTTGGCACGAGGAACTCGGAGAGGGTCTTGGCGACGCGGGAATGACAGACGGCGTGGGGCACGAGGAAAACCGAGGCGGGAAGAGTACTAACTACGGCGAGCTCCCGAGAGGGCTACTGAGGGCGAGAGCGCGCGAGAGTTGAGGCGAAATGAGCGGGGTGAAGGCCGAAAGCACGGAGATATACCTCACCCGCTTCGGACATGCCTTGGACAACGCGCACAATCTCGATAATATCTGCGGAGGCTAACGGCGAAGCGGCGGTGCAATGATCGCCTTCTCCGAGGTCGTCCGGTCACATCGATCGTCCGATTATGATCCAATGGCGTGGATTGAATCACTACCGCAATGCAAGCTAAGATGCGTAATCACTGACCATTCGACGAGATCCGACGGCTAGGATCGGGCGGTGCTTTAGGGTTTCTCGAGTAGCAGTTGTTGGGCCGGGCCAACATCAGAGCTAGCCAATTTTCCAGATTTTGACAATAAAAATAATTCCAAAATTCAAAGTAATTATTTGGGGCACTAAAAATACCCTCAAAAATTCTAGAAAAATTCTAGAAAATATTTCAGAGCATTTTGAGCCTAAATAAAATATTTTCATTTATTTTTGATAAATAATTTTTCTGATATTAATTAATCAAGAGAAGGATAGTTTAAATAAATGTTAATTAAATCCAATAAATCCCGTAAAAATTAGATAAATTCAATTAAATGCAATTAAATGCAAATAGAGGTTGGTAAATTCGTAAAAATTCAAATAACTCCAAAATTTAAAATTGACCAAAATTTGGGACGTTACAATAGATCGCTTTGTGCATGGTCGATCAGTGTAAAGAAGATGCAGCGAGCCGCCCTTTCGCAGGGGGGTCCGTGCGCCCACCTAACTCGTCACCCCTTCTCCTGGTCTTTTCCTCTCTTTGCATACTGATCGGATCTTCTGAAAGGTCCTTCTTTTGTATATCTGGCCCAGCCCATCCCCTCAAAGGGGTCCGGACGCCCTTAAGCTAGTATCCGAGGTTCAAGATATTCCACAAGGAGCATTACATGCCTTGCTCAACTTGGGCCTTGTTTCCATGGGAACCTTGCAAGGGTTGCAATCCACCATGTCAGACTTTTCAAGAATTTTGAATGCATAAGTCGATTGATTCATCTTGATGCCTTCACTTGTCTGTTGCACTTCTATGCCAAGATAATAGCTTAGCATACCCAAATCACTCATCTTAAATAGCTTCGTGGATGAATTAATTATAATGAGAACCCAGTGAAACCTACACATAGGTATGTCGGCATGGTCAATTAACAAAATAGAGTTGCAAAAGTACAAATCAAAGTATAGCAAATAATACAGCACTTACCATGGGTTGTGCGGTAAAATTATGAACTCTTTATCTTTTTGAGCCGCCAAGGCCTCTCTGATGTATTTATCGACAAATTGTAAATCTTTGTCTATTGTTTGCTTGGAGACTATGTATGGGTCCAGCAAACCCATCGATTGTTTGTCTTGTCTCTGTGCACGGATCATGTATCTATATATATAGAAGCATTGAGTTATATATATATGATAATTATCAGTATTGCACGAATGTAGACTGTGATTGCACACACTTACAATGTCCAGCATCTCAAGAGTGCGGTGTTGAGGGCATCGAGGTTGAAGATGTCAAACATGTCCTTGAAGTCGGTTTTAAAGAAGCCCCATTGACTCATTGAATGATGCTTAGGCTTGAAGATGACCGAGATACTGTTATGCGGTCTTGCATCGCTTTTTAGCTTATTCCATGCACCAATTTGCAATCTAACGCAAGCTATAGAAAGGTCCTTTAGACACTCTCCCATTACAAAAGGCTCTCCTAACTGGTATATTTGGCTAGCGGGGCAATTGGATAGTCCAATTCCTCCGTGATTTGCTTTGTTTTGCCCTTGACTTGCTTTCTCGCTATAGGAGTCTTCATAGGAGATGAGGGCACCATACCACCGAAAATCATTTGATGCAGGGCACGGAGCCGATTTGATGGCCTATCGAGGTGTAGCGCATAACTCAGCAGCTTGGGGTAGTTTCAATGATGGACGACAAGCATCCAGGGAGATGTCGCTACTAGACCACTAGATGAAAGTGCGAATGGCATCCCCAGTGTCATGATCTTGTCATTTGGGGGCATCGGTAGCGGGACAGTCTTGAAACTATCATGTATACCATCCACATTAACCTTCATGACTCTCAGTGCCACCAGGGTACCGTGCACCAGTGCCCCTTCAATGGACGGATACGTAAGCCCCAAGCAGCCTAGAAGAAGAATGGCACCATGGGCAAGTCTCGCTTGTAGAGTGCAATCAAGTGGCCACCTACATAACAGTACACAATTAGTTAACGCATCCAACGGCTATTTGTTTGGAGCATTCAAGACATATATATATAAGTACCTTGATATCATAGACTAGAAATTTGCCATGTTCATCTGTGGGAGTGATTTTGACGATGACTACTCTTTTTTTGGTAATGTGGCTGATTTGCACATATACATCTAGAACTTGCGTAGGCTATCTGTAGTCCTGATCATTGAGCCATTCCTCGAGGCTTCTTATCTTATTATTGAATTTTTCTCTCAGTCTTTCCTCAATCTTTTATACTAGTCGTTCCTCTCGCACTACTTTGGTTCTCTTTCTACTCTGCTATTTGTTGGAGTTATCTAGGAATCCCTTTTTCAGGGAACAAAAACCCCTATGTCTTGCATGTAACCAGGGTGTTCCTTGTTTCCCTAGGCCGTGGAGAGTACATCTTTCTCCAGGTCTGGCAAAAAAGTGCCCTCAAAAGATTGTGTACTCAACGCTACCTACAAGATCCCGACAAGTTATTTCACTTACAAAGTTATAGACTAATTAAGTACAAAATTGGTAGTCGATATTTTACCAGGTGTTGGCAGTCTTCCTCGTCTGTGGGGTTTGTAAAGGAGACAGTGCCGAAAAACGTAACAATTGACCTTGCTCTTAACCAGTCTCAGGCACGCTGGTCGGCGATAGATGCAAATGGCATGGAGGCCTCTCGCCTCCTCTCCCATTGCACCTCTTCCTCACATACCAAGTGGTGCCAAGTCTGTGGGTGGGTGTTCTTGCCTGCAGGGTCTTGTGAGCTTCACTTTGATGCACGAATTCATTCGTCGTCTTCACCTCAACAAAACCTTGCCATACGTCGTCAACAATAAACCTGTACTTAGAGAAGGGAGTCCTGTCCTTATTGACATATTCCTTGAAAAGCGTACTCTTGAAGTTCTTCCACACCTTTCTCACCACTAGTAGTGCATACCATCGCACTTAGCGCACACAGTCTTTTGGGATCTCAAACGAAGAGAGAATTTCTGTCACCAAGTCGTTGCAGTTCTCATCAGTCAGTGACTTCTAGGATGGATAGGTTATGGGGACCCATTCCTGTGAGACTATCCCACACAATGTCCTAAATGCATTTGTTGCTTTTTTTGGTACGGTAGGGGCCCCATCCTTTGGATTAACCACCGTGATGGTATATCGGTTTGTGGGCCTTTTATTTGCTCCTCTTGGATCTCGAGGAGGTTTTTTTTTCAATGGCTCATCACATCCTTGAGATGACGAATGAGGGGACACCATCTTGTAATCTAGGCTAGTTTTCATAGCTCAACAGGAAAGAAAAGGAATCAAGCAAGGAAGGCTACCAAATGAATTTTATAAATATATTGTAATAAAAATTATTAATCAAAACTGTATTTTAAAGACCACATCGATATCCAAAATGACAACTATTTGTCACTGAAAGGAGTATTCACCGGAACTAGTAATATGTAGCGGGTAGTAGAAATTAAATTTAGCCATTGATTTGTAAAATGTATTTCTATTACTCTACTATCATAGGAAATATAAATACATTTTTCTGATTGCAGAAAGAATTTGTCTGATTGCTATTCTACTGTAGAAAAGGTGTTATAGTGGGAGAGGAAAGAAAGACATGTGGTCATATTTATAGCAGACTGTTGTAGTGAGAGAGTAAATCGAGAGGTTTGGTAGCATATATTAATGAGTAGGAGAACTAGGTGGTAGATCAACCAATTACCATGGAGGGGTCCAATGCAAAATAGGTTAACATCCCCAACAATGAATCTGATCGATCACATGACTCAAAGTTTGATTGACATTTTATTATTCTTAAAAAAACATACATCGTGTCTAATTACAATGTTCTGTACGGGCCTCAACAAAGACTTTGTCTCTAAACCCTTTACATCATCTACTCCTACCATTTATCTTCATCATTATTCCCATGACATTTCTTATTATTTTAACCACACCTTATTTCACCCATTCCTTCGAGAAAAAAAAACAACTGACAACTTAATTTGCTCATCAGTGCTTGCTAAAAACAATAACAGATCATAGAAAGGAATAAGCATGTCCTAACTCCTTGAGCTAAATTGATACCTCACCATACTAGAAAATTGAACACAAAAACATAACCAAAATAGATTAGATCCACCAGATGTGAACACAAGAGAGAATGCTGAATGTGTCGTGTATTTATTTATTGGGTATCACTACTCATGATCGCATCCACAAGCGGTTCGAACTGCTTTTAGAAGCGGTTTTAAAACTGCTAGGCAAATCATGAAGTTATACCCGTTGGGTATCACAAGCGGTTTTAACCGCTAGGGTTTGACACCACAAGCGGTTTGAAGGTGTCCAGCAGCTCGAGTAGCCGCCACGTATGTCTTCCACAAGCGGTTGGTGTTACCAACTGCTTGTGGAGAGGCAGTCAGCCAACGATATGGAGATGCCACGTGTGCTCTCTCCACAAGCGGTTGGAGTTACCAACCACTTGTGAAGAGACTGACAGCACAGTGTTTTGATTATATTCAATATAGAATATGTTTTGAGAGGGGTTTTCGATATAGATTTTGACAATTAAAATAAATAGAACTACAGGAGTTTTTTTGACACAATTAAATATATATTATTCATGCGTACTCATTCAGATAATTACGTGTTCATTTACGTAAAATACTTAACTTAATAGACTAAAAATGGACAAGTTGATGAACACATGAAATAATGATGACTACACATAAGCAACTTTTACAAGTTTTAAAGAAAAAAGGACGAATCTTGAGCTCATTTCTTATAAAGGCCGCTTTTTGTGCCCTTAGTCGACGTTGATGTCACCACTTGTCCTTATTTCAGACAATCTCTCCAACCATTTGCGTGGAACTCGCTTTGGTGGATACAATCTTGTCGATAATAAAGCCGATGAGTTGTTCTTCGATTGTCGCAACCCTAAGCGATTTGAGATCACGCCTTTGCACATCGATGTTAATGACAAAGCAGAAGTAAATAAATCTCGGACATGTAATTAAAGTGTAAGTACTAATAAATTGACATGTGCACACTACCTCGGCGTTGCTTCAAGACATCGCCGTGAGTAATACTTTGCATATAGTGGCACACATAATAGCCACATAAGTTGTTTCAAATTACGTTGTAGAACTCATGATGAAATTTGAAAAGAAAACAATTATTGGGATGAAAAACTGTTACTTACATATTAATATTCTTAATACGCATCGAGTGCTTATTTGACATCAAATTCGTTCTAAATCTCCTTGTTGCTTCTTTCGAACCTTGTAATGCCCCGTGTGATGCGTTAGTATGAATAATAATTATCGAGTTGGAATTAGCAAGGTATTTCAATATATATAATAAGGAAACTATCGATATATATGTGCTATATACCGCTTAGGGTGTCAATGATATATTGATATTTTTCCACCGGAGTCCTTTTTGAGTCTTGAACAACGATCTGGCTGCTATCAAGCTTGATGACAAGAAGGATCCAATGAAACCTACATGTATTGCAACATATATGTAACTAGCTAGTAGTATTATCAATGCCTTGGAAAATATAAGAACGAGAGGTTGTATATATACGTACTCAAAGTTGAAGGGCAGAAGTATGTACGGTTTGTAGTGCTGTCCCAAGAATGCATCGAGAATGTAATCTTCAACAGCCTTTCGGTTGCATCCAAAGATGAACTCGTTAACAATCTCTAGGTCGATGAAGCCCACGTTGAAAATGTTCTCTTTTCTACATCATTGTATCTCCATTCTACATAAAAAGGTATAAGTTTAAGAGTTGCAATTTTATTGTACGAGGAAGCACACTCAGAAAGGTATGAGCTTAACACTTACAGCACCAAAGAAATCATGAGAGACACGTTGATGGCGCTTAAGCATGGTAAATATGGTAGAAGTCGCCAAATTCGAGCCATATGGTGTTGTCCTCATGATAAAAATCATCTTCTTTGATACGGAGGGGAACATCGTTCTTCCTTGAGCGGACTCGCTATGTACCATTCGTGAAATTGCCGCATCTTGGTTGGCGATCATTTATCTCATTAGGGTCAATCAGCTCCTACCCAACCGATATTACCATCCGACCTTTGCCATTGGGAGATCATCTATTAATCCAAGAGCTGCAACTGTGGAACTGAGTCCTACCTCCTTCATAAACCTCTCGAGGTTCTCCTGATCTTGGTCTCTCTTCTTCTTTGCCGCCACGACCATGTTTATTCTTCTCGTAGCCTTTATTATTGTCCGCTCATAGTTGGACGGCACAGCAAAGGGCTTTGTGACGCATGTCGCCAAGTGTTTCGCGCTTTGGATCAATTGGTACCTTTGGTTCGCTTTTTTTGGCGTGCACCAATTCGCTTTCATGATCGTGGTCACTCTCTCCTTAGTCATATCATATGCCCTCTTTGGAGGTTCCTTTATCTTTGTCGATCGGCCGGATTCCGCCTTCTTGGGAGCAGTGGAGGAGCCTTTTCGCTATCGAACTTCTTCCTCCGAGGAGATGGTGGAGGCGTGGTTTTCCGGGGTTCGCTTTTGTTTGAGATGTTTGGTGGTGGAGTAGGGCTTCGCGTGGAGCGGTGCCGAGGAGGCGTGCTCGCTTTTGCCGGCAAGGCATTGCGTGGAGGTGACGCTGGAGGAGGCGGGTTGCCGTGGTGGAGATGACGCTCCACACCATCCGGAAATATGATGTACCGTCAAGGCTAGAGGATGATATTGTGGAGGGCCCGTCCAAACTTGGTCACGCCATCGCCTCCAAAGAATATCGAGGTGAAGTTCTTCAAACCGCCAAGACCTCCTCCACCGCGACCTTCGAGTAACCCGGGTATCTCGCTGCGAAGGAACATCCGCCCGCTTCCACCGAAATGCCATGTCATAAGCCACCTTGATGGAGAGGTTATGCGATCAACGTAGCTCACATCGGCGGCGAACCCTTATGTCATCCATGGATAACGGGCTAGCAAGTTGTCCGCTTCAGGCCCCTGCGGATGCGCAGCCTACTCCGCCACGGAGGGGCGATCTCAAGGTCCGATCGATTGCTCGACCTAGTCCCTAAAGCTTGCCGAGGGCAATTTGTACTTGTTAAGCAACTATGTCACCGATGCTAGCCCGGGTTGCTCGAGCTCTTGTTCCAATTGGTACATTTTATATGATTCTCTTGTTTTGCTTCTATGCTTTCCTATATACGTGCGCATCCTTGGCGAAATCAGATTTCCACTGCCAGATGCTTGCCCATACCTCGTGTCCATCCCGGTGCTCGTGGTTTGAAGGGCATGTGAGCTCGCTATTCTCCCCTGCTCATCACCAACGTATCACCGAGATCGCCGACACTTGTACATTCCTTTGACTAGCCTCTTGCACTCTCGTGCCATCACCAAGTTATCATTATCCAAAGGCTCCCCGTGACCCATGAACCAATTGCGCAGCGCTTCTTCCCACGGTGAGCCGTATGACGCCCTTCGCCATTAATTCTTCTTCCCGCTTTCTCCCATTTCGCATACAATTTTGAGGTAACCAACGGTGCCAAGATGGTGGTGGTATTTCTTCATCTCGTGAATTGGTCTTGTTCTTCCGACTCAAGTTCGGCCTTCACCGACAAATTTGTACTCCTTGAATGCTTCCCAGTGATCCGCCAGCTTAGGAAATTGGTTGAAGTCGGATCTTTCTCCCTTCTGCACATACTTGCGGCTGAGAGACGTCTTCCATGCCTGAAACGAGGTTGCCATCTTCTTCAAAGTGAATTTCTTGGCCTTGTCTTCGGACCCTTGAGGAAATGTGAAATTTTCCTTAATATCTCGCCAGAGCTGGTCCTTGGTAGCTTGAGGAACTTCGGCCCATTTTCTAATGCTAATTGGGACGTGATCCCTCACGTGGTACCAGAAGCGTTGTTGTACGGCCCAACTGCTGAAAGAGGGGCAACCAGCTTCCCTTCATTGTTAACGTCGGTGAACACGTGCTTTGTGGATGGCTTCTTGTTAGGTCCCGGATGCTTGGATTGGTTGCTCGATGTACGGGGCTTGAAATACATAAACATATGTATAAACGTGTCAGAGTGTATTATATTAATGAATTACAATTAATTAACATGTCCACTGGGATTATATTCTTCTGGCTATACCTCATCCTGGCCGAAACCAAGAGTTACCGGACTCGGCTGCTCCAATATTAATGGTTTATCATCCGCAATTTCAACGGCCTCACCGAACTAACGTTAGCCTCAAGGCAAAGCTAGCGTTAGCATCACCTTCGATGTTACCCAACGCGATGGAGTCCAAAGAAGAATCGTTCTCCTCCTCGAAAGTAGGGTCACCACATCCTGGTTGCGCCATCTATCCTAATTCAAAAAATGTTGACATAAATATCATATTACTTTGAAACAACCATATTACAGATTATAACACAAGCATATTATTACATCAATTTCGACATTAGCTCAGACATATATTACACTATGTAGAGCACATCCATTTTAAAAATCAACTCATTTATATTAAGCAATTGAATAAATAACTTCATTTCACAAAACAATCGTATAATCAGAAATTATATTGAATTTTGGTTCTCAAGAAATCTTTCATTTATCTACAAATTTGTTTACTTGATGTACATGCCAGATGTTTCTAAAGATCCCAACAAGAGGAATGGATATCATCGATGAGGTTAGTAGTGACCACCTACTTGATTAACAAAGAGATTTGTAGGATCGAATGGCGACAATCAGAGGGGGGGTGAATGATTGCGCGGAAGTCAAAATCAAAATTTTCTTGATTCACAAAACCCCCAAAATTAATTATGAAATATTGCTCTCGGTTTCAGCAAAAACAGATTAACAGAGGTTCACTAAAACTGTAATTACCGAAGATCCAACCGTCGGATTGACATGAAATTTTAAATGAATAAACTAGATTCAAATCCAAAACTAACACAAAAAGAATTAATCCGATCGGAGCTACGGATCTAAATTTATTTTCTTCGCCATTTTGCTGAAACAGGCACCAGATCAAAATTGACACATGTTCACTAAAATAATACTTTCCAAAGATCTAACCGTTTGATTGATGTGAAATTTTAACTGTAGCAACTAGATGTAATTTCGAAATTAACAAAACAAGAATCAATCCAATCGGATCTACAGATTAAAAGATATTACCTTCGCAATTTTACTGAATCAGTAAATGACGGAAATTGACGATCAAGGCAGAAACGAACCAATCTGAAATGTGTTCCCTTGAGCAACGGACCAATCCTTCAGACGCTGGTTAATTGTAATGCTTCTCCATGCATGCAGAATGACGACAAGGAAGAAACGATGCCCTGGCTGCAGGATTATCTAGTCGATCGCCAGGACGTCACCCAATCTCTTTCCTAGTCGCAAGATGTTTTTTTTCCTTGCATGCAATCGCCTTCCAAAGACTCATGCATGCAATGACCAACAAATCTCCAAATAGAATGCCTTTTTTTTTTCGCTTCTAGTTAGCCAAGTAGGCAAAAATTATCTAGTCACTTGCTTCTACATCTTGCGCATGTGCGCCACCGGACTTTGGGAGCAATCTACAAGATTTCCGTGTCCCTGCAGTTCGCCAAAGGAATGATCTTCACGCCAAGAATCGCTAGCTTCAAGAAAACCAAATTTGCATGAAAAACGGCAAGCTCCAGCCGCCCAAAAAAACTCCTTCATTGATTAGGTTTTCAAGTCTATTTATACAACTCAAAACCCTAACACATGTATGCATATCCACCTGGCCCAATACACATGGCCCAATATATGCATACAACCCAAAATTCACACATGCACGCCAGACGCCCACTCGCCGACTCACGTGGCTAACCACCTTCGTGTGCACCGCTTCAGCCCGAACGCCCCGCATGACATCCTCGACCACCAGACCTCGATTCCTCCTCGAACCTAGTCCCAACCTCGCCTCCATGAACCTAGTTCCGTCCCACATCGACCACGTCGCCCTCGAGCAACACTCGCACACCTAATAAACAAACAACGATCCGAGCACAAGTCCACGACTTAACTCAAAGTCAATCCATGCAACCACTCACATGAGTGCATTGCATCAAACAAAATCATTAATCAATCATACTTATGCTCAATGGTACGGCACATCGCCTCTAGGCCAGAGCACTAGGAAAAGCAACCAACACTCAAATTGCTTCAATTTGAAGATCCAATTCAAATCAAACTCAATTTCAAATCAATCCAATCTCAAATCTTGTCAATTACTCATCACACACAAGGATAGACCTCCACATGATCTTTCAATCTCCCCCTTGATGAGTATATTGACAAACACATGAAAAGGCATAAGTATTGAGTTTGAATAAAGAGAAGAAAGCAATTTGAATGCAAAGCCAAACTTGATCAAAGAAATAGAAATGAAGAACATGACCAAATTGGCAACTTATGATCTATGAACGATAGCAAAGATTAACAAAGATCATAAGAAAGAAGAATCAAGTGCAAAATGATGCCTTTTCTACGATTTCTCCCCCTTTTGGCAATATAGGCATCAAGGTGACATTTTCTTTTCTCCCCCTTTTTTTTTGTTGTTTTTATGCAAGTAATGCAGCCTAAGGGAGCTTTGAAGATTATCCATGTGATCAACAAGACAAGTTATGACACCAAGCTAAATTATGGCAAAAAAAAAACTAAGCTAAGGCATGTCCAAGTGCAAATAATCATTTTGCTAGCAAGATTTAATTAAAACCATGTCATTTTTAGCATGATTGAACATGAGCTACACTTGTCATTAGTTTCAAAACTAGAAGCAAAGCCATTCAAAGGATCAAATGGAAAACCTAGAGTTCAACCTACTCAACACTTTGGGGAATCTAGAAGTGCACACAAGGTCCTTCGAGCTTCTTTTTTTTCATTGTATGCAAATTTTTCTTTGAATCTTTGAAAGACATAGCGGGGTGCAAATGTTTGACATTATTTGCATTCTTTACCCACATATGTTTTTTTTGCATTTTTAAAGCAATTGACTCAAGCCATAATCGATCATCTCAAGAGGGACTCTTAAGAGAATGATCTTGGTCATACACAACATATTCCAAGTTCATCTCAAGTGCAATGAGAAGTCAGTCTTGTGAATGTGAGGTGTTGAGTCTAATGCGCACAAAAAGAATCAATTTTGCTTCACTTTCATTTTAGCATTTTCATGTTAAGCTAGTGAAGGACTTAAGTATGGATCAAACAAGATTCACCCAAGTTGCTATAGGGACTCTAAAGAATTCGAATTTCACAAATCATGGCAAATACACCTAGAGAAGAAACTTAGCAAGTAAACGCAACATGTTTTATCAAGTTTTTCTTTTAACGCTCATTTTTCAATTTTGTAAGCTTAGCAAGATAAATGAACTTGGACATATCTAAGCAAGTAATTTTTTCATAATATAGCATGGTGTATAAAATGAAACATGGATCATGTGCATAATAGATAAAGCTCATAAAATAAAAAATCAAGTCTATATGCAATGCATGAGATGATTTTTAAACTCCCCTCAACATGTGATTTCATTTTAAGCACAAATCTGGTTCAAATTGAGTTATTAGCAAGATTAAGCTCAAGAAAGATCGAAAAGAACTCAATTAAAGCCGTAAACACGTAATGGAGGGAAGAAGTCAAGAAATCATGAATCGGGTAGCTATAGAGCATAGAAAAGATGGTAGAGAACACTATGACTCAAACTCGCCTCATCTTCCCCAATGATCGACAAAGGAAAGCTTGCTCTCAAACTCCAAACCAGAGCAAACATGCACCTGCCTACCAGGGGCCCAACACCGCTAGACCTACAAGATCGTGAGTGAGCTCAACCGAGAAGAAGAAGAGAATAGCATCCTAAAGCATAAGATGAGAGGTCCATGCCGAGGCATGCCAAGTCTAGGTGAAGTGAACTCGTAACTCTAGAAAATAAAACCCATATCACCCAGTAACAAGACAAAAGAAGGAAAACTGAAGAAAATATATACATATAATACATAAAGTACAAACCAGCTCCCCTCACAATAAGCCGTAAGGGCACACAACTCCAAGCTCACTCTCAAGGCAACAAACCTAGAGCTATCCAAAGGCTTGGTAAAGATATCGCCAACCGGTGGTCACTTCCACAAACTCAAGCACTATGTCTCCTTTCTCCACATGGTCTCTAAGGAAGTGATATCTCATATCAATGTGCTTGGTTCGGAGTGCCAGACTGGTTCTGGCAATGCAATAGCGTAAGTGTTATCACGTAAAAGTGAAACACTCTCTATCTTTAACCCAAAGTCCCGCAAGGTCGATCTCATCCAGAGCACTGCCACAAAGAATCGGTCAGCAAAGAACATACTCGCCTCAAAGAAGGAATGTGCGACCGACCGCTTCTTAGATGACCAAGAAACAAGAGAAGTGCCAATGAATTGGCAAGTGCCGAAGTGTTTTCCTATCTATCCTACACCAAAGAAAGTCAAGATCGAAAAGGCTCTAAGGGATAGACAAGAGGAAGAAGAGTACCAAATACCGTAATCAATGGTAGCTCAAGGTACTGAAGATGCGCTTCACCGCCGGGCGATGAGAGACGCGAGGAGAAGCTCGAAGCGAGCGCACATACACACAAAGAAAGTGTATGTCCGGTCATGAGGCAAGAAGATACAAGAGAGAGCTAATCAAACACCAAAAGAGTCCCCGTAAGAAACAGAAAAATCAGCACGAAAGACCCTCCCAAATCTAGAAATCCCAAGAACTAACTCTCCGATGAATCGAGGATTCTACAAGCATTGCTTTAAAGCTTACCTCGAAAGAGTCATCGATAAGCCGAGAAACGAAAGCAAATTATATTGCAGCTTACTCACTAAGGCAACGCCCTTAAGAATAAAATTTTCATTAATGCAGCGGTACCTTTAGCAATGACTCTACCAAGAAGCATCCCCAAAAGTGATCAACTCATCACCGGAGGCTCGGACTAGGAAGAGAACCAACGAGAATATCCAATATATGGCGAGAACAACCGAGTCAACAATCCAAACATCTCCTTCCCCATCCGATTTAACCCGATCAAGTCGAAGAGAAGACTCAAGATCGATAAAGTGAACACTTGGGAACCCAATATCAATTACACGACGCCTCAAAGTACCAAACCACAAAAGAAGAAGATCGACTCTAGTGTCTCTCGACGCCAACTCTAACAAGATCGAAGAAGCAGTTTAGTGGAAGATCTAGGAGCTCCATCGGTTTGGCCTCGCTGTGGTGCAAAGGCCGACCATCCCAACGAGGTCGCCTAAATCTTCTACCCGAACACCTCACGCCACGATATCTACCTCGATGGGAAAAACGAGGAATATCAAGAGGACGGCGGAAAGATCGACCACGAGCAACTCCAGACTAAAACTCGATCAACAAAGATGAAAACCGAGTCCTCGACGCCGCTCAAAACAAAGCGACTTTCTAACTCGTTTAGTAGCAAGATAGCGCTTTAGAGCACTCAGAGTCCGGGATGACCTCAATACCCCTAAGAGCATCAACACGCCACGCCGAGTGATCTTGGCGCTACCAAGCGAAATCTACTAGGTGACCATCCTTCTTACGTAAGGTGCATGTGTACTTTGCCTTGTTAGAGGCGTATAACAAGAGAAGCATCCTTCGGTCAAGTCCCGTGGACCACACCAAACAGACCTAAACACAAGGTCGCTCAACCCGAGAGCAACCACTATCTCTCCACTCTTGGAACTACGCACAATGGTAGGAGGATGAGTCCTAGCGTGTCTAAGTAATCAAATCCTAGACCTTGATTGAATCTCGCTAATCTTGGACCGGTCTAGAATGAGATTGAGCTTCTTCTTGCCTCCAACAAATTTCTCAAGAGTGCTCATAAGATACCGACACTCTTTAAAAGTGAAGCGCAAGAAGAACAGGTGAGAGGAAGAAGAAGAACTCGAAAGAGAAGAAGAGATACCAAAGACGCCTATTTTTCTCCCTTAGCATGGTCAGCCTCAAGCTTGAGGGACTCACAAGAAACGCACGATGCTTCTCTAATCCTATGGACTTGTTCTTCTAATTTCTTCCTAAACTCGCATGGACCTTATCCACGCCATCATTAACCCCAACACATAGCAAGCAACTGGGCCAGGATTTAACTAGTAAATCCTTAGCAAGTTGATCACACTTGACATTCAAAGCATCATTGTCAAGTTTTAGTTGCTTACACCCTCACATGAGCCGACCGGGTCCTTAGAAGCATGCAATTTAGTTCATCATTTCTTGCGTAAATCTTCCTAAGGTGACAACCCATGGCATCAATTTCAGCAAGTAGCTTAGGGCAATTATTACAAGAAGCATTTGTGTGGACATGAGAAAACTAGCATCAATAGAATATCAATAACAATAGGACTAGCATTCTTCGAATTCAGATTCTCAAGATCAACAAGCACACTATCATGCAAAGTCCTTAGGTTCTCCAGCTCCACAAGCAAAGCATCACAGAGTGTACAGCTGTCAGAGTCTCGGGAGGAACATGATTTAAGTGAAGCTAACTCCCGAGACAAATGGTCTACCTCCTTCTCTAACTCAGAACACCTCGACCTAGCCTTAGCATGAAACTTGTCTAATTTACGTAAGGCATCATTTAACTCGTCAGAGGTGGGTACCTCATCCGTGTCATTGACAAAATTGAGTCGCCACTTCAATGGCGCCCGCCATGAAGCACATGCCGAGAAGTCGTCGCCGCCTTTCTTCTCTTGCGGATCATCCTCGCCTTCGTCACTCCACATCTCTGTGTCGGAGAGGTTGATGTCGTTGAGGGCGGTGAGGACGTGGTGAAAGAACTTCTTGTTCTTCGAGAAGTTGCGGTACTTCTTCTCATGTGCCAGCTCACGAGCTGGAGGCTTCTTGTTGCGGTTCTTGTCGGTGTAGTCGTTTTGCCCAAACCGCCGACATCGTTTTGCCCTTCTCCACTTAGGGGCTTCGCTCAATGTGGTTGGGGCCACCACACTCAAGCGGTGATCATGCCACCTCTCTTCCTCTCTCTCATTCTTTTGTAAATATTGAAAATTTTCGAGCGACAAGAGCAAGCTCATTTTCCGGAAATTATTCCGCAATTTCATCGCTACGCCGCAAAGAGCGGAGAGAGAAAACCGTACAAAGTCAAGAGAAAATCCAGAAGATGACCCAATGGGATCGGTGACCAAAGCTATCGACCGAGATTTCGCTCTTCCGGAGACGACATCAATCTCATGAGTCTTGAGGCGGAATAAAGCCCGCCAAGAGTCGAGTCGACAAATCGCTGGTGTCCTTGATGGTGGTCACCTTCATCTCCCAAACCCAAGGTCGAAAAGCGGTCAAGAAATACCGAGCATTGTTCGAGTCAGTATATACAACCGATCGCTTTGAGGTCGCCAAAATCTTGGTAAACCGACCAAAGCACTCATCGAGACTCTCACCAAGCGTTGTTCAAATTTGTTGTACTCGCTTGAACCGTCCTCGCTCACGGTCTTGATTTGAGTAGTGCCTCATGGTAAGCATCGAGAGTTACCCAAATCTGCAAGCGAGCGAAGGTGAGAAATCCGATCATACTCATCGCGGCCGAGTCCTCAGATGAGAATGTTCTCGCCTTTAGCATTTGCCTCAACGCCGCCCATATTGCCACCGTGACGTTCTCATCGGCAGAACCTCATATGGGAGCTTCACCTTCGCCATATCAGAAGCCCCAGGCAAGGATGTATGACTCCATCCGGATTTCCAAAAGGAAAATCAACACCACAAAAATTGGAGGGCTTGGTGGAATACTTGTTTGTCGCCATGGCTCTCGAGACCGGTCAAGATCTATGGAAGAGCAAAACCGGCTCTGATACCACTTGTAGGATCGAATGGCGACAATCAGAGGGGGGTGAATGATTGCGCGGAAGTTAAAATCAAAATTTTCTTGATTCACAAAACCCCCTAAATTAATTATGAAATATTGCTCTCGGTTTCAGCAAAAACAGATTAACAGAGGTTCACTAAAACTGTAATTACCGAAGATCCAACCGTCGGATTGACATGAAATTTTAACTGAATAAACTAGATTCAAATCCAAAACTAAAACAAAAAGAATTAATCCGATCGGAGCTACGGATCTAAAGTTATTTTCTTCGCCATTTTGCTGAAACAGGCACCAGATCAAAATTGACACATGTTCACTAAAATAATACTTTCCAAAGATCTAACCGTTTGATTGATGTGAAATTTTAACTGTAGCAACTAGATGCAATTTTGAAATTAACAAAACAAGAATCAATCCAATCGGATCTACAGATTAAAAGATATTACCTTCGCAATTTTACTGAATCAGTAAATGACGGAAATTGACGATCAAGGCAGAAACGAACCAATCTGAAATGTGTTCCCTTGAGCAACGGACCAATCCTTCAGACGCTGGTTAATTGTAATGCTTCTCCATGCATGCAGAATGACGACAAGGAAGAAACGATGCCCTGGCTGCAGGATTATCTAGTCGATCGCCAGGACGTCACCCAATCTCTTTCCTAGTCGCGCATGCTCTTTTTCCTTGCATGCAACTGCCTTCCAGCACTCATGCATGCAGCGACCAACAAATCTCCAGCGCAATGCCTTTTTTTTTTTCGCTTCCTAGCCGCCGCCGCAGGGCAAAAATTATCTAGTCACTTGCTTCGTTACCTTGCGTGCATGTGCGGCCACCGGACTTTGGGAGCAATCTACAAGATTTCCATGTCCCTGCAGTTCGGCCGAAAGGAATGATCTTCACGCCAGCAGTCGCTAGCTTCGCAAGAAAACCAGCCTTGCATGAAAAACGGCAAGCTCCAGCCGCCCAAAAAAACTCCTTCATTGATTAGGTTTTCAAGTCTATTTATACAACTCAAAACCCTAACACATGTATGCATATCCACCTGGCCCAATACACATGGCCCAATATATGCATACAACCCAAAATTCACACATGCACGCCAGACGCCCACCCGCCAGACTCACGTGGCTAACCAGCCTTCGGTGCACCGCTTTCAGCCCGAACGTCCCCGCATGACATCCTCGACCACCAGACCTCGATTCCTCCTCGAACCTAGTCCCAACCCCGCCTCCATGAACCTAGTTCCGTCCCACATCGACCACGTCACCTCGAGCAACACCGCACACCTAATAAACAAACAACGATCCGAGCACAAGTCCACGACTTGACTCAAAGTCAATCCATGCAACCACTCACATGAGTGCATTGCATCAAACAAAATCATTAATCAATCATACTTATGCTCAATGGTCCGGCATATCGCCTTCTAGGCCAGTAGCACTAGGAAAAGCAACCAACACTCAAATTGCTTCAATTTGAAGATCCAATTCAAATCAAACTCAATTTCAAACCAACACTCTTTTTCCTTGCATGCAACTGCCTTCCAGCACTCAAATTGCTTCTGGTTGAAGAGCCAGTTCATGTGGCACCAGACAAAGACGGCTCGGAGGTAGTTTGCCATCACGAGCTCGTCGCCTCCGGCCGCTAAGATAGCGGTCGAGTAAATGGACAGGAACTCGTCGGGGTTCTTGGTCCCATCGAAGCATTCTATCAACGCCGGCTTGAATCGAGCCGGCCAGCGCACGCGACGAAGGTCGTTGGAATACGCTATGCAGCCATAGGCTAGGACAGGTGCGCGCCGGGAGTGGTCGTCGCCGACAAGGTCCTCGCTGCTGCCGGATTCGGAGTCGAGGCTGCCTCGGCGGCCCGACCTTCGGTGAGAACGACCATGACGCCGAGCACGGGAGTCGCCTGGGAGGTAGCGCAGGCGGTCCTTGACCCTGCGGCGCCTGGGCGGAACATCAGGGGGGAGTCTGCCCGACGTGCTGCCGGTCGACGCAGAGCTCGTGTAGCTCGGTTCGAGCCTGACCTTGCTCGGGTTGGCGCCAGCGGAGTGGCGACGAGGCGGCGTCAAAGTCGCGTCCCGGGATTGCTGGCGAGAGGGCGCCCCCTGCGGGGGAGGCGATTAATGAGCGTGCTGGCGATGGCGCGACGAGTTGTCATCGCTTCTCAGGGAGGGCGTCCCCGAGTGATGACTTCGGTGTTGCGGAGGTATGACCTCGGTCGCAGCCCGATCGAGCTCTCGCCGTGGCTCGCCAAAGAGTTTAATTTTGTTCTATCGGGATCAACCATGATCCGGCGAGAAGCGCCAAGGTGCTCTCTCGAAGGAGGAGTCCGCCACCAGCACGATGCGCCGCCTTCTCTCGATCCTTCACGAGGGCGGTTATGGCTTGGTTGATTGTAACATGCACCATCCGGCGGGCATCCTCAGGGGTCTACGGGTCACGGCTGCTCTCAACAAGGCCAACAGAATGACTGCTCGCCATCAAGACACGCTGCTCTCGTGGTAGTGGCGAGGGCGAAAACAGGGACGCGGAGTCGGAGTCCGCGCCCGAACCCACACTCGTGGAACGTCCGTCGATGAAGTGCGCCATGCTCCAAGATCTTGATGTTTTCCCTGCGAAATGAGCAAAGCCTATCGGGCCCCACGGTGGGCGCCAGCTGTCGACGATCGGGATCACCAACCACAAAATTGAAACGGGGGTTAGTGAGACTTGGGGACCCAAGAAGAGCTTGGCTCAACGAGGGGAAGAGTTTGATGTGCGGAAGGTCGGAGCTAGGCGACAACGAGCATGAGACGAAAGTTTATACTGGTTCGAGCCCCTGTGAAGGTAACAGCTCTACTCCAGTTGCCTTGTGGCGATGTTCTTTGCTATTCTCGAGTTACAGAGGTGTATCACAGCTCAAGCCTAACAATGGCGACGTCTAGCGGTCAAGCTCTTGGTGTCCTCTCCTTCAGGTTGCGCGTCCTTAGCATTATATCCTCCCTGCTCGCAACGGACGGGAGATATTCCCGGGAGGTGGTCTTCATGCGCGTTGAGGGCTGGCAGCAACTGCTCTGGGCTTGTCGCGCACGCCCGCTTCGCCCCCACGACCCCACGTCTTAGTAACCGCCAAGTCCACGCACGCTCTGGGGTCAAAGGGAACGCCTGCGCGGACCAGAGCCGACCCGAGCTCAAGGTCGTGCGGAAGCCGTGCTCGGGGTCGCGCGCGCTCTAGGTCGAACGCCCCGACATACCCTAGGTTGTGGTCAGGCCTCCAAATAGGGCCCATTGACTGTCTTGCCGACCGCCAAGGGTCACCCACTCGCCGCTTGATTTTGCCACATAATTTAAGTCAATTTCAAGACTAGGCAAATCGTTGATAATATTGCATTCGATACCAATATCATTTGTGGATTTTGAAATATTCTTGGCAAGGAGAATTTCATGAGCTTCCTTTAGCTCCTCATAAGAGTTTTTGAGAGAAAGAAATTCTTTTCTCAAAACCTTAAACTTTGATTTTTCTTTGCCAAGATATTCATTTAAATCTTCAAGCATATCCATTAAATCATCATATGAAGGGTCATCATTGTCATTTGAATTTACCTGGACATCTCCTTTGGCCATAAGGCATAAAGGAGTGATGAATGTTGATGATGCCTCTTTGATAGCAATGCCGGTAAGCCCCTTCTTCTTTGAAGGAGTTTCATCTTCGGATGAATCGGAATCCGAGTACTCCTCCTCGGAATCCCACTCGCCAATATGGGCTTCGTCTTTGCCATCCTTTTGAAGCTTCTTGAACAGCTTCTTCTTTCCTTGAAAGAACTTCTTCTTCTTGGGTGACTTGTTCTTGTCGTCCTTCTTCTTGGGACAATGGGAGGCGATATGCCCCTTCTCATCGCATTCATAGCACCGAATATTTGCGTATCAGTTGGTGCTTGAATGTTGCCCTTTCTTGAACCTTTGTGATCCACTTGAGCTCGAACGCCTTTTCATGAACCTTTTCATCCTTCTCACAAGGAGTGCCATTTCCTCTTCGGTGTCTTCATCTTCGGAGTCCTCATCACTTGACTACGCCTTTACTTTGAAGGCGATGTTCTTCTTTTTGGAAGAGTTTTGTTCCAACAACTCTTCCTTGTCCTTCTTGTAAAGCTCATTTGTGATGAGATTTCTATGAAGTCCGGTTGGCGTCATTCTTGGTAATTCCGGTGAGTTGAGAAACAATGTTACCAATGTTTCATATTTTTTCGGAAGAGCCCTGAGCATTTTCCTGACAACATCAACATCGCTCAAGGTCGATCCAAGACCCTTGAGCTCGTTAACAATATTATTTAATCTAGAATACATTTCATTTATATTCTCATGAGGTAACATAATGAAGCTTTCATATTTTACTCTAAGCATGTGCAATTTTGCTTCCTTAACCGTGGATGTCCCTTCATGAATTTTCGACAATGTATTCCAAATTTCATGTGCAGTATCTAAATTACTTATACGATTGAATTCATCCGCATTTAAGGAACCAAAAATAGCATTCATTGCTTGAGCATTAAGGTGAACATATCTTTCATTTTGTTCTTCGGTTAAAGCGGGATCACCGGTCACAACATAACCCTCATTGACAATTCTCCATATGTTGGGACTCATAGCTTTAAGGTAAACGGTCATACGTATTTTCCATTATGCATAGTTAGTGCCATCGAAAAATGGCACCTTGCCTATTGACACCCCATCACTAGCCATCTTTACTCTTAGGCGGTAAAGCCTGAATTAAGAGTCCTTGCTCTGATACCACTTGTAGGATCAAAGATACCGACTAGAGGGGGGTGAATAGGAGGTTTTAAATTTTCTACGCTAAATTTCAAGTTTAGATATTTCTAAGCACAAGTGACAAATTTGGCAATTTTAAATACCGAACAATTCTAATGATCACCAAATAATTCTTCTACTAAACTTCTTTAATAGATGAACAAGTATATCACAAGGATGATCAAATTGCTAGTAATAACACAATAATAAGAACAACGCAAACCACAAATGATGAGCACGTGAATTTTATCCCGTAGTCTCAGAGACTTGTCGGTCTCCCCTACTCCACGTTGAGGTGACTTGAACTCCTTCAAGCCGGCTCCACTTGCTTGAGCCTTCCCCGATCACTAGAGGTAGCTCTTCCCCGCTCCGGGTAGGCGAGCACCTTGCCTTCACAACCGTCCGGGCCTTCACACAAACTTCTTTGTGAATATCACCGGAACCTCATGCCTCCAAGCCATCTAGGAGGCAGCAACCTCCAAGAGTAATAAACTTGATGTAGGCTTGAAACTCAAGAGTGCAATCAATATGGCTCAACTAATGCAATGCACTCAATTTTCCTCTCCAAGAACTCAAGAATCAAGAATTGAATGCACTAGAGTGTGGAGAGAGTTGCTAGGGCTTAAGAAGTATTCGATGGAGTCACCAACCAGCCCCTAGCACAGGTGAGGGGGTATTTATAACCCCACCTCACACAAACTAGCCGTTATTCATTTTTTGTCCTGAAATTTCGCCATGGCCAAGATTATCGCTTTCTAAGGGCCTAGAGTACTACTTGGTTCAACGGCCACTGGGCGCTAATAAATGCTCCGACACGTAGTCATATCAGGCGAATTCTATAGGCCGGTATTATCATATATGGGTGCGGTAGTACCGACCTGCCACCTGTAATAAACACGCTCTGTTATATTTCTACCGCAGGCTTAAGTGCGGTAGTATCGCATTTGCGGTACTACCGCCCAAGCACGCCGGTAGTGCCGGTTGAGGGAGACCCAAAGGAAAGGCTCTCTGCTATAAAGCTACCGCCATAGGAGGTGCGATAGTACCGCACTTGTGGTACTACCGCCCAATGCACTCCAGTAGTACCGGCCGACACTGATTTTTCCAGAACCGATTGTCTCTCGATTTCATGAATATGCAACTAGACTATTGAGCCATAAAAGATGCACTTTTAAAGTTCAAGACCCAAATCAAGTCCCTCTTAATAGTACGGTGACTATCCTATCAATCCGGTCTTTACTTCTACCTCCAAGATCGGTAAAATGTCTAAAAAATATCTCTAAAGTTTTATACCTTTATTTCTTTTGCTTCTTTGATGCGCACTCCACTTTTTGCACTTGTGACAATCCGACATCTTCCGAAGAATAACTTTTTCCTATTTTCAACTTGCTCAAGAAAACAACGTTAGTCTTTTAGCCTTGATTGTCGTTAATTACCAAAACCTTAAACACATGGGGGCCTAGATTCTTTCAGAAGGGCAGGAGGTCGCCACCGCCATTGCGGGATATATGCTGGCGTGCTGCGCCAGCCGCGACGCCTCCTTCGACGCCATGTCCACCGTGGTTGGTATCGAAGGCGACGAGGCCCAGGCACAGGCACGTGTGCGTGAAGCCTCGGAGTACGTGGCGGGACTGATGACGGTGGAGGACCCAGCCCTCAACGCGGCGATGGCAAATGAGGATGCGGGGCACGATGCCGGGTACATCCAAGTCACTGATGAATGATGGCCCGGGCAGTGCTTCTTATTTTCTTTGTTCCTTTCTTTCCCCCCTTTTTGCTGTAACCATGTAGATACACCTTTCAGTAAACTTAACGAGATTGTTATCTTTCGCGTTTACCTGTGTGCCTTTTGGTGAATACGTCTGCCCGTGTCTGCTCGTCTAAGTCTTTGGGTGACCAGCCCCTGACCTTGCCATGATGTAGGTCCGGGGTTCTGATTATGTCGATGTACCGGCATCCTCCCTGCACTTGTATGCAACCGCTACAAATACGAGCAGGAGTTATGCAAGACACGCAAGGAACAGGCCAAAAAAATCATAAGTCCCAGCGCGTGTGGTTGTCACTGTCCCGTTGTCTTTAGGATCTTAAACCCTTGCGATCTCTCGGAACCTGGCCGCGGCGATGCGTGGCAAGGCAGCAGGTTCCCAAGGGTGGTTTTGGGCCAACGGTGCTCGCGGTGACAACCTGGGGTGTGCTAGCCGCATTTGAACACCGTGCCGCACTCGACCCCCTAGTCGCCTATCCCTGCTTGACGCAAATGTTGGGTATTTCCGCTTATCAACAAGGAGCCACCAGGATAGTGGTACCCATGACAACCACGCGAAACGTGACCCACCAGGGCCAAATGAGAAGGACAAGAAAAGCTGATAGAGGGACTGTGAGGCAAACACTTAAGTTATCATTGGCCATTGCCTGGTCAACTAATGGAGGAAAAACCCATTCCTGGCTGATCGGAGCAAATCGTTGAGTACTTATAGCCTTCAAGGGTAGAATCTCTACAACATCTCCATGTTCTGGGAGTTCGCCAGCTCTCGACCGTCCTCAGTGGCCAACCGGACCACCCCGGGCCGAGAGACTGAGACCACCCTGAAGGGGCCCTCCCACAGGGGAGACAACTTGTTACGACCGGCCTGCGTCTGAATTCTACGCAGGATGAGGTCGCCCACCGCCAGTGCTCTCTTGTGGACCCGGGTGGCGTGGTACCACCTAAGGCTCTACTAGTATCAAGCAGCGCGTAGAGCTACTCGATCGCGCACCTCCTCCAGGAGGCTGACTTCTTCCCAGCGTTGGTCTTCCTGGCCTTCCTCGCTGAACACCGAAACGCGTGGGGAGCCTAAGGATAACTCGGATGGAAGAACAGCTTCTACCCCGTAGACCAGGAAGAAAGGTGTTTCCCCAGTCGCCTGGCTTGGTGTGGTTCGAAGCGACCACAGCACCGCCAGAAGTTCATCTATCCACCGTGGTCCTCGCTTGTGGAGCCGGTCGAATGCTCTAGTCTTGAGGCCCCTCAACACCAGCGCGTTGGCACGCCCCGCCTGGCCATTGCTCCTGGGGTGGGCTACCGAAACGAAACACACCTTGGTGCCCATCTCTTCACAGAACTTCAGGAACGCCGCGCTGGTAAACTGGCTGCCGTTGTCAGTGATGATGCGGTTGGCGACTCCAAAGCGGGTGAAGATCCCACGCATGGACTTGACGGCAGCGGAGGCCGTGATGGCGCGCACTGCCTTGGCTTCAACCCATTTGGTGAATTTATCGATGGTGACGAACAGATGGGTGAAGCCCCCTGTGGCCCACGGGAACGGGCCCAAGATATCTAGCCCCCAGACCGTGAACGGCCAAAGAGCGGTATGGTTTGCAGTGCTTGGGCTGGTCGGTGGATCTGCCTGGCATAGAACTGGCACACCTCGCATCTCCTCACCAGCTCACAAGCATCCTGGAGGGTAGTAGGCCAATAGAATCCTTGGCGGAACGCTTTTCCGACCAGCATCCGACTGGACATATGGCTCCCGCACATGCCTCCATGGATATCAGAAAGCAGGTTGCTTCCCTCTTCCCGAGTGATGCACTTCAGAAGAATTCTGTTTCCACTCTGGCGATATAGGTCCCCACCTACCATAGTATAGCACTTAGCCTTACGTGCAATTTTCTCGGCTGATGCATCATCGTCGGGGATCACTTGGTCCCACAGGAAGGCTAGGATCGGATCCATCCACCGACCTTCCCGGCCAAGTGTAGCGACCTCACGGTGATCGCCTGGGTACTCCGCTTGGCCAAGCTTTTCCCCGGGCGCCGCGCCAGTGGCACCGCCATCTTCCCTCCTGGAACCGGGTGCTGAGGTGGGCGCGCTACCTTCCCTCCCTAAACTGGAGGTCATGATAGTCGCACCGCCTTCCCACCCGAAGTCGGAGGTCGAGATAACCGCACCATCGTCCCCACCATGACCGGGGGCAGCGACAGATGGTCGCGTAAGTCTTTCATCAAAGACCCCGACCGGAATAGAAGCTCTTGATGACGTGAGCTGTGAAAGCCCGTCTGCCATGTTGTTGTGACGCCGGGGGATATGGACATATCCTTCCTTCAAACAAATAGCCCATCCTCCCGACCGCCAGTACATCGCCATGGCGAGATCAGAGCATTGAAATTTCTTTCGCGCTTGATTGATGACTAGCAGGGAGTTGCCTTTGACTTGGAGATGCCGAACGCCTAACGCGGAGGCGGCGCACAGCCCTACCAGTAAACCTTCATACTCGACGGTGTTGTTGGTGGCCTTGAAGTCCAGGACGACCACATATTGGAGGATGTCACCGGTCGAGGAGACCAGGACAACTCCAGCGCCCACGCCCTCAAGCCTAAAGGAGCCGTCGAAGAATAAAGTCTAGGGAGAAGGCGCGGGTATCTCTTCGGCTTCAGGAGTGGTAGGGGTCCACTCGGCGATGAACTCCGCCAACCTTTGACTCTTGATAGCTGTGCGGGGGGTGAACTTGAGGCAGAACTCCCCCAGCTCCACCAACCACTTGGCGATGCGGCCCTCGGCTTCCCGATTGTGGAGGATCTCTCATAGAGGATAGGCAGTGACCACCGTGATCTCCCACCCCTGGAAGTAGTGCCGTAGTTTCCTGAACGCCATTAGGACGGCGTACAACATCTTCTGTGCTTGTGGATATCTGGTCTCCGCTTCGTGTAGCACCTTGCTGACGTAGTAAACCGGCATTTGGACGCCTTCCCTCTCCGCCACCAGTAACGCGCTCATCACAGCGGGGGTTGCCGCGACATACAGGAGCAACGGCTCACCAAGCGTGGGGGCGACCAGTACTAGCGGGGAGGAGAGGTACTTCTTCAGGTCTTCAAACGCTTGTTGGGCCTCCGGGGTCCATTCGAAATGGTTGGTCCTTTTCAGTAGTTTAAACAGGGGTAGACTCCTTTCTCCCAAGTGAGCAATAAACCGCCCGAGAGATGCCAGTCGACCAGCGAGACACTGTACTTGCTTGAGTCAGGTTGGTGGCTTCATGTGCTCGATAGCCATTATCTTGTCAGGATTGGCCTCAATGCTTCGGCTAGACACAAGGAGCCCCAGCAATTTTCCGGAGGGCACGCCGAACACACACTTCTCAGGATTGAGCTTTAGACAATTCTTCCGGAGGTTGGCGAAGGTTTCTTCCAGATCTCCGATCAATCCTTCACCTTCCTTGACCTTCACCACCAGGTCGTCAATGTATAACTCGAGGTTTCGTCCTATCTGTGGACGAAAAAAGGTATGCATAGCACGCTGATAAGTAGAACCAGTATTTTTAACCCAAATGCCATTTTGATATAACAATTAATGCCCACTGGGGTTACAAAAGCAGTTTTTTCTTCGTCCTCCGCTGCCATGCTGATCTGGTGGTACCCGGAGTATGCATCCAAAAAGCACAGAAGCTCGCACCGCGCCGTAGAATCGACGATGAGATCAATGCATGGCAAAGGGTGGGGATCCTTCGGGCAGGCCTTGTTGAGGTCGGTGAAGTCGACGCACATCCGCCACTTTCCGTTGGACTTCTTGACGAGCACGGGGTTTGCAAGCCACTCGGAGTGAGAGACTTCCCTGATGATGCCCGCGCGCAGCAGCTTCTCTACCTCCTCCCGAATGGCGTCTTGTTGCTCTGGTGCCTGTCTCCGGACCTTTTGTCGGACCGGGAGCACTCCTGGAAGCCTTGCCAATCGGTGCTCGATCACCTCCCTAGGGACCCCACTCATATCGGACAGTTTCTAGGCAAACACGTTAGAATTAGACCGGAGGAAGGTGACGAGAGCGCTTTCCTATTTGGCACCAAGATGGGCACCCACCTCGATGGTCTTCTTGGGCTTGATCACACTCAGGGCGACCACCTTAACCTCACCGGACGAACCGGGCGAGGCACGGGTCTTCGCTGGAGGGGCTCCCGAGTAGGCAACATCAGCTTGCCTAGCATAGGTGGCGCCGGCCAGGTCCAATGCCTGCTTATGGCAGCGCAAGGCTTCCGACCTGTCCACCCGGATGACTATGGGGCCACTGGGCCCTGGTATCTTCATCATCATGCACGCATAGTGGGTTGCCGCCATGAACTTGACCAATGCCGGCCGGCCAAGCAGGGCATTGTACAGAAGGTCGAAGTCGGTGACCTCGAAGTCCACCACTTCCATACGGTAATTACTCTCATCTCCAAAGATGATGGGGAGGCACACTTGACCCAGGGGCACTGAGCCAGCCCCCGGGGTGACCCCGTAGAAAGGCAGGGCCGGGCGCAGCTCCTGTTGGGATATCTGGAGCGCCCAAAACGCTTTGGAAGATAAGAGGTTGATGGAGCTCCCTCCGTCCACCAGCACCCGCCCAAGCTTCACGTTCCGAATTGTGGTGAAACCACAATCAGAAGGTAACCCAGGCCGGCAGTGCTTTTAGGGAGGTCAGCCCGACTGAAGGTGATCGGCTCCTCCGACCACTTCAGTAGCCTACACGCCGAGCCCGCAGAAACGGCGCCGACTTCCTCAAGCACCGCCAGTACCTCGTGGTTGAGGGATAGGTGGCCGAGCCACCGTATATACGCCACTGCAGGCTCTACCCACCGGAAGGCCAACGGGCCGGGGTCTTCATCCTGATCATCGTCACGGGGACGACGCTCCCTGAGGCGCTGCTCCACCATCTTGCTCACAACTTGGCAGCTGGCCAGGTCGTGCGTGTTGGACCGGTGGATCGGGCAGGAGGGCCTACCCACCTTCTCCTCGCGACGGTCGTTTCACCGGTCGCGGCGATCATCCCATCGGTCAAGGCGCTATCCCACGGCCGCAGGTCACGCCATTGCGACTGGTGTCCCTATGCTCAAGCTCTGCGGTCAGACTCGTCCAAGCTCACCGCCTGCGTTGCCTTCCTTCTCGTGGAGCTGCGGATCTTCAAGGTCCTGGCTCTGTCTCCACTGTGACCTCCAGCCGGACCGGGTGCCTTCCTCCGAGCCTCCGCCGCCCACGCGCACTTGTGCGCCAAGGAGAACAGCTCGGAGGTGGTGGTGATGTTGCGGGTAGCCATCTTTTCCCGCATCTTGTGGTCCCGAACGCCCCTTCAGAAGGTGATGATGATGGACTGCTCGGAGATCCTGGGGATCGTGTTGCGACAGTAGCTAAACCACCGGATGAAGTCACGCAATGACTCCCCTTTGTCCTACTCGAGGGCATGGAGATCATCCTCCACACCCAGCTGTGTGTATGAGCCATGGAAGTTGGTGACGAAGAGATCACACAGATCCTCCCACGAGTGCACCGACCCTCGCGAAAGGTTTAACAGCCAAGAATGGGTGGATCCCGTCAGGGCTATCGGGAAGTAGTTGGCTATGGCCTTTTCAGACCAGCCCGCGGCCCGCACCACCGTCGTGTATATCTACAAGAACTCCTCCGGGTTGGTGGTGCCGTCATACTTCTCGATGGACGCAGGGCAAAACCTCTCCGACCACGCAACGTGGCGCAGCCGATTGGAGAAGGCTTGGCACCCGACACCATAGGGGGAGCTACGCCGTTCACCTAAACCCCGGCCCGAAGACCGTGCCGGGGAGCACGAATCTTGGCTCCCCAAGGATTCGGAGGAGAGGGCCTCCTCCTTATCCCGTAAGTAGGTATCGCTGGAGGAGTGGTCACTTTCAGGAGCCATCCGCCTATAGCGGCCTTGCCCCTGTGCGCGATGGCACTCAGAATGTCATGCAAATCATCGTGACACTGCCGACGACGCTTCTCCAATCAAGGCTCAGATCTCACGGCCTCCCGCGTTTCGGAGATGAGCGGCGACATGTTGGCAGCAGCGGGCCCCTCAAGACCGGTGGGGTCGGCCCAAGAAGCTCTTTCCTTGCTCGACCTCCCGCCCGAGCACTTCCGCTGGGTGGTGGAAGCTTGCGCGGTCCACACGCAACCCCGATCGCGGGTAACGGCGTTCCTACGCCAGCACCCCACACGGCCGAGCCACGTCTATCAGGGATGCGATGTCCCACAGCCACGGCGTGGCTGGGGTGTCTCCTGCCAGTTCCATCGGGGGGTGGTCCAAGAGGAGACGGACGACATGCAGGTTTTGGGCCGGAGTGGCCTCTTCCATGGCTAGCCAACCAACCGCAGCAATCAAGACCACCGGGGACAATGCCGCCCCCCTCCAGGGAAGGCATGACATGGTCCCCCACTCGACGGGAGTGCCAGAACGCGTTGCGGGCACTGCTAGCCTCCATCAGTTCTTCTTGCTGAGAATGTGAACCCGCCATCACTAGAAGCGGGATTCTTACGGATGGATGATCAGGATCCACTAGAAAGATGAAAGGGTGAGCCAACCGCTACCCCCCTACCTGGCGCGCTGCTGTCGGTAGTTTTCACCGGCCAACTATTATGCCTCGAAGGGATCCGAGGTTCGATAGAGGGGTTCTTCACGGACGGACGCCTATGAGTTCTCTCGGGGGATCCTCATGGACAGAGATTCAAGAACACACCGATGTACCTAGGTTCGGGCCCCCAATGTGGGTAACAGCCCTAGGTCCTGTTTCTGCTCTTGTTGATGTGTTTTGGGAGGATTACAGACGTACGACCTACACTCCAGACTCTCCCTGAGCTCTCTATTTTTCCTTTTCTTCTCCCTTTTGCCTCTTATGCCTCCTTTTTCTTCCTCCCCTTCTTCCATGCACAAAACCCGCCTTATATAGGCCGGGCTGGCTCGGGCATGCGCGAAGGATGACATCACAATGATTACACTTTATTTATTACATCAGTCACTGTAGCCCCATCCTCTGGTCTCATTCTTTGCACCATCGTCCAACTCCATCCGGTCTGCTCGGGAAGTGACTTGTATGGGACGGATTAGGTGTAGGACAACAGAGCGATAAGCTATCGTGTCGTCAACAAAGCCATGCGCATTCAATGGTTTTGACACGGGGTGTTAGGGGAGAAGACTTCAAGATGAAGCTCGCCCATTCCTTCGATGTACGTCTTCACGACTGATTAGCAGCGGACCCCCGCGTACCTTCTAACTCCACGAACTGACCATGTAGCTCGGTCGCCCGGCAGTAGGGCCTGATCGCCTATCTGCTCGCCAGGCTGCCACGTGGTGTGGTGTAACGACCCCCATTTTTACATAAATGCAAAAATGGAAATCTCATGTGTATACAGTACTAGTCCCTAGATCAGTAACTAGTACACACATTTATAACAATTGGAATCACAACCAATACATTATTCAAATTAAACGGAAATTAATCAACACATAATTCTTACAACTCAGAGTATAAGGCAGCAAAAGAAGCAAAGCCTGGTAGTGTGCCCATCCATCCCGTAGGCAACTGACGAGGCATAAATACCTAGAAAAGTCACGTTGAAGATCCCGCATCCTGCGATGAAATAAACCTTCGGAGCTTCGCTAACTTAACCACCTAAAAACAACATATTAAGCAAGGGTGAGTACTTTCGTACTCCGCAAGACTTAAGGTGGTATTTGCAAATGCATAAGTGCAGGCCAAATCAAAGGAGGCTACTACAGTTAATTTGCATAAAGCGAAATTGAATTGTAAATCAAGTTATTTGCAAACGGAATTTATAAGAGCAAGTTTGATTGATAATAAATATGTAAAGCATAATAACACTCACAGTCCTCCACGATGTGAGTGAAGAACATTCCATATCCTGAAATCCATCAATGTCGGCCCTTTGGTATAAAGCACAGTTGCAAAACAAATGATACCAACCTTTTTGAAAATAATAAAACATCTAACATTGGAATGACTTCACCAAGTACCCATGACCGCGGGTGCGGCTAATCGATTAGATTTTCACTCTGCAGAGGTATACAACTTTACCCACAAGGAATGATCAACCTTTTTGCGAGATCATTTTGACACACGTTTCCAATAGGTGTGTGCCTGACAGGCCATCATACATAGTCGTTACATTACCTAGACATGACTTTGGTCCAGCCTGGGACGTTAACCCCCGCCATAGAACTAGAAACACTCACGCAAGCCGTGGATCCACTTTCACACACCAACACAACGTTTCTAAACATGGTAGGGCGTACACCATTGCATGGGTGGTAGAAACCCTTCCAGGCAGACCAAACCGAAATGCTTGTGCGAGCTCCCGCCTTTCCAAAAGAACAAAGTCATGCCTAAGTAACTTAATAGGCTAAGGCTACCCCATACATAGCCCTTGTGGTTGCACAGAAATCTTGGATCAATAGCGTCCCATTGCTCGGTCCTTAAACTGACATGGGTGACACTTCACCCTACACTACGTGCGAGACCCTTATTGCACATCCGGCTATTGCCAATAATCGCCCGCATCAAAACCATAGTTTTATTGTGGGTTTTTAATTAAAGTACCAGCAACTAACAGTGCCATTTCCAATCATTTTCAGGAAACAATTTTGATCCGATCATCTGCTTTATTGATTCTAAAGCATGGCTAAGCATGATTAATATAAACGCATATACCCATAATGACATTAAGTAATGCCTATCCTCAATCTAGGGTTATCAAGGTTCACATGTCCATAATTATCAAAGAAGGTTAATGAATCAACAGGTATAACTACCAGTACCACAGAATAGCTAGTTTACAGAAAGTAAACACATGCATAAATTGGTTTAGTAAAACAAAAGAAAATTAAATATTGGGATCAATATGATCAAAGTGGTGCTTGCCTTGCTTAATCACTGTTTACGATGAGGACGGAGTCGAAGATGACGGGGATGACGACGAAATCAACAACGTCAGGTTCTACACGTCAATCAACGGAAATATAGAAAAATACTAACTTCAATAAGGGCAAAAAGAAAGTATATAGTAAGAATAAATAAAAGCTTCACAAGAAACAGGGATTGCTCTTTATGAATTTATTAATCTTATTTTACGAATTCAAGATGCAAAGATTGTTTAAAATTAAATAAACATAATCATTTCAGGCCTAAGGTGAATTCTTACCTTTAGTTAGGATTCAGATTCAAAGCAACATTTAATTAATATTTTAGTTATAAAAAGCTAACCTGTTGATTTAGGCTACTAGCATTATTTACATGGTATTTAAGAAGGTTCTGGTGATACAAATTTTATAATTACTGATTTCTCATTTAAACTCAAAGTTAGTTCATTTATATTACGTACTGACGTAATGTGAATATTTAGGGTTATTAAGCTAATAGAATTAATATGCAAATCACGGTGAAATGAGATTATCTTTTCATAGTAGGGTAGTATATACTTTGGAGAGTGCTACAGGGTCAATTTCATATGCTTTTGGATTTAGATGCAACATTGTATTCATTGTTGAAAAGGCTTAAGTGGCATTGTAAAGTTGACGTTATTCGAATCGGCAAGAATATGAAGCGTGAGATTAACACTTAAGGTTTTGAGCTAATAGGATTAATATGCAAACCTTGATGAAATAAGATTCTTTTTATAGAATATGGTAGTATGAACTTAGTACAGTATTTCTAAACTCGTTTTACTGATTTTAGCATTTAGATAAGTTATTTTATTAATTGGTGAAATAGTATAAGTGATCACAACGCAAACCCTAAATCGGTCAAGATTCAAACTTAATTTCCAACTATACTATACATGGTTCTTGATTCATTTTTAAGGTGTTAGCAGGGGATAACCCTAAGGGTGTTTTAAAGCTAATTTTGCATTGTTTTGACTTAAACTGCAATAGGTTTCCTATTTGATTATTGTTACATTTGACATATCTTTATGATAAAAGAATTTAAATTAAACTTTATTCCAAATATTTTTACATATATATGTCCTTACTATTTTTAGGAACTTAATACAAATTCTATTATCATTTTGTGAGCCATTATGCTATGATTTTGTTAATGGCCATAATAGGGTTTATAAATGATTGCAAGACAAATAATATAAACTTAATTCAACAATTATGCATTTTTTACATGTTTGAGTTTGTTATGATTCCAGGACACATATAAATTTATTTAATGATTTTAAGAATTATATTTTCTATGTAGGCAATAATATACATAATTGAGTTTATTCTTAACTTTAATTTTAATAATTGCTTTGTGACTCAAAAATTAAATGTTTTTGGATATTTGAATACATCCTGATCCTAGAATCATATTAATATTTATTTCACCATTTCATTACTTATTATTCACAAGTTCCCAAAAAACCATATTAGCATTGTCATCAAAGTTTAATATAAATAATTATTCTCAGATCAAAAATTAAATATTTTTACATATTTATATTCTTATTGATTTTAGATGATTATAGAAATTTATCGCACTGAAATTGGGTTAATATTTTAAAAGATATTCAATAATGAAATATATTCGAATTGAAAATGCATTGGAAAATCAAAAGGCGCTTTACCAAAGAGAAAACGTTTTTCATTTCTATTCTTCTTCTACCTCCGGTTCGACTTGTCGGCCCCACTGCAGAGACAAGAGAGCAGGGTCCGGCTTGGGTGGAATTGGCGGCGGCCCAAAGAACTTTCCCAAGGCGAGGGCACGTGGAGCAAGACCTCTGTGGAGGCGATCCACCACTTGGCTAATTCGGCCAGAGATGGCCCAAGGTGAGCTGCAGCCGAGCTCCAGTGGCGGCTTTAGTGGCGATTCAGTGGAGGAAGGGAATCAAGGTGAGGGAGTTTAAATGGGTGACGGTTTTAGCTTCAGAGCAACACGGTGGTTCCATTTTTGGGCTTAGCTCAGCCGGAGAGACACGGAGAAGCTCCGCCCACGGTGGTCGGCCCTGGAGAAGACAGGCACACGGTGGTGGCACGATTTCACATGGGAAAGCTCAGATGTTCTTGAGGGGTTTTGATCAGTAGTGCTTGGGGATGCTCTACGCTTAATGAATTGGAAAGTGACTCATTGAATCACTCGAATTCGATTTCGGCTTGAAGCTCTGCAAGCTTCGGTAATGGCGGAATGATTGGGGATTTTCGCGGCTCGGCTGAGGAAAAGAAAGAAGAGTGGAGGGGAAAGGAAAACGCAGCTCCAGGCGATCATTTGGGGGTACTTATAGGCAAGGGAAAGGGGTGAATTCGCGCTCAAGTTTGCTCGATCTCAGCCTCATCCTTCACCGGGTGCGACAAGAATGAACACCGGCTGCTAGCCAGGTTGTCTCTCCAAGTACAGGGCGACAGTTCCGGTAGGCGCAGGAGTAGGCGACGTCGTGGTGGTCTTCGATTGCTTGGGCGGTGCACTGGCAGAGGATCGTCAAAAGTTGCAGCTTGATATTTTTTCTCAGAGCCTTGGCGCCTGGAGGAAGAAGACAGGGGAGAGAGGCTACCAGGTGGGGTCGGGGACCACTAGCAGAGAGAGGAAGAGGCAACCGACTCAAGAAGTTGACTGGCTGGTTCACTGAACTTGCATTGATTCGTCAGATAAACCTTGTCAGAGATTTTTCATTATTTTTTTGTAGACTCCTCACGAATTATATGACCTCCAGGAAAAATTTTAGATTTAAATAATTTTTATATTATTTACTAAAATTCTGACACTGCACTGTGCACAGGATTTCAAATTGTGTATTTTGAATTATCAGTCAATTCAAATATTTTTATAACTTTTTGAAACTTTGTTTTGCAATTATATGTGAGCTAAGGATTCTTATGTAAAAGTTTTAGCTCAAGATATTGCTCCAGTATTTTATAAAAATTCTGACATTAAGATTTTCAGAATTTCAGAGCTTCTGTTTTTGAATTATTTGGAGGCTTATCCAACCTGTTAAATTCTTGATATTTTTACCAGAGGTAAATCCTGTACAAAGAGTGCTTTGGTAATTTTATAAACTGGAGATATGGTCTGGATATTTTTCACAAATTCGGATGGTGCACTGTTTCTAGTCAAACTGACCACTTTTTCATTTTTAATATTCAAATTGATATTCATATATTTTGATCAGTGCATAAATTGATTTATACACAGATTTTGAATTCAGAAAATAAATTCTTCCCAACTTTTATTTTGTTCTTTTAATTTCTCCCATTTCCTTTAATTGTCGTTGCAATACAAAAATCCATGAAATCAATTAAGAAAATCACAAATTCAATAAAACTCAAAAATTACTCAAAATACAAATTCACATTATAGCATTTCACTGTTTTATAATTTTTGGGATGTTATAGATCTACCCCCCTTACAGAAATCTCGACCCCGAAATTTGGCGGGTCTAAAGAAAATCATTTCTCGAGTTGGTCTTCTCGTTCCGAAGTTGCTTCTTCTTTGGAGTGATTGCTTCATTGAACCTTGATCATCTTGTGGGATTTATTACGAGTGTAGCGTTTAGCTTCTTCTAAGATTCTAATCGGATGCTTCCGATAAGTTAAACTAGGTTGTAGATTGAATTCATCTAGCTAGGTGAGTTCAGAAAGAAGACGAAGACATTTCCTTAATTGTGATACACAGAAGACATTATGAACTTTGGATAGCTGAGATGGCAACTTCAATTTATATGCCTTTTCTTTCATCTTTTTAATGATACGATATGGCCCAATATATCGAGGCGCCAATTTACCTCAGATTTGGAAACGGTGAATACCATGAACCTTGCAAATTTCAAGGACGAGATAGATTAGGGAATTATTTCTTGTAGTTGACCTTGTCGTTCTGTTAGTATTTCGTCTTCATTGAATTTGCCGCACTGGATCTTCATCTTGTGATTCCAAGTTGATGTTTTAAAAATAGAAAAGGCTTCTATTTAGGTTTTGTGTAAATGGATAAGTGATACTAGTACTTTCTACATATCTCTTTTGGTTGGATTACTGGGACCAATAATAAGGATAATCAAATTTTAAGATTGACATGTGGTATACCCAGTATGCTTGAGATGAAAGAGAAGGTGTATTATCATTAAATTATTTATTTGAGGAAGAACCAAATGTTAACATTTAAGAAGGATATTTAAATACAACAGCTAATTTGCATAGTTCGATATTAGTTGATGAAATGAGCTGAGAATAAATGTCATTCTAGGTTAACTTTAGATTGAGAACATGATAGAGATAATTCAAGCATTGGGTTGAGATAAAAGAATTATAAAATGATTACGATGATTTGATTCGTTCGATCATTTTAGTAGATAGAGGATTTTGATATTCTTTGAATTTGACAACTATAAAGGAATGAAATGTACAGAATCAAAAGATTGATTGCAGGAATTGAACACACAAAAGACATACTCAAAACCATATTAAGAGTCGATTACAACCATACGTGGGATATGTTTACATTTTGATTTACTAATGTCTTTCTCGACAAGGTGAAGTAGAACTCTTCTTGGGTTGATGTTGGTGAAGTATTCAAGTCCTCCTTAGTTGATGCGGGTGACGTTATCAGTTTGGCACTGCATCTGGTAGGTACTAGACTTCTTCTGTGGGTACACGTCACGAATGATTGGCATCGCGCTTGATACACTAAGGTTGTTGCCTTGAGTTGAAGCAGATGCGAGCTTAGAATCTTGTTGGTTTTTCTTTGGGCAACTATATGCATAGTGTCCATATTTACCACAGCAAAAACAAATGACATGGGCTTTTCGGTTTTGAATACTAGATAGCTGTTCATTGGCTTGGTTGGAGGGATGAACAGATGAAAGCTGAGATTGAAGATGAAGTTGCGTAGAATTCTTCTTGGAACAAGCATCTTCATTCCAATGGCTCTTCTTTAACTGATCTCTCGGGCAACCTGCTTTAGATTTTATCTCTTCTATTCTTGGAGTTGTCATATTGACTATGGTGTCTTCTGGCATGTTTAGGCTGCTAGGAAATGTTTGCTCTCTTTGGGGGCACTGTGGTGGATAATGATCTCGACCTTCACAAAGGAAACAAGTGATGTTGTCCATAGGACATTTTCCAAGAGAATGATTTCCTTCACAACTGGAACAGTTGATTGGATGCTTATCATCAGTATGACCTATTTCTCCACAGCGAATGCAAGCACGGGCTTCGGATTTGCTGGGTTGATAATACTTTAAGGAGCAATGCTTAGGTATTAAATAGGATGTAGGAGGGGCTTTTTGATCTGATCGATTCGATCTTTCGGCAAGAGCTGGAATAGAATCATCATTTAGAGGTTGAAGGCCTGGTAGGATTTTACTTCCAAGCTTTTTTGCTAAGGGATCTCGTCACAGGCATCCTGCAATGATATTTATTAAGATAAGGCCATTTAGATGAAATTCTGTTGGGTTACAAGGCAACGTTTCGTTCTTTAAAATCTTTTTAATTAAAGTTTTCTTATTAAGTAGGGTTAATGCATCGTAAGTTTCTACTGAAAGTTTTTTACATACACGAGGGTAATCCAAACAACAATACAAGTTACTTTTCAATCAAAGATTGAAAAGAACACCAAATATAATATCGATTATCATATAAGGGTTACAGGGTTTCCAATCACTAGTGATTTCTTATATAGTTTTAAATTTGCATATTTTGAGGATACATGGTGTAACACCCCGGAGCCCATACGCGCCTCGGATGCTACCAAAAACCTTGATTCACTAGCGACACCCCTCGGACCCACACATATCCGAAGGGTTACCAACACACGATAATTCTCCACAACAAGATCAAGTGAACTGAGAATTACCAAGAAGGTATAAAAATTTAACTCCTATATGAACTTGACGCAATCAAAACTAACTCTAAAATCGGCTTAAAGTTAAGTCACCAAATTTACAAAATTTCGGCATAACCTTTCTAGAAACTAGGACATCCACTCAGCAGATAGAAAACATTGCAGATAATAGGATATCATTCTAGCAGGTCCTTAGTTAACCAATCACACATCCAATATACGGTAATAAACTCCACCACGACGAACAGCAGATTACAACCTTATTGATTACAACCAGACTGTACAAGTTAATTCAAATGACGTGGTAGTGACTGAAGTCATGCACGTGCTACTACTCCCCAACCCGATGATTCAGCTTCAAGGTACCTAAAACAGGAAGCAAACAAGCGTGAGTCCAAGACTCAGCAAAGTGCAACAAGTAGGAAAAGTAAGGCATTAGACTAAAATGCAACTATTAGAAGACATCAAGTAGCAGTTCCTTAAATTGACATCCGTAAATAAAAGAAACGGTTGAATTCATAAAGGATCCAAAACGTAAGAGCACGATTAATTCATCAGTTAAATAACCATTACTTAACGGAAACATCCAGCAACAGGAGTAGTAGCAGCTCCACTTACCTCAACCACCTCGGCAATGTAACAAAACCTTACCCATGCCTTGGAAATCAATTCTGGATGAGCCCACGACTCAACTCTCAACCTGTTCCTTCCATTCTCATCATTCAACATTTATCAATCGCAATACACAATGCAATGAAATGTTTTGATGCTGTCATTCACATAATATTTCATGCATATTTGCAATGCTATATAATACAATACAACCATGCATTTCATTCACATAATATCCCATGCAGACACGCAATGATATATAATGCAACACAACCATGCATTTCATTCACATAATATCCCATGCAGACACGCAATGATATATAATGCAACACAACCATGCATTTCATTCACATAATATCCCATGCAAATATGCAATACTATATAATTTCAAACCATTTCATCAATTGACTTTGAGTTCATAACTTGACTTCACTCCACGTTATTCATACAACATAATTAGCAAGGCAAAGAAATGCGCGAATTCATCAAATTCAATTCAATCTCCCCTTTTTGGGTTGAGTCCACGACTCAACCTTCAATTTCCATAATCACCATCCATATAACACACCATTTACCACAACACACATTATCAAAGATGCAATGCATATGAATGCTCATTTCCATGCACGTACCGGTACTGCCGAGTGCCCACCCGTCGGTGTGCACCCTCACGTCCCTTCCATCCCATAGATGGAAGGTGCCTATTTCACTGTCTCGCTCCCATTCACCTCGATGAATGGGACTACGAGGTAGGACTTTCGTGTTCACTACGTAGAACACAGAGGCCCAGATCAAGCATGGGTCGCTTCTTCCATTATGATTGCACAAATGCAATAGACATAAACAAATTTGCAAAATACATTCATTTCTCACATTAGTATCCATTTTATCCATACTCATATCCGCATTCCCAACATTCTTATTCATCTTCTCAACTCTCATATTCTTATTCTCGACATTCATATCTACATGGCCACAATTATCATTAATACTCCCATTAAAGTCTTAATCCATTCTCATGATCGCCAAATCATCCATTCTTATTAATCCAACCTCATTACTTCATTATTCACATTATCCTTTCATACTAGTGATAATAATATGATATCTCAAAGATAGCTCTTCATAATCGCAAGGTGTTATAACCTCCAACTTTCAACATAAATCCTTTCAATCAACGATGCACTTCCATCCGGGTACTTAACTTTTTCATAAAAAGGCAATTACCCTACTAGACGTGCTTATAAACACAAATGCAACCATAACATAAGCGTATAAATAACACAAGCAATCAACAAAATACCCTATAAGAGATATATGGGTTACACTTGCATATAAACTTGCTTTAAATAATGGTATAACCATTTAACCATTCTCAATCATCATATCGCCTGCAAAATCAAGCATGACAATAATAAAGTAACACATGAATACCGTAACATTGCAAAAACATAATAGCCATCTAAACCACAATCGCTATAACGCACTTGCCTTCAACTCATCGAGACGGTGTGGCGAGACGGTTGCCACACCCGGGTCACACCACCTGCACACGGATAAAACCCACTCAAAAACATACCCAAAATCATCACAAGGCTCATAGCTAACTGGGCTTCGCAACCCACTCCAAAACCCGAAAACAAGAATCTGCCACCCAGGACAGCATTTAGTAAAACGGGCATAACTTTCAAACGGCTGAACGAAACTTAGCGATTCTAGACTTCATTGAAAGGTAATTCAATTATCTACAACTTTTTCTATAGCCACCCACCGGGAAAAGCACCGATTATTCCCAGATTTGCGACGAACAGCAGACAGCCGCAAAAATACTTCACTCTGGACAGCACGCGGTAAAATGACCATAACTTTCAAACGGCTGAACGAAACTTGATGATTTCAGTCTCTATTGAAAGGTAATTCAATTATCTACAACTTTCGTTATAGCCAAACCCCCAGAAAACGCTTGTAGAATTTTCGAACAGCAGCTCTAACAGGGGGCAAAAATCTGCTCGAACAGAAATTTCAAATCACTCTAGACTCTAAATCCCTCAACTAAATACATTGCAAAACAAGAACTCTAGCTAGGCATTTCATCAAACACCATGCATGCAAGCAATCTCACCCCCAAAATTTCTAGGGTTTTTACCTCCAATCGTACTCATGGAGGAAGGGAAGGTGGAGGAGATGCTCGCCGGTGGCTGGCCGGAGGAGGGGCTCGTCGGAGGCTGGTCGAAGGGGGAGCTGCCGGCTGCTCCTCCGGTTGCTGCAGGTGCCGCCGACACTGCTGCTGCCCTTGCCTGCCGCTGCTGGTGCGGCCCATGCCAGAGGAGAGGAGGCGCATGGAAGAGGAGGCGCAGGGGCTACCGGCCAGGAGTTGGAGGCGCAGAGGGAGCTGCTGGCCAAGAGATGGAGGCGCAGAGGGAGGCCACCAGGCTCGGCCAGGAGACAACCAGGAAAAAAAAGAAGTTGGAAATGCTGCCCTCCAAGGAAAATGCCAGCCACACAATAAGAAGAGAGAGAGAGGGATTAGGTGAGGAAGGGGAAATTCCCAAAAACCCCTCCTAATAACCAAGATTCATCTTTTAACCACTAGCGAACCAAATAATTAAATCTTTGTACGAAACGACAATTGTCAAGATAGACCACTTGCCGCAAAACTAAATGGCACGGAGAAAACACCCATTTCGATAAGCATTTCATGGAAAAACTCAACATTTAATAAATCATGATGCAGCGAAACTTAACTCCGAACAAAACCTTGAATCAAGAAAATGAAGTCAACTCCGGCCAAAAAGAAAACCAGGAGAACGACTTTGCGATATTACACTCTTCCCCCCTTTAACAGAATTCGACCTCGAATTCTGAACACTACAAGGCTCCAACAAGGACTACGGGGATCGATTGATAAAGCAAAAACATCAAAAAGAATAAGGTTGCAAACTTCCCACGCACGGGACTCCAAAACTCGAGTCACCTCCTTTCCACTTGGGAATTCACATCATCCACACGCAGACGCTATTAGACCCGAGCAGACAGCCAAAATTCCCAATTCATACCACCAACCAACACTATTTCTAACCAATTAACACCGGGATCCTCTAGGAAATTAAAACACGAATTTTATTTTTTCAACAGGATCAAAAATCATTCTTTACTATTGAATTGATTAGCCCCACATGGCAACCATCAATTTCTCTCACAACACAAAATCGAACTTGACCTTCTTTCAAACTTGTCTCACATAACGAGACAATCACTCAACGAAAAGGTTTGCAACCGAACCATCCATTTCCGACTGACCCACATTGAGTCTAACCCATAAACCGAGGGTTCCGACAACTTATGGAAATAAAACATTTAGCGAGTGACTCCACCCAAAAGAATTTGAATCGACATCACAAGGCTCCATCATAATCCACCTTTAACTACTTGAGATCAACGCTTAGCTCATGCTAGGATCGCAAATCAACACAAAACTACACGTAGTTCTTTTCTTATAAGGGTTTCGCCCTCACAATCTTTCACTCACATAATCAAATCTAAGAGTATAAATCCTTACTATACTCAACACGATACCACGAACAGTCATAATCTTTAACTCCAGCTAGAATGCAGAAGAGATACAATTCTCTTTAAACCAATAAATCACACACATTACCTTGGAGAAGGTTTAACAAAAACCCATGATCGCTCTATTTCCTCTCCTAAGCCAAATCGCAAAGGCAAATTCAAATCTCGAACATCTCGAGAACCACTTTTATCATTTTCAAATCAATGCGATCAAATTTACATCGGGAGTACTCAAAATAAAAGAGACTCAAGCAACCCTTTGATGAAGGTCTCACTAACCAAAACAACTTAACCGGGTCATCGAGCAAAACTACTTATAACATCAAATTCAGCACTTGGGAAGAGAAAATCGATTCTCAAACCCGACATCTGAACCCACAATCAACGCACCATCTCCTAAAGAAAAGAGGGGAAACTCATTCCCAACAGAGACCACTTGATATTACTTCTTTGGCACAATCATTTATAATCTTACGCAAACACCATTTCCAGATCTCCACCTATATCCATGGATCACCATGACCCACAAACTACTTCTTGTCATCTATCCAATTAAGGTCGACAACCTTAACCCAACAACCAACATTCTACTAATCCTTTATGGGAAGATCTTTAATCACCCACAACTTACTCTAACTGTTGGATTTTTCCTTTCCAGAAAAGCCAACGAAAACTTCCAAAGAACTCGACTCTCAAAAACTTAGAAAATGACAGGGCTCAAGCCATGACATTCAACAAAACTCCAAACCGATTAACAAACTCCAAAATTCCACGAAGGAAGGAGTTACACAAATCAATTCACGGAAAGGAAAAGCGAATCGATCGAATAACACTTTTCCCCTTTAAAGCTCCAAATCCAAAACTTAATCCCGGAGAACGACAACACGAAGAAATCCATGTCTTTCCCCGCCACCAACCAACGAGGCGCAACACCAAAACCCCTTTTCTTTGACTTAGACCCAAAAGACCAAATAAGTCAAAGCCCGGAAACTTACTACATCAATTCTCCCATCTACAACAGAAGTACAACAACTCCTTTTATAAACTAGGAGAACAACCAATACAAGAAGGAATCCATAACTTTCGACGCAAAGCAACCAAAGAGGTGCAAAATGATACTCTTTTCTTGATCTTAAATCCGAGAAGTCCAAAGAAGATAAAACCCAACACAATTTCCATCAACTCTCTAAATTTACGACAAAGGAACAATGGCTCTCCTCACCCAAGGTTATGAACCCTCCGGTGCTGGCTCTTAACTGCCACACCGACCAACACGACTACACGACAAGGCCAACATACCTTCGGCACAAAGAGTCCCACCGGACCCCACAAAACAAGAAACCACTTCAAAACCATAGCCATCAATAATACCATAATCTCATCAAGATTAACATAGAACATAGCATCCATAAAAATTAAGCATTGCACACAACGCAATGATAACCCATCCCTTTCCTACTGTGCATCAAAGTGTGTCAAGTTTTAAATTAATTAACCATTCTACCTCAAATTTTAAGATTGTTGCCCTAGGGCCACATTTTAAAGATTTAACCTAAACCATGTTTCTACTTTCATACAACAAAATTTTAATTCATTCTAGAATTATTCACTACATTCAAGCACCATGGACCTGAAGCCCGCTCTGATACCAACTGTAACACCCCGGAGCCCATACGCGCCACGGATGCTACCAAAAACCTTGATTCACTAGCGACACCCCTCGGACCCACACATATCCGAAGGGTTACCAACACACGATAATTCTCCACAACAAGATCAAGTGAACTGAGAATTACCGAAGAAGGCATAAAAATTTAACTCCTATATGAACTTGACTGCAATCAAAAACTAACTCTAAAATCGGCTTAAAGCTAAGTCACCGAAATTTACAAAATTTCGGCATGACCTTTCTAGAAACTAGGACATCCACTCAGCAGATAGAAAACATTGCGATAATAGGATATCATTCTAGCAGGGTCCTTAGTTAACCAATCACACATCCAATATACGGTAATAAACTCCACCACGACGAACAATGAGATACAACCTTATTGATTACAACCAGATCAGTACAAGTTAATTCAAATGACGTGGTAGTGATCAAGTCATGCACGTGCTACTACTCCCCAACCCGATGATTCAGCTTCAAGGTACCTAAAACAGGAAGCAAACAAGCGTGAGTCCAAGACTCAGCAAAGTGCAACAAGTAGGAAAAGTAAGGCATTAGACTAAAATGCAACTATTAGAAGACATCAAGTAGCGCCTTAAATTGACATCCGTAAATAAAAGAAACGGTTGAATTCATAAAGGATCCAAAACGTAAGAGCACGATTAATTCATCGCTTAAATAACCATTACTTAACGGAAACATCCAAAGAACAGGAGTAGTAGCAGCTCCACTTACCTCAACCACCTCGGCAATGTAACAAAACCTTACCCATGCCTTGAAATCAATTCGATGAGCCCACGACTCAACTCTCAACCTGTTCCTTCCATTCTCATCATTCAACATTTATCAATCGCAATACACAATGCAATGAAATGTTTTGATGTCATCATTCACATAATATTTCATGCATATTTGCAATGCTATATAATACAATACAACCATGCATTTCATTCACATAATATCCCATGCGTAGACGCAATGATATATAATGCAACACAACCATGCATTTCATTCACATAATATCCCATGCGATACGCAATGATATATAATGCAACACAACCATGCATTTCATTCACATAATATCCCATGCAAATATGCAATACTATATAATTTCAAACCATTTCATCAATTGACTTTGAGTTCATAACTTGACTTCACTCCACGTTATTCATACAACATAATTAGCAAGGCAAAGAAATGCGCGAATTCATCAAATTCAATTCAATCTCCCCTTTTTGGGTTGAGTCCACGACTCAACCTTCAATTTCCATAATCACCATCCATATAACACACCATTTACCACAACACACATTATCAAAGATGCAATGCATATGAATGCTCATTTCCATGCATCGCATCGCAGACGCTGAAAGTGCCCACCCGTCGGTGTGCACCCTCACGCCCCTTCCATCCCGTAGATGGAAGGTGCCTACTCTATCGTCTCGCTCCCATTCACCTCGATGAATGGGACTACGAGGTAGGACTTTCGTGTTCACTACGTGTGACACAGAGGCCCGTGATCAAGATGGGTCGCCTCTTCCATCATGATTGCACAAATGCAATAGACATAAACAAATTTGCAAAATACATTCATTTCTCACATTAGTATCCATTTTATCCATACTCATATCCGCATTCCCAACATTCTTATTCATCTTCTCAACTCTCATATTCTTATTCTCGACATTCATATCTACATGGCCACAATTATCATTAATACTCCCATTAAAGTCTTAATCCATTCTCATGATCGCCAAATCATCCATTCTTATTAATCCAACCTCATTACTTCATTATTCACATTATCCTTTCATACTAGTGATAATAATATGATATCTCAAAGATAGCTCTTCATAATCGCAAGGTGTTATAACCTCCAACTTTCAACATAAATCCTTTCAATCAACGATGCACTTCCATCCGGGTACTTAACTTTTTCATAAAAAGGCAATTACCCTACTAGACGTGCTTATAAACACAAATGCAACCATAACATAAGCGTATAAATAACACAAGCAATCAACAAAATACCCTATAAGAGATATATGGGTTACACTTGCATATAAACTTGCTTTAAATAATGGTATAACCATTTAACCATTCTCAATCATCATATCGCCTGCAAAATCAAGCATGACAATAATAAAGTAACACATGAATACCGGTAACATTGCAAAAACATAATAGCCATCTAAACCACAATCGCTACAACGCACTTGCCTTCAACTCATCGAGATGGTGTGGCGAGACGAAGTTGCCACACCCGGGGTCACACCACCTGCACACGGATAAAACCCACTCAAAAACATACCCAAAATCATCACAAGGCTCATAGCCAACTGGGCTTCGCAACCCACTCCAAAAACCCAAAAACAAGAATCTGCCACCCAGGACAGCATTTGGTAAAACGGGCATAACTTTCAAACGGCTGAACGAAACTTAGCGATTCTAGACTTCATTGAAAGGTAATTCAATTATCTACAACTTTTTCTATAGCCAACCGACCGGGAAAAGCACCGATTATTCCCAGATTTGCGACGAACAGCAGACAGCCGCAAAAATACTTCACTCTGGACAGTACGCGGTAAAATGACCATAACTTTCAAACGGCTGAACGAAACTTGATGATTTCAGTCTTTATTGAAAGGTAATTCAATTATCTACAACTTTCGTTATAGCCAAACCCCCAGAAAACGCTTGTAGAATTTTCGAACAGCAGCTCTAACAGGGGGCAAAAATCTGCTCGAACAGAAATTTCAAATCACTCTAGACTCTAAATCCCTCAACTAAATACATTGCAAAACAAGAACTCTAGCTAGGCATTTCATCAAACACCATGCATGCAAGCAATCTCACCCCCAAAATTTCTATGGTTTTTACCTCCAATCGTACTCATGGAGGAAGGGAAGGTGGAGGAGATGCTCGCCGGTGGCTGGCCGGAGGAGGGGCTCGTCGGAGGCTGGTCGAAGGGGGAGCTGCCGGCTGCTCCTCCGGTTGCTGCAGGTGCCGCCGACACTGCTGCTGCCCTTGCCTGCCGCTGCTGGTGCGGCCCATGCCAGAGGAGAGGAGGCGCATGGAAGAGGAGGCGCAGGGGCTACCGGCCAGGAGATGGAGGCGCAGAGGGAGCTGCTGGCCAAGAGATGGAGGCGCAGAGGGAGGCCACCAGGCTCGGCCAGGAGACAGCCAGGAAAAAAAAGAAGTTGGAAATGCTGCCCTCCAAGGAAAATGCCAGCCACACAATAAGAAGAGAGAGAGAGGGATTAGGTGAGGGAGGGGAAATTCCCAAAAACCCCTCCTAATAACCAAGATTCATCTTTTAACCACTAGCGTAACCAAATAATTAAATCTTTGGCACGAAACGACAATTGTCAAGATAGACCACTTGCCGCAAAACTAAATGGCACGGAGAAAACACCCATTTCGATAAGCATTTCATGGAAAAACTCAACATTTAATAAACTGCGGTACGACGAAACTTAACTCCAGAACAAAACCTTGAATCAAGAAAATGAAGTCAACTCCGGCCAAAAAGAAAACCAGGAGAACGACTTTGCGATATTACACATGGGATTGTAGGTTAACTAATTATTATCTGATTAGAGAAGCCTTTTTATTTTAATTTAAGATTCTCATTCAGATCTTATAGTAAGAGATTTTATTTCTTCTGGTTTAGAATTTCTATATATATGACCCTTTATGACGGATTGATGGAGGAGATGGTGAAGAACCTATGGTGGTAGTTGATTATAAATACTTTTAATGATTGCTTGTTTGTTGATGTCTTGATCCGCTTGCTGATGATGGATCTTGAAGTCTTGTGTAAACTTTGTATGCATGAACATGAGCATCTATTTCAATGCTGTGAACTTGCATACTTAGCGAAAAATCTTACGTTCAAATCCTTGGATAGCGTTGAATTTTGTGTCGTTATGATGCTTCACACAGTGACGTAGAACTTGACCTTCCAATTAAATGCTAGCATGGTTACGATCTTATATTCAATTTCTTGGTTTATATGGGTTTACTTCGTGTCACAACAAACGCATAGTTTCCATATTTACTATCTCAGAGCTAATTCTTTTTACAAGATTACTCCATTTTTTCATCGATCGTCATAATAATTGTTCTTAAAGGAAGGATGTCAGAATGATAATTTGGATAAGAAAGGGATTTAAAATGAAAGGAAAGGTTGTACCATAATAATAGTTGTGCAATATATAAAATCTTTTGAAGGTTTATACTTCTAAGATAATATTTTATATTTTAATTGCTTCATAACTATGGGTTCCTTATATGGTTTTGGGTCAACTCGTCGTAATTCTTTAACCTATTGGTTAAGCATTACGAGAGTTTCCCGTAAAAAAATAATAATACAGACAGAAATTTTAATTAATCAAATTGCAACACACTTTTATTTATTATATAAGAACTATACATTTTCTTATATCACAACAAAGTTTTATTACGCTAATCTACTACTTCATGGTCATGTCTTCCATTTTAGTATCGAGGGGTTCAGCTAAGGATTCTGCAGTAGAAATACTTCCCGAAGATAGTAAAGGTAATTTTTATGGCATTAGTTTATTAGAAAATCTTGAGAGCAAGAGGTGCCAGCGTGTAGTATGAATGTAATGCGGATATTTATTAAGGTCTGACATATAGACTTGACAAGATTGGTTGGCATTGAAATTTGCTGATTATAGCAACTTGTGCCAGCATTTTCTTAGGTAGTCCATGTTATTGCCATAAAAAGAATACAAGAAAGAGGTGGTTTTAGAGTAGTTGAGCAAAAGAAATAGAAAGAGTGGGTATTAGTTATGGGGAGAAGATAACAGAAGTTGTGTTGTTGAAGTAGGGTATTCAGCAAATGAAAATTGAGACGGCCTACTACGTTTTTGCTGCGCAACTCTGATGATAATGTTTGTCCAAGGCTTTTACTAATCCTACGAGGTTACAATAAATTCCATTTTGAATATCGCTAGGATTTTGAATTTTTTTTTGGGCTAGAGTTTTAAAGAATATGTAGGTAAGAAATTCTACAGAAAGAAAAGGTAAGCTTGAGGGAAAATTTTCAGAAGAAGAGAAACTGTTTATGAGAATTTCCTTCTACTAACGTGTTAGGGTTTCTTAAATTTATATGTAAGGACAATTTATCGCGAAACTTTAACCTAGAGGTTAAGTTTGTACGTAAATCGTCCAGACAAACAAAACAAAATCCAGATTGTGAATAGCAAGGTATAAACACTACATAAGAATGTTTCATATAGCTAAAGTAGAATAATATTGCCACGCGTAAGGGTTCTTATCTTAAGGTAAGTCCTAATATATTCTAATCTTCTGCCTTTTCCTGTTGGGCGACTCTGTCTCTTCATGAAGTAGGATCTTTGAGCTTTACTTCTGCTTTGTCAAAAGTAGTAAAATATTGTGTCCATCTTCTTAGGGCTGTCGAGTAGACATTGTAGTCTTCTTTGCCTGGCATGAAGGATGGTAGTGACATATCCCGGACATCTTCAGAAGCAATAGTGGAGATAGAACATGGCGAGAATTTCTTTTTCAGATAAGGGGAATTTGTTTACAAATCAACATGAATATAGGGATAAGAAGAGGATCTTAAGAATGAGGAAAGAATAGCAGTGTGTACACTTTGCAAATATAGTAGCTTCTAAAAATAGTACTTTGAATTTGTTTTATTCTAATGCTAACGACCCTTCTAAGGTTTATCCTATGGTCAGTATAGCTCTGATACCAACTGTAACGACCCCCATTTTTACATAAATGCAAAATTTGAAATCTCATGTGTCTACAGTACTAGTCCCTGGATCAGTAGCTAGTACACACATTTATAACAACTGGAATCACAACCAATACATTATTCTAATTAAAAGGAAATTAATCAACACATAATTCTTACAACTCAGAGTATAAGGCAGTTCTAATTAAAAGGAAATTAATCAACACATAATTCTTACAACTCAGAGTATAAAGCAGCAAAAGAAGCAAAGCCTGGTAGTGTGCCCATCCATCCCGCAGGCAACTGACGAGGCATAAATCCCTAGAAAAGTCACGTTGAAGATCCCGCATCCTGCGATGAAATAAACCTTCGGAGCTTCGCTAACTTAACCACCTAAAAACAACATATTAAGCAAGGGTGAGTACTTTCGTACTCCGCAAGACTTAAGGTGGTATTTGCAAATGCATAAGTGCAGGCCAAATCAAAGGAGGCTACTACAGTTAATTTGCATAAAGCGAAATTGAATTGTAAATCAAGTTATTTGCAAACGGAATTTATAAGAGCAAGTTTGATTGATAATAAATACGTAAAGCATAATAACACTCACAGTCCTCCATGACGTGAGCGACGAACATTCCATATCCTGAAATCCATCAATGTCGGCCCTTTGGCATAAAGCACAGTTGCAAAACAAATGATACCAACCTTTTTGAAAATAATAAAATATCTAACATTGGAATGACTTCACCAAGTACCCATGACCGCGGGTGCGGCTAATCGATTAGATTTTCACTCTGTAGAGGTGTACAACTTTACCCACAAGGAATGATCAACCTTTTTCGAGATCATTTTGACACACGTTTCCAATAGATGTGTGCCTGCCAGGCCATCATACATAGCCGTTACATTACCTAGACATGACTTTGGTCCAGCCCGGGACGTTAACCCCCGCCATAGAACTAGAAACTCTCACGCAAGCCGTGGATCCACTTTCACACACCCAACACAACGTTTCTAAACATGGCAGGGCGTACACCGTTGCATGGGTGGTAGAAACCCTTCCAGGCAGACCAAACCGGAATGCCTGTGCGAGCTCCCGCCTTTCCAAAAGAACAAAGTCATGCCTAAGTAACTTAATAGGCTAAGGCTACCCCATACATAGCCCTTGTGGTTGCACGGAAATCTTGGATCAATAGCGTCCCATTGCTCGGTCCTTAAACTGACACGGGCGACACTTCACCCTACACTACGTGCGAGACCCTTATTGCACATCCGGCTATTGCCAATAATCGCCTGCATCAAAACCATAGTTTTATTGTGGGTTTTTAATTAAAGTACCAACAACTAACAGTGCCATTTCTAATCATTTTCAGGAAATAATTTTGATCCGATCATCTACTTTATTGATTCTAAAGCATGGCTAGGCATGATTAATATAAACGCATATACCCATAATGACATTAAGTAATGCCTATCCTCAATCTAGGGTTCTCAAGGTTCACATGTCCATAATTATCAAAGAAGGTTAATGAATCAACAGGTATAACTACCAGTACCACAGAATAGCTAGTTTACAGAAAGTAAACGCATGCATAAATTGGTTTAGTAAAACAAAAGAAAATTAAATATTGGGATCAATATGATCAAAGTGGTGCTTGCCTTGCTTAATCACTGTTTACGATGAGGACAGAGTCGAAGATGACGGGGATGACGACGGAATCAACAACGTCGGGTTCTACACGTCGATCAACGGAAATATATAAAAATACTAACTTCAATAAGGGCAAAAAGAAAGTAGATAGTAAGAATAAATAAAAGCTTCACAAGAAACAGGGATTGCTCTTTATGAATTTATTAATCTTATTTTACGAATTCAAGATGCAAAGATTGTTTAAAATTAAATAAACATAATCATTTCAGGCCTAAGGTGAATTCTTACCTTTAGTTAGGATTCAGATTCAAAGCAACATTTAATTAATATTTTAGTTATAAAAAGCTAACCTGTTGATTTAGGCTACTAGCATTATTTACATGGTATTTAAGAAGGTTCTGGTGATACAAATTTTATAATTACTGATTTCTCATTTAAACTCAAAGTTAGTTCATTTATATTACGTCTTGACGTAATGTGAATATTTAGGTTATTAAGCTAATAGAATTAATATGCAAATCACGGTGAAATGAGATTATCTTTTCATAGTAGGGTAGTATATACTTTGGAGAGTGCTACAGGGTCAATTTCATATGCTTTTGGATTTAGATGCAACATTGTATTCATTGTTGAAAAGGCTTAAGTGGCATTGTAAAGTTGACGTTATTCGGAATCGGCAAGAATATGAAGCGTGAGATTAACACTTAAGGTTTTTGAGCTAATAGGATTAATATGCAAACCTTGATGAAATAAGATTCTTTTTATAGAATATGGTAGTATGAACTTAGTACAGTATTTCTAAACTCGTTTTACTGATTTTAGCATTTAGATAAGTTATTTTATTAATTGGTGAAATAGTATAAGTGATCACAACGCAAACCCTAAATCGGTCAAGATTCAAACTTAATTTCCAACTATACTATACATGGTTCTTGATTCATTTTTAGGTGTTAGCAGGGATAACCCTAAGGGTGTTTTAAAGCTAATTTTGCATTGTTTTGACTTAAACGCAATAGGTTTCCTATTTGATTATTGTTACATTTGACATATCTTTATGATAAAAGAATTTAAATTAAACTTTATTCCAAATATTTTTACATATATATGTCCTTACTATTTTTAGGAACTTAATACAAATTCTATTATCATTTTGTGAGCCATTATGCTATGATTTTGTTAATGGCCATAATAGGGTTTATAAATGATTGCAAGACAAATAATATAAACTTAATTCAACAATTATGCATTTTTTACATGTTTGAGTTTGTTATGATTCCAGGACACATATAAATTTATTTAATGATTTTAAGAATTATATTTTCTATGTAGGCAATAATATACATAATTGAGTTTATTCTTAACTTTAATTTTAATAATTGCTTTGTGACTCAAAAATTAAATGTTTTTGGATATTTGAATACATCCTGATCCTAGAATCATATTAATATTTATTTCACCATTTCATTACTTATTATTCACAAGTTCCCAAAAAACCATATTAGCATTATCATCCAAGTTTAATATAAATAATTATTCTGCAGATCAAAAATTAAATATTTTTACATATTTATATTCTTATTGATTTTAGATGATTATAGAAATTTATCGCATTGAAATTGGATTAATATTTTAAAAGATATTCAATAATGAAATATATTCGAATTGAAAATGCATTGGAAAATCAAAAGGCGCTTAACCAAAGAGAAAACTTCTTTCAGCCCTATTCTTCTTCTACCTCTGGTTCTGACTTGTTGGCCCCACCGCGCAGAGACAAGAGAGCAGGGGTCCGGCTCGGGTGGAATTGGCGACGGCGCTCCGGCAACTTTCCGGCGAAGGCGAGGGCACGTGGAGCAAGACCTCTGCGAGGCGCATCCAGCCACGGTACCGATTCAGCCGGAGATGGCCCGAGGTGACACTACTACACAAATGGGCTTTAGTCCCAGTTGGTAACTGGCTTTAGTCCTGGTTGCCAAACCGGGACAGCCCATTCGGGACTAAAGGTTCAGGACCTTTAGTCCGATTCCTTAACCGACTAAAGCCCTCTCGCATATCAAAAATTATGACGAACTCAAGACTCGAACTCGAACCTCCTGCATGCCACCACAGACACTACCAACCCACCCACCCACGTGTATTGAATAGACTAGGATATGCATTCCTTTTAAAGTATCTTTGAACGAGTTTAGTACCGGTTAGTAACCTAACCGACTTAAGGTACTTTTATTCGGGTTCGTAATACTAACCGACTAAAGTTTACTTTTAGTCCTTAAGAATACGAATCGGGACTAATGTGTGCCGTGCGGTACCGTTCGCTAAGCACTCTTCTCGTCTCGGTTCATGGCACGAACCGACTAATGTGAGCAAAAATCACGCTTTTAGCCTAGTAGCCACGAACCGGATCATTGCCACTATTAGTCCGGTTCGTGGCTAATCGGACCGATGAATCGACGAAAGATCATTTCTCTAGTAGTGTGAGTCGCAATGAGCTCCAGCCAAGCGCTTTAATGGCGATTCAAAGGAGGAAGGGAATCAAGGTGAGGGAGTTTAAATGGGTGACGGTTTTAGCTTCAGAGCAACACGGTGGTTCCATTTTTGGGCTTAGCTCAGCTGGAGAGACGCGGAGAAGCTCCGCCCACGGTGGCCGGCCCTAGAGAAGACAGGCACACGGTGGCGGCACGATTTCACATGGGAAAGCTCAGATGTTCTTGAGGGCTTTTGATCAGTAGTGCTTGGGGATGCTCTACGCTTAATGAATTGGAAAGTGACTCATTGAATCACTCAATTCGATTTGCTTGAAGCTCGCAAGCTTCGTAATGGCGAACGATTGGGGATTTTTGCTCTACCGAGGAAAAGAAAGAAGAGTAGAGGGAAAGGAAAACGCAGCTCCAGGCGATCATTTGGGGGTACTTGTAGGCAAGGGAAAGGGGTGAATTCGCGCTCAGGTTTGCTCGGTCTCAGCCTCATCCTTCACCGGGTGTGACAAGAATGAACACCGGCTGCTAGCCAGGTTGTCTCTCCAAGTACAGGGCGACGGTTCCGGTAGGCGCAGGAGTAGGCGACGTCGTGGTGGTCTTCGATTGCTTGGGCGGTGCACTGGCAGAGGATCGTCAAAAGTTGCAGCTTGATATTTTTTCTCAGAGCCTTGGCACCTGGAGGAAGAAGACAGGGGAGAGAGGCTGCCAGGTGGGGTCGGGGACCACTAGCAGAGAGAGGAAGAGGCAACCGACTCAAGAAGTTGACTGGCTGGTTCACTGAACTTGCATTAATTCGCCAGATAAACCATGTCAGAGATTTTTCATTCTTTTTGTGTAGACTCCTCTGGAAGTAGATGACCTCCAGGAAAAATTTGAGATTTAAATAATTTGTATGTTATTTACTAAAATTCTGACACTGCACTGTGCACAGGATTTCAAATTCTGTATTTTGAATTATCAGTCAATTAAACTATTTTTATAACTTTTTGAAACTTTGTTTTTCAATTATATTTGATCTAAATATTCTTATGTCAAAGTTTCAGCTCATGATATTGCTCCAGTATTTTATAAAAATTCTGACATTAAGATTTTCAGAATTTCAGAGCTTCTGTTTTTGAATTATTTGGAGGCTTATCCAACCTGTTAAATTCTTGATATTTTTACCAGAGGTAAATCCTGTAAAAAGGGTGCTTTGGTAATTTTATCAACTGGAGATAAGGTCTGGGTATTTTTAAAAAATTCGGATGGTGCACTGTTTCTAGTCAAACTGACCACTTTTTCATTTTTAATATTCAAATTGATATTCATATATTTTGATCAGTGCATAAATTGATTTATACACAGATTTTGAATTCAGAAAATAAATTCTTCCCAACTTTTCTTTTGTTCTTTTAATTTCTCCCATTTCTTTTAATTGTCTTTGCAATACAAAAATCCAAGAAATCAATTAAGAAAATCACAAATTCAATAAAACTCAAAAATTACTCAAAATACAAATTCACATTATAGCATTTCACTGTTTTATAATTTTTGGGATGTTACATGTGGTCATCCGGCAGCAGGCACTGGTCGCCCACCGCCGCCAAACCGCCACGCTGGCGCCGCTGGCGGCGGGGCTCGTCGCCCACCGCCGCCAGCCACCACGCAGCACTGCCGCCCAGCGAGGGCAGATCGCCCACCGCCGCCAAGACGCCACGCGGCGCGGTTGCCCGGCAGCAGGGCCTAGTCACCTACCTGCAATGCGTGTTCCACTCGACGCTCCTCTAGTGATGCGCATTCTACCCCACACTCTGAGTGACCGATAACTCTTCTCAAGCGTCTGCCACCTATCGGCTACCCTCCTGCCCTGCCCCTGGTGCACGTATGGTGCCCTCGACTCCGGGTCTCCGCCGCCCATCGGTGCCGGTGTGTCGCGGTGAGTTCTCGCGAATCGGATACCCGCCGTGTGGTCACGCCCTCCCGTGTGCCTGCCCCCCTCAATCGCCCGTGCGTTGGTCTGCCGCCTGCGAGACGACACCAACATTGTTCGTCTTTTGGACTCCTAGTGTTGTGCTACAGTAAAGGATACCGAGTACTATACCAGGTGAAAGCCTATAAGAGTAAGGGAGCCTATAACTAATTTTGATGGCCCACTTTTCCTAGCAGTATTGCTTTTTACTTTTCTTCTTACATCTCACTCCAGTTGCCAGTTTCTAAACCTGCCGATTTACCACTATAACACCATGTCTCTGCTTCTTTCTGGCATTGAGGATACTGGGAAGAGAAGGGGTTCAGTCAACCGGAGGTGGGGTTGGCGCCCCAGCCAGCCCCGACGGTGGATCCGCCCATGGTTTTAACTCCTCACGACCTTTGACATCCTTTTACTGCTGTTTTAGATTTTTCACCGTGCTATAAATATGCAACCCCCACACCGTCATTCTCACACGCCCTAGCTCTCAAGCAGTCTGCAATCAGCTTCTTCTCTCCAGTCACCAAGCCCTTCAGTGCTTCACTGTCCTCTACCCCCAATCGGCTTCATATGAAGATCGTCTGAATGGATCCTTCTTATGTATTCATCCCGATTCCTAACAACAAGGATCAATTTTACCTAGGACCAGTAGGAAGCTTAAATTCTAATATGGTTATAAATGAAGAAATCCCTTGTCTTCCATTATCGGCTTCGGGTTATAATATAGAGGGTTGGAGTAAGAGTTTCAGAGCCTGGCCGACAGTGCTCAAGGGATGGAAAATGGTACAATCGGGTGGCGGCCTAGAAGAGAGAAATGTGGGAGAGAATAGGGATAGCCGAGTGCCTCAATCTTTGCTTAGCCGATCCAGAGGCCAATGAGCCCTTAGTGGCCACGGCTTGCTATTTCTGGTCAGATACTTTTAACACCTTTATGCTCTGTACTGGTATTGTTGGCCCAACCCTCTTGGATGTAGCTCAGTTATGCTGCTTAAAGCCAGACAGAGAATAGCTATCGGCTTTCAGCGCTAAGCTCAAGTATAGATTCATCAAGTCCCAAGGTGAAGGGTGGACTAAGTACATTGCTAACAATAACAAAATTCATGGGCCGATGTCGGATGAAGAACATGCTGCTTTTCTCAACCTTTGGCTGGATTGGTTTCTCTTCTACAGTGCTTCCCTTGGGCCTATGCAAGTGTACCAAGCAATGGCAAAGCAACTAGTGGAGGGCCATCAGTTGTCCTTAGGAAAGATGTTTTTAGGAGTAGTATACTAGATGATATATGTGATTAGGAGTCTACTTTTCACAGGGTTTGCCAATTTTTCTATCGGCAATGTGGGTGGCCCTCATTGGTTCATCCAAATCTAGCTTTATTCCTTGTTTAGCCGATCTTTTGGCCTAAGTCCAAAGGACATGGCATTCCCACGTGAAGACACCCCAAAAGGTGAAATTCCCCAATTTAGAGCCAGTCGATCTCATAGGGAGAGATTCGTAATGTGCTCTGGCAGTGAGACTAAGATTACCACCATCGGCTCAAAGAAATACCTGGCATTCTTTCTTTAGCTGGATAGCGAGAATTTCATGCAGCAGGATTTTTTTAGTTACAGCGAGGTAGCTGATTTCTCCTGGCCATCATTTTTGCATCGGAAGCTGACAGCTCTTTGATGCCTGAAGAAACCTTGAACCTTTATAAGATTTTTGTTTCCCTAAGCATTCTCTATGTCAGCTTTAATATGAGAAATTGGACGTTCTAGCCGTCCTACGAGTTGTATCATCCCTCCATTTATGTCTAGCAACTGGGCTTTGGACAAGTGATCTCAAGTCCTTCAACCAAGAGCTCATGTTCGCAGTGCAGCAGCAGCTAACATTGTGCTAGAAATAGCCAATGATTTCCATGTGAATGACTTGCCTCACTTTTTTCTTAACACTCATCGTGCAAGCCATTTTACTTCATGGTGGTCATCTATTGCGGAAGTGCTTTTCCTGGAGAGGACACCGTCGGCCATTATCCATACCTTTTTTCCAAATCTACCTGAGCCGACGGTAGTTTCTAACACTAGTTCGAGTGATGAATCTAGCTCTCCTAGCTCCTCCAAGTATACTAACACAAGTCCAATAGATAATACTGGCGAGGTATCGGCCGAAATGGACTCCTTTTACCCCACAACCTTTTCTCTGCCAAATAATTTACCCTAATCGGCTTTTTTCCTTGTTTGCAGACCATAGCGGCTGGCAAAAAGCGATCTCTAGCCAATCATGCAGTGGCCATCAAGGGAAGAGGCCGCATCAATCAACTAGCCTGATAGGGTATACATCGGGCACTTTGGGCATTTAGAGCCCATCATTATTGGATATTGAAAGGAAGCAGCAACCCAATAAGTATACCTCGATCGACCATTGCTTTACCTCCACACTCTTGGGCACTGACTCTTGGCTAATTAATTCTCAGAAAAGAAGACCAAGTACACCAAGGCTTGAGGCTCAAAACCTCAAGAACAAAGTAGTGAGAGCTCACCTCGTGCATCGGCTACTGATATGGTATGTTCTCTGTATCAGTTTTTTAACATACTTATGTGTCGGCCTAAACTATTTTATCATCTTATCCTCAGCCAATTGCATTAGTGCAAGTGGCCAGTATTTTGGCCGATCTACCCACCACCTCAATTAAGCCTTCACCGCCGTCGTCCCAGCTGACGTCATCGGCCCCCATCGCCACCATCGTCATCCTGATGTTGATTAACCAAATGAACTTGCTGGGTTTCACTATGGATGACCTCGAGGATCTGGAGATGATAGCCACGGATGATTATCTGGCCAACGTCAAGAAAATTTTGGAGGTTTCAAAGGAGGTATCAGCCGCCGTGACCGCCGCCCCGGGAATGTAGGAACGACTCAATAGACTTTTTGATGAAGTCATGAAGCCTAAAGCTGATGTCCTTCACAACACCCAGCCTAGAAAAGCTAAAGTCAATGTAGCCAGGGCCAGAATACCGTGAAGGGAAGCGCAGGTGGTAGATAAAAAAATCCTTGACAACTTGCTAGCCGACGCCAAGGCCAAGAAGAACAAATTCAATGCTGCCATAGCATTGCTCGAGGCCATTAAAGACTCTACCCAAAAGCTGGAAACAACAAAGAAATTTCTTGAGGAAGAGTTGGCCAAGAAGACGCAACAGCTCATCGAGCATCGGCAACTTTTGGAGAAGTCCACATTGGCCATCAAAGATCAAAAGCTAGAGATAGCATTGGCTGTGACCAGTGTCACCAAGCAATCAACCAAGATAGTACCGGTATCGAGGAGCGCCAAAGATGATGACAAGATCATGGATGACGTGCAACACACCATTGCCAAGGCTACTACAGCATTATCGGCTTTAGGTGCTAGGCTCCCTGGCTCTGGCAGGTAAAAACTTTGATGTGATTCTTGTGGCACAGTTGGCTTTTAAAGCGACACTTCTGTAATGTCAACTTGTTTTAATCGACTGTTTAACCGATCATATGCCTTATCATACCCTTTGTCCATAGTTAACTTTAATGAGTTAACTTGGCTTGTAAAATAATTCTCTACCGTAGCCGATTAATACCCAATCTACACGCTAGGATAGTATTTCTTTAAGTATTTTGCATTGATCGCCTTAGGAAAGATGACTCCCTCTAGAGTTTTGATTATATAGGAATTTCCATCAACAAGTCGATGTATTTTATGTTGGTGATTTTCCTAGAGCGATCATGTGAGATGATTGTATCATACGTCTATGTTCATATACTTATCAGTTCCATGAATAAATGTCACTCCTTTGTTCATTGAGTCTGACTTAATTGTGAAACACATTGGTTATATGATATTATTCTAAACGATCCCTGGTCATATATCATTATGTGGAACAATAGTGATCTAACCAGCACATGTATTAATTGATGGTAATGTTTCACATACCATAGATATGGAGATATCAAATCAATAATGTGGGCACATGTTAGAGAACATGGGGTTGGATAGACCCGCTCTGAGACACTGATGAGATTGTTATCTTAGAAGTGCCATTAGGATGTAGTCTCGAGTGGTATACCTATACGATCCTTTGACCTGAGATTCTTATTGATTCTCAGCATGTGTAATTGTATACTTTGGGGCTATCAAATGCTTCTCCGAAGCAGGGGAGCTATAAAGGTAGCTTACGAGTATGCCATGAAACATGACGTGAGATATAAGAGATCAAGATGGAATTTGCCCCTCCTTGATAATGGGAGAGATATCTCTGGGCCCCTCGGTGTGGATGGATAAGGAAAAGTGCATGACCATGCCAAAGTCATTAAAGTGTTAATCACGAATTATATCCATTACATTGGCGAGTGAATGGGTCGAGCTACCACAAGGATGGCACGCATCTTGCCTTGAGCTTGACTGGTATCGCGTGGCAAAAGGATCGGTATATGAGTATATCAAGGTTCAGCCGATTCGATCACTCTGTGCATTCGGGCGAGTGCTCGCCGACTGCAAAACTGGTCGCCCGAGTGCTCGCCGACTGCGAGAACTGGTCGCCCGAGAGCTCGCCGACTGCGAGAACTGGTCGCCCGAGTGCTCGCCGCCAATACGATCACTCTGTGTATTCGGGGGACAACATGTCTTGCTAGGAACCACTGTTGTCTGATGGTCTGGAAAAGAAGTTTCCAGGGCCATGGCCGTTTGCGCATGAACCTAACGGGTCGCACACTTAACGGGTTGGAACATGCTAAAATGGATTACGATCCATTAGTGGGTTTTACGGATATGGATCTGCGGGGACGAGGTTCCTAATGGGCTTCTATCATAGAAGGCCCATTAGCGTGCACTCTATAAAGGGGGTGTGGGGTGGAGCTGCATGGGAGTTGAGTTCCACCACAAAACCCTAGCCGTCGACTCCTTTCCCCTGCCAAAACCCTAGCCGTCGCGCGCGTGGTGCTAGCACACCGGCGCACGATGTTCCACCCCTAGACGTGTGGATACCGTAGAGGCGCCGTTGCATCTACCTCGGCGCTGATTAGCGAGAACGTCTACTTCCTCTACAGCATTGCGTGCGTGATCGCGAGGAGGAGACGATCAACTCCAGCATCTACTACTGTACTTTGGAGTACGCAGGGACGCTTCACCCACTCTTCTTCCGCTGCTAACGTGCTCCAAGGGTAATGATCCATGATCTACTACTCGCATGTATCCTGGTTGAATGCGCAGAAAATTTTGTTTTCAGCTAGCGTAGCCTACGCGTTCCCCATCATTTTATACGGTCCTTCGCCATCTGCTGTGACACTTGGGCTTCGTGCTGGGTGGCTGCCACGAGGAGAGTTCCCGTCGCCGCGTGCGCTTCGCCAAGCTCGGCAAGTAGCGCACCCAAGCCAGTGGCGCAGCCGGTGGGAATGATCGTGGCGGGGGGAGTGCGGGCGCTGGCACTGGCAATGTCCACTACTGCTGCTTCAGAGGCGGTTGGCGCCCCTTGGGCATAAGTCCTCGCTGCGTCTGTTGGCGCTGGGGGCGTCTGCCTGGCCGGGGCACCTTAGGGGGCCACCCTTGGAGGCGACTTGAATCGGAAGGAGGCCGCTGGAAGCTTGAGCCCACCCGGATAGGTGGTGGCAGTGGCCTTCGCCCCCAAGAAGACGGTGCCACGGGAGGTGGCACCACAGGAGTTGGCATTGGCGGGAGCAGCCCGGCTAGCCATCTGGCGACGGCTGGACCATCCAAGTTTTCCGCGCCTAGTGGAAGAAGAAAACAAAACCATCAGTTGATGGCCTTCACAAAAAAGAATATGCGTGCAAAACAGAAAGAAGAGAATGAGAACTTACGGCCCGAGTATGTGCGGGTCACGTCGTCGTCACCTGTGTATTGCCATGCAGGACGGGCATGTCGATGAATGGGGCTGATCCTCTGAGCTACGAAATCCCGGACTACCAGCGCCCCGATCAGGCCGGCATCTCACAGCTAGTTGATGCGAGTCGCCATTGCCAGGAGCTCTGCCGTCTCCTCGACGGGCGAGCTCCAACTCTCGCGGACCTCCGCCGGTCCGCCAGGCATCCCGACGGTGTCGACTCCGCTGTCATCACCGACATACAGACAGTCGCTCCGCCACACCTTCTAGTTGGATTTGGGCTGGAGGAAAATAGCGGGGGCCAACCCGTCACGAAGACGGAAATGGCAGCTCCCCGTGATTCCACTGTCAGAAGAACTACGACAGATGTAGAAATAGCGGAAGAGAGGAAGATTGGGCATTACTCCCACGAACATTTCGCAGAGGTATGCAAAGGTGGAAAGGATGAGAATGGAGTTGGGGGTAAGATGAAGATGGGGGATTTTGTAGAAATGGAGGACCGTAAGGAAGAACTCAGAAAATGGTAGCACCAGGCCCGCCATCATCCCCCAGGCAAAAACGATAATCTCCTGAGGCGCCCAGCGTAGAGTCTTGCCGAACAAAAGCCGAGGAGCCCTCGGGCGCGATCTTGGAAAGCCATCCCAGCCTTTCCTTGTCGAGAGAGGAAGAGGGGAAGGCTTGGGCCATGAGAGCAAGAACAAGGGTTCTAAAGCAAGGAAGTTGAGGAGACAAAGAGCAAAGAGCAAAGTGCGTAGGAAGCAGAGAGTGTAAACTGCTTGGTGTGGGTGTGCATATATATACACGCCCCCCGCACCGACGGTTCGTGAAAAGATAAAGGCGTGTGACGTTTCGGGTCCCGAGAAAAATCGGCAGAAGTGGGAGGACCGAGATGGTTGCATATTCAGAAAGTGGTGGGCCCATCCAGGAACGCACCAACATTAAATGAAGCTGAAAAAAACGGCATGCGTTCGGGATGGACCAATGGAGCTCTTGTCGGCGTTTTGCGCCAGGTACCCTCTCAGTGAAAGGGCCAGTGGCGGCTTTGGCGGCGGTGGCGATTCACGGCCTGCCCACCCGGCGTCGGCCTGTGGCGGCTTTGGCGAGCAAATGGGCGATCACGCCCTACCGCCGGCGTCGGCCAGTGGCGGCTTTGGCGGGCGGTGGCGACCACGCTCTGCCCGCGGCGTCGGCCGCGTGGCGGCTTTGGCGGCAGTGGGCGACCACGCCCCCACCGGGCATAGGCCCACGTGGCGGCTTGGCGGCGGTGGCGATTCGCGCCGCCGGCGTCGGCCTAAGTGGCGGCTCGGGCGGCGGCGGCGGCGGCCACCGCTTTCGTCGGCGTCGGCTGGGCGGCAGTGGTGTGGTTACGCCTGCTTTCGCCTGGCGTCGGCGGTGGCGACTGGCGAGTGGGTGGCGGCCACGCCTGCTTGCGGCGTCGGCCCACATGGCGGTCTGGCGAGCGAGTGGGCGACCACGCCTTGCTCGTTGGGCCACGCAGGTGTCCAAAAGGATGAAAAGAAGGCTTCACCTCGAAGTCTCCTTCCCCTGACACTCTATGTCAGAACCATTGATTGCGAAGAATTCTACCATGGACAAGACAATGGCCTATTCCTCTGACGCCTCACACCTAACCTGTCGCAGGAAAATCACATCTCGGGCGGACCGGGTGTTGCCATGCGCCAACATTAAATGAAGCCATGCGCTGACATTAAATGAGGCATGAGGAACAAGACTACTCTGATGGGTGTAATAAATGAGTCATAGCTCAGTATAATGTCATCCTCTCACCTGCCCGAGCCAGTCCAGTCTATATAAGGGAGCTCTGGTGCATGGGGGAGAGGGGTCGAGAGGACGAACGGTCGAGCAGAAAAACCAAGAGAAAGTCTTAGAGAAAAAGAGTAGAACAAGAAGAAAAGGGAGAGCATTGTAACCAGCTCAATACAAATCAACAAAGATCTAGCAGGACGTAGGGCTATTACCCATCTCGGGGGCCTGAACCTGGGTACATCGTTGTGTTCTTTGGTCCGTTGACCCCGGGATCCCTCGCGTGAGAGTCATTAGGGTTTCCGACCGCAAAGACGCCCTCTACCGAACCATTAATCCTCTTGCTGGGGGAAACCTCGTCTGCTGATAGGGTCCTGTCCGGTGAAAAACGCCGACACTGACAAAAGACGGTGAGACTAGTAGTTAGTGAGTTCAAAATTGAAATAAGTCTATTTTGAATAGAAAATGTTAATAAAGCTCGACTCGCTAGTGGCTCATTAGCTCGAATTTGAAATAACCATTTAAATGATAAATAAAATAATCTTATATCGAATTACGTTAATTTTAAAAGAAGCTCAACAATAACTTGTTAAGCTTGATAGCTAGTCCTAGAGACTAGCACAAGGAGTTCAGTTGCGGAGAACCTTTTCTAGACTAATGGATACAATATGTCTTGTAAAGTAATGATGAATTGCAGTAGTTGGAGCCTTTTTTTATCATTTAAATACAGTAGCTAAAAAGATGGAGATACAAATATGCACCTATCTGCAACTGCACCCAGATAGAATACGCTCATATGAATTATGATATCTACTCATCTTTTTCTTGTCAATTTATTGGAAATGCTACTTGGTGACCGCATAAAACATGGTAGGCAAAAGTATTTACATGCCACCGCATCACATAAAGTGAATAAAGTTTATATTTTTGGTCTAAAATGTAAAGTGACTAAAGTGAATTATGTTAATTTTAAAAGAAGCTGACAAAAGACGGTGAGACTAGTAGTTAGTGAGTTCAAAATTGAAATAAGTCTATTTTGAATAGAAAATGTTAATAAGGCTCGACTCGCTAGTGGCTCGTTAGCTCGAATTTGAAATAACCACTTAAATGATAAATAAAATAATCTTATATCGAATTATGTTAATTTTAAAAGAAGCTCGACAATAACTTGTTAAGCTTGATAGTCAGCCCTAGAGACTAGCACAAGGAGTTCAGTTGCGGAGAACCTTTTCTAGACTAATGGATACAATATGTCTTGTAAAGTAATGATGAATTGCAGTAGTTAGAGTCCTTTTTATCATTTAAAAATGCAGTAGCTAAAAAGATGGAGATACAAATATGCACCTATCTGCAATTGCACCCAGATAGAATACACTCATATGAATTATGATATCTACTCATCATTTTCTTGTCAATTTATTGGAAATTCTACTCGGTGACCGCATAAAACATGGTAGGCAAAAGTATTAACATGCCACCGCATCACATGTATGGCTATCTTTTTTGATTCAAGGTACACACATGCTCATGAACATCACACATACACACACGTGTTTCCTTAGCATACGTGAAGTCGAAATATGAAACCTCATAAAATTCCTACTACATGTGTGGAAATGTGGGAACTAGAATTTAAACCTGATGAATAAAGGAGTGATACACCCACAACTCTACCACCCTATCAAGAAGTGGTTCCTTGCCACATGGCTATCTTTTGCCTATTAGTTGGTACCCTCTTATTTATATTAATAATAACTTATAGATGAAGTACATGAGTACCCAACATTTTCATTGAAGATTCTAGATGCCAATAAGTTATCAAGTCCTTGAGTCGATGAACGCATTGGATTTCTTTGTATTCCTCACTGTAGACCATGTTTCTTGCATGATGCCATGATTGTTGATGATCACGATAGTTGAAAGTAGATTGTGAATGGTCTTCACTGATGTGTAAGACCTACACCTCAGTAATAATGTTGTTGTTTAAAGAAAATTAAAGGTGATTTTTTTGTAACCTTGCGTTGATCTTTGGAAGATTGGGAAATAATTCCATCTTGGCCCTTAACTGACAAAGGAAGAACTCGAATTAAAGTTTTCTTCGGCTCTAACTTTACTCGGATGTAGAGGAAATCATCCTACCCCCAACCATCTTCGTCGACCTCCAACTTCAACTCTTGACCAATTCTTACCCAGGCAGCCATTTGAGAAAATTGAAATGCCGACGGCTTCGTTATACCGCCATATTCCTCCACCAGGAAAGCACAACCACGAAAAATCCATGGTCCCTTTATGTCACTTTCTCCCAATCGGCTATAGCCTTGAACTTGAAATGCTTTGCCAAGCTCCACATGTACCTCATTTCAGAGAACAAAGCAGCGTGGCTGAATGGCTTGGTCGTATGAACTGATCCCAATGCCATCCACTTCGAATCTGCCTTTAGCTCATCGACATCCTCCTCCAGAATAATATTCTCTGTTTCCTCATATCACAGCTCCAGCCGTCCGAGCAGCCGTTCGAGCAGCACATCAATACAATCAGCCGATCTAGTGCTACCTTCTGCCTCTCGTCCCTTGTTCCTTGGATCTATGGCGAACAGACACTAAGAAACCAAGGAAACGAACATTCCTCCCTGCCTCCCAAGAGAACTTCTCACCTCCAAGGATACAGGGATTGCAGAATTGAATTGAACACCTGCCATCTAGCCCTAACCTTGAATCTTCACTCTGTAGGAAAGATTTTTATTGTTGGTGGGGGAAATCGCCTCTCTACTGTTCACCTATTTGCTCAGAAGGTATCTATTTTCAATTGAGTTATAATTAAAGCTCCTGTTTCAAGGGAAGTGCCATTCGAGAATAAAATGGCTTTTTTCACTAGTGTTTGGATAATATTCATGTAATCTTGAGGTTATATTGGTTAACTATCTTTCTATAATCCCAATCTCATTCCCCATCGTATAACATTAGTTGACACTGAAACTCATCTTAGTCCCAAACCTACCTCTTTGCAATATCAATCTATATTAAAAGTCGTGAAGGGTGTCAAAGGAAGCAGTGATAGACATGCCCCTTTAGACAAATACATAACAAAAGTACTACTTCATTGAGCTTTCAAGAAAGCTATTGAACTACTCGAGCACAGATCTCCAAGTGATGGCATTTTGCAAAAGACGTGAGAGGCTTGCTTCCTTTCAAGCACTTCGCAATACTTAATAATTAATCCCAATGTAGCAAGCCTACAAGCTTCCTTGGCCCCTTGGAAGCGATTAATGCTCACATATCCGAGATGCACCAAAGATAAGCCTCTTGCTCCATTGCTTGTTTCTCGTTCTTTAGCTTAAACATATCCTTCTCAAATCTCGAAACACATCCATGAGAAATAAGTATCAAACTGCCAGATTCATGGACCATGGCATAATGCAATTGAGCAGAACAAACATAGCATGTATACAAAATATATTTCGAGGGCAAAATGCGAGTCAATTTAAGAGTCCATTGGACACTGACCTAGCACCGATGGTCAAACATACACACAAGTCCATTGGACATAGCCTAGCATCGATGGTCCAAACATACACACAAGATGTGTTGTACACATTCATATAGAATATCAAGACAATTTGGCATAGTAAAATTGGGAGATTACGATGTGTTAGAATTAGTCAGATTGTATAATGATCAGGTTAGTTAACGAGCAAGTCCCGGGCGTGGTGATCACGCACATCGGCATTCACGTTGATGTCGCCTTGTAAATCATGCCTTGTATATCGGATCGTGAATCCACTAATCATGTAATCATGCAAATCCCATCTATAAATATATCATACCTCCAAGTCGGGAGGTGTGCTTGGCAATTTCTTTTCATGGTATCGAGCTTTAGATCCACAATTTCAGCCGCTAGCCATATCCGACTCCTCGTAGCACCACAAGCAATTCCACGACACGTTCGCCATGCCTTCACCTTCATTGGCCATGTGATCAACGTGAAGTCGACGCAGAGAACTACTGCTGTGGACGGCACAAATCTGCCGTGCATGCGAAGCCGTGGACTCGTCGGCTTCATCGATGGAGGCATGCCGCACCCACCAAACCATCGCCGTCGAACCAATCAAGGAACTGGAGGGCGCAGACTCATCGTCAACCCAGAGTACACAAATTTGGTACACCCAGACCACCGGTGCTTAGCATCATCAACTCTTCCTCATCGAGGAAGTTCTTGCCACAACGGTGGGTGCATCCACCGCGACGCGACGCTTGGATCACACCGAGCGGATGTTCGCGTCCACCTCGCGAGCCCGGCAATGCAGATCCGTATGGAACTTTCCACGATTCAAAGAAGGATCTCTCCATCGCCGACTACTTCCGCAAGGTCAAGCGTCTTGGAGACACCCTCGCCGCGATCGGTAAGAAACTTGATGATGAAGAATTGATCGCCTACATGCTTCAAGGCCTCGGTTGAGTATGAATCTCGGTCACGAGCATCATGACGCCGCAACGACATCTACACCATCAGCGATGTGTACGCACATATGCTGAGCTCGAGATGCGCCACGCTTCGCATAGCGATGCGATCGCTCAAGTCTCAAATAACATTGTGAACAGGATCGCCAAATGAGGTGGTGCCGACGGTAGCGAGAGGAGGTCGAGGACGCGGCCGCCGGCAATGGTGGCCACGGCCAAGGCGCACGCGGCACAATGTTTCACCAAGACTCAAAGCAATGCCGCAGCATACTGGATTGTGCCGATGCCAAATCTCGGCAAACCGAACCATGACGCACTCCAAAGGGCATCGGTTTGATCAAGCCTACCAAGCCGACGATCACGTCAAGCAAGCACTATGGCGACAAATACACACTCAGCGGCGCCAAGTGATGCGTGGACACCGGCGCCATCGACCACATCACCAACGAGCTTGACCGACTCACTACAAAGGAGCGCTTCTGCTGGGACCGATCACATCCAAGTAGCCAATGGCTCGGGTTTGTCCATCTCTCATGTTGGGAACACCTCAATTCTCGGGTTCAAAACGTCCCTTGCTATTGAATCATGTTCTTTATGCTCCACGCATTAACAAGCACTTGATCTCTGTTAAGTAAACTAGCCCTTGATAATGATGCATTTGTGGAATTCCACCTAATCACTTCTTTGTAAAAGACCGACCACGAAGGATCTCCTTCTCACCGGCAGATGTAGAGATGGTCTCTCGCTTACGCCCAAAGAACCACTCGATCAAGCTCTGCTCTCCTCAAGAATTTCCAAGGAGCAATGGCATAGAAGGCTAGGACATCCAGCTTCTCCAATCACTCTTCGCATCCTCCGAATAATAACATAGCCGTGGATGCAAGTGTTTCTCCTTCCTTGATTTGTCATGCTCACAACTAGGAAAAGCACATCGCTTGCCCTTTAGTTCCTCGCAACATGTATCTACAACACCCACGCAATTGGTCCACACTCGATGTATGGGGACCGGCTATTTCATCAATAAACAATTGCAAAATACTATGTTTCCTTCATTGATGATTTTAGTCGCTCGTGTGGATTTATTTTACGAGATGCAAGTCTCGATGTAGAGGGTGTGTTTCTTCATTTGAAACACGCTGAAAATATGTTGAGATCCAAAATTCGCTCGGTCCAATCTGATTGGGGGAGAATATCACCGCTTGCATAATTATTTCAAGGCCACCGCATAGAACACCATGTCTCATGTCCGTGATACACACCAAAGAAACGGCCTAGCTGAAAGAAAGCATCGGCATGTTGTGGAGACTGGGCTTTCCTTTCTTGCACAGCTCATATGCCCCTCACCCATCTTGGGATGAGGCATTTAACACACCTGCCTCATCAACAGATGCCCACACGAGTGATCCAACAAGACACTCCTCTGCACAAATTGTTTGGCACTAATCTCGACTACTCTAGATTGAGAGTGTTTGGTTGTGCATGCTGGCCTAATTTGAGAGCCTACAATGATAGGAAGCTGAGTTACTGAACCAAAATGTGTGTGTTTCGGGTTATAGCTCTTCACACAAAGGGTACAAGTGCCTTGATCGAGAATAGGGGAGAATTTACATCTCTAGAGATGTGGTGTTTGATGAGAATGTCTTTCCTTTGAAAACCACCTAACCTCGGCTCAATAAAGAGTTCACACCATCCTGTTCTTCTTCCAACTCTAGCCAAAGCCACAGTCTATTCTCAGACAATCCCTTATGGAACCTCAAACTCCCGTCCAACTTTGAACGAGTTCTTGACAATTCTCACTTGGGTCTTTGGCCGAAACTAACTATGCTACTAACGATGATCTCGCTTAGTGCTAGCTTGTCTCCTGCAGATGATGCAAAGAACAGTCGTGGTGGAGAAACAACAAGTCCTGAACTTCATCATCGATAATGGAAGAACCTCTCAAACCTCTCAAGAAGAAAGACCAGACAAGATTTCCGAAGTCTGCTCTGTAGCGAAGACTAGGGCGATGAACCAGCACCACATGAGGACCAGATCGCGTGATAATATCGTGCAAACAAAACAATTCACCGATGGAACCATCGATATCCTGAAAAGTCAAGAACATTTGCGGGAGCGATGAATCGCGAACATCCGACAATAGAGCATGAGCGTATAGCGGTGATGTCGTCTCCGAACCTAGCGATGCGCAAGAAGCCATGAGTATTCCAGGTGGAAGAAGGCCATGGATGATGAGTACTCATGTTAATCAAGAATGAGACATGGGAGTTAATCCCACCGAATCTGGGATTAATCTCATAGACAATGCAGATGGGTGTATAAGATCAAAAGAAGAGCCGATGGGTCTCATTGAAAGGTGAAAGCAAGACTAGTTGCAAAGGGGTTCAAACAGAGATATGGAATTGATTATGGAGACACATACATCAAAGGGTGAAACCATCTACAATCGAATCATTCTATCTCTAGCAGCTACCTGTAGTGGAACATGAGATGCAGTCGATATTCGCACGCGTTCTTACATGGAGTGCTTGAGGAAGAAGTATACATGAAGCGACCACTGGTTTTGAGGACTCAAGCAAGCCTCTCAATTTCATATGTAAGCTCAAGAAAGCTCTCTATGGGTTGAAACAAGCTCCCAAGGCACGCACTCAAGATTAACCGCAAACCGCATGATCCGGGTTTCAGTTCATCAAGAGGCAGACACCTCTCTTCTTATATTCAGAGAAAAGGGATTGACTATCTACATGCTTATCTATGTAGATGATATTATCATTGTGAGCTCATCGACAAAGCCACCGATAAATTGATTCAGAGGTTAAAAGATGACTTTGCAAAGAAAAGACTTGGGTCCTCTTGACTATTTTCGGGCATTGAAGTTAAGAAGGCCGAGAGGGGTCTTCTTGTCCCAAAGGAGATATGCACTTGATTTATCAAGAAAGCAAACATGAGCAGTTGTAAATCAATTTCCACCCCAATGGCTTCATCTCGAAAGGCTATTCAAAGATCGAGAATCCCACTTTCAGAGAATGAACAATTCAGATCTGTAGTATAGTTGGGGATTGCAGACCTAACAATGACACGACTGATCATCATTCATCACAACAAGGTATGTCAAGATATACAAACGCCTCTTGATGATCATTTGGGTGCGAAGAAACGGATTCTACGTTATGTGAAGGAACACTTGATCTCGGGCTCAAGATTGAAGTCTCGATCAATGGTTTTGTCGGGTTTTTCAGATCTTGATTGGGCAAGGGTGTCCTGACGACCGTCGCTCCACCAAAGGTTTTGCAGTTGTTCTTGGGAGTAAATCTTGTCTCATGGGGTTCAAAGAAGCAAAACACAGTGTCAAGGTCAAGTACCAAGCAGAGTATAAAGCTATTGCAAATGTGACAAATGAGATGATATGGATCAAGTCCTCTGAAGGAACTGGAGTGTTTGATTAAAACCTCCGGACTTTTGTGTGATAATTTGGGAGCGACGTATTTGACGACCAACCCTGTTTTTCATGCAAGAACTAAACATATTGAGGTAGATTTCCACTTTGTTCGAGAGCAAGTAGCACGCAAGGCCATGGAAGTCCGGTTCATTTCCTCAAGTGATCAAGTTGCAGATATTCTGACCATTGTATATCGGATCGTGAATCCACTAATCATGTAATCATGCAAATCCCATCTATAAATATATCATACCTCCAAGTCAGGGAGGTGTGCTTGGCAATTCTCTTTTCAGACCAAGAAAAAAAATACATAAACATGTTTGAATTTTCTATTCCATCTTTGTACTTTTTTTTTGCCTTTGACATATCATCACATTTTCTTTGTTTCCTTTATTCCATAACTGTGGTTTTTGATCAATTCATGCAGAAAACATATCTTGCTTGAAATTGAATATTCTGCTGGGAATTGTAAAGAATTTTAGAGTTAAGGACTTGTTACTTCCCCATTGATGCCCCAGTTCTCTGATTTACTTCCCCATTGACAGCCCAGCTTCTCTGATTTTATGTTAGCCGCTAACCACCTAAACCACATGTTTCTTCCATGACTAGTTGTTCACATTCTGATCTGGTCAACAAAAGCCGCTTGGCACCTCAAGAGAAACAAGTGTGTGGCTAAGACAACATCACATGCGAAGAACAAGGAACAAGCGAACTACACAATGGTAATGAAACATGGAACATGACTAACAGTTCTTGAGCAAAGTTAAAAAGACTACGCTTGCAATCCATTTAATAGTAATCGAGACCGCGTCCACACATACTAGACACCAACCACCCTAAGCACGAAGGTGTTCACACCAAATGATAAGTCAAGAAAAGAAAACGATAATAAATTTGAAAGCACATACCACTCGCTGCGATCCACTCATCCCAATGACGACCGGGTTTTATGTCAGAACGGTTTGGAGGAGGATCTAACCCACGTTTCACCCAGCTGTGACTAGGTATATTTTGGGGAACTATGAAGCTGGATTCTTTCATCTTTTCAGCATCTCCCAAGTCCTCCAGAAGAAATTTTGGATCTTTCCGCTACAACAAATTAGCACACATATCAACCATTAGCCAGAAGATGAGAAGAAATAGTGTTCAATAGGTTCAACTGAGCCACTCCAAATTAAAAGCAGCAGTTATCTTGACAAGATGAGCCATTGGATCACCCCATCGGATTTTGTTTTTTAGCATGGTGTCAAGCTCAGGATCATCCCTACGTGCAAAACAAACTCAACTTTAAATATATACTTGCAAGGGAAGTTTACATAGCTTCAAGTTCAATTGGAAAAAAAGGAATGAGAAAACATATGACACCAAAAAAAATGAAAGCACAAAAACATAAAATCATATTCATACCTCAACATCACTAGTTTGTTCAAATCAAGCACCATATTATTGATTGCACAAAATTTGAATATTAAGGCAATAAGGATCATGTACCTTGTTCGTGCAAATGGCTTACTCTTCTCAGCTTCAACCTCCTGTAATCTAGCCTCTGCTTCTCGCTTCTGCACCAACCCTTTACCCCATTCTATATGTTTATCCTGGCAACATATAGAACATCAGTTAATAGTACAAGAAGTGGCATCCAAGATAGAGATCCTATGTTAAATTGAGTCCAGATAAGTTGGGGAAAAGGAAAAGGTATGGTGAGCCATTATTCCATCATGTGGTGCAATTTGATCCATATTATTTGAGCAAAGGTGAGTTGATTTTTATCAAATTAATCCTATTTCTCTTATCTCCAACACTTGTCTTAGATTTGAGCGGATCACGAGGTCATGAGATGGATCAAGTGTTCACACGTAACAGGAAAAAAACTAAACAACAAAATTACTCAAGTTCACATTTATGGTGAAATCCTCCGTTTCTTATTACTTTCAATCCTGCTTTGTCAAGAAAATCGTAAAGACCAAACTTGATATAAAAAAGGAACACCTTTTAGTTAGAAACAAGTGGCAACTAGGATGATAGAGGAAAAAGTTAGCAATAACAAGCTTTGAGCCTTTGATTATTAAGATTAGTATCTTGGCCTACTTTGTGGCTTGATGTTGACTCTTCATAGCTTTTCTATTTGTTGATAGGTCAGCGTCCTATTATATTTGGTGGGCTGTTGTTTCTATATATTGGATGGGTGTTCGGGCACTCTGCATATCTTAGATCTTCTATTACAGCGGTTCCAAGGTAAATGATGCAATAATGCTTTCTTTAAAAGTAACAAAAATGTTGGTGCTTAGAATAATTGCACACGGTGGTAATGAAAGTAGGAAACAAAAGCCTAATGTAATCCATTTTCCACAATTTTGCAACAAAAATTCCCAATTAACAAAGTGCGAGGATAAAATAAGTAGCATAAAAAAACATGTCCCAGAGTGTAGACAAGTGGTAATGAAAGTCTATACAAGTATTTAGGTAAATAGCCACCAAATAACCAAAACATGCTGTGCATACCCTCCTTATCTCGGAACACTGCCTTTGCCCCCTTCCTAGTAAACGAGGGATCCTGTGCTACGAACCTAAAAAATAATAAATAAATATATTACAAATCTAAGCGAAAGGAGGAAGCATCTATGTTCTAAGAAGTGAAGTGTCACTCACTTTAGCTTCTCATCCTCCATAATCTTTCTGATGTCCTCTTTAACTTTCTCTGCTGACATCAACCCAGCTCTCCTCACCTCCTATGGAGCTCCTTCCTTTCTACCCTTCCTTGGAGGAGAAAGGTCTCTCTCCTTATGAGCAGAAGAGAAATCATCTAAAGCAATTTTCCGATCCTTCCTTGGTGGTGAAATATCCCCATCCTCCAGTCTCTGCCCCGAATTTTGCCTTCTTGGAGGTGACAGATTGTCCAGATCTGTAGAGTCATGGCGCTTCTCTCTCCGTGGTGGTGAGAAGTGTAAGGACCCGAATCCAACCATTCGAATCCACTGTGTTTTTCCGCACTAGTCCCAGGATCAAACGCTAGTGCACACAGTTTAACATCGGTAAGCATCATATCATACACAATGATAAGAATAATAGGACTTTATTGATTGAATATAACTAGTGTATGATCTTATGATCACTTACATTATTCAGCCTTGCAAGGCAATAATAAGACCAATAAGACAAATCGCAGAAAGTAGTAAAAACGTAGATGTCCCATCGGCACACCACAAAGCGTCGACAAGGATTGGCCTAGTGACACGCGTCCACCTGAAAGTCCTTCTCCAATATTGAAGATGATTCCTCCACTGTTGTTGGTTGTTAAGCAAGGGTGAGTACACCAACACGTACTCAACAAGTTGTGCACAGAATGCAATGCTATCATAGCTACATGCAGGCTTATTCCAAAGGAAAGGCTTATGGTTCATAAGCAGTAAAGCAGCATTTGAAACACATACATTAATACATTAAAAAGACAGTAAAACAAATAATAACAAGTAAATAGATTCAGTGATTCTCAAATAAACCCAAATTCTCCATCCTAAATCAAGTTTCAACTTCCCATGGCATCCTGCCATCTATCCCAAGTTTTATTTTGCCTTAGTTGACCGAGGCAAGACTAACCAAAAACCAAATGCGACCGCCCAATTGCCACTCTTGGCCCACCAAATGCGACCGCCCAATTGCCACTCTTGGCCCACCAAAAACCAAATGCGACCGCCCAATTGCCACTCTTGGCCCACCAAAAACCAAATCGATCACCAATTGCCACTCTTGGCCCACCAGAAACAATCTTGCCACTTGCCTCAGACTAAATCATTTTTCCCACCCCAGTTGATTACCAAACACCACGTGCTCTTCACAAATCAACATCGTTGCATGACTCCGCTGTCATAACAACTCAATCTCTTTGTGCGACCACACATGGCCCACAAATTATTATCATAGTTCCATATTCCATTAGTCAAGATTAATAAACAATATTCCAAGAGCATATGATGGCGTGGCATGGCTAAGCATCTCTAATTAGGTCTAACCACCCATGTTGATTTTCTATTTAACCAACTATAATTAACCAACCTAGGGTGACAAGTGGATCATGGCATACAATTAGCAAGGTAGGGTATAATTCAAAGATGCGATAGCTAATCCCAAATTTAGGTTGAAATCATTTATACACATAAAATAACATGTGATAAGGTAAATCAAAATAACATGCAATCTAATTTATGGGTGCAACATGATCAAAGCACAACTTGCCTTGCTTAAGCTTCTGGTATTGTTCCGAAGATTGCCCTTGAAATGATAATTCCTCCTCCGAAACCTCGCTCAACTCAACGTCTACGCGATTCGAGAAGAAATAGCAAATAAACACCAAAAACAAATAGCAAATGAACTCAAAAATCCAGATAAAAACCATCAATAGATAGATCTCAATTTTATAAATTTTTAGGAATTTGAATCTCCTCAATCGAAGTTCATATGCAAAAGTTATAATATTTAGAAGTTTTGAAATTAAACTAAACTCGGAATTAGAAATTCTAAATCTTTACGAATTATTTTTATAAAGAAAATCTGAATTTTCCCACCCGGCTTGTACGGACAAAGCGTGGCGAAATCTAGATCGATGAGACTCGGTCTAACGATTCAGTTAAATCTACTATGTGGCCTATTATCAATCGTCCGACTTAAATCCAGCGGTTGATATTTAATCTAAGACGCTTACGATTCGAAATGATGTGGGCGAATTCCGTGCACTTGATTACGATCCGGCGGTGGTGAAGTTCCTGATCGGCGATGAAGCGACGGCGCCTTGAATTTATCGGAGACGACGACGATGACCTCGGCAGCACGCGCTCGGAAATCTCCTAGCGACGCTGCGACTTCCCTCGGACGGCGGTGCGACACACTCGCGATTTCCTCCTCAGACAACGGCGCGAATTCTCGATTGCTTCTCGATTTCCTGCCGCTCACTATTTTTCTTTGGGGCGACGCTCGGCCAATTTCTTGCGACGCCCGCATGACTCTCGGCGAAACCTCCGATCTGCCGACACGGCTTCGCTCGCGCCTGGAAATCTTTCTTCTGGCGCTCGTTCGGTTCTAGCGATGCCCACGCGCTCTTTAAATAGGACCAGCGTCCTTGTTCCCGCACGCTGTCGACCTCGTATTCGGAACGGACTCGACGCCCAGCGACGGAGTTTGAATCGACTACGCCATCCACGTGCGCTCGCCGGTGTTGTACTTTCCCTCTGGCGCTCGCCTTCCATGCATGGCGCCGGCCGAGGCGGCGAGTCCGATAAGCACGTCGCTGAATTCCTCGGTCCGGATCCGGAAGGCTCGATCGAATTTCAGTAGCCACGTCGCCCGCCGTTTCCCGCACGAACATGGATTCCAAATCCCTGATGGTGTGGCGCTGGCACTAAGGAACCGAATCGGCTACGTGTTGATTCTTCCCGCCTGGAGGTAATGGAGGAGTCCTTCGTTGATTTGGCACCAGGCTAAAGAGATGATTCGGCTACGCGTTGCACTTTCCAAATCCTGGCGGCAACCTGGCGCGCCCGTACTTCCCCGCCCGAAACAGCTTCGCGCGTCTGGTCTCTGTCTCGCCCGCACGGTCTCCGTAACCTTGACGGCTTCGGCGCCAAATTCGGCTACGCTCGGAAGGAACAAAATCGCCACGCCCTGGTCGCATGCAACGAAGCTGCTAATCCCACCGTACCGGTTATCAATTCAATTCCTAATCCGATTCCATCCCGGAGAGAAAAAGAAATCTCCCAAAAATACTTCAAGACCTTCTATACTCACATAAAATATTTTTGGGCAGACTTTATTTTTAATTTTCCTTTTATAATTATTTCTTAACAAAAGCCATATATACCAATTCGAAATAATTTAAATAAATCTCAGAAAATCCAATAAATCTAGAAAATTCATAAAATCGCAAATTGCAAATACATAATATTTAATCTTTAAAATTTCAAAAAATTGGGGTGTTACAAGAAGTCTTTGAGCTCATCTGAGTCATGGCGGGCAACTCTTCTTCGAGTTGAATGTCATAGAGCTGCTTTGAGTTACATTGCACTCGTCTCTATTGGGAAGAGAGACATTTGGGCTCCTCAGAATCGTGCCTTATTTGTCGCCGTGGTGGAGAGAAGTCTTTGGGCTCTTTTGTATCATGCCACGTCCGTTGCCGTGGGGGAGAGAGGTATTTGGGCTCCTCTGAATCATGTCGTACTCTTCAGCGTGGTGGAGAGAGATCCTGAGGCTCCTCTAAATCATGCCTCATGCGCCTCTGTGGTGGCGAAAGATCTTGGGGCTCCTTAGAGTAATGGCGAGAGTGCCTCCGTGAAGGAGAGGGGTCTTCTTGCCGCCTAGACTTTCGTGGTGGTGACAAATCACCCTGCTCTGCTACATCATTGGAATCAGGCAATGGTGTGTCTCGGAGCCTTTGCCTCTGCCTCGGTGGCGAAAGGTCCTTCCCCACAACACCTCCTTGCTCAGGTGAGGGCGTATCACACCGCTGTCGCCACCGCGGAGGAGATAGGTCCTTCCTTCCAGCTACTCCCCGCTCTGGTGACGGAGTGTCATTCCGGCGGAGGCGAGGTGAGCCGCCGTTCGGCTCCTCTGGGGCAGCCATAGTGACCCACCCACTACCGTCCTTGGCGATGGCGTTGTAGGGTCGTGCCGCACGTATCTCCTCCAGGCGACGCATCCGCTTGACCTCGATATCCTCGTCCACCTAAGGCCTCTTGTCCCCTGCAAGCACGCACCCAATTCCAATCAAATCAGAACTCGCGAATCGAATTATCACTCCAACTAGGGTTTTGGGGTTCAGGAGTCGCATACCGGACGACGCGGGCTCATCCTCCTCGATCTGCACGGGCTTCTGCCACACGGGGTCCTCGTCGACGATAAGCACCCCTCCTTCAGCGGCGGCGGAGGCGGAGGGCTTCGACTTCTTCTTCTTGGCCTTCTTACGGTCATCATCGGCTGGGCCGGACTGGAATCGCTTGAGGTACTCCTTCATGGACATCGTGTCCGCAGATGTAGAGGCGAACGACGGCGGCGGCGCGCTTGCGCCATGGTCGCTTCAATCTCGAGAGTAAGCCAATCCTCTCAGCATTTAATTCTTTCTTTCTTGACAACTTTGATTCCTCAATTCTACGTGATATGAACAGATTGGGGATCTTGGCTCTTACCTCTTTGCCGGATGGGTTGGGGACGGCGGGGACGCAACCGAGCTCGTAGGAGGCTGACCAGACCAGGGTCATCGCCAGACGGGTTGTGGACAGCGGGATGCAACCGAGCTCGCGGAGGCTGACCGGACCAGGGAAAAGTCGGAGGAGGTGGACCAACGCAGGGACACGGTCGGGCCTGGAAGCTAGAGGCAATGCCGGGACATGGCGGGGACCGAGCTCGAAGGAGGCTGACTGGAGGAGGCGATGCGGCTGCGCTACTCCGTCTCCAAGTTTGAGGCAGGGCGAGGTGCCCGGCCGGCGGCCACGCGATGATAGATCAGTGTAATATTGTGAAGCATCGCTCCAACTTGTGGGCCTTTCTCCGGGTGTGTTTTGGGCCATCCGGCAGGTGTTCTTGGGGGTGGTTGGCCATCTGGGGGAGTTTGGTTGAAGGGTTTAGGCTTGGGAGGGGTTTTTTTGGAATTTCCCTCCCCACCTACTTTTCCACCTAACCTTATCTTATCATTTCTTTTATCTTTTCGTGGCTGCCTTTTTCCTCAGCCCTAGCTGACTCTCTCCTCCTCCAGGCGCGCCTCCAGTCTTCTCCTCTTCCCTGCTGGCGCCGGCCCCTAGCCTGCCGGCGCCTCCTGTCTCCCTGCCCTAGTCGAGCTTCTTCCTGATGCATTTGCTCCTCTAGCACCTTGGATCCCCTTCGGCTCTAAGCAGTAGCAGCAGCAGCAGCATGAGCCGGCGCCGGCGTCTCCCAGGCCAGCAGTTCCTCCAGCTCCGGTCGATGGTGGCGCCCTCCTCCTGGCCGGCGACGCCTCCATCTTCCCCTGCAGCCGGTTTCCCCTGGTCGTTCCCACCACCGGCGGCCCATGGCTGCTCCAGCGCCCCTGGCCGGCGACGAGCCGCCCTCCAGCCAGCAGCGAGCCCCCCAAGTCAGCGCTGCCTCGGGTCCTCCTAGCCGGCGTTTCTCTCCCCCAAGCCGAGGTGCTCCCTCCCTCCTCCTCCTCGGGTTTGTGAAGGTATAGCTTGCTCACCATGTGTTCGATGAAATGACTGTGAGGTGTATGCATGTGTGGTGGCTCTTGTTTGGGCCGATTCGAGATGGTGGTTCGATTGATATTAATTCAGTAGTCAAGGTGTTCGATGAAATGCTTCACTTTCTCAGCTCTAGTACATGTGACTATATGTTACGATCGTAGCATTTGTAGCTATTCTGAGGAATGGAGTTGCTTTGTCCATACTATTGTTTATTACTGTGCTAGTCTTTAGTGTATGAGTGATTACATGCTACTTGCCAAGGAGTTATTTACTTGTTTTCAGTAAAACTGATCTTGTGTACTTTGTATACTAAGCTATCGAGATCTTAGTTGAGTGCTTGTATATCTAGCTGGGAGATGAATGCTCACGTGTTGTCACCTAGTAACAGAGAATAGTATGGTCCATTAAGGCCTCATGTATTCATGCTTAAGACAGAGGGTAGACAGGTTCCTGCATGATGTCCTTTGAATGAGTGATGTAGAAGTCACTTATTTTGCAGTGAAGGCATGCTATTATTGAGGTAGTGGTCAAGAGATTGCATATGAGATCATGTTTTTTTATTGCACCTTATTATCTCCTTGATCACTGTATTATGCTTAAGTTGGTGTATTATCCTTAGTCAATGTTGAGTAAAGCTACCCATGGTGATCTAGATACACAAGGGTTCCGTGTTGCTCTAGACTTATTTTGTCTACAAGAAACCCTTATAATAATTAGAATGGGAGTTATTTATTTACTGATCAGGTACTTGTGTATAAGATCATAATGCTAGGATCATGCCAATGCAACTTGTTGTTTCCTTAACTACCTTAAACTTTACTATAGAGTGTTTGTGTTATTTCGAAATTGAGGTGTCATCCTTATGCTTGAAATGCTATATCACGATCACCCTTCTTGCCTTGCATGGAAATGTAGCGAGAAGTGAGTCTTGATTGGTCCAATGTGTCGAATCCTATTATACCAATGAATGTGAATCTCGATCGGCATATCTAGTTTTATTTCTTAAATTTGGTTAACCTCTCAACTTTGAAATTGGGTAAGAGGATCAAAAGTTAGGATCGTTTTGGCAACGGCTGTCCGGAGTTGCCGTAGTTGAAAAGTAGGGCTAATTCCAGGAGGGATTATCAATGTTTTAACCAATGTTGTGACGGATTGATTGATTGGTCGGTAATTTGTATCTGTATTTGATTTCTGATTTCAAGAGGAGTGGCCTCTTCTTCGCGCGCCACTCCACTCCCTGCGGTTAAGGCAAGTACATCGAGTAGTGTGCCTAATTGAGTTGTTCGTTGTTATTTATCTGTTCATGGCTAACTTCTATTGATTGTGGCAAGTATGAGTTATATTGGTGATTGTCTCTTCGAGGACGTGATTAGCTATTGGATTCGAGTGGTCACTAGTAAGCGTTAATCTCGGTGAGTTTTCTGTACCTCTGGTAATATTGCAGTGAGTAGCGAGTATGGGGTACGTGGATACTCGTGGTTAATTTACAAGAGTTGTACTTAACTGTGCCCCGTCTGGGAAATGGAATTGAGTATGTGTGCGAATCGCTTAGATGATTATGAATGTGAGAATTGGCTATGTTTATGTATGTGGTTATGGTTGTGTTAGTGTTGGCAATGAATGAAAGGTTGCATTTTATTCATGTAAATTGCATTGTGCATTCATTAAAGGAAGAAGCGACCCATTACGATCACGGGCCTCTGTGTTCTACGTAGTGAACACGAAAGTCCTACCTCGTAGTCTCATTCATCGAGGTGAATGGGAGCGAGATAGTAAGAGTAGGCACCTTCCACGGGATGGAAGGGGCGTGAGGGTGCACACCGACGGGTGGGCACTCGACAGTACCGGTACATGCATCGAAAAGAGCATTCATGTGCATTGCATCTTTAATAATGAGTTTTGTGGTAAATGGTATGTCATATGGGTTGCGACTATGGTAAAGGAAGGTTGAGTCGTGGGCTCAACCCAAAAGGAGAGATTGAATTGAATTTGATGAATTAGCGCATTTCATTGCCTTGCTAATTATGTTGTATGAATATCGTGGAGTGAAGTCGAGTTATGAACTCAAATAAAATTGATGAAAAGGGTTTGAATTGCAAAAAAAAGGGGTGGTTGAGTCGGGAGACGTTGTGATTTAGAGTTAAGTAATGCTTCTTGGGCGTTGAATGGTTTTATTACCAAGTTGATGACTTGATTGCGGTAATTTTTGGTATGGTCAAGTTATTGCTTTAAATGGGTATCAATGCGTATTGTCCGGATGTTGCTTCATTTGTATTATTTGCTCTTATGGTCAAGCTCTTGTTTTAATTATGATAAACTTGAATTGTTATCCTCGTGTACTTTGCTGAGTTTGAACTCACGCTTGTTATTTAATGTTTATAGGTGTATTGAAGACGGCATGCATGGATGGGGGTAGTAGCACAATCATGTTTGCATCATCACCGTTCCATCATATTGATTTATAGTTCTGATCTTAATAACTCGTGAAAATTCTTGTAAAAGGTTGTTTGTGGTTATGTTTCGTGAGTCCCTGTCCTGTAATAATTATGTGGTGGAGTTTATTAATTTCTATTGGAGGTGTGATTAGTTAACTAAGGACACTGCTAGAATGATATCATATAACGCAAATATTTTACATCTGTGAGTGGATGTCCTAGTTTTAGGGAGAGTCTTTGCGAAATTTTTATAAATTCGATAACCTCCTAGTTGTTCGCTTGCTTTGTTAATATTTATTCTTAGTGATTTGTAATTGTTGGTGCTAGAGGGTGTAACATTAAGGCACGGGGGTCTTAGAAGTTATTCTGATTAGTATCGGAGTGAGCTTTAGGTCTGTGGTGTGTGAATTTAGCAATTTTACTCTAGAGTAAACTAAAAGTTATTGTGTGGAATTAGAAACATTGTATAGGTATCTACTTTTAAAATTTGGCCTCAGGGCAATAATCTTAAAATCTAGAATAGCGTGGTTCATTAATTAAAACTTGACACACTCTGATGCACAGTAGGAAGGGATGGGTATCATTGCATTACGCTTAAATGTTGTGTTTAAGCTTTGATGATTGAATGTTAAATTATTGTGCATGTTGCTTTGATTATAAAAAGGATTGTTTGAATCATTATGCTTTATATACGTGCTTTTGACCTTGTTAAGGGCCTTGGTTGTTGGTGTGGCGTGGAAGAGGTTTGTGTTGGTGGTTGTGGCTGGGTAGGGCCACCACCGGAAGCATGGAAACCTCTCGAGGTGAGGGTCGTCATTTGTTGTGGCATAGTTTAGAGAGCTTGTGGAGAAGGTCGGTTTCTTTTGGGCTTCATTCCTTTGGAGGCAAAGAGGAAAGTTTGGTGATGAATCCTTTCGGATTTCTTTTCTTTATTCGGACTTGGTTTCGTTGGTTTCTTTGGTTTTTGTTGGTTATCGTGGGTTGACTTGTAGAAAACTATTGTAGTTGTTGTTCTCTCCATTTAAGAAAGTTATTGAAGTTTATTTGGTGCAAAACGTAAGTCGTGTGGATCTTCGGTGTTAAGGTTTTATCGAGAAGGATTTGGTTGATCATTTGGTTTTTCCCATGCATCTCTTTTCCTTCCTGGAAGTTGCAAGTCTTGAGATTTGTTTAAGGAGTTGTTTCCCGTCGGAGTTTGGGAATTCGAGAGTCAAATTCTCTTATGATTTATGGTTGAGTTTTCTGGAAAGAGAGATGGTTTTTGTCGTTGCTCATGCTTAAGAATTGTGGTTTTTCTTTAAAGGTTGGGTACGTGACCCACGAGGATGTTCAAGGCGTTAAGGGCATGATGAGTAGTTGAGCTTCGGATAAGGAGGTTCTTGATTACATTAAAAGGAACTTGTTGGTTATTTAATGACAACCAAATTTATTGTATGGTATAGAATGATTAATTGGAATGGTAGGTGATTCTAAGTGAAAAGTTGATTAGAGTTATTACAATGGTGGTGAGTTGTGGAATTGATTGGAAGTTCAAGATTTGTGTTCAGTAAGTCTAGTATTGATCGAGATTGAGAGGTGCGGAATCTTCTATGGATGAATTTATTATAGTAAGATGTTGATGTAGAGTACGAGTATATTAGCGCAAAGGCATGAGAGTTGTTGATTTATGTTGCTTATGAGTCAATTAAATGGTGGATCGGAGAATGATTTAATCGATGTGAAATTAAAGAATGAGTATATGGAATGGTTGTATGAATGATGGGGTTTTGTCTTGGGAAATGTCTATCTGGGAGTTTATTTATGGAATATGGTTGGTGGGTATCACATCGAGTTGTTAAAAAGTATTTATTGGTTGAATGGATTTGGGGATATTAAGTGTGGACTTTGGAGTTACGAAAGGTGTAGTGATTAAGCTGAAGTCAATGTTGAAAAAGATGTGTTTTAAGCTGGGATTAGACAGTTGTACAAATAATGGTTCGACATGGTTAGTAAACCGAAGTAAACGATGGCTCGCGTCCTGTGTTGAATTAATTGATAAGTTGTCGTGCTGAAGCAGGGGGAACGTGGTTCTCCTTGTTGATTGTCATGAGATAGATTTGGTTAGGGTTTGATGATGCTATGACCAGTGATGGTTATACGAATAGTAGAAAGTAATTAAAGGAAGTTTGGGTTTTGTAACTCTATGTTGACTAGAGCCGGATTTGATTAGAGTTGTGTGATGTGTTGGCGAGTATTTCAAAGTGTGAATTTGGTGGATGTTTCGTAAGTGATTCTGTGGGTGAAGTGGTTTTGTTGGGAACGAGTTTCCTTTTCTCTTGAGAAAGAATGTGATGGTTAGGGGTACAGATGCTTAATTTGAGAATCGGTTTCCTCTGCCAAACGTTGGTTTTGGTTTAATGCGAGAGATTTTACTTTGGGTTTAAGATGATGTACGTGGTTCATTTGGTCAAAAATGGAATTGTATTTTCCTTTGTGTTTTAGCTAGAGTTAAAGGATATGGAGGCTTATGGTATAGTATTGAGTATAATAATGAGAATTGAATTTTCTTTGGTCATTGGGATTGCAGTTGTAAAAGTTCAATGCAGTGTTTTTCTTGAAAGTTGAGTTTTCCTTGGTGTGTATTTTATCACATTATTTGAAGAGGATGAAAGTGGTTTGCTTTGCTAATGCGAATAGAGGGATTTTGGGTGGATAATAATTGAGGATTTTGCTTTTGATGTGGTTCCTTGGTGGTGCTTGTTTAACCCTTATTAGTGAACTACTTGGAAGTTGATGGTAATTATGTCACCATTTATAGCGTGCGACTGAACTTTTGGGTTAAGCTGGTTGTAGCGAAGGATTTCAAAATTTGGTGTGTAATGTTCTGTAGTGAGCATTTACCTTGGGCAGTGGTCCTTTGGGATTTTGACCTATTGATTGACCTTGACTGAGTTCTTGCGTGAGAAGTTGCACTTAACTGAGCTAAGTCAAATCATTTTGTTAATCGTTGGATTTGAGGTTTTGGTTTATTGTTTGTTTCCGTTTGAAGTCCTTGCGTGGGTGTTGTGAGTTTGCCAAGAAATTTTATGCCTCTTGTGGACTTTGATTTGCTTAGTTGGCATTCTTTGAATTCGGGGTCGAATTCCTTTAAGGGGGGGAGAGTGTAATATTGCGAAGGATCGCTCCAACTTGTGGGCCTTTCTCCGGGTGTGTTTTGGGCCATCCGGCAGGTATTCTTGGGGGTGGTTGGCCATCTGGGGGAGTTTGGTTGAAGGGTTTAGGTTTGGAAGGGGTTCTTTTGGAATTTTCCCTCCCCACCTACTTTTCCACCTAACCTTATCTTCTCATTTCTTTTCTCTTTTGGTGGCTGCCTTTTTCCTCAACCCTGGCCGACTCTCTCCTCCTCTAGGCGCGCCTCCAGTCTTCTCCTCTTCCTGTTTGGCGCTTTGCTTCAGCTTCTTGGCGCCTCTGTCTTCCCTTCCCTAGTCGAGCTTCTTCCCCCTGGCCGGCTGCTCCTCTGGCACCTTGGATCCCCTTCGGCTCTAAGCAGCAGTAGCAGCAGCAAGAGCCGGCGTCGGCGTCTACCAGGCCAGCAGTTCCTCTGTGGTGGTGAGAAGTCATTGAGCTCATCTGAGTCATGGCGGGCAACTCATCTTCCAGTTGAAAGGTCATGGAGTTGCTTTGAGTTACGTTGCACTCATCTCTATTGGGAAGAGAGACCTTTGGGCTCCTCAGAGTCGTGCCTTATTCGTCGCTGTGGTGGAGAGATGTCTTTGGGCTCCTCTATATCATGCCGTGTCCGTTGCCGTGGGGGAGAGAGGTATTTGGGCACCTCTAAATCATGCCATACTCTTCGGCGTGGTGGAGAGAGATCCAAGGGCTCCTCTAAATCATGTTTCATGCGCCTCTGTGGTGGCGAAAGATCCTGGGGCTCCTCAGAGTAATGGTGAGAGTGCCTCCGTGAAGGAGAGGGGTCTTCCTGCCACCTAGACTTTCGTGGTGGTGACAAATCACCCTGCTCTGCTACATCATTGTAGTCAGGCAATGGTGTGTCTCGGTGCCTTTGCCTCAGCCTCGGTGGTGAAAGGTCCTTCCCCGCAACGCCTCCCTGCTCAGGTGAGGGTGTATCACGCCGCCATCTTTGCCGCGGAGGAGATAGGTCCTTCCTTCCAGCTACTCGCCGCTCTATTGAGGGAGTGTCATTCCGGTGGCGGCGGGGTGAGCCGCCGTTCGGCTCCTCTGGGCAGCCACAGAGACCCACCCACTACCGTCCTTGGCGATGGCGCTGTAGGGCCGTGCCACGCGTATCGCCTCCAGGTGACGCATCCGCTTGACCTCAATGTCCTCATCCACCTGAGGCCTCTCGTCCCCTGCAACCACACACCCAATTCCAATCAAATCAGAACTCGCGAATCGAACTATCGCTACAACTCGGGTTTGGGGTTCGAGTCGCGTCTTAGGACGATAAGGGCTCGTCCTCCTCGTCTGCACGGCTTCGCCACACGGGTCCTCGTCTCGATAAGCACTCCTTGGTGGCGGCGGAGGCTTGGCTTCTTCTTCTTCTTGGCCTTCTTCGGTCATCGTCGGCTGGTGGTGGTACCGCTTGAGGCACTCCTTCATGGACATCGCGTCGCAGATGTAAGCGGCCGTTGCGCCGCCATGGTATTGCCGCCGGCCGGGGCGAGGTGGACAGGAGAGGAACAAGAGGAGGGTTTGAGGTGGAATCGGTTGCGAGAGCATTCCAGAGAGAGGCGACACGTCGATGATGCGATGGGCGGCTCGATGGGGTTTGGGGCTAACCAACAAGCAGAACCAACCAAATAAGCAAATGAGTTCGAGGATCGACAAACAACGCTCTCGCGGTTCCAAGCAAGAAATTTAAACTGTAGAAGGGATCTTGGCACCTTTACCTGGATGCCCCAGATCGCACGGAGAAGGAGGGGGATCTGGCGGAGAAAATCTCTGAAGAGCCTTTTGGCCAGGTATTGGCTTTTATTTTGGGGGTTGGTATGTTGGTGGGAGAATTGAGAACGACGGAGGTGTCCTGTGGGCGGGTTTGTTTGTGGTCTCTGGAAAAGTGCAAATCCCCCTCTCCCGAGCGTTCGGGTTGCAGCGGACGCCTCGCTATCTGCAAATGGAGGTCGAGAACCCTCGAGACCAGGCTCGCTCTTCCCTGCCGGTGCCTCGGTGGGTTGTTTTCTCCTTTGGGCCAACCTAATGCCCAAAGCGGATAAAACTGACACAAAATGTTTAGTAGATTTGAGTACGATTCTGTTGTATTCACTAAAAACACAACATGGGGGTTTCTTTTCGGTCCGGTCGTCTAACTTTGCACTAGGCTCGATCGGATATCCGAAAAGCTCCACACCACATGTTCGTACTTTGTACATTTTGCACATGTTTTCATCGTGCATTGCTACGACACATGTAAATACTTTATCGGAGACTATGGCCCTTTCTAGGAGGCTTCGGTTTCTGAAACGCTCCCAAACAGCTTAGTTTTTAATTGATTTTTAGTATAAATTAGAAGCCATATATAATTAGCGAAAGTCAAGAACTAACAGTTAGGTTAAATCTGTTTTTGCAGTTTATTGCTGAGGGAAATTAGCTATTATCAAATAGGCTCTTATAAAAATCTAAAGACTGTTTTTCAGCTCAAAAAACTAAAAAAAAAAGTAGTTTTTCAGAAAAGTTACAACTCCTCCAAATAAGCTATATATTAATTTGGCTTTTGAAATGATACATTTTTTACAAATCCATACTAGCCTAGCGTTTCATATTTAATATAATAATATATATTTATAAATATACACATGTTTTACTATCGCACATAAAATTTCACTTATAATATTACTCTAAATATATAGTAATACTATCAAATATAATATATAATTTAATAAATTATATTATTAATTCTACGGCATGACCGGTATCGAGGAGGTTGGCCCGTCTCTTCGTGGTGCGGGAGCCGGGGTTCTACGGAGCAGTCGACGTCGCCTCCGGACAGTCCGTCCTCTTCGCGGCAAGGCTACCGCCTGATTACGCTGTTTGGATGGCGGAATAATTAAAGCTGCCATTTTTCTCATGTCAAGGATACGTACAAGGTCGACATGGTCTTCTACGTCGACGAGATCGCGCAGGTTCTACAGGATCGTTCCATTGATCACACGAAACCGCTCCTAGTTCTCTTGTACGGAAAGAATACTGACAGCGGATCGGAAATCACTCGAAACCTGCAAGTTTCCAAGGGATCAACAAGTTCGATATCGATTTAACTACGCTTCATCTGGTTTTTACTGAATGCTGTCTTATCAAATCTGCAATGGAGCTTGCATAGTTACATGCCCTAATCCAGTACGCTAATGACGTGTTCTATCTGAAGCTCACATCTAGGTCATGAGATGAGCTAGCTAGACCACGCATGGAGTACCTCTTACACATGCCGTGCTTATGCGCAATCGGAGACAGCGGTTCTGTCCTCCATTACGCATGCCACTTTTGGCGCTAGTCAACGCATGTGACGCGTCTGGCACATACACATCGATAGAGAGCTCAAAGAGGGCATGGTTATTACGTACGGTTGAGCCAGGATGCCATTTCATTGACGCTTTGCTGAAACCAGCCATGGATGATCCGATCTCGTCGAAGTTCTTCTATTGGGGAAGATTGAAAAGTACAGAGGCTTTGATGGTGTCCGTATTGAGAGACTGACGTATATGTGACGGCGCAAGGATGCAAGAAACCATGGTTGGTGCATCCTATTTTTTCATTTATATTTAGTAGTATATTAGTATATAGTAGTCGAATTCTCGAATCCTATTTTTTCAAGTCTCCTAAATCAGACACCCGAATCCAAGTTAGATTCTGATTTATTGCGCAAAGCATCATGTGTTAATTTGAAGTATAAGTTCATGTTGTATTGATAGAAAACACTAAGGCCTCATTTGGAAACACTGTTCCAGGCCGGAATCCCGGCCCATTCCCGGGGTGGAAACCCACCGGCCTAATTTCCTTGGGCCTGGATGAATGTGCGTTTGGGTGCCAATGACGCAAGGAAATTTCGGCCCATTCCACGCCATTTCCGCGGGCGAAAAACCCTCGTCTCCTCACGCCGGGCTTGGTTTCCCGTCCTCTCGCGACGGCGTGACCTCGCCTCCTCCGCTCGCGTTTCCTCTCTCGCGATGGCCCCAGTGATCTGAGCTCAAGGCCTCAAGCCGCCGTCGCCCGCCCCCGCCATGCCGGCCGCCTGCTCGGTCCCCCCAATCCCGCTCGATCCGGCGATCCGAGCTTGCGTCGCCGTCCCCGCTCCCGACCCCGGCCTCGCTCCATCGCCTGCTGCTCCGCGCCGGGAGTGCTGGCTCCACACTTTCCCCATTTGCCTCCACAACCGTGCGGTATTCCGTCCCTCCACGCAACCCGCCCTAGCGCCATGGCCTCTTCCTCAGCCGTGTGCCGCACCCGCCGATGCCTATGACATCCCGTGGGTGGAGAAGTACCGCCCCACCCGCATCTCGGATGTTGTCGGCAACTCCAACGCCGTCGCCCGCCTCAAGGTCATCGCCCGCAATGGCAACATGCCCAACCTCATCCTCTCCGTAAGCGACATTTCCTCGAACTCCTTGCGCGCGCACCTCCACAAACAGCTCAACCCACGCCATCTTCTCTTATCTTTTTTTCTCCAGGGGCCTCCGGGAACTGGGAAGACGACGAGCATCATTGTGCGGGCTCACGAGCTGCTCGGGCCCAGTTACCGCGAGGCCGTGCTCAAGCTCAATGCCTCGGACCACAGGTTGCTGAGACCGTAACGTGATTTTGTGCTGGTGAATCTGGGCCGTGTGGGTTGGTTGTGTGATGGCCGATTCGTGCTTTTTGCAGGGGGCTGGATGTGGTGTGAAACAAGATCAAGATGTTTGCGCAAAAGAAGGTTACGCTGCAGCCTGGGCGGCACAAGATTGTCATCTTGGATGAGGCTGACAGGTAATGCTATCGCAGAACTAGATTGATGTAGAGGGGTCTAGTTTGTGAAACTAATTCTTAGAAACTTTGTTCTTAGTTCACCATTGGTTGTTATTGCACCCAAGCAAAGGCTATTACGAGAATACTAGTATGCTACCAGGTCATAAGTTCAGAAATGCCCATTTTATTCTGGTTACACAGAAATTTGAGGGGGGAAAAGAGAAGAGAACCCACTTTACTACAAACTGGTTTGAGGTTGAGATATAGGATGGTAGTGTCAGACAACATAAAAAATAAAGAAACCCTGTGGCAACTCCATCTGTGGAGTAGTGCTAAATTATTTTGTAGACTTTGTAATTGAAGTTCCGAAGTTTTGTTTATCACAATTTTTTAGTATAGGTATTTTTTTTGTTTGTTTGTTTGGGCCTCATATTTTGCTATGTGCAGCATGACATCAGGTGCACAACAAGCGCTGAGAAGAACAACGAATAAATATATTCCAACACCACGAGATTTGCCCTTGCGTGCAATACCAATTGTCCCGTGATTAACTAAGTTAATGGGAAATCATGCACATGGAAACTTTATCATCAGGTGAAGTTCTAGGAATGCAGATGACAGGTCGTTAAATTCTGCAATGGATTTGGTTCATACAAATTCATTAATACTCTACAATCTACATTGTCTTAGTGATTGGCGGTGGATCTTATTTTAGCCTAAAAGTAAGCTCTGTACATATTTTATTGTTGATGACTTGTAGCTGTATTACATGAATTTAGTTGTTTTAGCTAATATTCCTATGACTTCAAAGCCCATGTTTATTAACACCTCTAAATTTCCTCTGTGCTGTAGAATAACTACCAAACAAAATATTCTTTCTTCATTGTAAACTGATAGCCTTTCTATGCTACTCTCGTGCAGAGTAAATCTATAGGAAATGGCTGATGGTGAGGATATCCAGCCACTTGTCTGTGACAATGGCACTGGAATGGTCAAGGTCAGGATCTGCACCTTTTAAACAGGGTTACATCTATCATCTCCTATTGTAATCATACCAATTTAATTTTGCAGGCTGGGTTTGCTGGTGACGATCGCCAAGGGCTGTTTTCCCTAGCATTGTTGGTGCGCCTCGCCACACTGGTGTCATGGTAGGGATGGGGCAGAAGGATGCATATGTCGGTGATGAGGCACAATCGAAGAGAGGTATTCTCACACTGAAATACCCAATTGAGCATGGTATTGTAAGCAATTGGGATGATATGGAGAAGATCTGGCATCACACTTTCTATAATGAGCTTCGTGTTGCACCTGAGGAGCACCCTGTGTTGCTCACTGAAGCTCCTTTATGTAATTGTGGTGTTGTTTCTGAATTTTTGTTTTTTCCCTGAATTTCTTAATGGCTGGGATTTTTTGCCCTTGTCCCTCCCAAATAGCAGCAGGGAATAATTCCCATGGTGGAAATATTTTCCCTAGGATGGAGGGGGATTCCATTTGCCTTAGAAAATCCCTCTAGGGATTTACTTCTCTGGGTTTTTTGTCCCTTTGCATCCAAACAAGCACTAATTCTAAACAGTACCCCTTACGTTGCCATGTTCATAGCTAGTGAAAGCAGAGGTTTGGTTCCTTTGTAATTGTTTACTTTGGGATCTGGAATGAGGCCTTCATTATTGATATAATCATTGTACTCCTTACAAGCAATGAAGAACATGATGAGAAATAACCTGCATCAACTTTTCCCCTTTGTCACTGTTGACGCCAAAAACGTGATGTAGGGTTTCTAGCCCACAACACACTAGACGAACACCGGGTTCAAGTAGAGGCGTGCCAATCGATTTGACCCTGCAATCAATAAGGAACAAAATTGTGAAATTCGATCAAGCCGATCCTGGAAACGAATCGGCTAAAACAAAAATCAGCTAGAAGGCCGATTAGAAGGGTAACTAGATTAGTCGATTAAGACTAATCCGAAGGTGAAAGGCAGATTGATTCTGAAAAGGCGATGCGCAACAAGACAGAATAAATCAAACGTGAAGAAAAATCGAGGACGATCAAACAATCGGCTATTCGCAACTTTATTTGATCGATGTCGACTTACAATGGAAATTACAATGCTAAAAGCTAAAAGTCTACAGAAAGTAAAAACTGCAAGATGTGTGGATTGTGGATGTCCCCCTCGAGTAGCCCTGGCGCGCTTTATATACCCACCAGCCGATCGGAGTCCAGATCCAACACGACCCCTCAATCCGAATCGGTTATAGTTTCCTAATTGGACTCTGCTTCCAAATTTGTGCCGCATCTTATCCAAACTTTCCAAAAACATTCCGCACGCCATCCAAACTCATGCGATCCTGCCGATTTCTCGTATTTTCCAAAAACTGGTGCAAACATATGCCCCCCATTTTTGGAAGATAACTTGTTATCTTTCAAAAATTCATCGGCTTTTTCATCCATTGGCTTCTTCATCCATCGGCTTCTTCTTCTTTAGTTAAAGAATTGTTTTAATAACTGCTGTTTTAATTGCGCTGTAAAAATCTCGGTGCGGTTTAATGGCATGTGTTGCCTCGAATTCATTTCCCACCACTTTCACTTTTTACCGTGCTATATATATGCGGGTCCCCCACGGTCATTTTCACGCTTCCCAGCTCTCAGTCTGCTTCCAATCGGCTTTCATTCTTCGATCAGCTTCTCCACTCCTAACTTCTCCGCACCTGCAACTAGGCTTCTCTCCTCCTTCATCGGCTCAATGGATTCCTCAAAGGTACTAGTTCCAATCCTAGAAAGCGACGACCAATTTTATCTAGGGCCAGTAGGAAATCTGACTACTGACATAGTAATAAATGAAGAAATCCCAAGACTCCCTTTATCGGCTCAAGGTTATAACATAACGGAATGGGGAAAGAGTTTTAGAGCCTGGCCGATAGCTCTTAAAGGATGGAGAACTTGGTATATAAGAGTATCGGCCCAAAAGAGATCTGAATGGGAAAGAATGGGCATAGCAGAATGTCTCCCCTTGAGCTTAGCAAACCCATAAGCCAATGAGCCCTTAGTGGCCACGGCATGTTATTTCTGGTCAGATACTTTCAACGCCTTCCTTTTCCAGACTGGCCCCATCGGCTCAACACTTCTAGATGTAGCAGAATTGTGTTGCCTTAGGCCTGACGGTGAACAATTATCGGATTTCAGTGGTAAACCCAAGTACAAGCTAATTAGAACCAAAGGGGAAGGATGGTCGAAGTACATTCAACATAACAACAAGGTGAATGGGCTGGTATCGGATGAAGAGCACGTCGCTTTCTTGAATCTCTGGCTGGAAAGGTTTCTCTTTTGTGGTGCATCTCTTGGGCCTACACAAGTATACCAATTTGTAGCAGAGCAGCTGGTGGAAGGTCGTCGGCTTTCTCTTGGCAAGATGCTTCTCGGAGCCATTTATCAGATGATGCATATCATCACGAGCCGACTTTTTTCTAGGTTCGCACAGTTCGTCGTCGGCAATATAGGCGGCCCATTATGGTTCATTCAGCTATGGCTCTATAGTATTTTTAGCCGATCGCTGATCTCGGAACATCTGGAGGATTCAGCCTTCCCTCGCGAAGACTACCCTGAAGGCACTACCCCTCAATATAGAGCTAGTCGATCATACGGGGAAAGACTAGTAATGTGCACCATCGGTGATGTCAAAATCACTCCAGCCGATTTCAAGAAGTATCTGTCTTTCTTCCTACACTTGGATAATTCGACTTTTGGTCAGCAGGACTTTTTTCCATACAGCAGCGTGGCCGATTTTCAATGGCCTTCATTTCTTCACTTGGATGCTCATAGCTCCTTGATGCCAGTATCAACTCTGGAGTTGTATCGGATCTTCATTTCTCCTTACATTTTACACGTCGGCTTGAACTCCCGTAATAGAACGTTTCAGCCGTCGTACAAATTTTACCACCCCTCTGTATACGCCCATCAGCTAGGCTTCGGCCAGGTGGTACCTTCTTTTCCAATCCTTAATCGTCTTCAGCCTAGGACCAGAGTGACAAACGTAACAGCGGCTGAAATAATTTCAGAAATAGCCGATGAATTCCAAGTTGTTAGTCTTCCGCACTTCTTCCTAAATTCCCGCCAGGCCAGCCAATTTTCTACTTGGCGGGCACATATATCGGAAGCTCTTTACCTGGATCGCACACCGTCGGCCATCATCGAAAAATTTTTACCGGACTTTGATGAGCCGACGGTAGCCTCTTCTAGCAGCAGCAGCTCGAGCGATAGTTCGGGTTCTTCCAGCTCATCGGGTTATACTAACTCGTCCGTAGCTGTAAAGGTATCGGCTTGTTTCACAAAGATCTTTGTACCTGCGAATCTTGTTTTGTTTCTATCTTTCAGCCACTAAAACACCTTGTTTTCTATAGGATGCTGCTGCAGGCAACAAGACTACCGTAGGGCCATCGGCTAGTAAGCCCAAAGGGAAGAGGCCGGAACAGGCTACTGGCTTGACCGGCTATACCTCCGGCAATCTCCGCATCCAGAGCCCATCTCTGTCGGAGCTTGAAAAAGGCCGACCCTCAAGTAAGCATTTTGAGCCGATAGTCGCAAGTACTGAACCTGTAACTTGCTCCCCCCTGCTGCTGACATGATCCAATTTCTGCAGAAAAACCTAAGTCGATGAAGGTTCCAGCTCGGCGACAAAAGCGCACCGAACAGAGTGCTGAATGCTCACCTCACGCATCGGCTTTTGCAGAGGTAAATATCTTCATATGCCAAAGGTTCAGTTAGTCTTATGGTACTAACTTTACTTTTCATCCTTTCAGTCGACAGCATCGGTCCAAGTAGCTGGTATCTTGGCTGACCTCCAAGGCACGTCGTCTGCTAATATCCCGATACCTTCCCCTTCGGCACAGCTTCTCGTCGATTCATTGCCTCAGCCGACTCCCCCTGCGCCTGCCCTATCGGCTCCCCCAACATCTGAGGCCGTACCGGATGATTTATTCGACCTCCTTGGTTTTACCTTGGACGAGCTGGTTGATCCAGAAGTGATGGCGGCGGACAGCTACCCAGAGGACATCCACAAAATCATAGACATCTCCATGAAGGCATCGGCTTCAGTAGTCAAGTCAGCCCCCAATATGCAAGAAAAACTGAATCAGTTAATTTTCAAGATAACCCAACTAGAGGCTTCTATTTTGGCCAACTGTCAGCCAATCCGTGATGCAATGGCCGCCGTTGAAGCCGATCTTCCAGCTGCAGCTATGAACGCGCTTCTGAATGTGTGCCATTTGGATGAGAAGAAAGCGGAAGTCGACGCGGCTAACGCCAGAATAGCTCAGCGCCAGACTCAAGAGGCCGATCAACAACTTCTAGACAAGTTGATTGCTGAGGCCAAAGCCGAGAAAAAGAAGTATGATGAAACCGCGGCATCGTTTATGGCTGCTAAATCTTCTGTCCAGAAGCTGGAATCGACTAAAAAGCATCTTGAGGAGGAGTTGGCGAAGGTGAACCAACAGTTGGCTGACACCCTTGCTACCAACAGTGCGATGGCCCAATCTCTGAAAGACCAGAAGAACAATGTCGGCCAAGCTGTTGCGCGGGTTAAGGATTAATCGGTCAAAGTTATTCCAGTGCCTGGAAATGCCAAAGCTGATGAAGACCTAGTGTACAGCATTACAGAGACATTGGGCAAGGCTACTGCAGCGCTATCTGGTCTAGGTGCTAGACTTCCTGGATCTGGGTTGTAAACTTGTGTTGAAATCATGCCTTTTGCTATACCTTTGTAACACACTTTATCGGCTGTTTAACCGATTATACTTATCTTGTTTAATCGGCTATTTAACAGATTATACTTATCTTGTTTAATCGGCTGTTTAACCGATTTATTCCTGAATTCTTTGTTTGTGCTTTAATTACGCACCGATCCAAACGCTAGGGTAATATTTTTTTAAATATTTTCCATTGATCGCCTTCGGTAACACAGTGCCTTCAAGTGTTTCCAGTATGTATGCGTTTCCGCCAACAAGCCGATTTATTTTATACGGTCCTTCCCAAGTAGGTGACCATTTGCCAAATCGATTGTCTTTAGATCCAACTGGCAGTATTGTCTTCCAAACTAAATCGGCTTCGCTGAATGATTTGGGCACAACTTTCTTGTTATAAGCCTTCGCAACCCTTTCCTTGTTCTTTTTAAGCCGATTTAGTGTAACCAGCCTTAATTCTACTATATCATCTAAATTATCCAGCATCAAGTCTTTGTATTTATCAATCGACAGATTATTTTGCTTTGCCACACGCATCGACCCCATGTTTATCTCTACAGGTAACACAGCCTCCTGGCCGTACACCAGTTGATAAGGTGAGAGTTTAGTCGATCCATGAAATGCTAGTCGATACGCCCACAATGACTCAGACAACGTGGTATGCCAATGTCTTGGCTTTTCATCAATCTTCTTTTTGATTAACTTGATCAGAGATTTGTTAGATGACTCGGCTTGCCCATTAGCCTGAGCATAATACGGTGATGAATTAAGTAATCTAATGCCCAGACTTTCTGCAAAGCCTCTAAACTCGTTAGACATGAACACCGTTCCTTGATCGGTTGTAATAGTTTGAGGAATACCGAATCGATGGATAATGTGTTCATTAACAAAGCTGATAGCTTCTACGCTGGTGACCTTTTTAAGCGGAACGGCTTCTACCCATTTCGAAAAATAGTATGTAGCTGCAAGGATGAACTTATGACCTTTGCTTGATGTTGGGAATATTTGGCCGATTACGTCTATTCCCCATCCTCTAAACGGCCATGGTTTAATAATCGGATGTAAAGTCGATGCTGGTGCAAGTTGCACATTCCCAAACTTTTGACAATTTTGGCACCCTTTGTAGTACTTGAAACAATCTTCTAACATTGTCGGCCAAAAATACCCAGTTCGTCTTAGAACCCACTTCATTTTGTGAGCCGATTGATGCGACTCGCAAATCCCTTCATGGACTTCTCCCATAGCCACTTTCGCTTCTTCATCGCCTAAGCATCTTAAAAGCAACCCTTCCATTGTCCGATAGTACAATTCTCCTTCTAACAAAACGTATTTCAACGCCTGCTGCCGTATCCTGCGTTCAGTGGGCCTGGATGGATTTGTTAGATAGGTTTTTATTTTTTCCCTCCAGTCGGTGTTGTCAACACACAGCACCGCTTTGTCGATTAGGTCAAATGCTTCATATCGACTGTCCCTTTTGTAGCCTGATGCTGCTTGAGCCAACGCATTGGCTTTGCAATTCATTTCCCTAGGGACATGATCGATCGTATGATGGATCTTGCCGATAATGTCAAGGCAATACCCTAGATATTTTGATAATACTTCATCATTGCATCGGAATTCCCCTTTAACTTGTTGGATGATCAGTAACGAGTCACCATAGGCCTCCACATTACTTACTCCGATACTTTCCAACAGTTGGAGGCCTTTGAGCAATGCTTCGTATTCGGCTTGGTTATTAGAACATCGGCTATTAAGCCGATATGCAAATTCAACATCACGCCCTTTCGGCGACATCAACACAACGCCTATCCCACTCCCTTCTTGGTAAACTGATCCATCGAAATACAACCGCCAAGGGGCTACATCGACTACTCCTGCCACGGTATCATGTCCTGTAATGAAGTCGGCTATTGCTTGGCCTTTAACAGCTTTAGCCGATTCATATTGTAGGTCGAACTCGGTGAGAGCGTAAGCCCATTTCCCAAGTCGTCCTCTTAAAATTGATGCAGATAGTATGTATTTGATGATATCGGTTTTGCACACTATTACGCAAGTCGATGCCAATATATAATGCCTTAATTTCGTACAAGCAAAATATAATGACAAACATAACTTTTCTACCGGAGGGTACCTGGTTTCAGCATCCAAAAGTCGTCGGCTTAAATAAAATATTATTCGTTCTTTGCCATCGACTTCTTGTGCCAACACAGCCCCGATGGTCTTGTTTTCAGCCGATATGTACAACTTGAATGGAATCCCCTTCTGTGGTGCGACCAGGACTGGTGGTGATGCTAAGTACTGTTTTATGTCATCAAAAGCCTTTTGCTGATCGGCTCCCCATGTGAAGTCTTCATTATCCTTTAATTTTAGTAAGGGCGTAAAAGCTTGAATCCTACCAGACAGATTCGAAATGAATCGTCTTAAGTAATTAATTTTGCCGATCAGCTTCTGCAATTCATTTTTACATGTCGGCGGTTTTGTATCAGCTATGGCCTTAACCCTTGCTTGGTTGACTTCAATCCCTCTTTGGTGAATCATAAACCCTAGGAATTGGCCAGCCGATACGCCAAACGCGCACTTTAAAGGATTCATTTTCAAACCATGAGCCCTTGTATTTTGAAACACCTTTTCCAAATCGGCCAAGTGCTGGCAGTCTTCCTTAGACTTAACCACCACGTCATCAATATAAATTTCAACAATATGGCCGATTAAATTATGAAAAATCAAATTCATAGCGCGTTGATAAGTAGCGCCTGCATTTTTTAAGCCGAATGTCATTACTGACCATTCATACAACCCTAGAGCACCAGGGCACCTGAAGGCAGTTTTAGGCACATCGGCTTCTGCCATGAATATCTGGTTGTATCCGGCATTCCCATCAAGAAAACTAATAATTTTATTGCCTGATGCAGCATCGATAAGCATATCGGCTATGGGCATGGGGTATTCATCCTTTGGTGTAGCTTTATTCAAATCCCTGAAATCTACACATACTTGAAGCTTACCGTTCTTTTTCATAACAGGAACAATATTAGACACCCAATCAGCATATCGGCGAGGCCTTATGAATTTGGCCTCCAACAACCTTTCGATTTCTTCTTTTATTACATTGTACAATTCTGGATTAAAGCGCCAAGGAGGTTGCTTATATGGCCGATACCCCGACTTGATAGGCAGTCGATGCTCTACTAATTGTCGGCTTAATCCAGGCATCTCATAATATTCCCAGGCGAAACAATCCCTGTATTTCCTAAGTATTTCGACCAACTTATTTTTGTATTCTAAACCTAGATTTGCACTTACAAACGTTGGCCTTTTCCTATCTCCCTCTCCTATATCGACTTCTTCAAGCATATCGGCAGAAGTGAAACCCTGACCCAACTTTTTGCTCTGGAAGTCTTCGATGGCTTCACACGAGTTTATCATACGCCGATAGCTCTTTACTTTGTCCTGTAAGATTTGGATCATTTTTGATTCCATCTTCTTAAGACTTCACTCGCCCAATCAAACGTGCCTGGCTTGACACTGATCGGCGTAAATCCTGACTTCCTAATGCACATGAAATCGCAATCATCTAACGTTTTGCCTGATATGCACTCTGCCTCTTCGTGCGGCCAATTTGCATCTGAGCTGGCCATTGCGATGTGAGCCGATGTGTCGGCTGTGACGACTTCGACTTCGTCTCCATTCCACTGTACAAGAAGCTGGTGCATGGTTGATGGTATACAACAATTGGCATGTATCCAATCTCGCCCAAGGAGCACGCTGTAGTTCCCCTTAGCTTCAATCACGAAAAATGCAGTCGGCAAAGTTTTGCTGCTGATGGTTAGCTCCATAACCATTACTCCTTTTGCTTCAGTCGGGTCTCCTGTGAAGTCATTTAATACCATGTTTGTTTTAATCAGGTTTTCATCGGTTTTGCCCAACTTCTTGCAGGTAGTGAGTGGCATCAAGTTCACAGTAGCCCCTCCATCTACAAGCATCCTAGATATCGGCTTCCCATTGATATAGCCTTTCAGGTACAACGGCTTAAGATGCCGATGAGGATCTTGCGGTTTCTCAAACACAGCATCTTGCGCACCTAAGCATAGTTGCGCGAACGTGTCTTTAGCCGATTCAGTTTTAATTCTGAACTCGGCTGGTAGAGTGAATACCATGTTGATATCCATGGGAGGGGTGTCATCTCGAATTATTGGTGACAGCAAATCATCGGAATCCGAATCATTATCGGCTTGCTCCTTTTTCTTCCATTCCTTTTTGACAATTTTTACTAGCCGTAATTCATTGAATGTTTCATCCCTTTGTTTTTCTTCATCAGCTTCCCTCATTTCCTGCGTCCTTAGGCGCTGAAGCCGTCTTCGTTGAGATCGGCTAAGTCCTGTTGGGCACCACCTGGGTTTAGGCTCAATCGGCTTGCGAATCTTGCCAGCCAGATTTTCTGTAGGTTCGACCTTTTCATCCTCATTCAGTGCACCCAGCCTTTCCTTTATCGACTTTTTGTGCCATGACTCCATTCGTTTCGGCGCTATGTCAGATAGCCGCTCTTTCACCGATTGCCTTGGCCAATTACTTTGCGGGTAATGCTCCATGGGGCATGACCTTGAAGACAGTAATGTTACACCCCTTTCCCAACTGAATTGCCAAAAAGGACATCTCTGATGAGCCCTTTCTGTGTTGTCTAGCCGATACAAATTATTTGACCGAAGCACATTGCTTGGCCGATACGGCTCATCCGGTCGGTGAACCTGCTGTTTCTGCCGACGGCTTATCCTCTCATATTTCTCAAGTAACTGCGAGAAAGTCGGTTTAGGCTTGAATGCTGGTTTTCGAGGCGGAGACCTTTCGGCTTTGTACCATTGCCCGACCTGCAGTTCCCCTTTTGGTTTAACAGTCCTTGAATTCTTCCCATCTTGATCGGCTTCAATTTGAAGTGAGCCGATCGTTATCTTGAGTGTCTCTACATTTGAGCTTGATTCTATGTCGACTTGCCGCGTTGCTATGGGTTTTTCATCGACAATCTATTTTCCTTTGCCTGAGCATTGAACCATGTTGATTGGGAAGGGATTGACATCAACTTCCATGGCCGGCTCTTTTGCAAACATGAGCTGACCATCTTCAATGGCTGCTTGTATCTGCTGCCAAAAGATATTGCAATCATTAATGTTATGAGAAAAGGAATGATGCCACTTACAGTATCGTCGTTTTTTGATCTCGTCGGCCGATGGTATGGTATGTCCTTCCGGCAATCGTATTAATTTTTCTTGTAATAACATATCAAATATGCGGTCGCACTTGGATACATCAAAAGCGTACTTAATCTCTGACTTACTCTTCGTCGGCTTGAGCCACGAACAGACAAGTGGTTTCTTAGAACCTTTTATCCATTCGGCTATATTTATGTCTGCTTCGTCTTCAGAAGCTTCACTTGAACTATACTCGACCATGTTTATTTTAGCTTTTTCCTTGCCATTTATCCTAATTTTGTCTTTGAATTCTTTACTTAGGTATCGGCTCTCTTGTGCTGACACGCGATGAAGCAGATGACTTAAATCCGTAAACTCCTACCCAGCGAGTTTTTCCTTGAGTGGGGGAATCAGTCCTTGAAATGCCAAATCGGCTAGCTGATTATTGGGTAACACTACGCTGAAGCACCGATTTCGCGCTTCTCTAAACCTTCGATATAATCGGAGTCGATTCATCAATTTCTACGGACAAACACTTAGATCCGAAATCCTTAATTCCAAACTGCCAGAGAAAAAGTATTCATGGAATCGGCTTTCTAAATCGTTCCAAAAATGGATCGAATTCGGAGGCAGATTGGTAAACCAAGTAAAGGCAGTCCCTGATAAAGACAAGGGAAAAAGTCTAATCTTGACCCATCGGATCGAGTCGCCATATTAACGGGCGATAAATCGCCCAACATGTTCTAAAGTGGTGACTGAATCATCCCCTGAAAATTTTGCAAAATCGGGAATCCTAAAGTTATGGGGATATAGCATGCGGTCAATATAATCTGAGTACGACTTTCTATAGCCGATTGTCTTCCCTTTGGGCTGTAAGCCAAATTGATCTCTCAAGACCATGGAAATCTGATCAGCCCAATTGATGTTATTGGCCGACGCAGCACCAGGGTTTGGCCAACTATGATGAATAGTATCCTGCCCCCTGAGTGCAAACTCGGTCGGTCGGCTTACCCTAGCCGATGGATAATGGGGCTTCCATGGTTCATACCCATCGGCTCTAGTGGCCGGGACCTCGGGCAATGGAACAAACGGCTCTGCATATGAAACTACCTTATGTGGAATTGGATTTCTAGCTTGGAGCGGTCCTTGGGGTTTATAGTTTCGATCTAATTCAATCGGCTGAGAAGCCGACGGTACGTAAGAAGCCCCTGAAGCCGGTGGATCTAACTTTGCAGCGTCAGTGTATGCATGGTAATGAGTAACTGGACTCTGGCGAGGATTTGGTGCTAACACAGTGGGCTGGGTCGGTATTAGCGAGGGTGTGGGTGCCAACACTTTTGTTGTGTTGGTATTTGGTGCTACCGAATATGCTGGATATGTTGGGAGTGGCTGTAATGGATCTAATAACCCCCCGGATGATGCCAACTCTTGTGCAATAGTCTTTACGCTGTTTTCTATCATCGGCTTCAAGGTCGTAACTAATGCTGATGACTGATTGATTAATGCGTGATGCACAGATTGCTCAATCATAACGGATAATTCAGCTTGAGCCGGCATGTATCGGCTTACCGGGTTTGATGCGATGCCAGCTTCACCAAGATGATTGAGTGTCGGAAATGCCATCTTCTGCGTGACTCCTCGTCGGGTTTTCTGATAGCAACCCAACATTAATTCTTCCAAGGCAGCTTTCCGATCTTCAATCTCTTTACGCTGCTCTGGAGTCAAATCGTCCAAAGTTGGGACGATTATAGCATCAGTATTGACGTCGGCCGGCGCGACAGACTTGCCTGCGGTCATCTTCTCCGATTGTGGTCCCACCAGGCGTGCCAAAAATGTGTTGACGCCAAAAACGTGATGTAGGGTTTACGCCCACAACACACCGCATTTAACACCGGGTTCAAGTAGGCGTGCCAATCGATTTGACCACGCAATCGATAAGGAACAAAATTGTGAAATTCGATCAAGCGATCCTGAAGCGAATCGACTAAAAGCAATCACCGAAGGCCGATTAGAAGGGTAACTAGATTAGTCGATTAAGACTAATCCAAAGGTAAAAGGCAGATTGATTCTGAAAAGGCGATGCGCAACAAGACAGAATAAATCAAACCTGAAGAAAAATCGAGGATGATCAAACAATCGGCGATTCGCAACTTTATTTGATCGATGTCGACTTACAATGGAAATTACAATGCTAAAAGCTAAAAGGCTACAGAAAGTAAAAACTGCAAGATGTGTGGATTGTGGATGTCCCCCTCAAGTAGCCCTGGCGCGCTTTATATACCCACCAGCCGATCTGAGTCCGGATCCAACACGACCCCTCAATCCGAATCGGCTATAGTTTCCTAATTGGACTCTGCTTCCAAATTTGTGCCGCATCTTATCCAAACTTTCCAAAAACATTCCGCACGTCATCCAAACTCATGCGATCCTGCCGATTTCTCGTATTTTCCAAAAACTGGTGCAAACAGTCACCTTCAAACTTCTCTGGATATACAATTGCATATATAATCAGCAATCTCAATTTGTTTTCTGGACTCATATCCTGGACAATAGAAAAGCATGTCAAGCAAAGAACAAAACTAAACAGATAGAGACTTAGTAGTAAGCCTGTTTGCCATTTCTCTCTTTGTACACAAACCAGCTTTGACTCGAGGATCTTGATCACCTCCTTTGCTCTGCATCTCCAAAAACAAGATCTGCTCCAAGCGCCCAATGTCACGGAGCTCGTGACTCTCGATGAACTTGTTAATTTTTCCAAAGAATCTGAACAAGAGTTTAATCAAAAGTATTAGAGTTTTTATCGTTTTGAAGTTAGAAACAAAACTTACCAAAAGAAGTACAAAAGTAGGGCACTAAAGCATATGTTATAAAACTAAATATCAAATATATATAAAGGTGACAACAGTGTTTTCAAACATCGACTACTAGCTTTGAACCGGATGTTGAACTTAGTTCAATGAGTAAGACATGAAAATTATGCAACAAATACAAAAGACATATTTTTATATTGTTAAATTATATATATTTCTACATAAAGGTACATGCATTTACTCATTGATGGAGGCTACAATGTATGCTCTGGATATTCCCCATTGATGCAATCTATTATTATGTAGAGAGGTAAGAACAATCCTTTTGTGCCCCTCTTAACTTGAATTCACCAGAATATCGTAAATTGCAACTATAATATAAGACCTACTACAGACAGTTCTTACAAATCTCAGAATAAAAGGAAATAATACCTTATGACTTGTAAAGATAAACAAAATAACTTGAAGTGCGTAGAAAACATTATAGAAAATAATCATCTACCTCTATATGGAGGGTCAACTTCTCAACTTGATCACCATATTGTGGCAAAGCTTGAACAATCATTTGCGAGATCCTTTGTTGAGATTTCACCACCATCTCTAGTTGAGAATGGAAATGTCGTAAACATTTATTATGTAAGAACTTATAAATAATATATACATTATGTGTTCTCACTTCACCACAAATAACCCACCAATCGGCATTAGATATACCTCTATATTGAAATACAAACTATAGTTTATGTAGTTTAATTTGAGCGCAAGGATTACAAGATTACTACTTCTCTTCAGAGTTGCAATCGAGATAAAATCAGTTGTTCAAAAGAATACTATATGCTTGCAACATAGATCAAATTATGTTAGAACTACAACTAATTATGTCAAACAAATATCCAAAGACGACGGATATTCAAAAGATGAGATAGAAAAAGATTGTCGACAATAGTCAACATTCAAAGCAGATCTAGAATGGTAAACAACAACCAAGACAAGCATCGGCTTGAATATCATCTGCACTCCACGTGCATTAAAACATTTAAAATTGCATTTTTCAAAACCGTAAAGATCGTGCACCTTGAATGAAGTTCTTGTGACTTTATTCTTTGCAACAAAGTTATTCATCTTATCATACAATCTCTCACTAGCCCGGCATTTTAATTAGTGTTAGAAAGCATAGACCCAAATGTGCTTAAACAATCTTTTACACCAATACAACAAGTGACTCACATCACTATGTGAGCACGGCGTAACTCAAGCCGAGAGGATCATGATCCTCCAATAAAGCCTCCTTCTCGTGTTACGATCCCATCTTTGACACCTTCCAATAGAAAGTAAATCGAAGAATAGAAAGTGAAGATAACATGTAGCTCATTAATAATATGATATTACATGTACCTCATATATGTATTTGTTGCCATCCATTTCAAGTAGATCGTGGCATATTGCATCATAGGTCCATTCGTGAATAACTGGTGCTTATTTTTGCAGTCATGAAATTGTTGTAAGTTGTAGGAAACATATTGAAGTTCTTTTCTATAATTTTAAAATAAACATATTATTGAACCCTTTTTAACTTGCAAGATATGCTTTGCTTTTTGATCTATAGGCACATGCGACAATGAGCAGCTCACACCTCTCATACAGGAAAATTCAGAATTGTTGATTTATATTTTGACACAATTTCCCATACTGAGATAGCTAGCCATTTTGGAACCTGGTCAAATTTTGTTGTTGTTGTGGATGCATCTGCACTTTTGGGGGCCCAGATCGCACACATGGAAATTCTGTAAGTACTTAAATCAGCTTTTGTGTTTAACAAAAAGAGAATAACAAGGCTATACTTCATTGACAAAGACAAGACAAGGATAAACACGTAGGAGATACCATTTCATTACTAAGATAAGAGATACTCAAAACTGCTGGTCATCAATAAATAGATTTGTGGCCTATCTCTACTAATATAAAGCAACAGTTGGTGGCAGCGGTCCGTTCTACAATTTCTAATCCCCAAACTACCCCTCAAGACACACCGCAAACCTAACCCCACGCGTGGGCGACTCGCCGCGTCTCCTTTCCTTGGCGCTAGCATCCTTCCTGCGTCTCCTTTCCTTGCCGCCTTCACCAATCTGCCTCGAGTCCCCACTCGGACCGAGCCCCCAACCCCCGACGCCAGATCCTCCCCACGCACCACCGTGCGATGGGGCGGCAGAGTTCTGCGCATCATCTCCGACCGCGAATTCCCCTACCGCAGCCTACGCCTCCTCACGAGCGAGTGATCCGCAGGCAAGTGCATCTCCCTCGAGGACCGCAAGTACACCGTCCAGGATCTCACCGTGCCCAGGGCGTTTGAGGGGGTCGACATCGCGCTGTTCGATCGTCGCTCCAGCTCCGTGCCGCCCCCACGCGCGATCCACACTCCGCGCCGCCCCCTCCAGAGTCCAGATAACCCGTCCCCCGCACGACATCCTCACCACGCCACCACCGTCCCCGTGTGAATCCTCTCCCGATATTCCTTCCTCTGTCCCCAATCCGCCTCATGATCCCCGCGGCTCGCTCACCAAATCTCCTTCTCCTTTTAGTTTCGGCCACCCCGAACCCCCACGCCGCATTCGAAAATTCTCCTCCCTCTCTCGGATCTGTCTCTCTCTCCTCGCTAACCCAAACTTGCCCCCGCTTCCACCCCTAGCCGCTGGTCTTTGGGAGAGAGGTTTGGCCGGATCGGAGGAAGGCGGCGACGATGGCGGTGAGCAACATCGGGATGATGGACGGCGCCTACTTCGTGGGGCGCAACGAGATCTTGGCCTGGATCAACACCACGCTGCAGCTCGGCCTCTCCAAGGTCGAGCAGGTAAGGATCTCCCGCGCGTGCTTGTTTCTTGGGTTTGAATGGCTTGCTCTTCTCCGATCTGGAGGTGTTTTTGCCTCTGGGATTGGAGATGCTCTTGGGTCTGTGGGTGTGCGGTTTGGAGGAAGTTTCTGTTCCTCTGGGTTGGATTTCGTGCGCCTGAGTTCTTGGAATGGTGGTAACATGTAGGCCGCGTCAGGCGTGGTGGAATGCCAGCTGATGGACACGGCGTACCCGGGGGCGGTGCCGATGCACAAGGTCAACTTCGACGCCAAGACGGAGTACGACATGATCCAGAACTACAAGGTGCTGCAGGATGTGTTCAACAAGCTAATGATCACCATGGTGCGGCTGGTTACCTTCCCCTCTCTTCTTGTCCTAGTGTAGGTGAAATTTGGTTATGTTGGATTTCTCATGCCGTATGATTGTTGCATGCTAAGAGCTCTCGTTTCAGTCATGAAAAATATGGGGTTTAACACTGGCTATACTGTGTTGCATATTGTCTTCATGGTCTGATGGTTGGAATTATTATTGGTAGCATAATTACACACCGCACTTTTTTTGAATGATGAATTGTTTTGTTCTTCCTTTTGCAGCACCGGACAAGAATCGCTTCAACACCAGTATCTCAAATCATCAAGTAGGTGAGACTATCCTCTTGCGTGCGTCTTGTGTATTCTTTTCTATAACTGCTGTGGTACTAAATTATTCCCAATTCTAGGTAACCTTATCACATGATGTAAAGCTAAGCATACTGATGAATTACGCTATTTTGCTCCTCACACTAGCTACATAGACCAATAATGCTGAAAATAGAATTGCTTGTTTTTTAGAATACACATTATATTTATGGATAAAGACTATTCAAAGAATATGCCTTATAAACTTGGAAGATGGTTTTCGTTGTATCGCACGTAATAATCATGATCTAGAAATCGACAAGTATTGGTTGCATTGGATCACTGCTAGCTATATTTATGAACAGAAAGGTTACACTGCCATGTCTTGTGCACTCTTGCTGCCTGTTTCTGGGTTGGCTCTTTGACATTGGAACTGGGGTTCGTGAATGGGCGACAACATGGTGGATTGGCTTTCTGGGTGTTCTTACTACATATTTGTTTTTACAGTACACCAAATTCCATGAGAGCATTGGATTCCTTTGATCTAATGGCTATAATGATCTGTTACCATGTAGGGGGCAAGAGGTCACTTTGACCTTGTAAAGCTTGCACATCATTGCTTTACATTAATTGGATAGATTCAAATAGAAACAATCAGCCCATAAAAGGAAAGGGAGTAATTAGAGTTAATACCAACAAGGTAACTTCACTGTAATTGTCTACAAAACTTCAACCAAATGTTGGTGCTAACTTACACTGAATAATCATGTTATCATGCAAACTTGTTGAGAACTTCTGAGGCACATGAATGGTTTACACCTTTTAAAAATTATGATAGTTTCTTTCTTCTAAAATTTTGATAAAGTTCCTTTACCCTAGGCTGTTTGGATCCTGATTTGGATAAGATCTAATTTTTTGATCTTTTTTTCTCTTTAGAAAATTGGAGATTTGTACTTTGCGCAACATAGTAAATTGAATGGTTGAATTATTTACTACTTGTTGAGATAATTGCAGTTTGGTAGTTACTTCAGTGGAGGGGAATAATTGATGATTGCCAGATTGGCATGTTCATTCTTTTTTTTCCCTGGACTGTTTTATCTACTTCTAACATTTTATTTCATTCCAGGTATTTTCTCTGACCTTGTCTGAATCTCACAGGGTGGTAATAGGTAAGTCAATGGACTGTTGAGCATTGGCTGCTGCATGTGCATCAGGTCCTTGGCATCGTGAGAGGGCCTGGGGATTACGTATAGATAAGCAACTATTTTCTGTATTGTTGCCTAAAAAAGTTATCACTAGGGAAAAAGCTTCTGTGTTCCTATGCATTGGTTATGTGAAAATTGTGACACCTCTTGCGTTTTTTCCTTTTGTTTGTAGCTGAGGATGATTAGGATGCGATTAGGTTTAGATTGTTGCTCTAAATTTCAGTTAATTGAGCAATATATATTTGGATGGTGATAGGCTTTGGACCGGATTCTTCAATATGTTGACAGGGCATGTTTGTCGAATTGTCGATATTACCCATTGGGATGTCGATATTACTACAAAATAGATATGTGAAATTTGCTTTCTCCTGAAGATATTGCAGTTTGGTAGTTACTTCAATGGAGGGGAAATCCAAATTTCATTATTACTAAGAAACAATAATTGATGATTGCCAGATTGGCACGTTCATTCTTTTTTTCCTGGATTGTTTTATCTGCTTCTAACATTTTATTTCATTCCAAGTATTTTCTCTGACCATGTAAGCTCACAGGGTGGTAATAGATATATATGTGGATTTTTCACAGGGTTTATTACAAGCTGGAGTTTGCACTTGCAATGGAGTTTAGCTGACAGGATGCAGGGTTCTTCTGCTTTTGAATTGAATGATTGTTTCAATTGTCTTGTTATTATTGCAAATAATTTTTTAACCCTTGCATTCAATCTATTGCTGCCCACATCCAGACTTCATTAGTGGCGATTAACATTGCTACCATGCCTTTGATTTTGGAATTGGTAGGTGATATAGTTTTCTTAATAGGATTTGGTGTAATTTGGTTGAGCTTGATCTTTGTGTATTTGGAGAAATGGGTTAAAGTTTTGTGTTTATAAAACTTCTCATTTTGTAACCGTTATAAATAGTACTAACATCCAAAATGAGATGAATATTTTGTTTAGAAACCTCTTAGCTCAATGAAGCGAGCTGTTGTATTTTTTTTTTGCTTAAATAGACAATTTTGGAGAAGTTTCCTTTATGTTCTTAGTCGTTACGAACTATGCAAAGATGAAAGCCTTCTTGAGAAATTATATCATTTTATATTGTAATACAATCTGGAAGCTCTTGTTAGTTAAACAACATATGCATCTTGAGAAGCAATGCCAACTCTTCACTTTAGTTGTATTGATCTTGTGGTTTGATGATGGACTTATCTGTCATTTAATTTTCGAAAACCCTCTGTATTAATTAATGATCAAGGTTTTCAGGGTGGCATAACAGAAGGGCAGATGCTTAAATTCATGGGTGCAAACACACACCTGTCTCCAACACAGGCCAAAACACTACTGGAGGTGTGTGTGCAATTGTGGCTACTTTTCCTGCAACCCCCTTTTTTGCATTGTTGACTGTATCTGATTACATCAACTGTGTGGTTGCTTTCAGGATGAGAATTCTGGTTTTGCATATTTGAATCTCCAGGAAGCTTGCCCACCGTTGTAAGTTTGGCATTTCCTTGGTAACTTTGTGCTCGAATGACCTAAGGCATGGTTGACTTAATATTCCTGCAAATATTGCTTTCAGGATGAAATCGCTAGCTTTGCAAATTTGAAAATGCAAGAAACATATATACTTTTCAATTTTAAAATTACCTATTTTGATTAAATTTCATGTTAAAATAAACCATTTCATCACAAAATGAATAAATAAATTACGCACGTAAGAAAGGTGTTTTTTGACTCAGTATCTTGCAGATATTCGATTATCGGGCTCAGGGAACATATTAAGAAACGACCACCCTTGGCTACTTCTGAGAAGGTTCAACAATTTGTGAGAGTGAGTAACTCTTGTCATCCACCTTTGATGTTTTATTGTAAGAACAGATAGCCTGAGAGCATTTCTATGATATAAGTGTTCTACTGTTTGTACTATACTATATTTACATTTTAGTATCCTCTGTGCTTATTAATACCATGCACAGATATTGATCACAATTTCGCCAGATCTTCAATAAATTATGAACTTAACAATTTAGTACAATCTACTGTATCTCTTTGATAGTACAATGAAGTAGCTTAGGTTTTCAAAGTGTTTCCTCAAGAGGATATTTTATACTAAACTGTTAAAGGATTGTCTTGGCTACAGCAAGTCAAGATAAGTGGAGTTATTTCTTGTAATAATCCAATTTCGTGTCGTTGAAGGTATTAGACATAAGTAATCTGCAGTCGCATCACCAACTACTTATGGGAGTGCTGTTAATTTCTTGTAAATTGGATGAGAAATGCCTTAATGTTATATGACCTTGTTCATGTATCTTTACATTGTAAAAGTCGCAAATGCTACTTCATTTAAATGCTACTAATTCTTTGTTAAAAAACTTTCTATGCAGGGTATTCGTTTTAGGGGTCTCTCTATTCCAGAGTGCCAGAAAGTACTACCAAAGAAGAAGCTAAAGATGGAGAACCTTTGCCTTGAGGGCCTCCTTTGGCTTCTTTTGACTGGAAAGGTTTGCCTTCCATTAACACACTTACTCAAGTATAGTTTAGACTTTAGTGGTCTATCAAAAAAGTTCATTCCAAAAATACGAAGAATATTTTGTTGTTGATTCAGTAGGGAACACAAGCTGCTTGTGGACCTTTCTGTTATTCCTGTAAACTTTTTTGATTTTTCCCTGTTGTAAACCTATATTTGTTAGCTAAAAGTCTTTAGCTGTTAGTGTGTGCTGATTGGTTTTTGTTTGTTTCAAGTTCCAACCAAGGAGCAAGTTGATGCTCTATCAAAGGAATTGCTTATCCGTTCGAATGTTCCAGGTCCCTTACTGTCCCTGCTGGCTAATTACATTATTATTTGCTCAATTAATACATGATTATCATTATTTAATTTCTCATTGTTTTATAATTCAAAGGTAGTCACAGATGAATAGAGAGATTAGGAGGTCTTGTTGCTATAAAGTTTTATTTTGCAAGTACACATAAAACATAACAAATTGCGCATATACTATGTTGCCTCAGATAGCTCTTTAGTCGATATTTTGAAAGAAAGAGGGAAACCTGCTCTTGCACTCGATAGTAATCCGTTTGCTTTTTGGTTAACATTTTCAAATGCCCGAGAGTATAAGTTGTTGTTAACTTATCTTTGATGTTCTAGAAGTGGCGAAAAGGTAACCAAAGATTTTTTGGGTCCATTCCATTGATGTTCTCCATTGTGACCTTTTATGTTTTCTTTAGATCGACCTTGTTAGGGCAGCTCCAACACTCCCCATCCGATTCCCTACCCAAAATTTGAGGAAGCGGCCTCTTGTTTTAGCTCCAACAGATTCCCTATGTCATTCTCTATTTTGAGGAACGAAGAGGACTCCAAATTACAGAATCTCTCCCTTCCCCATCCGATCGAGCAGCTGTCGCGGCTCTCTGCCATGGCGCAAGACTCGAGGATGACGAGAGGATGGAGGTGGCGGCCGGGCGATGGGAGGTGGTGCGTGGTGACCACGGTGCGGCTTGGGCGCGCCTCGTGGCGATCTTTGCTCGCTCCGGTGAGTGGTGGTGCGCGTGGCCGACCGACCCCGCCATTGCACTCGGCAATGATAAGGAGGAGGGATCCTCGGTCTTGCACTCCGTGAGGGCTAAGCCGCCACGCCTCCGCGGACCTCATAACAAGGCCTAGGTTGCCAAAGGTGTGTGATCCTAGATCGTTAGGCCGGGTAGGGTTTGGGGTTCATGTGGTGTCCGATTCGTGTGGGCGTGGATCAAGAGCTCGGATTGTATTAGTTTATTGGGTCGCTCCAGAAATAGGTAGGACTTGGAGGAACCAATGATGCGCGATATGTCAGCACATGATTGAGTTCGCAATGGAGCTGTTTTGCCTTAGCGTGTTCCAGTATAGTTTGATAAATTGGTGTGCTAAGACTAATGATAGATAAAAACTATTTATCTACATTAATAGATGCAATCTTGATCTTGTTGTCACCCAACGCTCTATTAACTTGACTTTGGCCCCAGCTTTATTAACTTGACTATTAATCTTTATAGTTGCAAGACGGTTTAGTGCTTGATTTTGGCCCCAGCTTTTGCTCTTGCATTGATCCCGTGGAACTTATTAATTGTTTCATTGAGGGTCATCTATGATATGGATGCAAGAAGTGATGGCACAAAACCTGGAATTGAACTTTGGTATATCCGGATTTATTTGTTGTTTTACTTTCAGAGGCCTCTTTGTTAGTTGCAGTTATCTTAGCAGTACTCCAGTTTGTTAAGTTTCTTGAAATCTTAAAAATACAAATTCACATCCTGATAATTGTCTCCTTTGATTCCTATGGCAAAAAGGTGTTTATGGGCATTAGTTTAGTTGTTTGATGTCTATTGCCTTTGTTCTTATGTTCATTGTGTGTGTTCTTTGTCTGCAGCTTTTGAAGGGGTCAAGTAGTTTTCCATATGGTCGCTCCAGACTCATCCATCAACAATTTCCATCTTCATTATTCAGTTAATGTTGAGGTTGGTTCAAGATTATTCTGACTTTCTGACAAGATGTTTTCTTACTCGATTTAATGATTCATATTAGAAACAAAGGCGATGTAGAGAAATTGGTGATAAGGGCTAATGGTAGGGATGGGCTTCTTGTTGTATCGCCCAAGTAGCATTTTTGGCCCCGGGATAGGATAAGCTCTTGGTTCCTTCTCGATTGCTCTGCAAGGGTAGGAAAGTCCAAAGTAAAACAGCTACATGTGTGTACATTTACGTATGCTAAGTTCATAATTTACTTGGGTGGTAGGAAGCTATTGTGCTATAATGGATGAATATGTTAGCTTGCGTTTCGAACTGCGAGCATGTTCGAATGTTAACGTGACATAGCTATGTTTAGAATGTTATTTTACGTCTTATGAAGGCTGTTTTCTTCTTATTCATTTGGCACGCTTTCAAGGATGAATTGACCGGAATCGTGTGAATTGTTCAGATTTGGGTCATTTGCGACCAATTGATTCATCTTTTGTTTTAGCAATCAAGCGTGGGCATGCCCCACCGGAAAATAAGTAATTATGGGTTAGGAAGCTCAATGTTTCGATATTTGGGATCAATGGTATACAGTGGCGGTGAGATTGATGAAGTGTGAGCTACGGGATATAGGTGGGGTGGATGAAATAGTGTCACATCTGTTTGTTCTATATGATAGAAAAATCTATAAAAAATTAAAGGGTATGTTATATAGGATGGTGATCAAACCTAGGATGATATATGGAGCGGAATGTAGTATGATAAAAAGACAACATGTATAGAAGACAAGTGTAGCAAAAATGTGGATGTTGCGATAGATTTATGGTCATACAAGACGAGATCAAATCCGTAATGATGATATATGAGATAAACGGGTTGATCCAGCTGATCCTTGTAGCGCAATTTTCTTTTATTGCTTGACTTTTATGTTTCGCTACCAATTTTATTTTTTCAGTTAGTAACGCATCGGGCATTGAACTAGTATTTTAAAATTGTTAGTTGTCAAATATTCACAGAGGGGAAGGTATAATCTACTGTAAGACACTAAGGGGATTGCCAAGACCATATATTCCACTTCAGACATTTGCCATTAATCAACTATGCAAGGGTTTTAATCAAGTTTCATGAAGTAAACATGTCATATTCTTTGGATTTTCCAGGAATTCAAACCACCACTTTTTTTGGGTGTAGGGTTCAAGTGGGAGGGGGTGATGTGGTCTAGGGTTGAAGCGGCAATTGATGAAGAACAGGAAATAGAATGGTAGTCGAGCGCCCTCCTTAACCAAGGGTTAATCCCCCTAGCGGCTGGAGGCTCTGCTCTAGGGCTTTGGCTAATTGACTTCTTTATTGATTATTCAGAATAATTGGCTATCCTTTATATACTAGGATCAACCGGCCCAACAACTCAATCAAAATCATATAAGGAATCAGAATCATATAAGGATAAGACAACTTAACTAATAAGGATAAGACCAGGAGTAGTTATCCAACTCTGGCTAGACCCAACTAACTTATCTCTAGACTACCGTATTGCTGGCGCTTGGCATATCTGTGGTGACTAAGGAATTCTTACGGCGACGACGCTCGTAAACCTTCCCTACGAAGGCGTCCACAACATTTCCACCCTCCTGGCGAAACAACTCGTCCTCGAGTTGAAACTGAGGGTAACGCTCCTTGAAGACTTCCAGTCCAACCCATGTAGCTTTAGCCGCAGCACAACCCTTCCATTGGACCAAAAGCTCCCAAGCTCCCCGGTTGAGACGGGCGCGAACAATGCTGGCCGGCGACGGCACCACTCGGCCATGCACAAAGTCCGGAAGTTGGACTTCCTCCGTTGGAGGGGTACCTTCAAACTTCTTCAATAAGGCCACATGGAACACATTATGGATACGTGCCTTAGGAGGCAGGCGCAGGCGATAAGCAACGGACCCAATGCGTTCCACAATGAGGAATGGACCATAAAAGCGGGAGCTAATTTGGACGAAGTCTTGTCCTTGATCCACGGTTGCATGCGGTGGTGCAACCTGAGCCATACCCAATCCCCAACTGCAAAGGTGACATCTCGATGAGACTTGTCATGATACTGCTTCATCAGATCTTGTGCTTGGCGAAGACGTTCTTGGATCTCGGCCAAAAATTCGTCGTGGTCCTGGAGCTGACGGTCCACAGCTGCCACGCGAGCTGTACTAGCCTCATAGGAAACAATAGTTGGTGGCTCTCTTCCATAGACCACCTGAAAAGGGGTCGTTTTCAGCGATGTTTGGAAAGAGGAATTGTAATAGAATTCGGCCCACGGTATCCATTGAAGCCACTGTCTAGGACGGTCGCAGGAAAGGCATCGGAGATACATCATGATGATGCGGTTGACAACTTCCATTTGGCCATCACTTTGAGGATGAAAAGCTGTGCTGAGATGTAACTTAACTCCCGAGAGGCGAAACAATTCCGACCAAAAGGTACTGGTGAAGACTGGGTCCCGATCGTTGATAATGGAAGAAGGAATCCTGTGAAGACGAACAATGTCAGTGAAGAATGCCCGTGCCACCAAGCTGGCAGAGTAAGGATGACCTAGGGCAATAAAATGTGCGTATTTGGAAAAGCGATCAACCACGGACAAGATGACCGATTTTCCTCCTACTTTAGGAAGCCCTTCCACAAAGTCCATACTAATGTCCTGCCATACACTAGTCGGAATAGCTAATGGCTGCAAGAGACCCGCCGGGTGAAGGCGCCGGGTGAATATGCTCTGTTTTGTTGTGCTGGCAGATTGTGCAACCACGAATGAATTCCCTCACCAGTTTAGACGCACGCGGCTAGTAAAATGAGGTGCGAAAACGATGGAGAGTCTTTTGAACACCCTCATGACCACTGCCATGTGCTTCCGACAACAACTGAGGCAACAAAGGTGAATCTGGAGGGATGTACACTTTGCCATTATAGAGGAGAAGATCATCAACCCATGACCACTCTGGTGCAGCTGCCCCTGCCATAACTTGATTCTTCCGTTCACAGACTGTTGGCGAAGACTGATGCTCACTACGAAGCTGATCAAAAACAGCAAAAGTTGGTGAAGAGAGGGCAGCTAACTCCGGCCCCGTTTCTTGCCGACGAGATAGGGCATCCGCGGTAGCATTCTGACAACCCGGGCGGAACTCCACCAAGAAATCATACCCCAACAGCTTACTAACCCATGTGTGTTGAGGAATTGTAGACAAATTGCGGTCGAGGAGATATTTCAAGGTATAGTGGTCCGTGTGCGGATGGTGAATGCTCTCCCCATAAGTACCGCCGCCAGGGCGAATCGCTTAACGAGTCCAATCAACTCGCGCACATATGCCGCTAGTTTCTGGTGATGGGGTGCGATGATCCTGCTAAAGAAAGCTATGGGACCTCCACCTTGATGTAAAACAGCTCCAAAGCCAGAACCAAGCATCACAGGTCTACCAAAAGCTGCAGTCAAATCTGGAAGGCTGCAGAGTTGGTCCGTGGTCAATGCTGTTTTGAGTGTTGCGAAGGCCGATTCGCTTCAGATGACCAGAGAAGGCTTCTTTCTTGAGTAATTTGGTCGAGGAGCGGCAATCTCACCATATCCTTTATAAACTTCCGATAATATCCTCAGGAGCCCAAGGAAACCACGCAAAGCCTTGGACAGCATCGAGGCGTGGGCCAATTGTTCACTCTTGTCACCTTATTTTGATCCATAGCAACTCCTCGTGCGTAAATTATGTGACCCAAGTACTCCACTGGACTCTTTGCCAAAAAGGCACTTAGGCGTTTAAGCACCACTTGTGATGAATTAAGGCCTCAAAAGCGTGCGAACATGTCAAGATGTTCGACCAAGAAGAGTCAGAAACCAAAATATCATCGAAGAAGATCAACACAAATCGACGAAGATAACTCTTGAGGACATTATTCATAAGAGCTTGAAAGGTAGCTGGAGCATTAGTCAACCCAAAAGGCATGACTAAGAATTCATAATGTCCTCGATGAGTGCGAAAGGCCGTCTTCTCAATATCCTCACAATGCATTCTCACCTGGTGATATCCACTGCGAAGATCCAACTTAGTAAAATACCGGGCACCCTTAAGTTCATCCAAGAGCTCATCCACCACAGGAATAGGGAATTTATCTTTTACTGTTTGCGAATTGAGGGCCCGATAGTCAACACAAAACCGCCATGAATTGTCCCGCTTTCGAACCAATATGACCGGGGAAGAGAAAGGTGAAGTACTTGGCCGAATGATGCCTTGTTGAAGCATCTCATCACACTGCCTTTCGATCTCATCTTTTAACAATTGCGGATAATGGTACGGCCGAACAGCTCATCGAGCCGTCCTCGAAGCAAGCGGATGTGGTAGTCATGAATGCGTTGTGGTGGCGAGGAGCATGGAGTTTCAAAAATCACAAAAACTCCTCTAGTAAGCGATCCATTAATCCTTCTTCTTCGACAAGAATCGGATGATTGTTGTTCATGTGCCGACCTTGCGTGTTACTTGATGGTTTGCTAGCCAAAAGGTCATGGTTAGTGCAGGAAATCCCACGAGTAGGCCCCAATGTGCGTAGCTAACGAACTCCCAATACAAGATCAAATCCAGCCAAAGGAATGATAAAGCAATCAAACACAAAATCTTCTCGCCAATAGACACCCGATCTTGACCAGACCTCCCTTTGATGTAAATGCGATCTCCATTAGCCACAGCCACACTAATACCTTCCTTGGACGCCGGTAACAAGCCCAGACGTCTGGCCGCCTCCTCTCTGACAAAATTGTGGGTAGAACCAGAATCTACCAAAGCACGCACATCTTCCCCATTAATGTGAGCTTGCAATTGCATTGTTTTGCCCATGTTGATGCCTGTGAGCGCATGCAAAGATATCTCAATATCTTCCTCATTGGATTCCTCCATTCCTTCTTCTTCATCTAACTCCAGGAAGTAAATGCCCTTCATGGAGCATTTTCCAATATGTTCCTTGGAGAACTTCTCTGGGCAATTGAAGCATAACCCTTTAAGTCTCCTTTCAACCATCTCTGCTGCAGTGAGCAACTTGCGACCCCTCGGCAATGGAGTTTTGGGATTTGTTGAAGTCGATGCTGTCGTATTAGCCCTTGAAAAGGTGTTGGCAGGCGTCCCCTAATCACCAAATTGTTGGCGATCGTAGAATTGCTGCTCTTCTCTCCCGATTCAAAGCTGCAGGGTTTGACATGGCGAGCACCTTGGCGGATAATCGGAATACCTTCTTCCTCTTCTACTTCCGGTCTCTTTTCATATGCCTCGGCAAGGCTCATTGCTACCTCAAGTGTTGCGGGATTACGCAACTCAACATCGATTCGCAATGGATTACGCAACCCAATGAGTGAAGATCTGTGCTTGCTTTTTTTCGGTCATGTCGTCCGCAAATGACAAAGGAGAGCCAAGAATTGTTCTTGATATCAGCCCATCGATCGATCGCCGGAGTTGAATCAGTTCACCCAACGGATTGCTCGAATGGGAGGACCAAAGCGGAGGTTCACATGCTCAACGAAGCGCCGCCACGAGGAACTCCTTGATTCTTTTCCAATCGGAAGTACCATTGTCAGGTCGCTTTGTCATATGGTATGATCACGAGCCATACCTTTTCTTCTTCAATGTCCACTGCATCTGCAAAGAATTGTTCACATCTGTTTAGCCATGGTAGGGGATCTTCTTTGCCGTCATATACTGGAAAAGACAGCTTATGAAACCATGGGGCTCCCGATTTCAAAGACGTTGATCATCTTCCTCCTCCTTCCATCATCATGAGTTCCTTTCTCTCTTAGTCGCTGTTCGACCAACTCCAATCTGGAGCCGAACAACTGCTTGCTCAACTTATCTATCTTCTCCAAAAGCATTTGCCATACGCCCCATCATCTGGAACATCTGCGCAACCGCTCCTTCTCCACCGGATCCATGGAAGAGGTGGTGAGTCAACTCGATACCAAATGATGTGGTCTAGGGTTGAAGCGGCAATTGATGAAGAACGAGAAATAGAATGGTAGTCGGCGCCTCCTTAACCAAGGGTTAATCCCCTAGCGGTTGGAGGCTCGCTCTAGGGCTTTGGCTAATTGACTTCTTTATTGATTATTCGAATAATTGGCTATCCTTTATATACTAGGATCACCTACCAACAACTCAATCAGAATCATATAAGGAATCAGAATCATATAAGGATAAGACAACTTAACTAATAAGGATAAGACCAGGAGTAGTTATCCAACTCTAGCTAGACCCAACTAACTTATCTCTAGATCTGCAGATTGTCGGGCGCTTGGCATATCTGTGGTGACTAAGGAATTCTTACGGTGACGACGCTCGTAAACTTTCCTACAAAGGCGTCCTAGCAGGGGGACGAGGGGTGTTCAAGTGTTGGCACTTCGGCTGCAAAGATCCAACAAGGGATATTTGATCCACCACAGGAAATGGGTATGCAAAAATTGGCAAGCAAAAACATACAAGTGCCATCAGGCAGCGGCAAGAGCCTAGCTCACCGCTGCCTAGGCACTAGGCTCTACTCTCCTGCCTAGCTGCCTAGGCTGATTTATCTTGCCTAGATGACCGCCTAATCGGTGATTAGGTGCTAGGCGCCGATCACACCCGACTAGCACCTCGCACCTTGGTGAACACTGCTTAAAATATTGAGCATATATTAGAAGTTGCAGATCCCAAGAGCCACCATAGCCATCAAGATTCATCAATACTCACTTGGTCTTTGGATTCAAGATAAGTGGGAAGGCTATATATGAAAAATGACATTCTGAAATTTAATACTTTTCTCGATAATTTGGACCATTTTGACTTTAATGAAAATGTTACACTTACATAAGAACTTAGCATACAAATCTATAAATTCTTGTACTAAGCGAGAGGGCATGAATTACATAAGAACTTAGCATACAAATCTATAAATTCTTGTACTAAGCGAGAGAGGGCATGAATAGATCATAGCAAATGAAGTTCATTAACATACCTTCAATGAAGCAAATGTGGTAGCAATGCGGCTAGCCATAGTGCTTACAAATGTCGTTGAACTTTTTGGAATTATGCTCATTTGCACCAAATAATTCATTCAATGCCATATCATGGTCAGTTATGAAGCCCTCGCAGTATTCCACATAAACTTATCAAGACATTAATCCCAAAACCGAGATTTCTAAAATCAAATTAAAGAACCGTGCACAATGTCATGTAAATATAAGTCTATCCAACATCTCTATTAGACCTCATTTGCTATGCTTTCACCTTAAAGAAAATCATGAATATTTCCACCATGCTAGAAAAACTTTCCCTTCAAAGATTAACCATTCAATTTTCCTTCATAGTGCAAATGCAGAAATTCTAAAGTGTGTAACCATTTTTCAGTAATTATGCTCTAGAAAAAAATTGGTAGTTACAAGTTTTATGTTAACCTTCAGTTGTTCCTTATAATGGTCACAAGCCTATACTACAATTATGCGTTGAAATTTTTATACTTGGACACAAACAAAATAATATAATAAAACCAAAGACAAAGTAATTTCTTAGGCAACAATCAACAAAAGAAGGCATAACTCCTAGACTTGTCTTACAATGCAATGAAATGATCTATATCAAGGTCAGTGAATACCGAGATGTTAATAGCAAAGAACTCCAAATTCATCTGCAATTAATAGAATCACATCATTAGAAACCTTCGCCAAGCTCATAGCAATCAAAGGTACAAAATAATTAACCTCTCTTAGTGCACCGATCGTGGTATCACACTCTTGTCATTCTTTATGTAAGAGACCAGGCTCCTTAGGAATTGGTGAATCAAGAATATGTATGCCCTAAAGTTGAAAGCGAAACTTTTAACATGTAAGCCAAACTTTATTACATTTGAAGCTTCGAAATGATATTCCAACTGCAAATTAAAATCTCGCTTTAACATACTTCTGACAAGTGGACATCTCCGGACATGCTGGGATAGAAGCATTATGACATCTGCAGATTTATGACATCGATGTATCGAGAAGACGATTCGAGAGAATATAACATATGAAGTTGACTACTATATAAGTAGCAAATAACCCAAGAAAGTAACGGAAAACAAGAAAATATACTACTATGATTTAGATTGAGATGAATATACGTCTTCAGTATCATCCTGTATGCTACTCAATAAGCATTAAATAAAGAAACATCAGTCACTAAAAGAATCAAAGAAGCAACCAAGACTAAATGCATGGCATTCACAATAAATTACATTGATGTGCTGATGGAAGATAAAAAAAGCTCAATGGCAATTGAAAACTACTTTTCTTTCAATGGTCGGAGAAAGTAGATTGCATCCATTGAAGGCATCGGCTCCTTAAGCTTGAAAAGATCTTCTACCACCGCAGACAAGACAATAAGCTCACTTAACTATCTCACTTTAAGAAACTCAAATTAGCCACTTGACCGAAGTGTTATTAACGAACAGGGGACCTTGAATAGGTGCCCTTCAAATGAATGCAGGAGGAAAAACATGGTACTATCCAAGAGACCACCACTACACCTTTGCTATTGGATGATTCTGAGACCAAGGTTTGGGCAACTTACAAGAAATTCTGCGTCGGTAATTGCTCGGGACCCGAATTCATAATCCGAAACCCTCGTGTTTTCAAAGACTAGTCCGAGATCGAGAGCTAGTGCCCACAGCTAACAAAGATGAATATCACAATCATACATAATGGAATAATAAATAAAGAATTCATCTTTTAATATAACATGTTGAACAACCTTAAGGTCAACTTACAATTGTGAAGCCTAGATGGCTTCAACTCAGAGTAAAACGAACAGCAGCAGAATGAAGAACGTCGGTGAATCCCATCAAAATACCACAGGCATTTGACAAGGTTCAACTCCTAGATATTCGCCTTCTTGCAGAACTTCTCCTTCTTCAAAGACAAAGACTTCTCCTCAACTGGTGATGTTTTGTTAAAGCAAGGGTGAGTACACAACCGTACTCAACAAGTCATGCACAGAATGCAGTTCTATTACTACATGCATGGCTTATTCCAAAGGAATGGCTGAATGGTTCTTTTGCAATAAAGCAGCATTCACAAATAATCATAATAGATAGAAAAGCAGTAAAACAATAATACCCATAATAAATTTCGTAATCATTCTCAAGTAAAGCATTTCTCATCCTTAACAAATTTCCATATCACATTGTCCACATTCCCAACCTCATTTTTATCAAAATCTAACCCTTGATCAGAATCCCGAGCAATGTTCAATACCGTGAACATGGCTATTCAATAGTTTTACACTCTGCAGATGTTATACACTTTACCCACAAGATATAATCAACTCACCACGTCGGCCGTGAATCGCCATACAATAGTATGCAAATGAGTGATCATAACAAAGCCTTTCCAAAGATCCGTCTAAACCCAGTACTGCCCGCTAAGGTTTCAACACTGGTGGGACTGGTTACCACATCCAGGGCCCCCCTCTTGCGCCTGTGAGTTTTACTACCCGCACACTCGGGACTCACTCCACCACGACAGTACCGAAGAATAGATTTCACAATTTACTCAACTAGGTCCGTCCCATTCCAGAACTTGTGGTTGTATGAAGGACTCAGGTCAAAGGCTCACAAGGTTAAGTCCTTAGTTGACCGAGGCAAGACTAACCAAAAGTTCATCACATCAACATGTCATAAAACCAAATGCGACCGCCCAATTGCCACTCTTGGCCCACCAGAAACAATCAAAAACCAAATGCGACCGCCCAATTGCCACTCTTGGCCCACCAGAAACAATCTTGCCACTTGCCTCAGTCTAAATCACTTTCCCACCCCAGTCCTTTACCATGCACCACGTGCCATCATCAACTCAATAACACATGTCTCATTCTCAAAAACATGTTCCATATCTCATTAAGTCAATATTAACTTTAATTTTCCAAAATCATAACAAATCTACGTGACAGGGCTAAGCACACTACATACGGTCTAATTAACCCATGTTGGCAAATTATTAATGTCCAACTATTAATCCACAATCTAGGGTGACAAATGAATCATGGCATACAAATAATAGAGACAAGGTGGCAATAACAAGTATGTTGATTATCTAATCCCAGATTAATTGAAATCAGTTTATTTCAAACTGGCATGCAATAATTTCAAACGAAGTAATTTTAAAACATGGGATCAATATGGTCAAAGCACAACTTGCCTGGCCCTTGCAATTTTTATTATTCTTTACTCTTTATCTTCGATCGTTGATCCTCGATCTTCAATCTCCGCTTGCTTGATCCTCAGCTCCTTCGAGCGACTTCCGGCAACGCGTCTAACGATAAACAAGCACAAATACAACAAAACTCAAAAAGCAAATCAAGTAAACTCCAAATTAAGAACGAATAGCATTGGGCACAACGGCTTAGATGAAATTAGGAACTTGAATGGATAAGGTCGATGATTAGACAAAATAGAACGGCTTTCGGAAAATACACCGAAGAGAAAGATTAATAACTGGGAAAGAAGGAATAGTATTCTGAAGAATATTTCTTTCGAAGTTATTATCTTGATTGGATAGCCGATGACATATGGACTCTCGATCTATAGGCCGGGTCCACGATGCTATGTTAGTTCGCCATGAACTAAGCAGATGCTCGAGGTTGACTTTCGTTGATCGAATGGCACAATCAACCAAAAGGAAGATAGACTGATAGGCTAGGTCTGGCATAAGAATATGATATATGGCTAATGGTCTATCGACCAAGACCACGAATGAAATCTAGGTTAATGGCAGATTAGATTTTCAGGGATAAGACAAGGACGGATGGGATCGACATCCGCTACGGTTCGATCCGGAGGTTAGTCTTACATCGAGGACGGGACTCGACGACGACGAGGCAGTGATGACAGGAATATGAGACTGAACTCAACGAGATGGGCTAGATCACAATAAGGCAATAGAAAAAAGTAAGGACATCTCATTAGGGCTTTCACTTGCGTGCACCCATGCGATGACAGCGATACGATAAGGGCAAAGCGTTAACGGCGGAACGTTAACAATGGAACATTAACGGCAAAACGTTAACGGCGGAACGTTAACGGCGAAACGTTAACGATGAAGGCGAAACGATGACGGAACGCTCATGGAATAACAAGGTGGCGCCCGTCGGTGCAATGACATGGCAACGATAGAATGCTACCAAGGACGGCTAATTGGGACGCGAATCGATAACAAAGAACTAGGTTGAAAAGACGACGGTTATAAACCGGAACAAGGCTCTGACGGCAAACGGTGACCCAAATGAACTTCGCCGATGAGCAAAACAGTGAATGACGATCCACCGGACAGGACAACACGGCCGAAGCGAACTAAATTGGGTGGCGGCAAAAGACTACGGTGGCGGCGGCAAAAAAGGCGGCGGCAATTAAATAAAAAATTTCGATAGATGCAACAACAAAGGGAAAATATCTATCGCGTAGAACGCGGCGACACGAACTCAATGATATTACCGGATTTGGCAGCAACCCAACGGATTGATCACAAACTGCCGATTAACGGCTCCCGGAGCTAATAGATCAAACGACCATAACTATTAAAGTACTGCACGAAACCTAACCAAATATTACAGAGAGCTATCTGGTAACATTTGGCATAAAGTGACGTGAACGAATCTAAGTTTTACCTTCGGATCAGCGGGAGCAGCGCGAAGTTTTCTTTCGTCATCGCAACGATCTAATCTAAGAAAAGAATTTTCTGTGCAAAATCACGAGGTCAAAACTGTGGGTTAGGGTAAGCACCATGTAGGGGATATCAAGGGGAGTCTACCATAAAAATTTCACGGCCAAACTCGCAGAAACAAGGTAGAACGGGCTCTAGCAAGATTTGATCTTTGGGCGGCCATAACTTTTGATCCAGTAGATGAAATTGCACCAAATTTGAATGGAAGACAGAGGGTACCTTGAGGCATGACGTGACATAAACGGATCTTGAAAAGAGTCAACGAGTTGACGGGGAACGCGACGCCAAAAGCAGTAAACGTGAGGCGGCCTTCGGGGCGATCTTGCGCGCTTGCTCTGTTTGGAATCTTCTAAAACTGTTTCACGGGGTATTGCAAATATCATGGGGGTGCTCCACAAAAAATTTGAGTATGAACGGAGTTCAGGAGCGCCCGGTAGAGTTCGACGAAGTTCTCACCGGAGTTGGGGAAGAAGGCTTACCGAGGGAGATCCGTTGCGATCCTGATGCTGATCTTTGAGTATGATGTGGGGCATGAGGAGAGCCATCTAGGGTTCAATTTTCAGCTACAAAGAAGAGGTGGATCAACGAAAAAAGCTCGCCGCAGTTGGAAACGAAATCGGTGGCCGGAGGTGATCTGGTAGGTATTTTAAAAATCTCATTTTACTAGAGGTAGAAGACAGTAATATGAAGCTCTGGTAAAAATTTCAGATCAAAATAAGTTCGGGAGTGACCAGGAAAACTCGTCGAAGTTTTCACCGGAGTTGAAAATAATAGCTCATACAGGACGATCCAAAACTTGGATGGGGAAAATTCCAATTGGGTTGTAAAGAGAACGTACGTAAGAATCTTTGGTTCAATTTATACGGTGATCGGACCAGCAGATTGTCGGGAAACGCTCGCCGGAGTTATGACTGGAAACTGATGGAACTTCCGGAATTACTGTAGCATTACTGTTTATTTAATCCGAATTAACCAATAAAATCAAAATAAATAGTAAACGATGGTTCAAAAATCCGGAAAAAATATGGAACGTCACGCACAGCCTTGGTAACACAAATAAAATATTATTACATAAAATAATAATTTTATTCATGTACAGTAAATACTTTTATACTGTTTTTAATATCTTTTTAATTTGAAAAATACTAAAACAACTCCAAAAATTCTAAGAAAATTCAGGGAGTTTAATTAGGACATTTTGAGATCAACTAAAATATTTTGGTATCACCAAATATTTTATTTTTATATCAACATATATTTTTATTTTGTTAAAGCTTTGGAAGGCTTTAGAAAATATATAATTTGACAAATGTAGGAAATTTCGCAAAACTTCCCTTAGGTTTATTTATATTAAATAAGATAATTTTAGCAAAACCAAATCTTTTATTTTGTCTCCAAATTATATTTTTAATTGATGAGACTTTGGAAATGTTTTGAAATGGAATTTGGATATAGAATTGCCGAACAATTAATAATTCGAATTAAAATCCAAATAAAAATCCAATTAACATCCAAATGTTTAATTTAATAATTTTAATTAGTTTTTAGAAAATCTCAAATTTGGGAAATTCACGAGATACAAAGGACAATTGTAAAAACTAAATTTTAAATTACTTGATGTACATGAAGGCACATTAAATTGTTTTAGATTTAGAAAATTCTAAATTAAGCTTCTTTAATCAAATAAGATTGATGTAAAATTTTTGGAAAGCTAATTTAAATATAAAATTTTGAAAACCCAAATTTTGAGATGTTATAGTAATTTCTGCCATCTTGCAAGAATAAGCCATGATCTTCACCGTAAATTTATCCATGATAAGAACCTGCACAGAAGAGAAACAAAATCCACAATTGTTTTCCCTCATGCTCCTGATTGTAACTATTTATTAGGAGCTTAAAGTGATGAAGGTTCTCAGGTAAATCCTCGTAAGATGCGTCAAGATATCATACATTTTCGGGGCAGGATCACACATTTAAAGAGTGAGCCAACAACATATGCCAAAGGATTCAAGATTCTCAACAAAGTCATATATGATACAATGTAGGCTCAACAACATGGTAACTGCCTGAGTGCGTGTGGAATTGAACAGATTAACCACGGAATATGTATGCATATACCTTCCATGAACTTTTGGTCTCCCTGTCTTTGTCCGGCTGCAGCAAGTCTTTAAGTATCCCTATGGAGGAGATGCAGCAGAAGGAAGCCATTGGGGATCATTCCGTCACCCAAGAGATCGAAGCAGAGGAACAGGAGAGCATGAGCAGAGGCGCGTAACGTACGGTCGCGGCAGATGTTGCGGAAGACCTTGGGATCATCGCTCGCGGCGCCGAAGTCCGACCCCGACATCGACATCTCGCCGCCTCCTCCGACTCGATCCGACCGATGATCCCGACCACCACCACCACTCGCACCTCGTCCCCTCCCCTCCCCTCTCGCTCTATCGCTCTATATCCTGATTTAGCTGCAGGTCGGGAATGTCGATGATCGCGTGGGTGCGTGCGCGCATGCCCGCGCTGAGTGGGGAGGAGGCGAAGGCGCAGCGTGGGGCCCACAGGATGAACCGGGCCGCGATTTCCGCTGGGAGGAGAGGAAGATGAGGGCAAGGAGCACGACATGGGAGTCTCTCTCTCTCTCTCTCACGGCAATGTTCACCCCTGATTTTCCCCTTCCCCCTTTCCTTCGCGAGGGAGAAGATCTCGAACAAACGATTTTCCGATCCTTCGTGGTGAAATATCCCTCATCCTCAAGTCTCTGTCCCAAATTTTGCTTTCATAGAGGTGACAGATTGTCCAGCTCTATAGAGTCATGACGCTTCTCTCTCCGTGGTCGTGAGAAGTCTTTGAGCTCATCTGAGTCATGGCAGGCAACTCTTCTTCCAGTTAAAAGGTCATGGAGCTGATTTGAGTTACGTTGCACTTGTCTCTGTTGGGAAGAGGGACATTTGGGCTCATTAGAGTCGTGCCTTATTCGTCGTCGTGGTGGAGAGATGTCTTTGGGCTCTTCTGTATCATGTCGTGTTCGTTGCCGTGGGGGAGAGTGGTATTTGGGCTCCTCTGAATTATGCCGTACTCTTCGGCGTGGTGGAGAGAGATCCTGAGGCTCCTCTAAATCATGTCTTATGCGCCTCCGTGGTGGCGAAAAATCCTGTGGCTCCTCAGAGTAATGGCGAGAGTGCCTCCGTGAAGGAGAGGGGTCTTCCTGCCGCCTAGACTTTCGTGGTGGTGACAAATCACCCTACTCTACTACATCATTGTAGTCAGGCAATGGTGTGTCTCGTCTCCTTTGCCTCTGCCTCGGTGGCAAAAGGTCCTTCCCCGCAACACCTCCCTGCTCAGGTGAGGGCGTATCACATCGCTGTCTTCGCCGCGGAGGAGATAGGTCCTTCCTCCCAGCTACTCACCGCTCTGGTGAGGGAGTGTCATTCTGGCGGCATCTAACAAAGTTTTCTTTAGCTCTAACTTTACTCGGACGCGGAGGAAATCACCCCACCCCCAACCATCTTCGTCGACCTCCAACTTCAACTCTTGACCAATCTTTACCCAGGCAGCCATTTGAGAAAATTGAAATGCCGACGGCCTCGTTATACCGCCATATTCCTCCACCAGGAAAGCACAACCATGGAAAATCCATGGTCCCTCCTTTGTCACTTTCTCCCAATCGGCTATAGCCTTGAACTTGAAATGCTTTGCCAAGCTCCACGCGTACCTCATTTCAGTGAACAAAGCAGCATGGCTGAATGGCTTGGTCGTATGAACTGATCCCAATGCCATCCACTTCGAATCCGCCTTCAGCTCATCGACGTTCTCCTCCAGAATAATATTCTCCGTTTCCTCATCTCACAGCTCCAGCCGTTCGAGCAGCACAACAATACAATCAACCGATCTAGTGCTACCTTCTGCCTCTCCTCCCTTGTTCCTTGGATCCATGGCGAAACAGACACTAAGAAACCACCCTTCCTCCCATGAGAACTTCTCACCTCCAAGGATACAGGGATTGCAGAATTGAATTGAGCGCCTGCAATCTAGCCCCAACCTTGAATCTTCACCCTGTAGGAAAGATTTTTACTGTTGGTGGGGGAAATCGCCTCTCTACTGTTCACCTATTTGCTCAGAAGGCATCTATTTTCACCTGAGTTATAATTAAAGCTCCTGTTTCAGGGGAAGTGCCGTTCGAGAATAAAATGGCTTTTTTCACTAGTGTTTGGATAATATTCATGTAATCTTGAGGTTATTTTGGTTAACTATCTTTCTATAATCCCAATCTCATTCCCCATCATATAACATTAGTTGACACTGAAACTCATCTTAGTCCCAAACCTACCTCTTTGCAATATCAGTCTATATTAAAAGCTGTGAAGGGTGTCAAAGGAAACGAGTGATAGACATGGTCCCTTTCGACAAATACATAACAAAAGTACTACTTCATTGAGCTTTCAAGAAAGCTATTGAACTACTCGAGCACAGCATCTCCAGTGATGACATTTTGCAAAAGACGTGAGAGGCTTGCTTCCTTTTCGAGCACACTGCAGTACTTAACAATTAATCCCAGTGCAGCAAGCCTACAAGCTTCCTTGGCCCCTTGGAACAGCAGTTGCGCTCACATATCTGAGACAGACCAAAGATAAGCCTATTGCTCCATTGCTTGTTTCTCGTTCTTTAGCTTAAACATATCCTTCTCGAATCCTGGAAACACATCCATGAGAAATAATTATCAAACTGCCATATTCATGGACCATGGCATAATGCAATTGAACATAACAAACATAGCATGTATATAGAATATATTTCCAAGGCAAAATGCAGGTCAATTTTCGAGTCCATTGGACACACCCTAGCACCAGTAGTCCAAACATACACACAAGTCCATTGGACACAACCTAGCACCAGTAGTCCAAACATACACACAAGATGTTCTGTGCAAATTCATATAGAATACCAGACAATTTGGCATAGTAAAATTGGGAGATTACGATGGACCAAGAAAAAAATGTAAACATGTTTGAATTTTCTATTCCCCTGCTGAACTTTCCTTTTTTGCCTTTGACATATCATCACATTTTAGGAAATGAGAGGACAAATAAATCAAGTGTGTGTTGACTCTAGATTTATATAATGTAGGTGCATAAGAGTGCATGTGAGCCTGCATCTCAGAACCAAAAACAATACCAAGTTACCAACTATCAAGCTCTCCCATGAGTGGGTCTTCCAGACAGAGGGTACTGAGTGGAGAAATGGAGGCAATTTGCTGGGATAACCTCATCCCTTTCATCAATATTATCCCATCAAAGTTGATCCCAAAAGGTCCAACTCAAGGTAATATCTAATACCATCAATCTATCTATGGTAAGCACACTGACAATAATATTAAGCATATAAACGCCAGTTACATGTAACAGCCACATCTGCACTAAAGGGAAAAGGCATACTATTATTGCTCTTCAACTACCTTCTGAGTCCGCTCAAATGTAATTGGCTTCCATCCATAGGTCTCAATTTTCATTGCAAAGAAACAGTCAAAGCACAGTGCAACAAAATAACAATCAATAGAATAGCATGGCTACTTAGCTTATGTGAATACTTGTGGCAACTGTCGTATCCACGAGTTTTTTTACGAGGTGAAGTCAACAAATTTCCTCCCGCAAACAATTCGTACACAATATATGGCAAAAGAAAGACCGCATTATACACACAACATTTTTTATTGCAGCGATGCTAAGAAAGCTGCACAAAAATGAAAAAAGGTTCGTTTCTTACCTCCAGAACTTCTTAGAGAGATCACCATCCTTCCCTGCAGAAAACAACATAGCAAACAACAGAAGTTAGCGAATAATTACCGCAGAACAGCCTCTACCGCCTATAACAAAAAGAAAGAAAAAGGAACAATAGCTGGGACGCCAGTGCACTTCCAAGTCGCAATTCTGTATCAAATCTATATTACAACTACTCAAGACACAAACTTGGCAACATAAACACCTGGGCGGAAAGAAAATTCACCACCTCCTCCGCATCAAGCTTGCTCTATTTATCCAACATGAGATGGATCTGGAAGCATCTAGAACTAATCCTTAAAGTGATCAGTAATTGGAATGGCAAGAGTGCAGACCTTGTGTTTCTCAACAAGCCTTAGCACACTTCTATCAGCTTTTTGTTGCTCAATTCTAGCCATGTGGAGGGAGTCATTTTGGTCAGCATTCTGCAGGGGTATTAGATTAGCAGTAAGACAGGTAGCCAGCTAGAATCTTCTAGCAAAAGATCACCATAAACCAGACTGTAAATAAAATGCTAACAGCAAGAACACTATCGATACATGGATAAACACAGACAAATCACCAGGAATCATGTCATCCCTAGCAAGACTGCATTGCTATTCACAAAGATTAAATTGTGATAGAGACGTGTAAATGCCAAAAGTGACATAAAGCAAACTTGGGGTAAATTGGTACCTTTTTCCTCTCATTCTCCAGTTTTCTTCTTTCCATGTCAGTGTGAGCAACTAATTCATTCAGTTGCTTGGATCTCCTTTGGATGTCGCTCTCTTTCTCATCCAACTGTTTTCTCAGCTGATCAGTCTCTTGAAAAATTCTCCGTGAATGTTCACGGGCAGCAGACTACATGTTTTGCATTTCTGTAGAAAAGAAAAAACAAAATATAGTAGACATGATCATTTTGGCAATACAAATGAGTGCAACATTCATACAGCTATGGCAGGAGAATTTTTCATAAGCACAGTTCCCTGTGTGTACCTTCATTGTAATGTTTATGCAGCAAGTCACTTTCTTCCATTGCCTTTTGAAGAGAGAGATTCATTTGGTTACACTTGCACACAAGGGACAAATGTAAACTCATTGAATGATTATTGCCTAATCATAATAAGTAAAAGCCTAAAAATATATAACATCCTATCCAGTGATCCCCCCCTGAAGTACAAAAGTTGAGCCATTAAGGCCGTAATCCTTATGATAAACTACTGTCGGAATGGGGTTAAACCCTCAGCAAAGACGAAAACCCTACGGATTACAAAAATATATTTGGAGCAAAAAAAAGGATCGACTATTCCAATCGACATTAACCTAGAACACGGATCACACATAAGCTACATAGAGAATAATGAAAGCAAGAAACCACGCAATCCCCGAGTCACACCAGAACACCAGAATAGCTAGGGAGAATCAGAATCATCTAATGCAGTTTTTCGTAGCAAAGACGAAAACCCTAATCAACTACTGAATTTACTGATCAACTACCAGTCACTCATTCACCAATCAAGATCATTAGATGATTAGATCAACTACTGACTCTACCAGTGACTCACCAGTCAACAAACAAACAGCAATCACAGTCCACAGATTCACAATCTCACAGAGACAGAACAGATCAACAGAGGGCTGGCCGGCTGGGCAGGGGCGGCGACGCGCAGTGGCCCGTGGCCGGAGTCGGGAGAGGCGAAAGTCCGGCGGTGGCCGAAGGAGCGCTGGCGTCCCGCGCCCGGTGCCCAGATCGGTGAACCGGTGGCGCTGGAGTAGCCGAGCAGCCCGCGCACGGAGCGGCGCCGTTTCCTTAGCCCGGGCACACGCGACGAGAGGCCGGGAACGGCGGTCGGTGGACGGCGGCGGCTTCTTCGCTCGGCGCTGCCAGGATGCGAGAGTCGGGGCGCCGGGAGCTGGGCCGTCGGCCGGGACGCGGGAAGCTGGAGCGCCGAGCTCGTCGGGTCGGCGACTCGGCGTTCGCCTGGCGGCTGGCGGTCGGGACTCGGGAAGATGGGCGAGGACGCGAGGTTGCGAGGAGGCGAGCGACGCGAGGATTTGGGCGAGGTCTGCAGACGCGAGGCGGCGAGGGTTTGCTCTGCTCGCACTGAGGGAGTGAGGGCCGAGCCGCCGAGGGGTTACGCGAATTTTGCTGGGCCTCGGGCCCAGGCCCCAGTGGCCCGAGGCCCAGCTCCGCTCCTGGGTGGAGAACAAATGTGGGGACGTGAAGGCGAAGAACAGACGCATCACCACCAACTCAAAATTAGAAGTAGTAGAGATATGGATGGAGAGATGAAAAATGAATAGAAAAACAATACCTCTTTCTTTCTTCCCAGAACTATCGCTCCTTCCCTTCTCTTTTCACGTTGATCCGATTGCGATCGTCTCACGCTTGAAGGAGGATCGGAGCCAAGGGACATCACTGTTGGGAGGAGAGGAAGATGAGGGCAAGGAGAGGCCATGGGCGCGCACGACATGGGAGTCTCTCTCTCTCACACGCACACAATGAGGGGGAGGTTTGTGTACATAATAGTACTCGTCACTCTTCATTCATGGCATGGCACTTCTTTGGTTGCAGAATCTGCTGCAGATCCATAATCCATGGTTCTTGATAATATTTCTCTTTGAGTTATATGTACATTATTTTGAGATCTCATGCAAACGAGCGATTAATTAATCTATGGTATTTTAGTTATGAATTCTAATCCCATACTTGCGATTGCTTAATTTGTTCGCATTCGATCCCATACTTGCTCTGCGGCGTGAGCACTCTGTAGCTAATCGTCACTAGGGCGATCTCCTTAAGTCCGAAATCTCAAATCTAAAAGTTTTCCTATGCTTCAGCTAGCATCAAGCGTACAATATTACAGACTGAATTATCTCGTTTACGGGGAAAAACAGAGAAAAGAACTCGAATTATATTGCGGTTATGCGTGATTCTGCGGTCGAAACACGTGCGTATCGTTCATCACCCCAACCGAAGAAAAGGAAGGTTTGGCTTAATCGGGCGTTGCCTATTCTTTTGCAAACAGATCGTACAAACAAGCGTAATCACAAAATAGCTCACTCTTCAACGTGGAAGCCTCTGGTGTGACACTTTCCGATAACGGCAATAGTCTATGGATCCACCGCACAGACTACTGCCGCAATGTACAAGCACGATAAGTGACACGTATCATCTGCCAACGCCCCTTGCAGTGGAAGAAGAGGCTATTTTTGCAATTACATTTGCACGAGCCAAAATTGCACCAAAAAAAAACATGCTAAAAAAGCCAAGGACTCCAAATGAACAGCAACTTTTAACCTACGAACTTAACATTATATGGACTACGTATATCAAAATGCAACACTCTTTAATGAGCGCATACAACTCCATAGATGCGCAACCAAGTCCTACCAAGCATTCATGTTTTTATTCACTACTAGTCTAATAATCCTATATGAACACTCTTCTCATTTTGTGCCGAAATGTCTCCAACCGTATACCGCAAAGAGCAGCGATTTACACGTTGCTGCTTGATGCTTCCATCACACCGTTCCGGATTTGCTCGCTGATATCCTTCACATGGCCCGGGCCGTGAGGTATAAACACGGAGGTGTTCTTCCAAACATCCCCGAGTTCTTTGGTAGTGTCAAAGTACTGCGTGACCATGATCAGATCCATGACTTCTTTCGCAGTGGTGCCTGATACTGTGTGTGAGAAGTTCAGGATGTTCTCTCTAAGGCCATCAGTTATGGCCTGCCGCTGTTTGGCAATGCCAACACCAGAAAGGTACTTCGCCTCTGCTTCTCCTTCGGCTTTCTTCACCAAAAGAATCTTATCTGCTTCTCCCTTGTAGACACTTGCAAGCTGAAGCCTCTGGGCTGTGACAGAAGTTGACAATTTATGTGCACACACATGCAAATGACAGAAATGGTTACTTAATATCACTATATCAGACGTTTTGCCATTCCAAACATTACAAGAAAACCCAAAAATGAAGCATAAGTATAGAAGATAGCATAAAAATATCAGGCCAATGTAAGAACTGTAACAAGTTTTGACTTCAAGAAAGCACTGCATCGTTAAATAAACATCCTCCAGGCTGTATAACCTGAAAGAACTACTCGAGCACAGCATATAAAAATATCAGGCCAATGTAAGAACTGTAACAAGTTTTGACTTCAAGAAAGCACTGCATCGTTAAATAAACATCCTCCAGGCTGTATAACCTGAAAGAACTACTCGAGCACAGCATCTCCAGTGATGACATTTTGCAAAAGACATGAGAGACTTGCTTCCTTTCGAGCAAACTGCAGTACTTAACAATTAATCCCAGTGTAGCAAGCCTACAAGCTTCCTTGGCCCCTTGGAACAGCAGTTGCGCTCACATATCTGAGACAGACCAAAGATAAGCCTCTTGTTCCATTGCTTGTTTCTCGTTCTTTAGCTTAAACATATCCTTCTCAAATCCTGGAAACACATCCATGAGAAATAAGTATCAAACTGCCAGATTCATGGACCATGGCATAATGCAATTGAACAGAACAAACATAGCATGTATACAGAATATATTTCCAGGGCAAAATGCAGGTCAATTTAAGAGTCCATTGGACACAGCCTAGCACCAGTAGTCCAAACATACACACAAGTCCATTGGACACAGCCTAGCACCAGTAGTCCAAACATACAAGATGTGCTGTGCACATGCATATAGAATACCAAGACAATTTGGCATAGTAAAATTGGGTGATTACGATGGACCAAGAAAAAAAATACGTAAACATGTTTGAATTTTCTATTCCCTGCTGTACTTTTCTTTTTTGCCTTTGACATATCATCACATTTTCTTTGTTTCCTTTATTCCATAACCAGGTTTTTTATCAATTCATGCAGAGAAACATATCTTGCTTGAAATTGAATATTCTGCTGGGAATTGTAAAGAATTCTAGAGGGACTTGTTATTTCCCCATTGACAGCCCCAGTTCTACATATTTACTTCCCCATTGACAGCCCCAGTTCTACAGATTTACTTCCCCATTGATAGCCCCAGTTCTACATATTTTATGTTAGCCGATAAACACCTAAACCACATGTTTCTTCCATGACTAGTTGTTCACATTCTGATCAGGTCAACAAAAGCCAGTTGGCACCTCAGGAGAAACAAGTGTGTGGCTAAGACAGCATCATATGCGAAGAACAAGGAACAGCTGAACTACACAAGGGTAACAGAAACATGGAACATGACTAACTGTTCTTGAGCAGGTTAAAAAAGACTACAGTTGCAATCCATTTAATGGTAACTGAGACTGACGTCCACACATACTAGGCACTACCCTAAGCACGAAGGTGTTCACACCAAACAGACAAGTCAAGAAAAGAAAACTGATAATAAATTTGAAAGGCACATACCATTGCTGCGATCCACTCCGTCCCAATGACGACCAGGTTTTATGCCGTAACGGTTTGGAGGAGAATCTAACCCACGTTTCACCCAGCTGTGACTAGGTATATTTTGGGGAACTATGAAGCCGGATTCTTTCATCTTTTCATCATCTCCCAAGTCCTCCAGAAGAAATTCTGGATCTTTTCGCTGCAACAAATTAGCACACATATCAACCATTAGCCAGAAGATGAGAAGAAATAGTGTTCAATAGGTTCAACTGAGCCACTCCAAATTAAAAGCAGCAGTTACCTTGACAAGATGAGCCATTGGATCACCCCATCGGATTTTGTTTTTTAGCATGGTGTCAAGGTCAGGATCATCCCTATGTGCAAAACAAACTCAACTTTAAATACTTGCAAAAAAAGTTTACATAGCTTCAAGTTCAATTGGAAAAAAAATGAAAAAACATAAGACACCAAAAAAAAAATGAAAGCGCAAAAACATAAAATCATATTCATACCTCAACATCACTAGTTTGTTCAAACCAAGCACCATATTATTGATTGCACAAAATTTGAATATTAAGGCAACAAGGATCATGTACCTTGTTCGTGCAAATGGCTTACTCTTCTCAGCTTCAAGCTCCTGTAATCTAGCCTCTGCTTCTCGCTTCTGCACCAACCCTTTACCCCATTCTATGTGTTTATCCTGACAACATATAGAACATCAGTTAATAGTACAAGAAGTGGCATCCAAGATAGAGATCCTATGTTAAATTGAGTCCAGATAAGTTGGGGAAAAGGAAAAGGTATGGTGAGCCATTATTCCATCATGTGGTGCAATTTGATCCATATTATTTGAGCAAAGGTGAGTTGATTTTTATCAAATTAATCCTACTTCTCTTATCTCCAACACTTGTCTTAGATTTGAACGGATCACCAGGTCGCAGTATGGATCAAGTGTTCAAACAGAACAGGAAAAAAACTAAGCAGCAAAATTACTCAAGTTCACATTTATGGTCAAGTCCTCCCATTTCTTATTACTTTCAATCCCGCTGTCAAGAAAATCGTAAAGACCAAACTTGATATAAAAAAGGAACCTGCTTTTAGTTAGAAACAGTGACAACTAGGATGATGGAGGAAAAAGTTAGCAATAACAAGCTTTGAGCCTTTGATTATTAAGATTTAGTAGTACTGGCCTACTGGGTGGCTTGCTGTTGACTCTTCATAGCTTTTCTATTTGTTGATAGGTCAGCGTCCTATTATATTTGGTGGGCTGTTGTTTCTATATATTGGATGGGTGTTCCAAGCACTCTGCATATCTTAGATCTTCTATTCTGATAGTTCCAAGGTAAATGATGCAATAATGCTTTCTTCAAAAAGTAACAAAAATGTTGGTGCTTAGAATAATTGCACACAGGTGGTAATGAAAGTGGGAAACAAAAGCCTAACAGAATCCATTTTCCACAATTTTGCAACAAAAAATTCCCAATTAACAAAGTGTGAGGATAAAATAGGTAGCATAAAAAAACATGTCCCAGAGTGTAGACAGGTGGTAATGAAAGTAGAAAACAAAAGCCTAACAGAATCCATTTTCCACAATTTTGCAACAAAAAACTCCCAATTAACAAAGTGAGAGGATAAAATAAGTAGCATAAAAAACATGTCCCGGGTCTACATTCCGTACCACTAGAAACATATTTGAACATCCATGTGCCACAGAATATTAACCAGATAAAAAACAGAGGACTAACAAATAAAAATTCAAGAAGAAGAGTATCTACCTTTGGCTTCTCTTCTCCCTTTGCCTTCTGCATGTCTTCTTCACTAATCCGTCTTCCTGGAAAACATAACAAAGCAGTGTTAGCACAGAAAACTAGAATGTCTATATAAGTATTTAGGTAAATAGCCACCAAATATCCAAAACATGATGTGCATACCCTCCTTATCTCGGAACACTGCCTTTGCCCCTTCCCATGAAAGCGAGGATCCTGTGCTGTGAACCTAAAATAATAATAAATAAATATATTACAAATCTAAGCGAAAGGAGTACGCATCTATGTTCCAAGAAGTGAAGTGTCACTCACTTTAGCTTCTCATCCTCAATCTTTCTGATGTCCTCTTTAACTTCCTCTGCTGACATCAACCCAGCTCTCCTCACCTCCTTTGGAGCTCCTTCCTTTCTACCCTTCCTTGGAGGAGAAAGGTCTCTCTCCTGAGCATAAGAAAGGCCTCTTCCTCGGTGGCGAAAGGTCCTTCCCCGCAACACCTCCTTGCTCAGGTGAGGGCGTATCACGCCGTTGTTGCCGCGGCGGAGGAGATAGGTCCTTCCTTCCAGCTACTCCCCGCTCTGGTGACGGAGTGTCATTCCGGCGGCAGCGGGGTGAGCCGCTGTTCGGCTCCTTTGGGGCAGCCACAGTGACCCACCCACTACCGTCCTCGGCGATGGCGTTGTAGGGTCGTGCCGTGCGTATCGCCTCCAGGCGACGCATCCGCTTGACCTCGATGTCCTCGTCCACCTGAGGCCTCTCATCCCCTGCAACCACACACCCAATTCCAATCAAATCAGAACTCGCGAATCGAATTATCGCTACGACTAGGGTTTTGGGGTTCAGGAGTCGCGTACCGGACGACGCGGGCTCGTCCTCCTCGATCTGCACGGGCTTCTGCCACACGGGGTCCTCGTCGACGATAAGCACCCCTCCTCCAGCGGCGGCGGCGGAGGGCTTCGGCTTCTTCTTCTTCTTGGCCTTCTTACGGTCATCATCGGCTGGGCCGGGCTGGTACCGCTTGAGGTACTCCTTCATGGACATCGCGTCCGCAGATGTAGAGGCGAACAACGGCAGCAGCTGCTTCGTCGCCATGGCTGCTTCCAATCTAAGGAGCAAGCCAATCCTCTCAGCATTTAATTCTTTCTTTCTTGACAACTTTGATTCCTCAATTGTACGTGATATGAACAGATTGAGGATCTTGGCTCTTACCTCTTCGCCGGACGGGTTGGGGACGGCGGGGACGCAACCGAGCTCGTAGGAGGCTGACCGGTTATTCGGTTAACTGAAATTCAATACAGAATCTTAGCAAAGTGATAGCACTGAATACTGATTAAGCAATGAAGCAATCAATACTGATTATTACTGATCTTAGCTCAAATGATGTCACAGTTCAGAAACTAAATACAATGGAGCTATTTATGGCTTGAAAGAATAAATGAGGTACATATAAGCATGGCAGGAAGCTAAATTCTAGTTTACACCACCATTCTATTAACATTTCCATGTATAAACCACAGCAAACATCCAAGTCGATCAAACCAGCAAAGAAATATTGATCAAATCAGCAAGATTGATTAAAGTAGGAAAGCCAAAGGAATATGGTGGGGTACCTGTGGATGGGGGCAGGAGGGCAGCGAGCTAGCGACGCCGACGATGGCGGGGGCTGCATCGGTTCAGGATGGCTGGATGGGATGGCGGTCGCTGCCTCGCTGGATGCGTCGGCTCAGGGCCAGCCGCGGGATAGCTGGATGGGATGGCGGGAGGGCGGCGTCGCCGTCGCGGCGACACTTGGAGACACGTCGGTAGGTGGCAATGCACCGGCGCCGCCCGCCGCTGGTCGCTGGACGTTGGTAGCCCTAGCCGCCCACCGCTCGACGCTAGTAGCCCTAGCCGCCAGCCGGGTGCGGCCGCCGCCCGCCGGCCGTGCAGGTAGGCTAGGGCAACCGGGGCACCGAGCAAGGCCGCAAGGGCGCCCTAGGGTTGTGAATGGCGATCGGGGATTTGCGATTTGGGGGATTGAAGTCCGCTCGAGTACTCGAACAGCCACAGCCCACAGGCCTACAGCGGAAGTGCGCCTGGGTTGTTATTCGGTTTTCGGTTCGGTTTCCAATTTACAAAACCGAACCGTAAACCATAAACCGAACAACTTATAATAAAAACCAAACTACAAACCGAAAATCAAAAAAACCAAAAAATTCGGTTATTTCAGTTTGATTTTTCGATTTCGGTTTAAAAATGCTCACCCCTATGACCAGAGCAAGGTCTTCGCTGGACGGGTTGGGGACGGCGGGATGCAATCGAGCTCATGGAGGCCGACGGACCGGAAAAGTCGGAGGAGGTGGACCAGAGGGGGGACGGCGGCGCCGGCCTAGAGGTGGAGACGATCTGCCGGACACTGGCGGGACCGAGCTCGAAGGAGGCTAACTGGAGGAGGCGATCTTGTGGCGCTACTCGTCTCAAGTTTGAGGCAGGCGGGCGACCACGCGATGAGATCGAGGCTCGGCGGGCGGCGATGATTGGGGCTGGGGTCGGGAGGCGGCGGCGATGAGAGGAGGATGGGGATTGGGGTAGGTGGCTGGGCTTCGGGATTTTGGGGTCATTTGGTTGCCTTCTCTCATAATCCTAACTGCTTCGACTCAATCGGTGATGAGATACTGAAATGCACAGATCTGAGAGCGGTGTTTGGTTGAGTGTTTAGTAGGCGGTTATTTTGAAATTTAAATATTTTGAAATTTATATAGCAAGTGTGGTCTAGTTTTGTTCGAAAAAATGTCAGGAACCTATTTGTAGGGGTGGGCATTCGGTTTTTTCGGTTTAATCGGTTCGGTTTTTTCGGTTTTAAAATAATTCGGTTTTTGAAAGCTAGGAACCAAATTTCTCGGATAAAAATAAAAAACCGAACCGAATTAACCGAAATATTTCGGTTCGGTTATTTCGGTTTTTCGGTTAACCGAAATATGAATAACACTAGGTAAATTAGATTTAGTCCTTCTCATATTGCAACACAAAATATGGATAAAACTCATACAATATTCATATGTAATTACAATATAAGCATAATAAAATATATGAATATACTAAACATATGCATAAATGTATTATAACATGTGAATTGTTTAGTGGTTTTAGGAAGAATACAATAAAAATGGTATTGTACATGGGCTATTCGGTTATTCAGTTATTTCGGTTTTTGAAAGCGAAAAACCAAACCGAACACCGAAAACCGAATTATACCAAAACAAAAACCGAACCGAAAACCGAATTAACCGAAATAATCGGTTAATTCGGTTCGGTTCGATTCGGTAATTTGGTTTCAGTTTAAAAATACCCACCCCTACCTATTTGTGGAGAATATGGACCCCAGATATCTGCATAGCGGGCCGTGAGAACCACCCAAGAGGGGATGAGTCGAGCCGACTGCATGAAGACGGATATCACCTGGACTGCCACTGCCGTGCGCAACAAGGAAGGCTAAAGATAGAAACCAACCTTGATTGGGTAGGATACGATTGAGCCGTTATCATGTTTAGCGGATAAGGAAAGAGAAACAACCTCTATCTTGTAACCGCACCTCTCTGCTATATAAAGGGGGGCGGGGGATCATCAGAGAAGATCATGAGCAAATAAGCTAGAAACATATAATTCCAGAGCACAGGACTAGGGTATTATCTCCTCCGCGAGAGCCCGAACCGGTATAATTCTTGCGTCTTGTGCTACCATCGAGTTTGGATCTGACGCCTAGCCCCGTTTTCATTATTACCGACAACAAACGTTACAGTTGGCGTGCTAGGTAGGGGAAGCGTCAAGATCAATCTCAACAATCTCGATGGCCTCCATCAATGGAATCGTTATCACCTTCGCTCCCGGCCATGCTTTCCGCTTCAGGAGCCTCGACTTCATCGCCGACAACCTCGACAAGCTTGCTCTCTCGAACTCGGACCAGATCTAATTTAGGAGAGACTTCATTAGCAATTCGTCTGGACTTCTGTTTGGGTCGGGGAACGCCGCGACCATCTACTTGCGAGTAGTAAGCTAGGGGCTGACTTCCCGATTCGGATACGGTAAGAATTCGATCCGGGACATCTCGGATGCGATTGTCATATCATTTTTTCAGAAAGGAGTCAGCGACGCCGATTTGATCAAGAAGATATCCCAGAGGCCACCGACTACGGTAAAGGAGATGTTCGCATTAGCGGACCGCTACGTCTGTGCCCCGAGCGCCATCTACGGCACTGTCACGAGCCACGCCTGCGCCCCAAGCGCCATCTACGGCTCGGCCACGAGCCTACGTCTGCGCCCCAAGGGCCACCTTGGCGACCACGAGCCACGCTGCGCCCGGCGCCACCTTAAACGACCACGAGCTACGCTGCAGAGATCTGGCTCGGCTCGAGCCTAGCACACGCCACTGGCGCCATATGCGACACCGGCGCTACCTACGGCTCGGCTGCAAGTCTACGCCTATGCTAGGAGCAAAGACGACATGATCGTCATCAACACATGAAGTATAGAGCAGCTAAGTCGCTTTTACACTCAAACTTTGTACTCAATTATATTATTATGAATAAGATTGCTGGCTTTCTTGACTTTCTACTTAGTTGTTCCCAACTAAGCAGTAAGTTGGGGCTACATCTAATAGCATGCGCATATCTTTTTCGGAAATGGGTTTTTCTTCTTTTACTTAACGATTGCAAATGAATCCGAATGCGTTAATTCTGATTTGTGAAGCTCTGACCCCATGAACAACAAACTCTAGTCACTCAAAACACGTGCTTGGGAAAAAGAGCCATGAGCTGACTCCCGACGCTCGGGGGGTAGACTAGTCGGGTAGAGTGCTTAAACAAAAAGAGTCAAACCACTCGGATGAATCCAAAATCAATAAGAAAAAGGAGTAAAAAGCTCTAAAAATATATATAAACCTGTCGGACATCACATCTGAGTGAATGTTTTTACACTACCTAAGTTATGCATATACATGATTACAGGGCTACTAAATTTGGATACGACGCGCGCGGACCAACGCTTCGATGATGACATCAGCAACTTCGGCGATGGATTGGACGGCGTTGGGTTTAAAGTGAGCGGCGCTGAATTTCGCCTTGAGCGGGAAAAGCGTTTTGACTTCCGCGATAGTCGGGTGCAGGTATCACTCGGCTAAGGCCTATTTAATGGTATGCCCCAGGATGGGTCGACTGCTAGCTTTCTAATAATTGGGTTGGGTACCACTCGAAAAATTCAACGTCTGGAACTCTATTGAATCCTTCACGATCTCTTTGCCTGCAACATAGCACTCGGCATGGAAAAGAAACAAGTCGTGAAGCTGCGCCAAAACCTGGAAGCACTCGGCGTGAGGCATGACTCAGTTGGGATGCGACCAGGAAGGTGGCAACTTGATCGCAAAGCACTCGGGGCTACTATGGAGAATATGGACCCCGGGTATCTGCATAGCGGGCCGTGAGGACCACCTAAGAGGGGATGAGCCGAGCTGACTGCATGAAGACGGGTATCACCTGGACTGCCACTAACGTGCGCAACAAGGAAGGCTAAAAATAGAAACCAACCTTGATTGGGTAGGATACAATTGTAATCCTAGCCGTTATCATGATTAGCGGATAAGGAAAGAGATACAACCTCCATCTTGTAACTGCACCTCTCTGCTATATAAAGGGGGGCGGGGGATCATCATAGAAGATCATGAGCAAATAAGCTAGACACATATAATTCCAGAGCACAGGACTAGGATATTATCTCCTCCACGAGAGCCCGAACATGTATAATTCTTGCGTCTTGTGCTACCATCGAGTTTGGATCCGACGCCTAGCCCCGTTTTCATTATTGCCGACAACAAACGTCGACACCATTTTTGAAATCGGTTCGGTAATCGGAGATGCTAAGCAAAAGATATAAACAAAAAAGAAAAAGAAAACTTACATACCCATGTAGCACCGCATGCATGGTTTGCTATTGTAACTAACAGTGACCCTTTGTGCAGAACACGAGGCTGCCATACGCTGCATCCAGAGATATGCCCATTTTCTTCGTATCTCTAGAGCCAGGCTGCATGGAGAATTTTGCATCCAGAGAGCTAGACTCAAACCTAGATGCAGGCAACCAAACATAAGGAAAAAAATAAGATTCTGCATTTGTAGATGCAAATCTCTGTGTATGCAGGCAACCAAACAACCCTTTAGAAATTGGATAGGGAGTCAGGAGTCGAGACGGGTGAGTCACTGTGGTTTAGTATACCGGATGTATCCGAATAAAATTAAGGTTATATCTAGGGCTGAACAAATAAACTGAAAACCGAAACCTTTAAAATCGAAACCAAATTGTTCGGTTGTTAATTCAGTTAGCTATATGGAATAACCGAACTTTTTCCAGTTAATTCGGTTTTAACCCTCGGTTAACCAAACTTTGAAGAAAAAGTAAAGCTCAAAACCTTTTTTAAGTAATCATGTGAAAGGGTTTGTCTTACAACTAATACTTGGACTTCACAACAAAAAGATAGTTACATGGCTATCACAACACATTTTATTAATCATGAATGGAAATTGCATAAGAAGAACATTATTTTTTTCAAGGTAAAGAGCCATAAGGGAGATGATATTGGGAAAAACATACAGAGATGCTTGGTGGACTGGGGAATTAATAAAGTCATGACAACTACAGTTATCTATTTTGAAATTTAGATATTCACTTATTTGATTGTAATATGTTCATTCTGTTGTAATGTTGTTATATGTTGTCTACTTGGAAAACGGCACGCACGTTGGATTTGAATCTTTGTTCATTCAATTATACATTCTGCTGTTTATTCTGTGTGCTGACCAAGTTCGGTTAATTCTGTTAAAACCGAAACCGAACTATCGGTTAACCGAAGTGTCGGTTACCGAAATTTTCAAACACAGTTCGGTTTCAGTTTTGAAATAACCGAATTTTGAAATATACTGAAAACTGAAACTGAATTTTTCGGTTAAATCGAACGCACAGGCCTGGTTATATCCGAGTCTAATGGATAATATTGTTTTGAATCCGTTTTTGTTTCTGAAAAAATAATCTGAATCCGTATCCGATATAAAAAAAACCAGATATCCGAAATCACGCTCCGAATAGTATCCGAATTTATACGGACGAACGGACAGTCAGGAATTATCTGCTCCATTTGCACCCTTAGGACGAGGTGGACAGGAGATGAATAAGAGGAGGGTTTGAGGTGGAATCGGTTGCGAGAGCGTTCCAGAGAGAGACGACACGTCGATGATGCGATGGACGACCCGATGGGGTTTGGGTGAAGTCGGTAATTTTCCTTTCAAAATGTTTCTGAGGTGGCGTCTGGAATGGATAATGGCTGCGGTGACTGAAAATTGCTTTTGACTTTCTAGAGCGATGGCGGTACGTGGTTTTTAATGCTATTTGGCAAACTGACTATTGTGACTATAGCTTTTGGAGGACAACTGAGCGGGGAGGCATCAACGGAGCTAGAGGGAGTCGGGGGAAACAACCGGTCGAGGAGATGGCGGGGCGAGGAGGGAGGCAGAGCGAATGGGGTTACGGAGAGAGTGAGGTGGGAGACGGTTGAGTGAAGCCACAGCTGAAAAAATTTTCCTCAGTGGTTGTAATTTTGGGGATGTTTTTGCTGTGGCTTAGCTTCTCAGCTACTTTGCAGTCATACTGTTTGAAGCAAGGATTGAAATCTCGATATCGCTCTAAATACCGTCCATGACCGGAGAACGAAATCTCGCCGAGATCTCGGCATTTCAAACAAATTCTGGCCAAAATACAAAAATAGAATTTAAATTCTGGTTTTTTTATCAGTATAACCGAGATCTCGGCAAATTTGGGTGGGGCGAAATCTGGTCAAAATTTTTTTTAAAATTTTTGATTTTTTTATGGAGATTTCTGACATATTTATGATATTGCCATAAAAATTTTAGAAAATTATAAAGTCTGTTAAATTTTTAAAAATTCAAATATTGCAACTGTCTTGATAAAATACTAACTAACAAGTTTGAACTGAATGAAACATAAAACAAACCATGTTAGAAAATTTTAAAAAATTTTATGCATGGTTTTGATGCATCACTAATATTCTCATAAAATTTTCAGATAATAATCAAGTTTTATGAATTTTTAAAAAGTCAGACAGTGCTACTGTGCTGATAAAAGCTTTACTAGCAAAATTCAACCAAATGAAAAATGATACAATCCACGTTAGAAAATTTTTTTAAAAATTTTTGTTGGTCCTGATTTATCATTAATGTTTCTATAAAAATTTTTATCTAATAATCAAGCTTCAAAAAGTTCTAAAAATTCTGATAGTGCTAAGTCCTTATAAAAGCACGATGATCAATTTATAGATTTGCTTTAGCAACAAAAAAATTTAAAATTTTAAAAATTTTGCATAATGGTTATAAGAAAATTCTTAATATCTTATAAAAATTTTAAATCATCATCACAGTTCACTAAATTTATAAAATTTTAGAAATCTTGTGTACCATTTATATTCTTTTCATTTTCTAATTTTTGAAATATAACAAATAAAGTTCAATACATATATAGGTTTGATTGAGTAAACAAAAAGTTTAAAATTTTGAAAATTTTATAGAATGTTACTAAGTCTTTATTAATTTCTCATAAAAATTTTGGATCATGATCACACACGAGAAAATTTATAAAATTAAACAATATTCCTGTCCCAATTATGTTCATTCTATTTTTTATTTTTTAAAGATAACAAATGAAGTTAAATTGTTTTAAAAAATTTTATGTATGATCCTACGCTACTTAGGATGGTAAAATAAAATTTTCAAGTCATTATAAGATATGTATAATTTTATAAAAATCTGAAAGTGTTTCTGCAGTGTTTAAAAAATGTCTCAAAAATAGTTTTTCAACACATTATCATGTAAAATCACTTTTTCCAGGGTAATTGACCTAAATCCGATCAATTCCAGGTATTAAACTTTGAATTCTAGGGTCAAATCCTGAGATAACGGACGGTAAAAGCGAAATTTCGCCGAAAAAAAGAGATTATTATAGCAACGTGATTTTTTTAATATTTGAATTTGACTAACAATCAAAATTTCGTTTAGCTCTGGAGAACGAGATTTCGCGAAATCTCGCTGAGATTTCTAACCTTGGTTTGAAGAAGCTTTTAAAACATATCTCCCCAAATAGCCCTTGGGACTGCAAGCATGGCCAAGAAGGAAAGAGGTCGGCCCGGAGGACCGTCGGTGACTAGTCATTGTTGCCTCTTGCATGGGCGACAGGGCGAGGTCGCGAGGAGGCCACCCGTAGCTCACCCATGGATCTTGAGAATTTAATATTTATTTTAATTCATTTTTCAAAACTAATCGACGGGAAATCAAAATTACGGAAATAACCGCCTGTCATCCTAGTGCAGGCGACAGTGCGTTGACTAACTGACCAGAGTGTGAAATTCGAAATATAACTACGAGCCAAAAAATTTAAAATTGACCGATTGGGCGATGGAGTTCTTTGTAGCAATTATTTTTTACAATATTTGTTGTAAATCTTGTTTACAATAATTGTTGTATTAAACCGGGAAAAATTACCAAAAAAAACTTCTTGTGATGTAATGAATGGAAAAATTATTTTACTTTGTTAGTGATCGCATCCCATGTAGGATTTTCGTAGCCTCATAGGGTCCATGGGATATAGCCCAAAAATCTGGAAAAAATCATGGGCAACCTCATAGCGTGGGATACCACTTATGTCTGGCGAGATGGCGGGACATTGCCCGAAGAAGTTGCGAAAACCGGAAAAGGCACTTTCATGACCCACGAAAACCGCGAAATCGTGACCACTTAGGGTTTTCGTAGCCCGTGAGCAAGCCGGATCTGACAAAAAATCTGAGAAAAATCAAGAGCGACCCTCATACGCGGCTACCACTTATGTATAGGCGAGATGGCCGGACGTTGCCCCGGGCCGAAGTTGTGAAAACCGGAAAAGGCACTCGCAGCCACGAAACCGCGGAAATCGTGGCCACTTAGGGGTTTTCGTAGCCACGCGAGACAGGCCGGATACGGCCCAAAAAATACGGGAAAAATCAAGAGCGACCTACGCAATGCGGGCTACCACTTATATCTGGTGGTGGCGGGCGTTGGCGGCTTGAAGTTGCGAAAATTAGAAAAGGCACTCGTGGCCACGAAACCGCGGAAATCGTGGCCACTTGGGGGTTTTCATAGCCCCGCGGGACAGGCCAAATACGGCCCAAAAAATACGGGAAAAATCAAGGAAGACGTACGCAATGCGAGGTACCACTTATGTACGGGCGAGATGGCCAGACGTTGCCCCGCAGGAAGTTGCGAAAATCGAAAAAGGCACTCGTGGCCACAAAACCATGGAAATCACGGCCACGAAACATCTAATTTTTGACTGCCAGTTTGCTTGTTTCGCATAGCGTTTCATACAAACGGCGCTTCGCGGTGGAATTTTCAAATTTAATGGCGAAATTGTAAAAAATTTAAAAAAAATCATTGGTCTCCTGATACTGGGGGAGAGGGCCCACCATATTTGTATTTAATATTTGTTTCAAAATTTTTTTCATATAATAAACGAGGAAAAATTAACTTGCTGTGAAAATATCAGGAGGCACACTGCCCGAAGGTAAATATTGCCCTGACATGGGGCGATCGCCCTGAAATAGGGCAATTGCCCTGAAATGGGGCGATCGCCCTATACCCAGGTGATATCTACCCTTTATAACCTTCGCTCTCGCGCGGCCTCGCAAAGCCAGTAGCGAGAGAAGAAGAAAGAAAAAAAGAGAGAAGGGAAGGGGAGGGAGGAAAAGATAAGTAGAGGTTCAATCCGAAATGCCGAGCGTGCAAGTGGAAAGAGAAAGGCGAAGGCGAAGGAAGAGGTAGGCGCTTCGGCGTGGCCGCGCAACATCGCGTACCAGGACCTCTTTGTACCTGTCGGGGTTGTACCACCGATGTGTCTGTGCGGAGATCCTTGCAGGCTCATCCGCTCTTGGGATATTCCAACTTGGAAGAGGAGGTATTGGATGTGCCGCAACTACGAATTCGACCCGTCGGAGAAGAGTCGAAGAATCGCCACCGGTAACAATCATCGTGTTTAGTAATATTTGTACATGAAACCGTTAATTTATTTTCATGCGATTGCCTCTCGCATTTGTGTGAATTTGAGCGATGGTTTGATATGGAGATCGATCCGGAGGACCAAAGGCTCCTTGATCAAAGCATCAAGACGAGGAGTTTAGGCGGCGGCTTGAAGCGCTTGATGTGACGCCAAGACGCGAGGAGGCACGTCAAAAGGAAGCGGAGGAGAAGGAGGCCGAGAGAGAGAGGAAACGAGAGAGGGCACGTCGTGCCAGAGAAGCCTCACCGGAAGCATGGGCGAAAGAGAAGTGGCCTCGATCCACTCAGAAGACGAGAAGTTGTAACCATTATTTTCCTTGTTCGTGGTGTGCATCCTAGCTTTACAACCATTACTTCCATTGAATTGCGCACGCCGAATCGCATGGCGTGCTTGCTTGTTGAGCCGTTAAATTTTGTGTTGTATTTCTAGCAGCGAGTCTTATTCAGACTCCCGCGCCGCGTCCTAACAGCTTCCACATCTTAAAGCTCCTCGGCAGGAAGACATCCCCGGGACTAGGGGTGAAAACGGTCGGAAACGGTCGAAAAACACTAAAATCATTTTTGTTTTCATATTTTTTTCTCGGAAACGATATCGGAATCGATAACTACGGAAACGAAAATGGCATCGGTAATTCGAAAATATCGGAAACGAAAATTCGATACAAAATATATATCGATAACGATCGGAATCGAAAAAGAGGCCGTTAACGTCGTAAGGACATGTACCACCAATTGACTTCAAAAATTCACACAAATAGTACATCCACATAGAAATTAGTAATTAATAAATATTCACAAATTCGATGAACACACATCAAATTTTAGACTTGAATGACTACATTAGAGTTTTGTTTTTATGATATTTAAAAATATCTATGATTGGTTAAATCATGAAAATGGATGAAGATTGTAGCCCTCGTGATAAGCTTTGCATAGAGTCCAAAATCACCTAAATCGGAGTTCGGAGTAAAAAGTTATGGGCGTTTTAGTGACCAGAAGGAGTGTGATTTGTGGGCTGGAATAATTCCGTAATTACCGACGGAATTTACCGATTTTTCGGATATCTGAAGAAGCGGTCGAACCGATCAAAACCGTTACCGTTATCGTTTCCGACAAAAATTACCGATTCGATTCGATTCGAAAATTACCGATATCTGAAACACGTCCGGTTGAAAAATTTAAAACGATTTTGAATTTCGAATTACCGATACCGTTTTCACCCCTACCCGGGACTGCGATCCTCAGCGATCTCCGAACGACAGTCTGGATTGTAATATTTTTTTAGCAGTATTTTGGAAAGGTTTGGACCTCTCTTTTGAGATGTGCTTTATGCTTTTTCTTTTTTGATAGTTACATAATTATTAAAATATAAATAAATAATAAATAATGATTATTTATCTATTTATTTACTTTAAGATTTATACAACCTGTATTAAGAGAGAAGACATTGAATCGCCGTTTCCCGCGGCCGCACAGCTTCGCTGCTAGCATCCACACAAATCTAGCTCGCTGTTGCTCCCATAAACAAGCGAAGCGGTGCGCGCGGCGCACGTGCTCACACACCAACTGACGGGCTGTCGACCTAGAACCCGCGCGCGGCGGCCCCCCCTCCTCGGCTCGCGGCACATTAGCCGGCGACACCAGAGCACGTCTACACCGACAGCATTAGGTATGATGATACGGCAATCTGAATTGTAAGCGTCACACAACTGCGGCAAACACACAGTTTGATGTAAAAAAGCATCTACCGGATAACGACATCACGGACGATTGCGGCTTGCTCGTCAGAAGAACGGAAACTATTTTATTCCGGTGCCCACCAAAAGGCAAAATCACAGCAGTAATCTGCCCATCGGCCACTGACAAAACCGTACGAACAGTCTAGCCATCCTTGGCGAAATGGCGAGGGCAACTAACAAAGCTAGCTCTCGGATAAACAAGGGCAAATTTTATTGTGAGTAGTAAACTACTAGCATCGCAAACGCATGGTTCGTCTCTCGCTCCAGATTCCACGCAGGGTTTAGTACGGTTCCACCGGTGCTCTGAAGTTTGCTCCAGCGTAAACCGCGGCATCACCGAGCTCTTCCTCGATCCTGAGCAGCTGCAATCACAAACCAACCATTGCGGTGTTGGTTCAGAAAACACAGCTTAATTTGAAGACGCCTTACACATCACCGAATCACACACACACACAAGGAAATGCATACGCATGGCCACAGAATTTCATCTCACCTGGTTGTATTTGGCAAGACGTTCTGACCGGCAGGGAGCTCCTGTCTTGATTTGACCCTGTAAAAAAGACGTGGGAAATAATGTTACCATTGAAGATATTTAGAAGTATATGAAGCTTAATTTCCAGTTTAGCTGAAAGCGGTACCGTAGCCAGACCAACCGAGAGGTCAGCAATGAAGGTATCCTCTGTCTCACCACTGCAGAGAGAGCAAAAGAACTAAGTGAATCAAATCAAATGACAAATGCTAATCATCCAAAAGAGCTGAAAGCATTACAGCGCTTACCTCCTGTGGCTTGCCATCACTCCCCATCCGGCACGTTTGGACATTCTAACAGCTTCAATACTCTCAGTCACTGAGCCTATTTGATTCACCTGTTACAGTAAACTGTTGGTATTAGTCTCTATAACACTATAATGTCCTAGCAAAAGAATTAGTAACTTATCACCAAAAAAAAGAAGAACTAATAACTTGGAACAGGGATTGTACTACCTTTAAGAGAAGAGCATTGCAAGTGTTTTCACTAATTGCCTTGGCAACCCTCTGCACAAGTCAAACAGACATCGATAAAACTCATAAATTGTCCGCAGGGTTAGTAATAATTAATTCATTAATATGTAGCTTACCGTGGGATTAGTAACAAGAAAGTCATCTCCTACAATCTGCACTTGCTGTCCAATCTCATCAGTCATTTTGGCATAAGTGGCCCAATCATCCTGATCGAATGGATCCTCGATTGATACGATAGGGTACTCAGAAACGAAGGACTTGTACACATCTTTCAGGCTGTCACCTGAAATTTTGTGTGAACCGTCATTGTTCTGGCCCGGAAAGGTAATGGATGTTAATACACACTAAATATCATTTCTTACTGTCATAGGCGTCTAATGAACAATAAAAAGTGGTAAATTTTACCTCCTCCTTGAAATTAAGATCATAAGTCTTATCCTTTTCGCTATAAAACTCAGAAGCAGCAACATCCATTCCAATGACCACCTGCCATACGTACATAAACACAATGTCATACAAAAAATAGATCAAACCAAGGCTTGAACTGTGAGCTAAGTAAAGAGAAAAAGGAAATACCTTCCCAGTGTAGCCAGCCTTAGCTATCGCTGTCTTCAATAATTCAAGGCCCTCTTTGTTTTCCTGCATAATTGTTTGGTATAACAATCTTATATGAGCATTGGATTTGAATTGCAACAGAAGTCAACACAAACTAGTACTGCAGCTCCTTTTACCATTTATTGTTCATCCCAAGGTTGGAGGAGTTACTAATACTGTCAAGCCCTAGACTAACCATACAACCTTTTTTGTGAACAATAAACACAAAATCCCTTCTACTTATACAGCGCAAGATTTAATCAGCCGTCAAACCTATTGGATGTTGCTTAGTTATCAGTAGCAGAAAATTTAGCTTTAGTCAGAACGTCTTAATCCAACAATGTACCACATTATATTTTACAATCAGTTCTACTTTATAGTAAGCTTCCCATCGGGTTTCCGCACAAATTATTAATACATACTAACACTAACAAGTTTCTCCGAGCACAATGATAAGTGGATAAACAATATTACCTGAATATTAGGAGCAAAGCTACCTTCATCCCCAACATTCGTGGCATCTTGACCATACTTCTTCTTGATTATACTCTGCATAGGAAGAACTAGCATTCTAACTACATATTGCGAAGGTCTAGATACAAAATAAATTGGTCTATTGTTCACCTTCAGGTGGTGGTTGATACGGATGTTCCTTCTCGAACAATCTCGTACCAGGTCTCAGTCCAGAGCGGGAATTCGTGGAGGACGTCGTCGGGAATCGACGGCGACCTATGATCGGATTTTGGCTAACGGCGCCACCGGCCAGTTGACGTTGGCAGCGTCTGCTAGGTAATTTTCTTGGCAATCAAGCTTGCCCTTCCAGCTTTGTTATTTCTCTTATTTATAAGGTGCCCAACTGGCTTACAATCCTTACCGAATCATAAAAGGATCAGGATCCTCTAAACCGTAACATAAAAAGGACAAGAGTCTAAAGGAAAGAAGGATAAATTTCTACGGAAAGATAAGATTTTGCCTAACTAATTTATGCCTGATTTGGCCCGGTTGGACCGGCCAATCCTTCTGGCTTACGGCGCCGGACATATATGCGGTCCGTAGCCGTAACAATACTCCCCCCTCGGGACCAAGCTTGTCCTCAAGCTTGAAATCAGGGTAAGTGCGGCGCAAAACAATAGCATCCACCCAAGTTGCATTCTCTTCTGGTTCACCCTTCCAATGCACCAAAAATTGTCGGTGCCCTCGTAGGAACCGCTGCTGCAGCAAGCGGTAAGGCTCCGACTGACTCATGGAATCGGCCGAAGTGGTATCTTCAGGTAATGGAGGTGGCGCAGCTGGTGGTGTTCCTTGGAACGTCTTCAGGAGGGACACATGGAAGACATTATGAAGGCGAGTGTCACTTTCGGAAGCTCCAATGACACGCATAATCTGCTCCCACTCGGTGATCACTTTATAAGGTCCAAAGAAGCGAGAGAGAGTTTATGGGGAGCATTGACGGAGAGATAGCTATCACGGTGTCGGCAGTACACGGCCAAACCCGTCCCCTATTGCAAATTCCACTTCCGATGATGCTCATCATAGACCTTCTTCATGCGATTACGAGCATTAGCGATCTTGCCTACTTTGTGCCAATAGAGCATCCCGATCAACCAATTGACAATCCACCGCAAATCGAGGTTGAACCTTGATATATGGGAGCAAGGCTGGCGGGAGGCAACCATAGACCAACTCGAAGGAGTGAGGCGAAGAGGCGGAGTGATAAGATGAGTTATAGCGAACTCGGCCCATGGCGACCACCGGACCGGAGGAGGGGTTATCGGCAGCCTAAGGCGAAGGTACATTTCCACCGCCCCGTTCACCACTGTGCGCCATCCGTTTGCGGGTGGTATGCGGTTGAGTCAATGACTTTATCCGCAACGCTTGAAGAGGCTTTGCCAAAAAGCGCTAGTAAACACAGGTCACGATCCGAGACAATTGATTCGGCATCCCATGCAAGCGGACTACAGGTCGAAGAAAAGATCGGCAACCACCGGGCGAAGTAGGGCGGCGAGGCGATGAAATGGTACAGTACTTAGAAAGACGATCCACCACCACTAGAATTGCTTGATTTACTGCGGACTTGGGAAGGGCAACTATGAAATCCATGGAAACATCGGCCCACACTTTGGGGAATAGGGAGGGGCTGCAATAGACTCTTTGGAGCCAAAGTACTTGCCTTGTGGGCACAGCAAATTAAGCATTGCGAATATACTCCTCCACCGACCGAAAGTCTGTCCAATAAAAATCTTTGCTTGACACGATGGACCGTTTGTGTACTCCTTCATCGTCGGTCGTGAAAAGTCACTACAATGGATGGCCGGAGAGGAGACTGAGCGGGGACCACAACCCGGCCTGAGCGGTATAGTAATCCTTCCTGGGTGGTCCAAGTCGAACTAGGCGGTGGTAGAGCGGCCATTCTCCGTCGAGGTGAAGCGGTGGCGGCGGAGCTCGGCGCATCTCTTGAATCTCTGGATCGTGCGGAGGCGATATACCAAGTGTCCCGCATGAACCGATCGCATGGAGAGAGCACTACAACCGGTGGACTATCGAAGGCAGGGATAAGGCATCGGCCGCCGGTTAGTCTTGCCCGCTTATATTCCACACAAAATCAAACCCCATGAGCTTGCGACCCAATCTTTGTTCTGGGCGTGACCAAGGCTGTTCAACGGATATTTAAGACTAGCATGGTCCGTCACACCACAAACATCCGTCCCCATAAGTAAGGTCTCCAATGGCGAATAGCCTTGAAAGTCAATGAGCTCGCGCTCATATGCGGCCAGCTTGACATGACGGTCGGCGAGTCGGCGACTGTAAAATGCCACTGGATGACCCTCCTGCTGCAACACGGCGCCCACCCCACGGCTAGAAGCATCACACTCCACAATGAACGGAAGGTCGAAGTTGGGCAGACTAAGCACGGGAGCCACTGGGCGCCGCTTTGAGTTCTTTGGAAGGCGTCTCATTCTTCTTTGTCCACACAAAGGCTGCGCCGAAGGAGGTTGGTCGAGGCTCGGCGATGTTGGCATAATGAGCAATGAAGCGGCGGTAGTACCGTGAGGCCGAAACTCCGGACGGCGAGGTGATGTAAACACCCACGCCGCGACGTCTGCACCTTGCCGGGTCGGTTTGCCACGCCATGACCGAAATAATGTGGCCAAGATACTTCACCTCCCGCATGCAAAGGCGCACTTCTTTTGCTTCAAATAGAATTTGGTGGCGTAGACGCTCGAGAACTAGTGAAGGTGGGAGATGGTCCTCCTTGTTGGATATACACAAGGATGTCGTCGAAAGACCAAGACAAATTTCCGGAGGAAGTCATTAAGCACTTCATTCATAAGAGCCTGAAAAGTGGACGGGGCGTTGCATAAACCAAAAGCCATCACCAGGGATTCATAGTGACCGTGGTGTGTGCGGAAAGCCGTCTTCTCAATGTCCTCCTCTCGCATTCTCGACTTGGTAGTAACCGGACCAAGGTCGAGCTTGGAGAAAAATTGAGCGCCGTGCAACTCATCGAGGAGTTCCTCGACCACCGAATAGGGAATTTGTCTTTGATGGTCTTCTGGTTGAGTTCGCGGTAGTCTACACAAAACCGCCACGTTCCATCCTCCTTCTTCACCAATAAGACCGGCGATGAAAATGGCGATCTACTAGGCCGAATGATTCCCTGGGCCAGCATCTCCGCACACTGTTTCTCGATCTCATCCTTTTGCCGGTAGGGATAACGGTAGGGTCGCACCACCACTGGATTCGTCCCCTCAGCCAGCACAATACGGTGATCGCAATGCCGTGAGGGTGGTAGGCCTTGTGGTTCTGAAAAGAGCCTTGAACTCGGTCAAAGTGCCTCCATGCGTGATCGGTGTTCCTCCATCTCAAACAGCGCTACAACCGGTAAGTGGCCATGAAGGAAACACATCGCCACCAACCCAAATATCATCTTGAGAGAATCAAAGTTCGGTGGATATCTCCTAGTGTCTGGAGCCATTTGCACCCCAAAACGACGTCAAACCCACGAAGAGGGATGACAAGAAAGGGCGCCACGAATTTATGGGGCCCTACCGAGAAGTCACTGCTCGCCACCCGCCCTAGGCAAGGTAGCTCTTCACCGTTGGCCACGCGCACCTTCTGGGAGCCTCCCGACTTCTGGCACACACCAATCACCGCTGCTGCGTAGCTGCTTAGGAAGTTGTGCGTACTGCCGCTGTCTACTAGCCCCAAGAGTTGCCGACCTGCCATTGTCAGGGTCACCTGCATCGTTTTGCCTCCTTTTGGCCCTTTTACCGCCATAGCAGAGAGTGCAGCAGCCTCTTCTTCCTCCTCTAGGACTTCCTCTTCTTCCCCCTCACTTTCATTCACCACTTCACACAGAAACAAACGTTTGCACTGATGCCCCCGGGAGAAGGCCTCATCACAATTGAAGCAAAGTCCTTTTGCCCTCCGCTCGACCATCTCATCCGGCGTGAGGCGTCGGCGTTACGGGGATGATGCCGCAGAAGACATTTGGGAACCCGCCAGCCAGCTGCGCCCTCCGGCGCCGCGTGACGCCGTGGCCGGTCGATCGTCTGATTGCGTGGTGTGGTGCTGCACTGCTGATCGCCATGGAAGGAAGTGAGGCGAGGTCGCCTGTCCCTCCTACAGAGCCGCCACTCCCATAGGATGGCGCGGCCCTCCAGCCTCGCCAAGCGATGGTCTCGGGCGGTGAAGGCGGGATTGTGCCGCCTTTGCAAGCCGACTTCTTCCGTCGCTCCGCTTCCCTTGCCGATCCTACTGGTGTCGGCGAGATCCGGGCGGTCCCGACGCACCTCCATGACAACAGTGGCCGCTTCCCGGCGGTGAACAACTCCACTTGATCGGCCTTCTTCAATCTCGAGGTCTGAGCGAGGAGACGCTGAAATCCCGCGTAAACCTCGACCTGTTTTCCCCTGTTTCAAGTTGGAGAGATCGCCAGAGGTCTGAAGAAGAATACCGAGCGAACCTTTGAAGGAAAGTTTGAAGAACTCTTCCCATCCGATATTGTCGTCTTCCAATTCCCAATTGTCCAAGACTTCTGCGCTTCCTCTCGGATGGCGCCGGCCATCTTCACGTACTCGGACTCGGAATCGGTAGAGCTTTCCGCGTTCGCCGCTTGAGCCACAGCCAGAGGGGTCCTCTGTTCCATCGTAAGTCGGAAGTTCATACTGCGGTGCTTTCGAGGAGCCCACCGGCGTCGAGATGACCACAGGTGCTGCGTCGTTCCCGTATTGATGTCCGTCTCATTGTCCTCCCTTCCACATGCTCGGCGCGATGTCTGGAGCTCGCGCTCCGCTTCAAATTGTCCCTCGGTGTGTTACCTTGACCGGTCTCTTGCCTAGAGAGCGGATCGGGGCGTCCATCCTCTTGTCCAATTTGTTTTCCAATGCGGCAATCTGGATTCCATCGCCTTTTCATACGCTCCATGAGGGCGTGCGATTCGCCATCCCTTCTCAACTCGGCCGCGATCTTGAGGTGGACCATGGATGAATCGCAGCTCGATACCGATTGATATGGATGTTCCTTCTCGAACAATCTCGTGCGTGTCTCGATCCAGGCGGGAATTCGTGGAGGACGTCGTCGAAATCGACGGCGACCTATGATCGGATTTTAGCTAACGGCGCCACCGGCCCGATTGGCGTTAGCGACATCGCTAGGTAATTTTCTTGGCAATCAAGCTTGCCCTTCCAGCTTTGTTATTTCTCTTATTTATAAGGTGCCCAACCGGCTTACAATCCTTACCGAATCATAAAAGGATCAAGATCCTCTAAACCGTAACATAAAAAGGACAAGAGTCTAAAGGAAAGAAGGATAAATTTCTAAGGAAAGATAAGATTTTGCCTAACTAATTTATGCCTGATTTGGCCCGGTTGGACCGGCCAATCCTTCTGGCTTACGGCGCCGGACATATATGCGGTCCGTAGCCGTAACACACCTCAACTCCCATCTTCATGGCCTCCTTGAATGAGGAGGCACCAGTAGGAAGGATCATGAACTCCTCAATAAATACAGTTGAAGCATGTACTGAGAAATTCATGTTCTGTGAGCAGTATTACCTGCATGGCATGTTTGTTTCCAGCGTGCGAACCTCCATTAATCACATTAAAAGCAGGTACAGGAAGCACGAGAGTCTTGTTCCCAGCAAGATTTGAAATATGCTGCAAGTACATTATATTCCAATAAGCGTTCTAAAATTTCAGCAGAGCGAAGTTAATACATCAGTGTCATTGTTTAGCAACAGACCTGGTAAAGAGGAATCTTCTTCACCATTGATCCTGCTTTGCACACAGCAAGTGACACCGCAAGAATAGCATTTGCTCCAAAATGTTACGTATTGTTTTAACCACATCAAACGAAGTGGATATGAACGCTGGAATATTTGATGAAAGGTTAGATTAAAAGCATAAATTTATTACAAGATAATACCTTTTGCTTGCACCAGCCCCAGTTGTTGGAGGTTCCATCAAGCTGTTGGACCATGAAGTTATCAATGTCAACTTGCTCAGTAGGATCCTGCGACATAACTGACCGTTAGTAAATCAAGTTTTCTTGTTTTTTTACTATCATGCCAATGAAATTATATATTGTGAAATCATGTGCTGAAAAATTGTCTGAATGATGAAATGGGCATTGCAAAGTGGTTGCGATCATGGCATGTGTGGTGTTCGTGCATGTGTTGTTTTAGTTGATTAATTGATATGCTGGGATAGCATAATGATAGTTTTGCTTGATGCAACGCGCTCGTGTGAGTGGTTGGATGGATTGACTTTGGTAATGGTTTTGCTTGATGCAATGCGCTCATGTGAATGGTTGCATGGATTGACCTGGAGTCAAGTCGTGGACTTATGCTCGGAATACGTTTGTTGTTTATTTATGTGCAGGTGTTGCTCGAGGGCGAACGTGGTCGGTGACAAGACCGGAACTAGGTTCATGGAGGAAGTGAGGTTCAGAACTAGGTTCAGGGAGGAATCGAGGTCCTGGTGGTCGAGGATATCATACGGGACGTTCGTGCTAGATAACGGTGCACACGGAAGCTGGTTAGTCCCGTAAGTGCGGCAGGTGGGCCGTACGCGTGCATGTTTTGGATTGTATGCATATATTGGGCTATGTGTTATTGGGCCAGATTGATATGCATATATGTATTTATTTTAGGGTTTTGGATTGTATAAAAGGTCTTGAAAACCTAATCAATAGTAAGCTTTTTGGCGGCGGCTGAACATCCGTCGTTTTTCCTGGCGACTAAAAATCTGGGCGGCGCTTGTCTCTGCGGCCGAAGTTTTTTTTTAGCGCTTATTTGCTTCCGGCGGCTGGCGTCTGTGATTCTGGCGGCCTTGCGTGACTAGCGTTGTGACGTGCATGCATGCGATGAGTTTTTTTTGCTGGCGGCTGCTAGTTGTTGCCGGCGGCTGGAAGTCCAACGAGGCTTTCTAGCGTCTGCATGCAAAGGGTCTCCAGGTTTGAGTTCATTGGCGATTGTTTTGTGACTGAAGCAGGACGTGAAGAAAAAGGCTACTCGCGTCATCTTCGGCTGGAAGGTTCATGCATCTGCGAAAGGTGATTAAGGAATAAACGGCGACTTGATTTCCTGGTGTACCTCCTCACAACTAGAAGTCCGCTGCCTGCATGCGACGTGTGTCTTAGTCCGGCATTGATTCGAGTTTAGTCTGGCGTTGGAGGATCATCTGAAGTTTGATCCGGCGTCTGAAGATCAATTCCAGTCATTATTGTTTCAATCAAAATTGCGAAGGTAATATCTTTAGATCCGTAGATCTGATCGGATTGATTTTTATTCCGTTAATTTCTAAATTGAATCTAGTTGCTACAGTTAAAATTTCACATCAATCCAACGGTGGGATCTTCGGAAATTATTATTTTGGTGAACGTGTATCAGTCTGTTTTTATTTGGTATGGCGTCTGATTCAGTAAAATTGCGAAGAAAATAACTTTAGATCCGTAGATCCGATCGAGCTGCTTTTTGTTGGGTTAGCTTGCAAATTGAGTCTAGTTTCTACAGTTAAAATTTTACATCAATCTAACGGTGGGATCATTAGAAATTACTATTTTAGTAGACGTATATTTCTCTGTTTTTGTCAAATCCGAATCAGGCAATTTGAGTCCGAATTGGGGTGTTTCAAAAATTAGCAAAAAATTGATTTTAGCTTCCGCGTAATCATTCACCTCCCTCTGATTGCTAGTTTAGTATATATCGATCCTACATATAACTTACATACCTTTCCGATCAGTGCTGGTCCAATAATAGTATTTACATTGTTCACAGCCTAGCAAAAGATGATATGACTTATTAGTTATTTGGGACAGAGGAAACCACCCAACAAAAGCACACCACAGTTGTAACCACTGATACAGGCTAGATGTTAATAGAAAAAAAAATTAAGCCACAAAATACCTAGCAGCTAGTTTCAATCTTGTACCATGTAAAACTAAAACATAGGCTTCAGAATCATATACTATCCTTACTATACTTGGAAGAAACGCCGCTCCCAGGATCGTTTGAGCCAAGCCGGCCGGCTCGGCTCAATTTTTCTTTTTGCGTTTTGATCCTTTTATAAATTACGAATAGATCCTTCACGGTTTTTTGTGAGGGGAAGATATTTTTTCCGAAAATCGCGTTTGGGTCCCTCGTGTGTCATTTTACGGAAAAAAACTCCTGTTAAATTCAAATCGCGAACAATCCCTTTTCTAATTTTTAAGGATAGCGGACAGGTCAAAAAACGTAACAAACAGGTCCTTACTCCTTACGTCTAGGTCCTTTCTCCGTTTTTGTCGGGGAAAAAATGTTTTCGTCGCCAGAAATATTTGTGCAGCTATATCTCTAGATTTTTTTCCCATCTCGATCTCTGATATTTTTAAAACATGTATTATTACTCGGTGAACGCGTAGAGTGTTAGACTCGACAAAAAAAGGTTGTCGTCTCTAATAATTTTTCGCCCTTTTCCCTCTAGACTTTTTCCCCACCGCAGTTTTCCAACTCGGTCTCCAATATTTTACAAATAATTTGTCGAAAGAGGTATTTCTACAACTCTATTTCTCTATTTTTCCCCGTTCCGCTCATTATTTCGACGATTTAAAAAATGAAACGCCGCCGAAAAAAAAAGAAAATTTTTCTATGAAAAAACGACACGCGCGACGTGTTACGCCGCGAAAAAATTTCTAGTAGTTCCCATGAACCAATTTTATGGAAGATGCAAGGAGGACACACATGTGAAGGTTTATCTTGACTATGTTTCCTTTCTTTGTATCATAAAATGTTCTAGCATCGACTTTGGCATAATAAACATTGTTCAGATGAACTATACAACTTAAAATGCATAACGGAAACCCGAGTTATTTATAGATTGTAGAACACCATCACACTGGATTTGGCTAGTGAACCAACCTTAAGAACACCTTTACCAAGATAATCTTACCATCACACTGGATTCCTAAAGTCAACGTTGCAAAAATAAAAAAAGTGAACATTATGCATCTAGAAGTAATGATGTACGAATGCACGCGGGATTTGGGTCAACAACAAAAGGCCACTTTTCTTTTGGGGAAAAAAATAAATGCACTGTTTACAAATAAAATCCACATGTTCCCTCTATTATTAGAAATCACCATCTATAATGCAAAAAAAAAAAAAAAACCATTTCGTAAGATACAGAAAATTCAAGAGTTTTATATTTAATAGGAAAGGTCTTTGTTTCTTTCTGTTGCTACCAATGCCAAAATGATCAAACGTGGCATGCATCACACAACAATCTGTCTTATGATACTTAAAACAAGAATAATCTAATAAAGGGCTCTAGCACATGATCATTGGAAAACACCGTCCTCCTTGATAGTGTTACCACACCTCGAGCAAGCTGAAAAGTTAAAGTTGTCCCTGTTTCATTTACATCCACATCGTGCGGAATTTTCAGATCCGTTCACCTTTTCTCATGATTACGGTGATGATTCTACTAATACATTTTTCTTGTAAATTTGCACACCCAGTCCTGACGCCCACGACTATAAAACAACACTAAAAAAAAGATGGAAGGTTACTGAATGTGTGCTGTCATCAATCCCCTCTCCCTTGTTACTATGTAAAGCATCTCCTTCCATGCATATATCAATTTATCCACTGACATACCGAACAGGGCTCCAAATAGGGATGGCAATCGGGTGGGTATGGACGGGTACACCTCCCGCAGACCCGAACCCGAAACCCGAAATTCATACCCGAACCCGAACCCGAAATCTCTCACGGGTACATATCCACGCCCATACCCGAACCCGATGGGTACCCGAACCCGAACGGGTACCCGAACCCGAAATTAAATTCACCTCACAATCAAATTTTCAACCATCAATTGTCAATCAATTCATTTGTAATTTCTATGTTTAAAGGAAAAATATATGGTGTATATAATCATGAAAGTTACCGCATCTTACATCTCAAACGATGCTTGAAAATCTTGAATTAACCTTCCATTATTTTTAATTTATATTAATTAATTCGGGTACCCATGGGTACCCACGGGTGCAGAACTGAACCCGAACCCACGGGTAATTTTGCCATCCCTAGCTCCAAACCAACCATTTGATACAATTAAATCCAACAAATGTAATCAAGCCCAACTTAATACACTTGTTAAGTCGTTGTTGTTTTTGTCCCCCAACTAACACGCTTTTAAGTTGTTAGTCACACGCAGACGAATTGGAGCAAAGCAGTGTTCATCTGAATTCTGGCAGAACTACATGAAGCAATTGCTTCACCGCGGCAATTCCTCGATAAGTCTACAAAATCTCGCCTTTAATTTGCACGATGGAAGAGATGGTAGTACTGCATACCAGTGGAAGCGCCGCTCGGCACAGCGCCCCTCGCGAAGCTACCATCGCTGAGGCCCACGTCCACCTGAGCGCAATCCAGATTCGAGCACAAACACACACACACACAAAAGAACTTCAGTATACGTCGAAACACAACCAACCAAATCGAGTCAAGATTTAATCCTCTTGTACTCAAATCTGCGCACCTCGACGGTGGGGTTGCCGCGGCTGTCGAAGATTTGCCGCGCCTTCACAGACTGGATCGTCACTGCCATTCCTTCTCCGCGCTATCTCCTCCTTATCTCAAAGCCTCACGTGCGCACGCGCACCAAGAGCTCTCTCGTGTTTGTGTAGCGCGGTTTGTGTACTCGCCACTCGAGCTGAGGCGGCTGGCTGGCCATTTGTAGGGGTCCTAGGGGAGCAGGAGTGGAGGCATTGGGGGGTGGGGCCACTTGATAGCAGATGACGGTTGGCGTTTCTTGAAGCGTTGGGGTGTCGCCCTCATCGGCTTCGCCCAGGTCGATCTTCCTTTGCTCTGGCGCGAATCGGGCAAAATCCAGTGCTGATGAATCTCGTGAGTTCAATTTGATCTTCCCGTCACTAGCTGAGGGGTATCATCTATCTTCTTCTTCTTCATCTCGATTGAAGACATCTGGAAGATCTGGCGTTGGGGCGGGAGGGCAGTTTGGGAATGAGAAAGTGCTTCCGGTTTCTGATGTTGACACGTTGCGATCTGCATCGGGCCCATATGCAGTGTTGGAGGGTGAGGAGGTGTGCATCGAAGATTTTTTTCGGGCAACTTTGGAGTATTCCGGCGGGCAGTTCTTCTGTGTCTAGGGTTCCATCGACGAGAGGAGTTCTCGTCTGGATACAGAAGAATCTGCTTGAGTCGGGAAAAATTTCTGTCGCTGATTGCTTTCCTGCTTCTCCCCACCACTATTTCTCCTCAAATCTTCAATCTCTGAGTTTTGCCAAGGACTTTTACGGCAAGGAAGGGGATTCTTCTGGTGAGGGTCTGAAGATGGCGGATTGTGGTTGGAACCACTGGGGGAGAGGTAGAGGTGGAGGTTTCCAACGGGGCTGGCGTCCTCCACCTCCGCCGTTCAGGGGACAGAGAGGTCTGCCAGGTCGCCATCAACAGGGATTTCCGCATCAAAGTTTACCGTCATTCCGACCGCCAAATCAGTTTCCTCATGTTTCTCGTCAGGCAAATCCTAGTTCAGAGGATGACAAGGGTAAGCAGCGGGTTGGGGTGATCCAAAACCAGGTACGCCCTCTGATGTTTTGGCTGGTTCAGAAACTCAATACTCTCAATCCATCTGTTACAATTGTGGAGAACCTGGCCATCTAGTTGGTAGTTGTAGGAACCCTAGACTGTGCTTCATCTGTGAAGAACCTAATCATCAAGTTGAGCAGTGCCCTATCCGTATGCAACCTCATTTGCCTGCTAAGTACATTGGTAGTGCTGCTAATGGCCTTGGTTTCTTTTATCTGGAAGTCCCTGACTCTAGTCGATGTGCTTCATTTAGATTTAACAATTGTGGTATACTGACTATAGATCAAAGGGAAATTACTGTGGGTGAACTGGAGAAAAACTTAGCTGACATTTTTTACTCTAAATGGCCTTGGCAAATTCGGCAGCCGGAAGATTTTCGGTTCCTTGTCCGTTTTCCTCCTCATAAGAAAGTCACTGATTTAGCTCTTTTACCTAGCTTTAATCTTGCTAAACCGGGAGTAACTGTTTATATTGAGGCTTGGAAAGGTGATGTTGATGCATTTGAGGAGTTGCAAGAGATTTGGGTTTAGATTAGAGGTGTTCCCCCAAAATGGTGTACTTGGAAGGTTTTTGATCAAATTGCGTCTTGCTTTGGACTGTTGCTAAATGTGGACTGGACCGGTCTTTTTAAGAGTTTCTATGAGGTTGCCAGAATCCAGATTGCGTGTAGAGATCCTACCAAAATCCCTCAACAGAGGTTAATGGGTGCTGAAAAGATTTTATTCTTAATCTCCATGAAAGTTGAAAAGAATGAAAAATCTCCTTCTGTTGGGAATGAGGGTAGGGATGATGGGAATGATGACAATGATGATGATCTTGATGATTTTGATGATGAAAATCAGAAACATGAGGATAAAAAAGATGGTATGCTGACTGATCAAATCAGTGGGGGTGTTGAGAGCAAGCAGAGCGGATCTTTAGTGAAAATGTCTGGTGGTTCAAAATCAGTAGATCAGAAAATGAAGGGTGTTGCTTCTCAGGGGTTTCAAAGTGCTTCTGATAATAAGATTGAGATGAATAGTTCTGGTTTAAGTGGATAAAAGACTTGGGTTCAGCTATTTCAAGAAAATTTAAGCAATGCTTTTACTAATGAAGCAATTGATGACACTAAGTGTTTTCAATCTTCTTAGGGATCTTGACATGGTGGGTTCGGAGGATGAATGGGATGACATTAGAGGAGTGGAATTTGGGGAATCTGATCAGGTCATTATGTCTGATAATGCACAAATGGGGCGTTTGGTTGATACTGATTCCTTGATGGTGCAGCAACCGAGTGATAGTAATGTGTTTCGGCAAGATGTTGTAGCTGGGGAGAGAGATATTGTTTCTGAGTTGCCAGATAGTACACAGTTAGAGGAGGCTATGAAAATTTCTGATGATAATTTGTTAAATAAAAGGAAGAAGCAGTGGGGGCCAATTCCCAGCAAAAGGAGAAGTAAAAGACTTGAAGATCAGGGCAAAACAATTTTGCAAAAAGCTCAAGAACGTCTGCAAGTCAAGAATCTAGAAGATGGTCCAAAAATGAAAGGTACATCAAATAGAAGTTCCTTTGATATTCTTTCTAACCATGTTTTAAATGACTTGGCTGAGCAAGTGGGTATTGTGATGGGTAATAATGAACTTGAGAAGAATGCTAATGTGATCTTTTGTAAAGAAGTTGATGCTAATAGGATGGTAAATAGTAAGAAGAATGTCTCTGTGGGAGACAGTTGTACTAATGATCATGTTAGGAGTAATATGAGGGCTATGTGCGGTGATGAATCAGTTAATGCTGATAATATGTCGCCCGGGCCTCTGAAGGAGGTTGCTGCCGCGGACATTGAATCTAGAGAATGGACCATAGTTGGTAAAAATAGACGGGGCAAGCACCCTAGGAAAATTAGGGAGTTATGAGGGGTATTTTCTGGAATGTTAGAGGTTTAGGTCAACCTAGGAAAACACAATGTCTATTGGATCTGATCCGGAATAATAAAGCTGATTTTGTTGGTCTTTAGGAGACTAAGAAGGATAGCTTTAGTAGTTCCTTTCTTAATTCTATAAGTGGTTCTATAAACTTTATGTGGCATTGGTTGCCGGCCAAATCCTCTGCAGGGGGAATTTTGGTTGGGATTAAGGCCCTGTTTGGGAGAGCTCTAACTCCCAGCTCCAGCTCAGATCTGAAACTTATAGGCTAAAATAAAGTGAATTAAGTTTATATTTTTAGTCTAAAATGTAAACAGGATGATCTACCTAAACACTCTTAATGTACCCACAGCTCTAGCTCCATAAATTTCTGGAGCTAGAAATACCCTGTTCCACCAACTCCACAGATTTTGGTGGAGCTGGAGCTATCCCAAACACCCCCAAATATAGACTTGCTAGATATTTTACATGTGGAAATTAAGGACTTTACTGTTCAATGCTTGATTAAGTCTATCCAAAAGGAATTTGTTTAGAGACTTGTTGTAGTCTATGGCTCTCCGTATAATGAGGGCAAAATGGCTTTTCTTTCGGAATTACATGAGATTTTTGTTTCTAATAATCATACTCCTATCATGATAGGGGTGACTTTAACCTTGTAAGATCTCAAGCAGATAAAAGCAATGGTAGGGTAGATGGCAAATGGTGTAATAAGTTTAATGAATGGATTGACCTGTAGGGTCTTATGGAGCTTGTGAGATCATGTGATGAAAAATTGGTTGAATGGTGAAATTGGCATTGTAAAATGATTTTGGTTATGGCATGTGTGGTGCTTGTGCATGTGCTATGTTGAGATGATTATCATGCTGGTGACAGCATGATGGGTTTTGCTTAATGCAATGCACTCGTGTGAGTGGTTGTATGGATTAATCTTGAGTCAAGTCGTGGACTTGTGCTCGGACGCGTTGTTTGTTACTTCATGTGCAGGTGTTGCTCAAGGGCGAACGTGGTCGATGACGGGACTAGAACTAGATTCATGGAGGAATTGAGGTTCGGGAATAGGTTCAAGGAGGAATCGAGGTCTTGGTGGTCGAGGATGTTATGCAGAACGTTCGGGCTAGAGAACATGCACATGAAGGCTGGTTAGTCACGTATGTGCAGCAGGTGGGCTGATCATGCGTGCAAGGTTTTGGTTTTGGCCATGTTGGGTCAAGTTGAGAAAGATACGAACCCTTTCCATGTTGGAAGTGGAGTTGTAGTCAATCTCTGTGAGTTTGCTCTGTATAAATAAGAGGAGGTGTCTCCTGTTTATTTTGAGCCAGGTATTAGGGTTTTGTACTCTTGTGTGGGAGTACTTTAGATAAAAGAAATAAAGATCAATCTTGCAATCCAAGTATCTCTGTGTGGATGAGTTTTCTTGCGTGAGTTTTGACAACAACAGTGTGAAGAAAACAAATCAAGATTGATCGTGCATGCCTGCATCACGTCAACTAGAAGATAGATGATGATCTGGACATGATCTTGCTTTTGATGATTAGAAGATTGATCCGTGGCAACTGAAGCCCTCTTTGGTGTTTGGTCCGTCATAGCCTTGAAGGTGAAATTCCGTTTCCTCGTCATTAGATGCATTAGTCCAATTGCGAAGGTAATATCTCTTGATCTGTAGATCCGACTGGATTGATTCTTATTGGGTTTGATTCATAATTGAATCTAGTTTTTACAGTTAAAATTTTATATCAATGCAATAGTTAGATCTTTGGTAATTTATGGTCGTCCAGATTGCTAGCCTGGTCACCCAGCTGTTAGAGCGCTAATTGTTTCAGTCATATTGCGAAGGACATAACTTTTGATCCGTAGATCCGATTGGATTGATTCTTATTGGGTTTGATTCATAATTGAATCTAGTTTCTACAGTTAAAATTTCATATCAATCCAATAGTTAGATCTTTAGTAATTTGTGGTCGCCCAGATTGCTAGCCTGGTCGCCCAGCTGTTAGTTCGCTAATTATTTCAATCATATTACGAAGGACATAACTTTAGATCCATAGATCTGATTGACCTGATTCTTTTTGTGTTAGCTAGAAAATTGAGTCTTGTTTCTACAGTTAAAACTTCACATCGATCTAACGGCTGGATCTTCAGGAATTATTATTTTAGTGAACGTATATCGGTCTGCTTGCCCAGACTGCGTGTGTGGTCGCCCAGCCTGCTCACCAAAACTGGTCGCCCAAGTGCCAAACTGGTCGCCCAAGTGTTCTACTGGTCGTCTGAATCTGTTCTCTTTGTGCCTGGCTTGCTCTCTTGGTCTCCCAGGTGATCTCTTGGTCTCCCAACTGTGTAAACTGGTCTCCAAGCAATTTGAGTTTAAATTGGGGTGTTTCAAAAATCATCAAAAATTTGTTTTTAGCTTCCGCGCAATCATTCACCGCCCTCTCATTGCTACATTAGTATATTTCGATCCTACAAGTGGTATCAAAGCAAGTTTTTTCTAATTATTCTTAACAGGTGATTAGAAACCGTAGCGATGGATAGGTATTCGACAAAACCTTGTGTTTTCGATGGTGTTGATTTTCAGTTTTGGAAAGTGAAGATGGAGGCGTACATTCAAGCTCAGGGCTTTGTAATCTGGGAGAAGGTATACAAGCCATATCAGGTTCCTGAGAATGATCAAGTCAATGAAGCCAATCAAGCACATGTTGAAGCAAACAGTAGAGCACGAAACTTGATCATCCAAGGATTGGGAAGAAGTGACTTCGACCGCGTGATCCATCTCAAATCTGCATATGAGGTATGAAAATCTCTTTGTGATTATCATGAGGGTTCAAACACTATCAAAGAGGTTCGTCAAGATATATACAAGAAAGAATACATGCGATTTGAGATGAAGCCTGGTGAGTCACTAGATGATTTCTTTGCACGTTTCAATAAGATTCTTAGTAACTTACGTGCTGTTGGAGTTTACTTTGATGAGGCTACTAATGCTAGACAATTGCTTGGTGCATTAGACATGTCTATTTGGGAGATGAAAGTTACATCCATTAGAGAATCAACTATCATGAGTGAACTTACTGTAGATGTTCTTTTCTCTAAATTAAAAACTCATGAATTGGATGTTCTTGCTAGGAAGAATGATAATAAATCAATTGCATTGACCTCTCAGTCTAGCATGTCTCAGAATAATGCTTCTTCAAGTTTTGCTCTGTCTTTCTTGTTTTCACTAACCGATGAACAGATTGAGGAATTTTCAGAAAAAGACTTGGCGTCACTCTCTTCTCGTTTTAATAAAGCTTTGCAGAATGTGAGAATGAGAAAAAGAATTGGTGGTGGCCCTCCAAGATGCTATGAATGTGGTGATTTCAACCATATTCGTCCAAATTATCCTAAATTTGCAGGAAAAGCATCAAGAGAGGAGGACAATGACAAAAGAAAAGAGAAGAAGAAGTTTTCTACAAGCAATAGAAAGAAGAAGAGCTTTATCAACAGCAAAGTTGTCCACCGGGTCCTTTCCGCTCTTGAACAAGTCAATTTGAGTGATGTGGATTCGAGAGCGATGAAGATGACACAACAACTCCAAGCAAATATGAATTGACGGGGTTGTGTCTCATGGCTAGGAGTGATGTAAGCTTCACCGAGGGGCGATCATGACAAATGATTTCAATGAGGTAGAACCTTCTTACGATGAATTAACTATCATTGTTGTTCGTCTTGGAAAATTGCTTAACAAACGTGACAAGAAAATTAAGAAACATGATGTTCTTGTGGAATTTTTAATCTTGAAATTGCTAGACTTAAATTTTTGATTCTGATGATGATGCTTGCAAATCATGTGACTTAATTCTGATGAGCTTACTTTGCTTAGGAAAGAACATGTTTCTTTGTTAGAGCAAGTCAATCTTTGAAAAGAAAGAAAATGAGAAACATGTGAAAAATGCTAGCTGTTCAACTGTTGATTTGCATGATTCAACTCATTGTTCTAAATGTGCTATACTAGAATTGAAGTTGCATGATGCAAATGCTAGGGTTTCTCAAATGACAGATGCTATGCTCACTCATGAGGTTATTTCATGCTCAACCTGTCGCAAACAAAAAGGAAAAGTGGACGTTCCATGCAATAATTGTCTAACTCTTTCTCGAAAGGTTGATTACTTGAAAAAATCTTTAAAACGGTTCACTATAGGAAAGAAAAACCTAAACATGATTCTAGATCAGTCAAGGGTCAGTACTCATTACAAAGATTTAGGTTTTGATTCTTATGCTCATCATAAATCACATGCCCCAACTGTTGTGAAGACACTTGAAAGTGGAAAATTCGAAATTGTCAATGAGCCTAAGAAAATTGTTTTCAAGTCTGCTGGTATGTTATCTTCTACTATGGTGAATACAAATGTTATACATTCCTAAAGCTAAACATCATGTTAAGTACACTTGCACTCATTGTGGTAAAGATGGACATTTAGTAGATTTTTGCTTTAGGCTAGCCAAACAAAGAAAAGAAAGAAAAGGCTAAGGCTAGGTCTAATTTCAGAAGGCACATTTCACTTCTCATTTTGTGCCTAGGGTGATGCAAACACCTTTTATTGCAAGAAACACGGAAAGGGCAAATCTGATTTTGTGAACAAGCATACTCGTGTTGTGCCTACTGTCGTGTGTGTCTCGATCTTTGGATTCCTAAATGCTTTATTTCTAACCCCAGTACCAAGACCTCGGCATCTCCTAGTGCTATGTAGGTTTTTCAGGAGTGGGTTGGAGAACAGAAGCTTAGTGGATCTTGGTCTTTTGCAAGATGGGATCAAGACTTGGATAGTTCTCACCCTTGAGATGGTTTCCAAAAGGCAGGTACAAGAATCCTTCACCTACACTGTGAGCTATTTTTACACACTTGTGTCTTTTACATTCACAGATATATAATTGTGGCATGAGATGAGATAGTTGTTCATATGCTCATGTGTATCCCCTGGCATGTTCAATAATGTTATATCTTATATCATGTCTTTCATGCTTAGGACTTTTGTCATGATTCATGCTCATTCTTAACCGAACATATCATGATAACTCAAGCACATGTATATCATCATCTCCTCTCTGTTGATTTCATTGGTTATCCATTTGAGGGGGAGTTAACGCTTTTTGGTGAAAGTTTCTTTCGGTTGTTTTTGGGGAGGTTTGTTCTTTCAGCCTTTTGTTTTCAATTTAATCCCTTCAAGTGATATTCTGTAGTAGTTTTTTTAAGATGGTTGTTTTGAGGGGAAGTTTTTGAAGTTTTTGTAATATTGTGTAACGTGCTTTTTATTTCGTGTGTTTTTTAAAAATAAAAAACATTAAAAGTACTGAGCATTGTATTTCATACACATATGTCATTTGAAGCCATGTTTATGCTACAAGGGTCTTTGCAACTTCCTGTTTATACATATATGGTGTAGTTTATGTCATGACTTTTTAAAGGGAATGACAACTTGAATTAAATCTTGTCATAGTTGAACTTTCTTAGCTATCTTGATCCTGCTCAAAAAGTGCTAAATATGAAATTTATCAAAGTTCAGTGCTAAAGCTCAAAGAGTGATTGTTGATAAATGCAAGAACAAGGTTATGTCTTGTCGCACTTCTTCTTCTGAGGCCTTATCATTGTACTTTGATATGAACTTGGAAGAGGTTGTGTATGACTGAAACCATGAAACCTTAAGCTTATGTCGGCTTGGCATGGTTGAAAAGTAACCATGAAACCTTAAGCTTGTGACTACTTGGCATGGTTGAAAAGTAAGGCTGATGGTGCATGTAATTCCTTGCAATTGTTATTGTTGCAATCAAAATAATGAATCAGTTTTTTCAAAGCACAAATAAAGTGCACAAAAATTCAATGTTTTCAGGTTTTAAGATTGTTGAGAAAGGGAGATCATGCCATGCAAAAATCGTTAATAGTACTTGATTTCTAGTTATGCTTACTCTACATTGTTTATGTGTAGATTTGAGGGTGCAAGTACTGTTGATAGCATGACTTGATGATCAAGTAGTTACATTTGTGCATGATTCATAATGCTCAGTACATAAAAAAAGGAAAACATCAACATAAAGGGGGAGAAGTTTCTCTTTTGCTCTCTTTTTACATTTTTGATGAATCCATTGTCAAAGGGGGAGAAATTTTGGAGTCAAAAGGAGAAAATTTTGGTCACACATTGCACATTCACACACACATTTCTTCTTTCTGTTAAGGGGAGTTTTTCTTTTTGATAGGGGGAGATTTCTTTTTAGATAGGAGGAGATTTTTGTTCTTCTTCTTTTGGTCATTTTATTTCTTTTAAAAAATGGTGTTGCTATTGTAAGGTGAATGCCAATGTTCGTTTCCAAATGATGTTGCCAATGTTTTCATCAAGGGGGAGATTGTGAGATCATGTGATGAAAAATTGGTTGAATGGTGAAATTGGCATTGTAAAGTGATTTTGGTTATGGCATGTGTGGTACTTGTGCATGTGCTATGTTGAGATGATTATCATCTTTGGTGTGACATGATGGGTTTTGCTTAATGCAATGCACTTTCGTGTGAGTGGTTGCATGGATTAATCTTGAGTCAAGTCGTGGATTTGTGCTCGGACGTGTTGTTTATTACTTCATGTGCAGGTGTTGCTCGAGGGCGAACGTGGTCGATGACGGGACTGGAACTAGGTTCATGGAGGAACTGAGGTTCGGGAATAGGTTCAGGGAGGAATCGAGGTCTTGGTGGTCGAGGATGTCATGCGGGACGTTCGGGCTAGAGAACATGCACATGAAGGCTGGTTAGTCACATATGTGCAGCAGGTGGGCTGATCATGCGTGCAAGGTTTTGGTTTTGGCCATGTTGGGTCAAGTTGAGATAGATACAAACTCTTTCCATGTTGAAAGTGGAGTTGTAGTCAATCTCTGTGAGTTTGCTCTGTATAAATAAGAGGAGGTGTCTCCTGTTTATTTTGAGCCAGGTATTAGGGTTTTGTGCTCTTGTGTGGGAGTACTTTAGATAAAAGAAATAAAGATCAATCTTGCAATCCAAGTATCTCTGTGTGGATGAGTTTTCTTGCGTGAGTTTTGACAACCGCACAGTGTGAAGAAAATAAATCAAGATTGATCGTGCATGCCTGCATCACGTCAACTAGAAGATAGATGATGATCTGGACATGATCTTGCTTTTGATGATTAGAAGATTGATCCGTGGCAACTGAAGCCCTCTCTGGTGTTTGGTCCGTCATAGCCTTGAAGGTGAAATTCCGTTTCCTCGTCATTAGATGCATTAGTCCAATTGCGAAGGTAATATCTCTTGATATGTAGATCCGATTGGATTGATTCTTATTGGGTTTGATTTATAATTGAATCTAGTTTCTACAGTTAAAATTTCATATCAATCATATCAATCCTATGGTTAGATCTTTTGTAATTTGTGGTCATCCAGATTGCTAGCCTGGTCGCCCAGCTGTTAGATCGCTAATTGTTTCAATCATATTGCGAAGGACATAACTTTTGATCCGTAGATCCGATTGGATTGATTCTTATTAGGTTTGATTTGTAATTGAATCTAGTTTCTACAGTTAAAATTTCATATCAATCCAATGGTTAGATCTTTGGTAATTCATGGTCGCCCCGATTGCTAGCCTGGTCGCCCAGCTGTTAGATCGCTAATTGTTTTAGTCATATTTTGAAGGACATAACTTTAGATTTGTATATCTGATTGACCTAATTCTTTTTGTGTTAGCTGTAAAATTAAGTCTAGTTTCTATAGTTAAAATTTCACATTGATCTAACAGCTGGATCTTTGGAAATTACTATATTAGTGAACATATGTCGGTATACTCGCCCAGACTGCGCGCGTGGTCGCCCAACTGTTCACGTGGTCGCCCAGCCTGCTCGCCCAAACTACTCGCCCAAGTGCCAAACTTTTCGCCCAAGTGTTCTACTGGTCGTCCGGACTGTTCTACTGGTCGCCCGGCTGCTCTACTGGTCTCCCAGACTAATCTACTGGTCTCCCAGACTAATCTACTGGTCTCCCAACTGTGTAAACTAGTCTCCAAGCAATTTGAGTTTAAATTGGGGTGTTTCAAAAATAATCAAAAATTTGTTTTTAGCTTCCGTGCAATCATTCACCCACCTCTGATTGCTACATTAGTATATTTTGATCCTACAGAGCTGCAGTTATCTGTTAGGCATTTCACGTGGTCTAATAATCAAGAAAATCCGATTATGTCATTATTCGATAGGATCTTCTGTAGTACCTCTTTCGAAGAGCATTTTCCTTTAGCAACTGCTTCCTCTCTTGCCAGGATTAGTAGTGACCATACTCCGATTCTGTGGGATTCGGGGGATGGTACATTTCATGGCAGCATTTGGTATAAATTTGAGAAGTGGTGGCTTCTGCATGAGGATTTTTGTGAGATTGTATATAAAACTTGGAAAAAGCCTGTTAAAGGTGTTAAGGCTATTGATGTATGGCAATCTAAGGTGCGAAATATCAGGAAAATAACTAAAGGTTGGAGCTATAATGTTGAGGCTGAGTTAAAAAGAAAGAAAAGATTGCTTCTGGATGAGGTGATTGCCTTGGACATTATTTCTGAATCTAGAATCCTTTCGAATGCGGAGAATGTTAAACTTATTTCAGCCAGAAATGAGCTTCAACAAATTTGGGTTATGGAAGAGATCAAAGCCAAGCAAAGAGCCAGAGATAGAAGTGTAAAAGAAGGTGATAGGAATACTAAATACTTCCATGCTGTTGCTAACCAGAGACGCAGAAAAAATTTTATTTATGTTCTAGAAGGGCCAGAGGGGCTGACTAATGATCCTGATGAAATACTGAATATAGCGTGCGATTATTATAAAATCTTATTCGGTTTTGAATCTAAACCGAATATTAATATTGCTGATCATTTCTTTGATGAGGAAGAGAGGATCTTTGTTGACGAAAATTTGGTTTTAGAAGCTTCCTTTACTGAAGAAGAGGTTAGAAAAACGGTTTTTGATTCTTATCCCGATGGGGCTCTGGGTCCTGATGGTCTTCCTTTTATTTTTTACCAGAAGTTTTGGGACCTGATTAAGAATGATTTACTTAATCTCTTTCGGGATCTGGAAAATAATGAGCTGGATTTGTTTAGGCTTAACTTTGCTATGATTTCTTTGATTCCTAAAGAAAATAATGCGAGGAATATTAAGCAGTTTAGACCCATCAGTTTATTAAATTGTAGTTACAAAATTGTGACTAAAGTGCTTACTAACAGGTTGAGCCCGATTTGCAATAGGATTATCTCCCCCAACCAATCGGCTTTTTTGAAAAATAAGTATATTTTGGAGAGCGTAGTTACCGCTCATGAGATTATTCATAAGATTCATCGAAACAAAACTCATGGTATTGTTCTTAAGCTGGATTTTGAGAAAGCTTATGATAAAGTTAATTGGGATTTTCTGATGGATATTTTGAACAAGTGGGGTTTCGGGAATAAGTGGCAAAGTTGGATCCATGCTTTGCTAATGAAAGGTTCTGTGGGTATCAAAATTAATAACAATGAAAGTGATTTCTTTCAAACTGGGAAAGGTTTGAGGCAGGGAGATCCGCTGTCTCCTATTCTTTTTAATTTGGTGGTTGATGTGTTTACCAGAATCTTACAAAAAGCTATTGCTAAGGGTTTTGTTGAAGGTTTGTGTAATGATTTTTGTCCTGGTGGTATCATTGCCTTGCAGTATGCTGATGATACCCTTCTTTTTCTTAAAAGTGAGGAGAAGTATATTTTACACCGCAAGTGGTTCCTTTCTTGTTTTGAGCTAATGTCAAGACTTAGAATTAATTTCCACAAAAGTGAATTGATTCCGTTGGGTTGTGAGCCTATTGAGATTAGTCAGTATGCGAATATTCTTAGTTGCAAAGTTGGGTCTTTCCCCATTAAATATCTTGGTATCCCTCTCCATTATGACAGGATTAGTAAGGATGATTTGCAACCTTTGGTTGATAAAGGTGCCGACCGTTGGAGAAGGTCCTGGGTCTCTTGATCAGCCCCTACAAGTTCAAGAAGCACGGCTGCCAAGAGAGCGTCCGGTACACTGAGAGGCGGAGCCATGAGGTGACGTGCTTGGTTGACATGGAATGATCGCTTTGCTTTCTTTTGATGTAATAGACTACTAACATTCTAGTTATGGATTTATAACCTTATTTTATTTTTTGAAAATCATATTAGTGTGGAATAAAAATGATTCATTATTTTTTATTGAGCAAATAAGCAATAATATTCTAAAGAATATATGTATCATGTCAAATGTATATGTATCATGTGAAAGACCATGTGGAGGTCTATCCTTGTGTGTGATGAGTAATTGACAAGAGTTGAGGTTGGTTTGATATGAAATTGAGTTTGATTTGAATTGGATTTTCGGTATGAAGCAATTTGAGTGTTGGTTGCTTTTCCTAGTGCTACCAAGGTGAAGCGGTAGCATCGGACCATTGAGAGTAATTATGAATGATTAATGATTTTGGGATAATCATTGAATATATTTGTGGGCATTGCTATGTGAAAGGTTTTTCCTTGTCTTTGATGGTTGCAGGCGGCGGTGCTAGGTCATGGTGAGGCGGAGGATGGCCGGGACTAGGCGAGGCGTCGGAGGTCCAGACGGTCGGAGATCGCCGAAGATGACCGGAGGCGGAGTCCTGCAAGCCAAGAAGATAAGGAAAGGAGATGATGCTAGCTAGATGCATGTGGATCAATGAGGGCCGTCGGATTGCGGTCTAGTTGATAGGTTAGCGGGTCTAGGTAGTATGCTTTGAAAACCGTGCAAGAAAACCGGTATGTGTGTGGATTTTGGGTTAGCTCTTGCATGGCTGTGTGAGTGGGTTAATCCTAGCCCTTAGATGAGTGTCCTAGGGTTGAGGGACTCATCCAAGGGTGGTAGGTGACCCAAGAGTTGTATAAATAGGGGTGGAGGGTGGCCTCCTCCCTTGAAGGTTTGAGTTGCTCCTTTGAGCTTTGCCCACATGAAGTGAGGCTTTGTAAACCTTCCCACCAGAAATACAAAGAAATTTCTTTGCATCATTGTGAATTTAAATTCTGCATTTACATTATGTCTTTACTTTCATAATTTAAATTCAGCATTTACATTACGCATTTACTTTCCGCGATCTACATTCATGCAATTTGGATTTGCCTCCTCCTTCTAAATGCTGATCTTGGATGTTTTGAGTGTGTTCATATGGTTTTACATCTCTTTTGCACTCTTTGATTGAGTAGAGATCATCTCTTCTTTCAAGTTCCAGTTCTGTCCAGAACTTGTTTTTCGCGCAGCAGTTAGTCTTTGATTTTTAGAGAAATCTAGAAAAATCCTTCTTGAGTGATTCTTATTGGAGATTGTGCGGGACTCCTATATCCATCTGTAGAAAAAGTTTGGAGTCCACTGGTTTCACCGTTTGGGTGCTATGAAGTGAAAACCGAGCCCCAAATTTTCTGCCCGAAGTTTCTGACTGTCTGTGTTCATAGATTTATGATGATTTTTCTACTTGGCTTTTTGATCTGAATTTTGGTGGAGAGCTTCAGGACTCATCTTCTCATAGGGAGAAAATTTCTCATAATTTTGTGAGCAGCAGAAACCCACCAACCTCCTGTTCAAATTAAAGACAGATTCTGGAAATATCTGCTTTTGCTTTTCTAAAAGAGACTTTTGTGTTTTGGCTTGATCTCTTTTAGAAAAGAAGTATTTGAATTGATTCCTCTTTCTTTTGGACACTTGACAACCAGGATTGTGATTGAAAAATCCCTCACATATTTTATGGATAATATTCATGTAAACTAGGGATGCACATAGTTGTCTAGTCGTTCGGTTTTTATGGGTTTTCACGATTTCCCTTGCGCGATCTTTTCTCGGTTTTAGTTGGAGTATTTTGGGGGAAAATTTATTTGCGACCATTCACCCCCCCTCTGTTCGCCATCTCGATCCTTCAATTGGTATCAGAGCCGGTTTTGCTCTTCCATAGATCTTGACCGGTCTCAAGAGCCATGGCGACGGACAAATATTCCACCAAGCCTCCAATTTTTTCTGGTGTTGATTTTCCTTTTTGGAAATCCCGGATGGAGTCATACATCACTGCCCAGGGCTTCCTGATATGGCAGAAGGTGAAGCTCCCATATGAGGTTCCTGCCGATGAGAACGTCACGGCCGGCAATATGGCTGACGTTGAGGCAAATGCTAAGGCGAGAACATTCTCATCTGAGGACTCGGCCGTAGTGAGTATGATCGATTTTCACCTTCGCTCCGCTCATGAGATTTGGGTAACCCTCGATGCTTACCATGAGGGCACTACTCAAATCAAGACCGTGAGAGACGATTCAAGCGAGTACAACAAATTTGAACAACGCTACCGGTGAGAGTCTCGATGAGTGCTTTGGTCGGTTTACCAAGATTTTGGCGACCTCCGAGTAGTCGGTTGTATATACTGACTCGGACAATGCTCGGCATTTCTTGACCGCTTTCGACCTTCGGGTTTGGGAGATGAAGGTGACCACCATCAAGGACACCATCGATTTATCGACTCGACTCTTGGCGGGCTTTATTCCGCCTCAAGACTCATGAGATTGATGTCGTCTCTCGGAAGACGAAATCTCGTCGATGGCTTTGGTCACCGATCCCATTGGGTCCTCTTGGATTTTCTCTTGACTTTGCTTCGGTTTTCTCTCTCGCTCTTTGCGGCGTAGCGATGAAATTCGGAACAATTTCGAGAAAATGAGCTTGCTCTTGTCGCTCGAAAATTTTCCAATATTTACAAGAGAATGAGAGAGAGGAAGAGAGTGGCATGATCACTGCTTGAGTGTGGTGGCCCCAACCACATTCGAGCGAACCGCCCTAAGCCGGAGAAGGGCAAGAACGACGTCGGCGGTTTGGGCAAGAATGACTACACCGACAAGAACCGCAACAAAAGCCTCCGGTTGGTGAACCGGTAGCGAGAAGAAATCGCAACTTCTCCAAAAACAAGAAGCTCTTCCACTGCGTCCTCGCCGCCCTTGACGACATCAACCTCTCCGAACACGGAGACATGGAGCGGCAAGGCGAGGATGATCCGCAAGAGAAGAAAGCGCGGCGACTTCTCGGCATGTGCTTCATGGCGGCGCCATTGAAGTGGCGACTCCATTTGTCTGGCGACACGGATGAGGTACCCACCTCTGACGAGTTAAATGATGCCTTCGTAAATTAGGCAAGTTTCATGCTAAGGCTAGGTCGAGGTGTTACGAGTTAGAGAAGGAGGTAGATAGATTGTCTCGGGAGTTAGCTTCACTTAAATCATGTTCCTCCCGAGACTCGATAGTTGTACTCTCTGTGATGCTTTGCTTGAGGAGTTGGAGAACCTAAGGACCTGCATGATAGTGTGGTTTCGATCTTGAGGCTCTTAGGTCGAAGGATGCTAGCACATGTTCTATTGATTCTATTCCTATTGATGCTAGTTTTCTTCATACTCACACAAGCGCATCTTGTGAAAATTGCCCTAAGCTACTTGCTGAAATTGATGCCATGGGTTGTCACCTTAGGAAGCTTTACGCTAGAAATGATGAACTTGAATTGCATGCTTCTAAGGACCCAATCGGCTCATGTGAGGGTCAGAAGCAACTAAAATTGATAATGAAGCTTTGAATGCCAAGTGTGCGCAACTTGCTAAGGACTTACTAGTTAAGTCGGATAATGATTGCTTTACGTGTATTGGGGTTAAGGATGGCGTGGATAAGGTCCACGCAGAGCTTAGGAAGAAGATAAAGGCCGAGGTTGGTAGAATTAGAAATGCTTCTTGTGCTTCTGTGAGTCTCTCAAATTTGAGGCGGTAGTGTATAGGGAACAATATGCACGCGTTGTTCAATCCTCTTCTTCGGCTCTTCTTCTACTCCTTCCCTTGCTCTTCTTGTGCCTCTCTCTTAGGAGTGTGAGTATCTCATGAGCACTCTTGAGAAATTTGTTGGAGGCAAGAAGAAGCTCAATCTCATTCTAGACCAGTCCAAGGTTAGCGATTCAATCAAGGTCTAGGATTTGATTACTTGGAGCACGCCGGCGCATCCGCCTTGAGTTATGCGTGCTTCCAAGAGTGGTGAGATTGTGGTTGCTCCCAAGGTGAGCACCACTTGTGTTTAGGTCTCTTGGTGTGGTCCATGGGACTTGACCGAAGGATGCTTCTCTGTTATACGCCTCTAACAAGGCAAAGTACACATGCACCTTCTGTAAGAAGGATGGTCACCTAGTAGATTTACTGTTTTAGACGCGCCAAGATCACCGGCGTGGCGTGTTGCTGCACTTAGGGTATTGAGGTCATCCCGGACTCTGAGTGCTCCTAAAACACGACCGCTTCTAGATAGGTTAGAAAGTCGCTTTGTTTTTGGGCAGCATCCGGACTCGGTTTTCATCTTTGTTGATCGAGTTTTAGTTACGAGTTGCTCGTGGTCGATCTTTCGCCGTCCTCTTGATATTCCTCGTTTTTCCCATCGAGGTAGATATCGGTGGCGTGAGGTGTTTTCGGGTAGGAGATTTAGGCGACCTCGTTGGGATGGTCCGCCTTTGCACCACTAAGAGCCAAACCGGATGGCACTCCTAGATCTTCCACTCTGTTGCTTCTTCCGATCTTGTTAGAGTTGGCGTCGAGAGAGACACTAGAGTCGATCTTCTTCTTTTGTGATTTGGTACTTTGAGGCGTCGTGTAATTGATATTGGGTTCCCAAGTCTTCACTTTATCGATCTTGAGTCTTCTCTTCGACTTGATCGGGTTAAATCGGATGGGAAGGAGATGTTTGGATTGTTGACTCGGTTGTTCTCGCCATATGACCGGAGACTCTCGTTGGTTCTCTTCCTAGTCCGAGCCCCGTTGATGAGTTGATCACCTTTGGGGATGCGTCTTCGTAGGGTCATTGCAAAAGGTACCATCTGCATTAATGAAAGTTTTATTCTTAAAGATGTTGCCTTAGTAAGTAAACGCAATACAATCGCTTTACATTTCCTGACTTATCGATGACTCTTTCGAGGTAAGCTTCAAAATGTCTTGTAGAATCCTCGATTCATCGGAGAGTTAGTTTTGGGATTTCTAGATTTGGGAGAGTCTTTCGTCTGATTTTTCTGTTTCTTCTAGAGACTCTCTTGGTGTTTGATTGCTACGAGTCCGTGATCTCTCCTTCGGCATAGGAGACTTGGTCACATTGGTTTTGATCATTTGACGAGTTAGCGGCCGCGATCTTATTAAGTGGTTTGCCCAAACTCAAGATGGTCAAAGACTTAGTTTGCTCTCCCTGCCGACATGGCAAGATAGTTCTTGCTTCTCATCCTCCGATCCCGTAGTGATGGTGATGCACCAAGACAGCTTTTACACATGGACCTTTGTTGGTCGGCTAGAGTCTTGATCGGCGGGAGGAAGTGGTATGTCCTTGTCATTGTTGATGATTTTTCGAGGTATTCTTGGGTATTTTTCATGGCCTCGAAGGATGAGACTTTTTCTCACTTGAGGATTTGTTAGTAGGTTGTCTATTGAGCTCCTGGTGCATTACGAGCTATACGCAGTGATAATGGCACGAGTTCAAGAACTCCTACTTTGAGAGTTTCGTGTGGAGTCAGGTTAGAGCATCGGTTCTCCTCTCCATCGTCCCTCAACAAAATGGCGTAGTGGAAAGGAAGAATAGGACCTTGGTTGAGATGGCGGACGATGCTAGATGAGTCTGATACTCCTAGGAAGTTTTGAAATGAGGCTATAGCTCTTGCTTGTCATGTTTCCAATCGCGTTTTCTTGAGAGCACATTTGCATCGCACTTCTTATGAGTTGAGGTATGGGCGAAAGCCCGGTGTTTCTCATTTTCGCGTTTTTGGTTGCAAGTGTTTCATCTTGAAGTCCGTAACCTAGATAAGTTTGAGTCTCGTTCTTCCGATGGTATTTTTACGGGTTACTCGACTTCTTCTCGTAGCTATAGGGTGCAGGTTGTGATGCGAATAGGATCATAGAGACACGTGGCGTGACCTTTGATGAGGCTAGCCAGTGCTAGACACGATATTTCGAGCTCTTCTTATCCCTCCGAGACCATCTTTGTAGAGGATGAGGATGATGGAGATGATGGTGTTCCACGATCCGATCTCCTCTTCACCGAGGTGCCTCCTGTTTCCATTTCGCACCTCGGGAAGATCGGCCTTGCCTTGAGACTCTCCTTGGTGAGTGGCTCTGTTCCTACCTCTTCTCCTCAAGAGGTAGAGGCCACTCTTACGGTCCTCCTCGCCACATTCAACGTTCTCATCCACTTGAGCGAGATCATTGGTGATCTGTTTGGCGGTGACACGCTCAAAATCAGCTTATCTTCTTTACTGCCTTCACTCTGCCTTTGTTGCCTCTTTTGAGCCAAAGGATGTTACTCATGCATTATCCGATGAATCATGGATTAATGCTATGCATGAGGAACTGGAAAACTTTGAGAGGAACAAAGTTTGGCGGCTTATAGAACCCCATCTGGTCATAATGTCATTGGGACCAAGTGGGTGTTCAAAAACAAGCAAAGTGAGGAAGGGGTTGTCGTTCACAACAAGGCTAGGCTAGTTGCACGAGGTTTCACTCGGGTTGAGGTCTTGACTTTGAGGAGACCTTTGCCCTGTAGCTAGACTAGAGGCTATTAGAATCCTCTTGCATTTTCGCATCCCAAGGCTTCAAGCTCTATCAAATGGATGTCAAAGTGCATTTCTCAATGGCTTCATTGAGGAAGAGGTGTATGTCAAGCAACCTCCGAGATTTGAGAACCCCAAATACCGAACCATGTCTACAAGCTTTCCAAAGCCTTGTATGGACTTAAGCGAGCCCTAGAGCTTGGTATGAGAGGCTTAAGTCCTATCTTCTCGATCATGGTTTCAAAATGGGTATAGTAGACAAAACTCTATTCATCGACACCGTGATTCTCATTTCCTTCTCGTCTAGATTTATGTGGGCGATATTATCTTTAGTGGTTCATCTCGGTCTCTTGTGTCTCATTTTTACGAGGTGATGAGCACGAATTTGAGATGAGTATGATGGGTGAGTTGAGCTACTTCCTCGGCTTCCAAATCAAGCGGACTCGGGAGGTACTTTCTGCACCAAGGTAAGTACACTCGGGACCTCTGAGCCGGTTTGATATGTCGATGGGAAGCTCGTGATGACTCCTATAGCCTGCTTCTTTGTCCTCGAGCCCGATGAGGATGGTGAGCTGTTGATCAAAAGGAGTTCGGAGCATGATTGGCTCCCTCTTGTATCTTCTTGCCTCATGGCCGGACATACACTTTCTTTGTGTGTATGTGTGCTCGCTTCGAGCTTCTCCTAGCGTCTCTCATCGTCGGCGGTGAAGCGCATCTTGAGTACCTTGAGCTACCATTGATTATGGTATCTGGTACTCTTCTTCCTCTTGTCTATCCCTTAGAGCCTTTTAGATCTTGACTTTCTTTGGGTGTAGGATAGATAGGAAAAGCACTTCGGCACTTGCCAATTCATTGGCACTTCTCTTGTTTCTTGGTCTTCTAAGCGGTCAGGAGTTACCTGATCCACCGCCGAGGCCGAGTATGTTCTTTGCTGACCGATTCTTTGTAGCAGTGCTCTGGATGAGATCGACCTTGCGGGACTTTGGGTTAGAGATAGAGAGTGTTCCACTTTTACGTGATAACACTTACGCTATTTGCATTGCCAAGAACCGGTCTGACACTCCGGACCAAGCACATTGATATTAGATATCACTTCCTTAGAGACCATGTGGAGAAAGGAGACATAGTGCTTGAGTTTGTGGAAGTGACCACCGGTTGGCGATATCTTTACCAAGCCTTTGGATAGCTCTAGGTTTGTTGCCTTGAGGAGTGAGCTTGGAGTTGTGTGCCCTTACGGCTTATTGTGAGGGGAGCTGGTTTGTACTTTATGTATTATATGTATATATTTTCTTCGAGTTTTCCCTTCTTTTGTCTTGTTACAGGTGCTATTGGTTTTATTTTCTAGAGTTACGAGTTCACTTCACCTAGACTTGGCATGCCTCGGCATGGACCTCTCATCTTATGCTTTAGAATGCTATTCTCTTCTTCTTCTCGGTTGAGCTCACTCACGTCTTGTAGGTCTAGCGGTGTTGGGCCCCTGGTAGGCAGTGCATGTTTGCTCTGGCCGAGTTTGAGAGCTAGCTTTCCTTTGTCGATCATTGGGGAAGATGAAAGCGAGTTTGAGTAGTAGTGTTCTCTACCATCTTTTCTATGCTCTATAGCTACCCGATTCATGATTTCTTGATTTCTTCCCTCCATTACGTGTTTCTAGCTTTAATTGAGTTCTTTTCGAATAGTTCTTGAGCTTAATCTTGCTAATAACTCAATTTGAACCAGATTTGTGCTTAAAATGGAATCACATGTTGAGGGGGAGTTTAAGAATCTGTCTCATGCATTGCATATAGACTTGATTTTTCATTTTATGAGCTTTGTCTATTATGCAAATGATCCATGTTTCATTTTATACACCATGCTATATTATGAAGAAAATTACTTGCTTAGATATGTCCAAGTTCATTTATCTTGCTAAGCTTACAAAAATTGAAAAATGAGCGTTAAAACAAAAACTTGATAAAACATGTTGCGTTTACTTGCTAAGTTTCTTCTCTAGTTGTATTTGCCATGATTTGTGAAATTCGAATTCTCTAGAGTCCCTATAGCAACTTGGATGAATCTTGTTTGATCCATACTTGAGTCCTTCACTAGCTTAACAATGAAAATACTAAAATGAAAAGTGAAGCAAAATTGACTCTTTTGTCTTGTCAGACTCAACACCTCACATTCACAAGACGGCTTCTCATTGCACTTGAGATGAACTTGGAATGGGTTGTGTATGACCAAGATCATTCTCTTAAGAGTCCCTCTTGAGATGATCGATTATGGCTTGAGTCAATTGCTTTAAACAATGCAAAAAACATACGTGGGTAAAGAATGCAAATAATGTCAAACATTTGCACCTGTATGTCTTTCAAAAGATTCAAAGAAAAATTTGCATACAAGAAACAAAAAAAATAAGCTCGAAGGACCTTGTGTGCACTTCTAGATTCTCCAAAGTGTTGAGTAGGTTGAACTCTAGGTTTTCCATTTGATCCTCTGAATGGCTTTGCTTCTAAGTTTTGAAACTCATGACAAGTTTTGCTCATGTTTGATCTTACTAAAAATGACATGGTTTTAATTAAATCTTGCTAGCAAACTGTTTTATTTGCACTTGGACATGCCTTAGCTTTGTCTATTTTTGCCATAACGTAGCTTGGTGTCATAACTTGTCTTGTTGATCACATGGATAATCTTCAAAGCTCCTTAGACTGCATTACTTGCATAAAAACAACAAAAAAGGGGAGAAAAGAAAATGTCTTCTTGATGCCTATATTGCCAAAAGGGGAGAATATGTAGAAAAGGCATCTTCAAAGGAAAAATTCTAATCCACATTGGTTCTTATGATCTTTGTGACAATTGCAAACCTTTATGATCATAAGCATATTCGAGTGTTCCTTGTGAGTTTTATTGGATATTTTATTGGATATTTTAGAGCTTTTGTAGAAAACTTGCTCTTTCTTTTATATTGCTCTAAAAATCTTTCTAGCCAACTTGGTCATGATATTATTTCCTTCTCTCTGGACCGAGTTTGGCTTTGCATTCAAATTGCTTTCTTCTTCTCCTTCAAACTCAAATTTATGCCTTTTCGGGTGTTTGTCAATATACTCATCAAGGGGGAGATTGAAAGACCATGTGGAGGTCTATCCTTGTGTGTGATGAGTAATTAACAAGAGTTGAGGTTGGTTTGATATGAAATTGAGTTTGATTTGAATTGGATTTTCGGTATGAAGCAATTTGAGTGTTGGTTGCTTTTCCTAGTGCTACCCGCGTGGGGCGGTAGCATCGGACCATTGAGAGTAATTATGAATGATTAATGATTTTGGGATAATCATTGAATATATTTGTGGGCATTGCTATGTGAAAGGTTTTTCCTTGTCTTTGATGGTTGCAGGCGGCGGTGCTAGGTCATGGTGAGGCGGAGGATGGCCGGGACTAGGCGAGGCGTCGGAGGTCCCGACGGTCGGGAGATCGCGGAAGATGACCGGAGATGGAGTCGGGCAAGCCAAGAAGATAAGGAAAGGAGATGATGCTAGCTAGATGCGCGTGGATCAATGAGGGCCGTCGGATTGCGGTCTAGTTGATAGGTTAGCGGGTCTAGGTAGTATGCTTTGAAAACCGTGCAAGAAAACCCGGTATGTGTGCGGGTTTTGGGTTAGCCCTTGCATGGCTGTGTGAGTGGGTTAATCCTAGCCCTTAGATGAGTGTCCTAGGGTTGAGGGACTCATCCAAGGGTGGTAGGTGACCCAAGAGTTGTATAAATAGGGGTGGAGGGTGGCCTCCTCCCTTGAAGGTTTGAGTTGCTCCTTTGAGCTTTGCCCACATGAAGTGAGGCTTTGTAAACATTCCACCAGAAATACAAAGAAATTTCTTTGCATCATTGTGAATTTAAATTCTGCATTTACATTATGTCTTTACTTTACATAATTTAAATTCAGCATTTACATTACGCATTTACTTTCCATAATCTACATTCATGCAATTTGAATTTGCCTCCTCCTTCTAAATGCTGATCTTGGATGTTTTGAGTGTGTTCATATGGTTTTACATCTCTTTTGCACTCTTTGATTGAGTAGAGATCATCTCTTCTTTCAAGTTCCAGTTCTGTCCAGAACTTGTTTTTCGCGCAGCTGTTAGTCTTTGATTTTTAGAAAAATCTAGAAAAATCCTTCTTGAGTGATTCTTATTGGAGATTGTGTGGGACTCCTATACCCATCTGTAGAAAAAGTTTGGAGTCCACTGATTTCACCGTTTGGGTGCTATGAAGTGAAAACCGAGCCCCAAATTTTCTGCCCGAAGTTTCTGACTGTCTGTGTTCATAGATTTATGATGATTTTTCTACTTTTCTTTTTGATCTGAATTTTGGTGGAGAGATTCACGACTCATCTGTTCATAGGGAGAAAATTTCTCATAATTTTTTGAGCAGCAGAAACCCACCAACCTCCTGTTCAAATTAAAGACAGATTCTGGAAATATCTGCTTTTGCTTTTCTAAAAGAGACTTTTGTGTTTTGGCTTGATCTCTTTTAGAAAAGAAGTATTTGAATTGATTCCTCTTTCTTTTGGACACTTGACAACCAGGATTGTGATTGAAAAATCCTCACATATTTTATGGATAATATTCATGTAAACTAGGGATGCACATAGTTGTCTAGTCGTTCGGTTTTCTGGGGTTTTCACGATTTCCCTTATGCGATCTTTTCTCGGTTTTAGTTGGAGTATTTTGGGGGAAAATTTATTTGCGACCATTCACCCCCCCTCTGTTCGCCATCTCGATCCTTCATCATGTGAATTATTCTAATTTCTGGTAAATTTTGAAATTTCTATGTATATGTGAAGTTTCTATGTATATGTGAGATTTGTATATATATGTGAAGTTTGAAATGTGTATGTATCATGTCAAATGTATATGTATCATGTGAATTATTCTAATTTCTGGTGAATTTTGAACTTTCTATGTATATGTGAAGTTTCTATGTATATGTGAGATTTGTATGTATATGTATAAGTATACTTGTCGATAGTATTTGGCCAACTTACATTAGGAACATCTTCGGCGTCGCCGCCCATCTTCCCCACCGTCTTCCACGCCGTTTTAGAGTAGTACCATCAGCTTTACATGAAACATGATCTATTTTCGTTAATTTTCAGTGCTTCTTCTAGCCTAAGAAACGACGATGGACGGTGAAGGATTTGATCAAGAAGAATTTATGAGAAATTTGATTTCGGGATGTGGTGGTCATGAGGCGGCGGAGCCTGAACCCGCCCTCATGGCCGCCGAGGCCACCAAGGCCGATGAGGCTGCAGAGCACGATGAGGCTAGCGAGGTAACAATCAGTCATGTTCATGATTGTCAGTTCCACTATCATGCTAAGCCAACATTCTGACCCGTTCATGATTGTACCATGCTTTCAGATCGATCAACCAAGCAGGCAATCATGTCAGTGAGGTCCAAGCAAGAAGGCGAAGGCAAGACATGTTGTCACCGAAGTCGGCGAGAACGGCCAACCTCTTGCACCCGCAGGGGCGCTTGGGCCGTTTAATTCGGCATGCGGCGTCCACGTTAGGGACCACGTGCCAATTAGCATAGCAAAATAGGATCAGATCCCTGAAGATACAAATAACATGCTTTGGAACGATGTGAAGGAGACATTCACCTTCCTCTAAGGGACCGAAGAGAAGGTGAAGAGTTACGCTCTCAAGAAGATGGCTATCGCATTCCAGACTTATAAAAAGAAGTTGAACACGGAGTATATTAAGAAGAATCGAACGCCCGACTTCAACAAGCACCCAAAGTTACAAGATCAGCTGGATCGTTAAGTGAACTACAAGACTTGGACGAAGGTCAAAGTTTGAGTGAGAAGAATAAGCTGAATGCACAGAAGAAGAATTATCACCACCGACTCGGCTCTAGTGGTTACCGCCATGCAATACCCAAATGGGAGAAGAGGGAACAGGACCTGCTAGTGAAGGGTGTCGCACCCCCAACAATGATTGGCCTGACAGAGCAAAGCATTGATTCTATGCTCACGGCGGCGCTCTTGATGATAACGGCAATGCTGTGTTTGGGGAGGTGCTAAGAGATGTGGCCAGAAGGCTTGTATAGTCCATCGAGGAGTCTTCCTAGGGTAACCGTGCCAAGCAGGAGAAGCGAGAAGCTAACAAGGGCCTGCAAAATCGAGCACCACGGGCGTACGAGGCGTTGGTGTCGTCCGTGGAAGGTTGGTTTCGCTCGGGACACCGATACCTATAGGAGTCGAGGCGAGGAGCAAGGCTCGGCAGACACAACAACTTAGTGCACTTGAAGAACGCTGAATCAAACACGGGAGAGAATGCAAGAAGAGATCCGAAGAGAGGTGCGATTAGCCTTGAGCCAACAGTGAGAGCAGACCAAGAACCTCCAAGTAATCCTAACATCATCGGCCCCTCACGGCAATGGCGGCTTGCGCTTCGGTGGGCTGCGAAGCGGACTTGGACAAGTATCCCGTAGGCGACATCGGCGGCGGACACCTTGTGAGCTGCACGTCCAAGCACGGAACCTTTCCTTCAAAGGCGCCCGGCGGCATAGCTCACCCATTGGGCAGGGCAGCTTATTCATGGCCAACGAGATACTGTCAGGATACTTCAAGGTCTCGGTGGAGGAGGTGCTGCCCGGTCACGAGGACCTTGACCTCGAAATTCTGGAGGTGGCGGGACTCTGAAACTAGGAGAGGCAGTACACAATTTCATCCTATGGCGCAAATGGTATATAATTTTTCGAGATAATATGAACGTGTGCTCTCCGCGAAGAAGCCCGAGAAGAAACCCGTCTCCTCCCAAGAAGGCGTCGACTCCTACACCACCTCCTACGCATATAAGCCCGACAAGAAGCCTGTCTCCTACACCATCTCCTACGCATATAAGCCCCGGAAGAAGCCCGTCTCCTCCCAAGAAGGCGCCGACTCCTACACCACCTCCCGCGCACCTAAGCGCCACAAGAAACCCGTCTCCTCCCAAGAAGGCGCTGACCAAGGGAAACAAGCCAGCTCGAACATTGACTCCCAAGAAGGCAGGTCCTCCACCCAATCCAAGAAGCTGGGTCTACTTAAAGGCGCCATATGATATGACCGATGAAGAGACTAAGAAGATAGTAAAAGGCGAGGTAACTAAATTTCTTAGACCCAAGTCATTAGAGAAGAAGGTTCAATCTGGCATAGAAGAATTTCACAAAGGCTTGATGACTATTAAAAATTTGAAGGATCAAAAAGAAATGCCTCGCCAATCAAACTACGAGCGCACATTGAGTAAGGAATGCCCCAAGAAGAAGATGTCAGCTGAGGAGAAGGGTAAGGAGATGCAACAATTCTTCGATGAAACTGGCCTTGATGCAAATCAAATATTAGGCACGACAAAGATTGAGTTTGCCCAAGTAAGATGGCCATTTAAAGTGGGCGGATCATTGGTCAGGCATGAGGAGCTGCCCTAGCTAATGACAAAGATGCGGCAATTTCATGAACGGTACTTGGACGCGACCAAGCATGGTCTCTGATTGTTATTGTCAAGTACAAACAACAAGATTTTTTCACGGTGAAGGTGATTTTTTGTCGAATGGGACTACATATATGATCTATACTGAATGAGGCGCCCTCGGTAGCGTCCTTGATGGGTTCTTTGGACTCTGTAAGTGTCTTAATTATTTATAAAAAACTATCATACACTCCTTGTACTATACTAACTTGCAAGCCTAACTAATTTCTTATGTAGCATGGAGATACAAAGATCTTAGAAGGAGCGTATTTTTGACATAGGCTTCATGGACCCGATTGTTATCAACGAGACAAGCTGTTAGAGACCACCAAGCGTCTGAGACTAACGTATTCAATGCGCTAATGGGTCAAAAATTTAAGTCAAAGATATATCTAGCCTATGCATTTGAGTCGTGTTTTCGTACCACCTCGTTCTACTCCTTTTTCATAACACGATGTTATAATTAGTTGATATATCTATGTATAGTTTTCACTGGATTCTTCTTATGATCGAGTTAGATTATAGCTCGATCACAATTATGGACTCGTAAAGAAGACCAGTTAAAAAGTATCAAAACTTTATCGATATGCTCAACCGGTATTAATTCTTGTTCCTTTTATTATCGTACTAGTTTTATTTCCTTCAATTTGAAACAAATTCTCATCATGTACAATTCATTACATGTGTAGTGCATTCGCACGGTTCCGTGCTGAAAACAGGGGCGTATTCAAGGAGAAATTTGACATTACAATTGCCTCTCATGTACGTATATCATAATGCTAGCTTTTTAGTTAGTTAACTTAATTTCCTTGCATCCATTTCACGCTTTCAACTTTTTCCACCGCAGATCTTGAGTCACCACGGGTAACAATTTATCGCGCTACTATGTATGTGAGTTTATGCACACCCAAACCGAGCCGCCGAATAGCATGCTAAAAGGCAACAAGGGGTGAGTAAATATAATTACTAGCTTTAATGATGTATAGGTACTCCTTATATCTTGTACAAATTCAAGTATTGATTAGTTAATGACTTAACGACAGGTGCCTCAATATTTGGCGGAGCGAGATTCGAACTCTCGCCGACGCAGTGAGAGCAATCCAAGAACAACTCGTCGGCTTTATTTACGATGAGATCGTAAATCAAAAAGCGAGTTTCACAAACCAAATTTAAGCAATTGGGGCCCTTCGATAAGGATCGTGAATTGTCGGAATTAGACATCTATGGCTAGCAAGAGCGATGCGTAAAAGATCCCGATGAGCGAAGGAAAAGAAATACTAAAGTTGTAATTAAAGTTGTGTACATATATATTGTAATACATTAGGCGATGAGCGAGAAGAACAAATATGTGCACATATTTTAATACATTAGATGTAATTAAATTTGTTAATGAATGCTCAGTGATTTAATTATCAGGCAAAGTGCGTGATTGATTATCCGTGCTTTTAATTAGTTGTGATTTAACACACACACATATATAATAGCTACTGGACACACACACATACATATATATATACACAAAACATCGATCTGGGTTGGAGACACCAACAGTCTTGATAAATCTCGGGGGTTCCCGACGGCTGCGTGTGACTTGAACGTGATCTCTATCGATGCGAATTGAACCGAGATGATGTCTTTAAGTATCAGTCCCGAATAGCCTATACCAATACTAAAAGCTGTTTTGAACCAGTACTGAAGGCCCTTTCCATAGTACTGGGAAAAAAAAGACAGGCGAAGTGGCGTTTCGACTCGTCGTCGTGGTCACTATCTGCTCTTGTAGACAAAGACAACGAAATTTGGTAATTCTTTTCGATCCAGCCAGCGATGCAACTCTGTCGAGGAAGTGCAGGAACAGCTCATCCAGAAGCATTGTATACCGGGCCGGCTAAATATCCTTGCATTGCGTCTGGTAAAAAAAAAAATTTATGATACAGTAGAACATCGAGTCAATATCATCATAATCCGTTCGTCCAACTCATTCCTTCGGACGTATCGTGCTTCGGTGCCCTCCGTCGTGAGCCTAGCACCGCTTTGTTGTTTTTTTTAATTGTTTGTTGATAGATTTTTTTTATAGATCTTTAGAAAGGTCTACTGACACATGTCAGTAAGTAATTTTTATATGAGGTGAGAGGAGAAAAGATGCAGATAAATCATTACCACTAACTTATTTTTAAGTAGTAAAGATATTAGTCCATCTAAGTTTGATGTGAGAAATACGCCTCCCTTTTGTCTAGAAACGCACAATTGCAATTGGGCCCGTTGTTGTTGCGCGATATGATTACAGCTGACGATACAAATAAGCAATGGTGAATTTTCTAATTGCCACACGTGTGTTCTAAAAAAAAAGAATACTAGTTTCATTTTTATCACAGAAGTAAGATGTTTGTACATGATATTTCTGTCATGGTTCTACAATAGTCTACATGTAACTGCTAAAATTGTAGTCATGGAAGGACCGTACTGAATCAAGACGCACTGTAGCTTAGCACTTTTGACCATTTCAGACCGTCTGTTACCTCGATCTAACGATCCGAACGGATGGGGACTGAATGGGAACCATCTCAATGTAGACATTTCAAATGTTTTTTTGCAGCATGTTTTGCTAAAAAATAATGGCACCATTTTCAAATCTTTTGCGTGATGAAGAATTTGACTTCCTGGCAAAAAAAAAAGGAATTTGACTTTGCCTTTGAAATTACATATAACCATTATTATAGGTAGAATACACTCTTGCCAGATATTTTAAAATCAACATTATTGAGAATTTTTTGTTCCAAAATTCAAAATCAAAATGTGTAGTGTTTTTTGTTGCGTATGATGTACTCATGCAATAGAAATGGGGAGCGACATCGATGATGGATGGGCCTGTTACATGTTTATAGCCCAATAGGCCTGTAACCATGCCCACGAGGCCCGGAAAAGCCCAAAGGATTAAGAGATTATCAGGCCATATCGGCCACTGTAAGTCTGAGTAAACGTACAGGGGCACGCTTATATTTTCTTTCAATTGGAGGTTCAAATCAATAAAAACAAAAAACTTCTGCCCCCTCGTTTCAGCTTTTACGCAGATTCTCTTAAAAAAAATAGATTGTTTATCAAAATAGAGAATTTTGAATAGTTTCTCTTTCGATCAGAAATTACTCTTTATGGGTCTGTTTGGTAGAGTTTCAGATCCCAGTTTTACCTGAGATTTGAAATTTGTAGGTTAAAATAAAGTGAATTAAATTTATATTTTTGTCTAAAATGTAAACAAGATGATCCATTTAAACACTCTTAATGTATTCATAGCTCCAGCTCCACGGATCTGATGGAGTTAGGAATACCCAACTGAATCTCTATTAAACACATCCGTAGATTCAGAATCCAGTTAAAATCTAATTTTCGCTGATTCTTACTAATTCCCATTGTCCTAATCTAAATTTTAAAAGTTATAGTTGACATGACCTAACTCTCCTATAATCAAAAATAACTTTTGTTATAATGCAGAATCCCTAATCCATAAGCGGAAACGAAGAGGGCCGAATCTTTCGGGCGTAGAGACTTGTAAAATAGGAAAATATCCTATGCAATCAACTATATGTGTCTGGCGTCAATCAGCGTCTGAAGCATTCAATCTATATCCAACGTTGATTTCTTTTTTACGTTTAAACCCTCCCACCTCACCTCCATCTATTCTCCTAAAATTTCTTTGAACACCCCGCTTCCACAAGGCGTTGGATATAGATTGGGTGTTAAAATCGCTGATTAACGCTTGCACATATATGGATGATTCCCCAGTATCCACTCCCCACTTCTTTCGCGGCATATGCCCGACGGCGAACGGCACAACCGCTCGCCGCCGGCCATGGCGTCGTCAGGCAAGCACCTCGCCGCTTCCCCCCTCTCGCTCTACGCAACGGTTCGAACTCCCTAACCCATCCCCTCTTCTCCCGCGCAGTCCTACTCGAGCAGCAGGAGAAGCTGCGGCGGCACGTCGACGAGTGGCGCTTCCGCTCCCGTGCCGCTCTCTCCGACCTCGGCGCCTGCTCCCCCTCCACCTCGGTGTCCTCCGACCCCGTCAGGCTCCGCGGCGGCCGAGGACAACGTCGCCGTCTCCAAGTTCGTCGTTGTGCTCTCCCATTCCTGCCTCGAGATATCCCGCCTCTCTGATGCGGTACGCAGCGCTCCACTCGTTCATTTCGAATTGTAATGTGTGGTCACTCGGTTTAAGGTAGAATAGGGTCACATGTCCTCAGTCACATTTGATGAACTTTGAGTTTGCTATTGAATTTTGGGATTCCCTTTTGTAGTAAGTTTTTAGTGAATTGAGTTTTAGCAGTGAACTTGGGATGCATCTGATAAATTTGAACATGTCAGTGCAATTCAAATATGCTCAATGTGCAATGCTGGTTCTGAAATGATGTGAAATTCATTTGAAAAGCTTGCTGTGGTATGATGGTTACCTTATTTATTTTCCTTTTCACTTATTTAGGCATCGAGGGATCTCTACCGGCAATTGCTTCTCTTTGGGCACAGTGCAGGGGGCCCAAGCGAGGCACTTCTTGAGGGGGAGCCACAAAAGACGTTTGCACACTCAATCCCGCTGTTGCTCGAGGTGTATGAAATCGTCAATGGGCTGGTTGTGATCCTTGGGAACCTGCTTGTTGGATGAAGTCTTGAGGCACAATGGCTTTGTCAGGAGCTACCTATCTCTGTTCTCGAGGGACTAATTGTTAGTAGTTTACTTGGTTCATTTGGTCTGAATCATTCTACGAAGGTAGGCTGTGGAGTATCAACTGTGTGTTTCACTGAAAGCACACCTTCTAGTTGTTCAGTGCGGATGTAATTGCTCAAATACAGCACTAGGAAATATTTGTGAAGATTCATCTATGGTCTACTCAAGTTGTGAATGCGTGCAGCAATGCTATATTTTTGGAGCATGCTTACTGAACCAACAGAGAATTTAGAGATGTCAAGTTACATCTGATAGTAGTGATAGCTCTGCAAAGTACTTGATTTTCTGTTGTTCAGATTACATGGAATTGTAAATCATGACTTGAAGGGCCAGTGGGTTGAGGGTCGACGCGGGGAGGGTTGGCGCGCAGACGAAAGGGCTCGGCAATTCAAAACAGGAAAAAATGGCTAAGTGTAGGGAAGAGGGGAAGAGGCTATATTTATATAGAAATGAACATTACTGCCGGTTTAACAATACAACCGCAATCGATAATAACTATCGGTCTTGGGTTAGTTCGAACCGGATGATAAAACTATTAGTGCTGGTCAAATATTACGGCAATGATATAAACTACTATCATGCGGGTTAGTTCAGACCAGCGGTGATAAAACTATTAGTGTCGGGTCAAATATTACCCGACAGTGATATAAACTACTATCAGTGCCAAGTTACTTCATACTCGGAAGTGATAAAACTACCAGTGTCGGGTCTAATATGGCCGGCAGTGATGTTATTACTACCAGTGTCGGGTGGGGAGTATGACTTGGCAATGATGTATTCTATTAGTGTCGGTTGTCGTAGGTCAACCGGCACTGATGTTCACCATCTGTGCCACGTCAACATGGCACCGGTAGTTATAGTCCCTACCACCCCCCGTGCATGCCAAGTGCTGTTGTGGCAGAAATGGCGCTGGAAAATGCTGCCGCGGCAAGGATTGGTTAGCGCTAAGGATTTCTGCCGTGGCAAGGAAAATTGTCACACTAGTTTTACATAATTTAATTTGTGTTAAACTAGTATATAATTGATGTAAAAAGGCCATGCATAAAAGAATAATATTCCTCATCCAATACCTAAAAAATTGATTACTCCTTGATAAAATAGTACTCAAATGGGAGAAGAGAAGACAAATTGATTTCATCCATTGGACATAGATCTGAAGGCCCAACATTTAAATGCTATTTACCAAAAAACACTAGATACCCCTGTGTACAAGGATTGTATTTTCTAAATTTTCTAGCATTAATGGTTTTTATTGAGCCTTTGCTTTTAAAAATAAAAGTCCAATAAAATGAAATGATAAAAGTAAAAAGGTAAAAACATAAATCAAACAAAAATCTGCAAAATTCATATTTAATATCAAAGCACTCAAGATATTATAATAATTAATACTCCATACATTACAAATTGAAGCATGTCCTTCGTACAAAATGTTTATATTACAAATTGAAGCTTGACCTTCATACAAAATAAAGCATATCCTTAATTATACAACTAAGTTACGATCCGACCTTCGTTATGATCGTGCGTATATATGTAACTTCCTCTATGTCTTCCATGAGACCTAGGTTGATGTTCTCACCAAAAGGAGGAAGCTCATCGAATTGATTATATTCTTCCTCGTTGACTACATTCTCAACTTCGACAATCCTTCTTTTTCCTTGAAGAACCACATGGCGTTCCTTGTCAACCGGATCCCTTACAAAGAAAATTTGTGTAACGGCATTAGCAAGTACTAATTGTTCTTCTTTGTATCCGACGTGTTTGAAGTCCACGGTAGTGATACCGTATTTGTCGATGTTCACACCCCTATGTAGCCTGACCCACTGGCACCGAAAGAGGGGGACCTTCAAAGGCCCATAGTCAAGCTCCCAAATCTCTTCTATGAATCTGTAGTATATCTGCATATTGCCATTGCTGTCATAGGCATCTATACGGACCCCGCTGTTCTGGTTGGTGCTCTTGTTATCTTGTGTTCTCGTATAAAATATATATTCATTGATATCGTATCCTTCAAATGTTAAAATTGTATATGACGGTCCCTTAGCCAACGCTCTCAATTGAGCACACTCTGTCTGCGTATGCATCATGTGTCTAAGCAACCAATTTTCAAAGTTATCTTTGTGCTCTCTCATGATCCAAACCTCAGACTTACATAGGTTTTTTCTTCATAGCATGTTCTTGTGCATGTTGACATATGGGGCCGCTACAACTGCTTGTTGCAAAACTGTAAAATGTGCTTGCGTGAATGAAGCACGATCATTCGTACGGATCGATTTCTGACCTAGTGTCCCTTTCCCTTGTAGCCTCCCCTCGTGGTGAGATACGGGCACACCAATCGGTTTGAGATCCATGTAATCGATCAGAACTCGATGACCTCCTCGGTTTCGCCAACCTTCGGCAATGCACCTTTCCGCCCTATGTCGATTACAAATATATTTGTTCACAACCCCCATGAACCTCTCGAAAGGGTACATCTGATGTAGAAACACAAGGCCAAGAAACTGTATATATTTCACAATATAAACAATGAGATGGACCATAATATCGAAGAAGGATAGAGGGAAGCACATCTCAAGCCGGCATAGAGTGTGGATCATGTCTTGCTGCAGCTTATCCAGTTTCAACATATTGATGACCTTCTGTGAAGTCACGTTGAAGAAAGAACACAACTTTATAATTGGGTCTCGCACTTTCTCTAGCAGAACACCCCTAATTGCAACAGGAAGCATCTGTGTCATCATCACGTGGCAATCATGAGACTTCATACCAATTAATTTCAAGCCTTTCATTGTGACTAGCCTCTTTATGTTGGCAGAATAACCGGACGGAACTTTGATTCCGTGCAAGCACTCACACACGCTAATTTTCTCATTCTTGCTTAGAGTGTAGCAAGCTGTGGGAAGGTACTTTTTTCCTTGACCAGGTCTTCGTGATGCAGCTCCTTTCTGAGTTTCATATCTTTCAGGTCATCCGTGCGTTGAGTGTATCTTTTGTTTTGCCAGGTATGTCTAGTAAAATACCAAGCAAGCTATCACACACGTTCTTCTCTATATGCATGACATCGATCGCATGTCGAACATTCAGGTGCTGCCAATAAGGTAGGTCTATAAATACTGATCTTTTTTCCACAAAGGAGCTGTATCACTAGAACTTCGGGGCGATGTACTTCGGCTCCTTTCCATGGATAATTTTAATATCCTTCTACATAAATATTTCTTTGCCATTACGATGTTGTGGAGTCGACGCATTCTCCTTTGTACCGTCAAAAGCTCTCTTGTTGTTGCGATCTGGATGGTCCTGCGAAGGAACCTCGATGCCGCATGTAACACATTTTCGGTAGTATTTCACCCACGGCTACCAGATCACCCATGCAATGGGCGATCTGTTGAATCCTTTTATAGTCTAGCCTGAAAGATTGCCAAGAGCAGGGTAATCATTGATGGTTACGAACAACAACGCGCATAGCATGAAGTTCTCTCTTTTGTACTCATCCCATACCCGTACACTGTCGTTCCACAATACCAAAAGATCTTCAACCAGTGGTCATGTGCACTAGGGTCAGCCCGATCTTCTGAAGAGAACGATACGTCGGTTTTGATGTAGTACGGAGTAGATGGATCGGCTACTAACCACGAGATTAGCAACCAAGCAAGCGCAACGTCACCACACGAGGCAATCAACCGAATCAAGACCCGATGGATCTTTGTACCCGCTGCAACCGAGAACATGCAAGAACATGGTGAAAGCAATTTCAATCCAATAATCTCAAAGAAACAAGGGTGAGGTTCTGTCTCTTGTCACGGGTGGTCTAGTCGACACACGCGAACACGAGGAGGGACGCATAAGGGGTCAACCACACGCAACAAAACCTAAGCATAGAAGAACGGTGGTGGCCATATATATAGCGGCGGCAAGGAGGTGTAGGGTGGACAAAACAGCAGCGGCCACCAAAACCCTAAGATACATGGGCCATAGGCCTAAAAGTGAGGTGACGCAGCGCCTTGAATTTCTGGTCTGTGACATTGTTCCACATTTTCCCATCGATCTGGAATGAATTTGGCTATGGGACTGGATCCATTGGAAATCTTATCTCCTAAGCTTTCGAACGGGTAGTTGCACATCGAAAACAGAGTCCGAGAGCCCGTGTTACGCCCATTTGAAGTTGGCATGCTGCTAGATAGCTGAACTGGGATTGTTGGCATCTTGGGCTTCCATATGGACCTTCCTTGGCACGTGGGCTGTCCTCGGGGTGTGTGTTTGAGGCCCTTGTCTGTTGATGTGGGCTTGAATAGCTGAGCTTTTGGATTAAGGCCTCTCGGCGATGAAGATACCGCAGCGTCGATCGTATGTGACGAAGATGGAGTAGCGTAGGTAGTCGTTGGAGTGGCTGGAGAGGAAGGTGGGGCAGCGATCACACTAGTCGTATCCATGCTGGTGATGTCCTCATCAACCTCCTCTTCTTGAATTGGAGTCGTTCTCGCCTCCTTCTCATGATCCTGCAAAATGTTAGTGGCAATAGGAGGCAAAGAAATAGAAGTCTGCAAAGCAATATCATGTGAGGAAACAGTCTTATCTAAAAGAACTACTTTTCTTAACATTGGTTCAGATTGCTGTACATCACTAACAAGTTTGTCATCCTCATGTTATTTACCTTTAGTTCTTTTTGCATTAATTTTGGTTAGCTCAGTAGGAGTCATTGGATTAAAAATCATTTTCTTTCCATTAAATATGAAAGTATATTGATTGGTTCTACCATAGTGAATAGCATCAACATCATATAACCAAGGTCTACCTAATAAAAGTGAACATGATTCCATAGGTATGACATCACAATAAACATGATCATGGTATGAACCAATGGAGACAGGAACTCACACAGTTTGTGTTACCTGAACCTTACCACTTGAGTTAAACCATTCCATTGAGTAAGGTCGCCAAAGTGGAGTCGTGGTCAAGCCAAGCTTCTCGACCATGTGTAGACTTGTGAGGTTGCTCTGAGCTCCTCCATCAATGATGACGTGTACCCCGCGTTCTTGCACAACAAACTTAGTTTGGAATAAGTTGTTGTATTGAGTTTCATTGGCATGTTCCAATGGTGCACTAAGTAGGCGATGAGACATGAGGCTCATGTAGTTGTCCGTCATTGCAAAGACTCAGTGCACACCATCTTGATCCTTCTTGCCTCTGAGGGTTAGTCGCGAGGAATAGCAAGCATATTCTTATCGTTACATATGAAAATACACTTACTATCCTTCTTCTTGGGTGAGGCAGGCTTTTTGGCATCTTGGGCTTTCATACGGGCCTTCCTTGGCGCGTGGGCCGTCCTTGGGGTGTGTGCTTGAGGCCCTTGTCTGTTGATTTGGGCTTGAATAGCTGAGATTTTAGATTGATGCGTGTATTTTCTGCACTTCCAGTCCCAACGGGCAAACAACCTACTTGGCCTAGTACGTGGTTGCTGGCAACACGTTACCCTCTGTAAGGACATCTCTGAAGAAACCTAATAGCTCTGTGAAACTCTTATCGAACCAACCATTGCTTGCCTTCAACTGCAGTAGTGTAAGCACAACATGCAGCTCTTTGAGCTCCTCCTTGCAGCCTGGGTACAAGGGTGTTGTAGAATTCTCTATCATACGCTGAAAGCAAGTGTGCACGGATCGCCTCAAGGTTAGAAAATTTCTTCTCATTCTTGCAATCGACGCACAGGCAACAAATATAGTCCATCAGCTTATTTGACTTGTACGCCGCAGCCGTGCTCAGAAAACTAGTCACACCGTTAAAGTACACTCTATCGTGACGGTCCGCTTCATACATCCATTTTCGGTCCATCTACAAATATTTATAACAAATAAGATCTCAGTAAATCAATAAGTGCTCACAAATTGTTTTATTCATTTAATTTGTTATGTAATGCTAATTAATCTACAAATTTTCATTACTTATAAATCTATATCCAAATCTCGATTGTAAAATCAATTAAATAATTGCTATTAGTTATATATAATGGTCCGTCAACAAATTTACATTACTTACGAAGTATTAAATTAACATACGAAATAAAGAAACAATTTTAAGTAAGTAGATTAAACAATAGTTAATTATGAAGTGCTACCACATTTAAATTCAATCAACGTATTAAATGCAATCACTAATTTAGTCATCTAAATACTAAATTCAACCTACATCATAATCTCACCAATCACTATGCAATCAATAATTCTCACAACCTACAACAATACAAAACGTAATATCCAACAAAATAAACTACCAAAGAAATTTACATCAAGATACGAACCTTAGATCACGAGTTAGAAACGAATTCCATTAAATTTGAGAGTAAAAATTCGCCCCCGACCGAGCACCCCAACCGAGCAAGAACAGAGCCCCTCTCTGTTTTGGACAGGCTGAGGAAGGAAGTCAGGATATATATAGTGGCATATTATCACTGCCGGATTTTTCTCTAGAACCGACAATAATATATCACTGCCACTTCTACCTCTAAAGCCGACAGTGATATTGCTGTCGTTTCCCATGCAAATGACTTTATCACTGCCGGTTATAATGTTCAACCGATAGTAATACATCACTGTCGGTTCTATCTCTAAACGCGGCAGTGATATTACTACTGTTCGCGTGCAAAAATTATACTGTTTTTATCACTGTCGGTTGAATTTAGAACCGGTAGTGATAAGATTATCACTGCCGGTTAAAGTTAGAACCGGCAGTGATAAGATTATCACTGTAGTCTCGGTCTACCCGGCGATGATGGGGGTCGCGGATGAAGCGATGCGTAGTAGTGTCACGAAAGTTTGGACTAGACAAAGATTCAAGACATATTAGGTCATATATGGACGGTTGTTTACTCTCTCTGTCTCGTGGGGCCCACGGGGGGTTGTAGGCTAGAAAGAACTTCTCTTAAGGGCATATATAATGGTATAGACGATAGTTATTTGAAATCATCTTCATGTCTTTTACAGACAGCACTAAAAACAACTCATATAACAGATCGTCTGTATAATGGTACACAAAATATAAAGCCGTTAATAAAACCATTTGTTAAATAGAAGACAACAGTTTTCTCTCTTCTCCACATCATGTAAAATTTTATATGTGACATAGTCTTAGAGACACTGATATATACCAATGTACATACTCTAATAAAGCGTGACACGCACGTCGATGCGTCTGTCTTTGCCTATATTTTTCTTCGGGTGGCTGCATCATTTTGAAAATTAATTGTTAGAGCGTTGACACTATACAACTATTAACGCCAAGAATCGAACTTATTTATGCAGGTTTATTTCTCTTTTTTTCGCACTCGAGAATACATTTCTTATTAAAAATAGGACACTATATAAAATTATTGATCTATATTGAAACCTTCCACTCGTTTCAGGGCACACATAATTAGAAAATGATGGAATAGGAAACATTATTGGAATTTTTTTAATAATATTATTTTAATTCGGAATTGTGACAATAATACTCGTATTTAAAAAATTACAGAAATAATATCCGGTCGCCAAACCGTTTGGCAATAATAGGGTAGTCGCCATACCAGTTGGCGATAACAACCTAATCCTGCGTGTTGCACCGTTAATAGCCAGGTCAAGAAGTTGTCGCCACACCGTTCGGTGACTATTACATAGTCGCCAAACCGTTTGGCGACAACTAGTAGTCGCCGAGCCGTGTGGCGACCACTAGTAGTCGCCGAACCGGTTGGCGACCACTAGTCCCCCCACGAGACGAGTAGGACATGGTCCAAAAATACGGAAAAAAATCAAGGCGGCCTCATAGCGTGACCTACCACTACGGTCTGGCGAGATGGCGAGACGTTGCTCCGGCTTTTTGTTGCGAAAATCGGAAAAGGCCCTCGTGACCACGAAACCACGGAAATCGTGGCCACTTAGGGGTTTTCGTAGCCACGCGGGACAGGCCGGACATGGTCCAAAAAATACGGAAAAAAATCAAGGCGGCCTATGCAGCGTGGCCTACCACTTACGTCTGGCGAGATGGCGGGCGTTGCTCCGGTATTTTATTCTGAAAATCGGAAAAGGCACTCATGACCATGAAACCACGGAAATCGTGGCCACTTAGGGTTTTTCAGAGTCACAACACAGCGGACATGGTCCAAAAATCGAAAAAAATCAAGGGCGGCCTCATAGCGTGGCCTACCACTTACGTCTGGCGAGATGGCGGACGTTGCTCGCATTTTGTTCGAAAGTCGGAAAAAGACACTTTCATGACCACGAAACCATGGAAACTTTTACCACGTGCCCTCTCTCGTTTCCTCTCTCTCGACAACAACTCATGTTATGAACACTTAAATTATTTGTTGAACATATATAAGGGCACATACACCGAAAGTTCAGATGATAAAATAAGCAATAGATTAGATTATATATTACAAGGGCATTACAACAGTGATGAAATTGCTTGACGAACTAACTAACGAAAGCACTGTTTGTCATGGTGGAACAAATGATCGTTCGCCTATCTGGGTACAACCGAATGATGTCCCATATTTTACGCATATTACGACGGGTGTTAAATTTACGATTTGTCATCGGACACGCTCAATCCCTACTATGAAAGAACTCCATGGGGATCCGGTGCACCCGGTTATCGCATGAATGAGTGGCCTATGCCGTGCGTCTCGGTGTATAAGACATAATTTTTGGTCTTTTTATGTGGATTTCGCCCTCCCATATGGGCATGTCATCCCGATTCGGATGGTGCACTGCTAGCGTCAAGGATTTGTTGCGTGGTGCGGACCTCGGCTACCGCTTCCTTGTCCCTTCTTCTTCGACGGGAGGAACCCTCTTGCACCTCTGGTGTGTTGGCCGTTAAGCGGAGACATGCGAGACGCCTGCTGCTGCTTCGCTCGCACTCCACTATATGGTGCGAGGAGGTGTGTGTTGGGCTTATCCTTGGACAACCGGAGGCGTGCTCTGCGATCGCAGATATGCCGCTTTGGTCGTTGAATAACACCGTAGGTGTACTCGAAATCCGGCTTTTACAGGCGGTAGTGGCACCACGAGAGGGTTGCTCCCCAGTTATCCCATCTGAGAAGTTTGAGATGTGGGTGGTGCGTCTCGGGTCCACCAGTTGAAGTAGCCGCACCATTCATCCTCGGCCAAGGGGCACGGTAGAATCTCCGGTCCGCTAGATCATCGTGGCAGTATCAACCCTTTGCTGCAGCCATGTTCTCAAAAGTCGGGGCTTTGGGTGGCCTTGGAGGAGGTTTCTCCTTTGACTTGGCGAATCGCAAGTTTCCTTTTGAACTCTGTGTGCGATGAACTGGTTTAGAACTACTACTTTGTGAGTTTAACATGAGTATGTCGCATGAAACTCACCGATTGGTTGGCCCTTGCCCACCGACCCTAAGCTCTGTCGATCTAGAAAAGGACATATCTGGCGGCCTCTCCCACCGGGTGAAGTTCTCGGCGAAGCGGGGTAGGCGTCGTGGCGATTGGAGAGAAATTAAGTAATAACGTCGTTCGGCCCGTCGATCCATTGGAAGAAGCAACACCGGTCCTTGTCTTTGAAAAAGAAAAAACGATGCATGAAATGGTAGTGTTACCTGTATTGTGTGGACACGATGGGTTTACCTTGTAGGTGCGAACTGCACAATGAGTGAGTGGCGGCCGTCTCTTCATGGGTAGATTGCATCATCTTCGCCGGTAGGTTGCAGTCGCATTTGGGTCGGGGCAACTCCGGCAGAACTGGGGCATCAACGCTACTAGCATCCAGATATTCGGGGCGGGATGACTTCTACTTGCTGAAGAGGCGACGGTAGAACGACATTGTGCCCTAATTTGTGTAGATTCGGTGATGTTTATTCTTTGGTTTGGTGTGTTGGATGTCTACCCTCGGCCTGTTTTATAGTGGTGGTCGGGGTTACTCCACACAATTCAAGACTTGTCCATTTTGATGGCTTGGCATCCTCTGTGAAAAGTCGCACGACGTGTCACCCATCATCAAAATTGCACGACTGTCACTTTCTAAGAAAAGCCGCATGACTTGTCACCCTTTGAGAAAAGCCGCCTGACGTGTCACTCATCATTAAAGCTGCACGACCTGAAACCTTATGAGAAAAGCTGCACGACCTGTCACCCTCTGTCAAAGGCTGCACGAGAAAGCTGATAGCAGCGTGCTGTGGCCTCGCTCGAGAAAGCTATTGTGTGCATCGTCGCTATCACAGCGTGTTGTCGTTTCGGTCTGGGAAAGCGGGCTACAGCGTGTTGTCGAATCGATCTGAAAAAGTGGGCTGCAGCGTTCGTGTTGTCATGTCGCATTGATATCGAAAAGGTAAAAAAAGTGTGAACATCACTATTAACATTGTAAAACAGTACGAACAAAGTAACAAAGCAATAACAACACTTTAAACAATGTAGAATAGTACAAAGTAAGAACAAAAATAGGACAACAGCCTATCAACGAGTCCCTAGTCGGTCGCACCCTCCTCGACGACCCTCTTGACCCTACGTCTTTGAGGCGGTGCATCGTCAAGAGGACGAGGGTGAAGCTCCTGCGATGGCCCTGCCTGCTCCTGCGATGGCCTCGCCTGCCCGTAGTCCGAAGAACAGTATTTACTGACCGTCGACGGTCTCGGGAAAACAACGTGTACCCATAGGTACCGAAGTCCGTGCGTCAAGCGTAGCCGGTGCAAGGGCTGCGTGCCTGCGTCGGTCGCGAGGGGATCGTGGCTGCGTGTCGGTCGCGAGGGGTCTGAAGTGTGCACCGGCCAATCTTGATGCGTGAAGAAGTCTGCTCGGCGTGGCGAGGAGTGTGTTGGTGAGAAGCGTCCTCCACCCTCAGCGTAGCTCGCGCGTTCGGATAATAGCTTTTAATTGTAGTTCGTGATACTAATACGGGCGTAAGTAGCTCGACTTACGGTGTGGGGATCATGAGGGACGGCGTGGTGCTGCCGGTGGACCCTCGGCCACGCTGGGCGGAGGCAAAGGTGTGGAAGGCGCACCGCCTCCATTTGTAACGACGAGGGGTCGGTGTGGGGTGTGTAGGCACGCGCAGCGGTCTCGAAGAGGTGGCACGGTCGGTAGCGTCGACGTGCCGACAAGAACCTAGCTCCACGATCCTGCCAAGGCCGGTCACCATGCGGGTCCAGGCCTCTGCCATCTCGTCCAGCGAGAGGGTAACTCCGTCCCGTAGCCTGGACAAGACACTGCTGCCATGCACGTGGAGCTCCCTAGCGTGGTCCACCTGCCACATATAACAAACTGATATGCATATGGACATAACGTCAAGAATACATAATGTAATTTACAAAATTTAGACTTACCATGGCGTGCATGCCGGCTCCTGCCTGGCCTGGGTACAAGTCAGCCACGCTAGGAGCGTACGTGTGGGCCGGAGGCTCCTCCACCAATGAGGGCAGACGCGCGTCCGGAACGCGTATGCGGTAGCAGTCTTCTGGTAGGACGAGTCGTCGTAAGGTGTGGCCTCATCGACGAAGTGCTGCTGCGCCCCGGCCCACTGCGCGAGTCACGGCTCCATCTTCTATAGCAAGGTGGCCAGGCTCTTCGGAGGGCCATGGGTGTGGACCCTGAAAAGAAATCCAAATTATTAGACATACGACGTAACTATTTATCATAGTTTTGGTCGCATAACTTACGTGTGTACCGCCTGCGGTGCACGATCCCCCCAAGGAACAGGGACCGGCTGTCGTAGGCCGAACTGTCAGAGGACTCGGTGCAGCGCGTAGTCCTCCATGAAGACGTCGAGGATGATCTTCCTCGTCGTTAGCCGATAACCCTCATCCCTATAGCAAAGTCTTGAGAGCCCACTGGCGGCTCGTCATCTGAACACGGCGCCGCTATAAGGGTCCCAGATCACTGCCGCTGCGGTGGTGAGCACCTCCGTGAAGGATAGGTACGCCAAACATACTGCACTCCATACCATCGTGGCTGCAGCGGAAAAAAAAATATGTGTAAGCACATGCATCGCAAATAAAATTTGATAAATGCAATTCAAGAAAATAATTACCGTCGCCGTCCAAAGCGAGCCCACGGTCGGCCGGTCGATCTCGTCGCCCCCGTACATCTCGGTGGTGTACTGTCGCAGGAAGACTAAGGGTCGACCCACTGGGAAGCGCTCGAATGACCAAAGCTGGAGAAGTAGAGGCATCCCTGTCAGGTTGGCGGTCTTGCCTAGCTTCTTGCACGCATCACAAAGGGCGGATGCGTGCGGCAAGAACCGCCGAACCCGGGACACCGGCGAGGACTGTGCAGGTTAGCGGCGTCGCGATAGCCCGTCGTAGGCTATCCACCAGTCGCCGTCGTCATGCGTGTGGTCGTGAACATGACCATCCCAAACAACCAAAGAAGGTAGGCCTCAAGTGTCGGGCCACCAGTAGTCCGTGAGCTCGCCATGCCATGTCTTTGTCACGCTTAACATGTAGTAATATGTTAATAATGTTATAAAAAATTAGAAAAACATATACACGCACAAGCACTCACCTCGAATGGGCCAACCACCTCCTCAGCTACTCAGGCTTCTTCTGCCGGGGTATCGCCGGGTTAGTGTGAGCTGTAACATCCCAAAATTTTAGCTTTTCAATTAATTAATATTATTTTATTGCTAATTATGGATTTTATGATTTTTCTGAATTTATTTGGATTTTCGAGATCTATTTGAATTCTTTGGAATTAAATACATTATATTTTGGTCAAGAAATAATTATAAAAGAGATTTGCAAAATAAAGTTTTTCTGAAAATATTTTATTTAAGTCAATATTATCTCAAAATATTTTTGGGAATTTTATGGGAATTTTTAGAGTATTTTTAAGGCCCCAAATAAATCAAAACCTTTATTCGGAATAAATAAAATAGGAAATTTGGGAGATTATGGAATGAATAGTAGTGGGCCGGCCCATACACTGTGCATGCCCGGGCGGAATAGGAAACCCTAAGCATCCGGCCGTCCGCTCGAGATCGGACGGTTCCCGATCGTCTTCTCCGATGGAAGGTATGCATCGCCGTCTTCGACCGGGACATCGCCGCCGCCCTTGAACTTTCCATCCACGCCGCGCCCGCCGTGTATAAAAGGCCCCTCCCGAGCCCCTCCGATACTCACCTTGAGCCACCGCATATTTTCCCTCACGCGTCGTCGCTAGAGAGCCACCGTAGCAGCCGCGCGCCGTCGCCGGAGTTTCCGAAGCATTGCGCCGAGTTTACATCGCCGCCAGGATTCTCTTCCGAAGATTCAAGCTCGGTTCGAGTCCTCGTCTTTGCCGCATCCGAATCACCACCTCTTTCTCGGAGTGCACTCGTTCGCCGTCCGGAGCATCGTCGTCCTCGAGTCCGTGTAATTTGCCAACCGTGTTTTCATCACGCTCGGAAGCACCTCGGTAGTCAATCAACCATCAATGCGTGGGAGCAAGCCATGTCGGTTCAGGTGAATAGGTATCGGATCGGTAAGGGTGAGCCGTCGATCACGGGATCAACGGTCCACATTAGGCCACGTTTTGTCCGTACATTTGACCAGGAAAAATCTGAGTTTTCTTTATAAAAATAATTCGCTAAATTCGGAAATTCTATTTTTAGGGTTATTTTCAGGATTTTTCCAAACTTCGAAACCTTATAACTTTTGCATCTGAACTTCGGATTAAGGTGATTCAAATTCCTAAAAATTTGTAAAAATGAGATCTTTCTAATGGTGGCTTTTATTTTAATTTTTGAATTTGTTTGCTCTTTGATTTTGGTGTTTATTTGCTTTTCTCTCTCGATTCGCGTAGACGTTGAATTGTGCGAGGCTTGGAAGGATTTCTCAGCTCGAGAATTATTTTCAGACCAGGAGCAGGAGCTTAACGAAGGCAAGTTGTGCTTTGATCATGTTGCACCCATAGATTAGATTGCATGCTATTTTGATTTACTTTATTACTTGTTACTCACGTGTATAAATGATTTCAACTTAATTTCGGGATTAGCTATTGTACCCTTTGAATTACACCCTACCTTGATAATTTGTATGCCATGATCCACTTGTCACCCTAGGTTGGTTAATTATAGTTGGTTAATAGAAAATCAACATGGATGGTTAGAACGACATAGAATTGCTTAGCCATGCCACGTCATCACATGTTCATGGAATATTGCTTAATAATCTTGACTAATGGAATATGGAACAATGATGATAACTTGTGGGCCATATGTGGTCGCACAAAGAGATTGAGTTGTTGTGGCAATGAGTCCGCATAGCGATGTTGATTTGTGAAGAGCATGTGGTGCTTGGTAACCAACAGGAGATAATCACTTTAGATTGAAGCAAGTGAAAGGGCAAGGGTGCGAGGTGGGCCGATGGGCGAGAAAGGGTATGTGTAAGTCTTGCTTTAATCAATCCTAAGGACTTAACCTTGCGAGCCTTTGACTGAGTTTTACTTGCAACCACATATGCGGAATGGGACAGACTTAGTGACTAATTTGCAAATACTTAACTTAAGTGCTATCTTGGTGGTGTGGGTCCGGGTTCACGAGAAACTCACATGGCGCAAGAGGGGGCCTGTTGTGGTGGTTTAGCCCTTTAGTGTTGAAACCTTAGCGGATAGCACCGGGTTAAGAGGATGCATTGTAAAGGCTTCGTTCGATCGTTACTTTGTGTGGTGCATGGTTGTATCATGTGGGTAAAGTGCATAACCTCTGCAGAGTGTACAAACTATTAGGATAGCCGTGCTCACGGTATTGAGCAATGCTCGGAAATTACAGATCAAGGGTAGTTAATTAAAATGAACAATCATTATGGGATGGCGAGGATGCCATGTGGATAATGGAATTTGATTTAGGTTGAGACTTGGGTTGATTTGCAAACAATGGAATCTATTTACTTGTTATTTATTTGTTTCTTGTCTTTTCAATCTACATATTGCTTATGTTTGAAAATCTTTGCTTCGCTTATGAGCCACTTAGCCATTCCTTTGGAAAAAGCCTTGCATATAGTTATGTTAGACTTGCATTACATGCACAACTTGTTGAGTGCGTGTTGGTGTACTCACCCTTGCCTACAAAAATCATCGATCTTTGAAGAAGGAGTACCATGAAGAGACGAATGTTTAGGGTGCGAGCCTTGTCGGTTGCTGTGGTATCTTGAGGGTTATCTCGTCTTCATTCATTGCAGTTCAATTTGTTGTTCACCTTATGAGGCATTGCTAAGTAAGTTGACCATAAGGTCATGCAACTGCTAATATTTAGTATATTATGCCTTTATCTTATTTACGTTGTGTATGATTATGATATTCACTAATGTTGAGCCTGTGTGCACTAGCGTGATCCTGGACTAGTGCAGTATACACAGAGGGTCCGGATTTGCATATTCGGGTCCCTACAAAGGTGGTATCAGAGCCTACTGACTGTAGGTCTTGCCCCTAGATAGTTGGTCGTCTCTATAGGTCCTTCAAAATTATTTTCTAAAATAAAAAGACCCAACCTAGAAGAATAATGTGTTCTTGACTTATCTCATTCTTCTACTTCTGTCCTTACCAAAATTCTTTCTTGTCCCTTCTTTGAAGTCTCTTACTCTTACCTCTTCCAAATCGAGTTAAAATCTCATCTGAGTTATCCTGAGTAGAAAACGATATACCACACTTAGGAGATGACATCAAGTACCTGTTGCTACCATCATGATCATAACGGAAGGGATCATCAAGTTTATGGAAGAACGGATCAAAGAAGTGTATCAAGAGCTAGAAGACTCAAGTGCTTCAAGTAGCCAGTTGAGACTCAGGTGTGAGAGTCGCGTTTCCTAAGATAGGAGTGTCGCCCATGTAGAGCGGTAGTTTTGTGTGTTTAGGTGAATTGGTTCTTCTTAATTCTTGAGAGTTATGCGTTATGTGTTGCAAAGCTTTTAGGCTTATATAAGCGACCATACCAAGTTATTAATATTGATTGTTTAAGTTATTGGGTTAAACCTATCTTCCCTGAATTAGGATTCTTGCTTCTTACCTATGCTATTATCTCTCTCACCTAACCCCTTGAGGTAAGCAAGCAGATGGTTCAAAATAGTGATAGCTAGTGGAAGGAAACTCTAAGGATGAATCAATTTCACAACCCACAATAACGATAGATATCTGAGAGTTTCAAAGAGTTTTCGCCAATTAGACCCAGTTGATGCAAGCAAATAATAAAGCAAATACACAACAGGACTAGTCAAGCTAATGTCAGCAAAGCATCTCGCACTATTAGTGATCCCTGTGCTAACTCAAGGTTATTAGAATTCATAAAGACTCGTCCACCAACGTTTTAAGTAAATATTTCGCCTTTAGAAGCCGAGAATTGGCTCGAGACTTTGGAGAGAAACGCTACCCCTGCACCTTGTTCGAAATCTTGACCTTGTTCTAAGAAGTATTGTCAACCCAACAACTTAGAGGATCGTCGTGCATTAGCTATGGAAAATAGGACAAACCAGCGACGAGCATGCAATCAATTGCTTTAGTTGCAAAGGAAGTCATCCAATTAAAAAAAATAAAAAAATATATATATCCTATGAGCAACCTCACAGTACGCACCATACCTATTGACCTTAATCAGGAAACCAGTAAGTGGCTATCACTCACAGTAGGTCTCTTGTATGGTAAAGAAGATCGTTAAGCTAGGGAGGGTTGCAAGTCAAAAAGTAATAAATCACAAGAAGAGCGTCTGAGGGCTACAACCGTCACGGAAGGCCATCATGTTAATCAATATCCACAGAAAAGACAAGTAATTTCTATAACCATATATATAACGGAAGTTACCTCAGTCCGGTACATAACGCCAGGAGTAATAAGCAGTAAAGTTGCAAAAGAAATTTGCCAATAAAAGCAATTAAAGAAAAGGCGTCTAGGTAAAAATACTCTTCCAATCATTAAATGCTCAAGAACGAGAATTCACCCTAGACTCTGCTATAATTGCCACAAACCTAAGCATTTTGCTAATAAATACTCTCAAAGGAAAACGATCACATTGGCTCAAGTCAATTTCAACTCCGTACTGGTCGAAGCCCTAGTGCCAATGATAAATCAAGGAAGTCAAGAGCCATGAGTTACTTAGTGCCATGTTGTAACCCTATTAAAAAAATAATAATAGCAATGAATTCCATGTAAAGGTCTCATCGTCAAAAGAAATAAATCAGAAAGAGTTGATGCATTGGTATACGGCTTATAGGAATGAAAAGCAAGAATGTAAAATGATAAATGCTCAAGCATAGGGCTATTTTGGGAAGAGTATGTCGATTTAAAACTCTGAACGTATAAAAAAATGGGTTTTCAAGTGATGACATTTCATGTTAGTCAGCTAATGGATGATAGTGTGGAAATTGCCAATTAGAGGATGCACTAGTTGTTAGAGAATAACCTTGGTATATTTTCCAAAAATTTGTCTAGCATGCCATCATATCAGAAGATCAAGTTCATGAGCGAAATAGTACATGGTATAGTCCAATAGTGAAAAGATAATGTCAAATATTTCTAATGAATTAATGGAAAATGGAAAAGCATGACGAAGAATTACTAGGGAGAGTTTTGAGAAAACTTAGTGCATTATTTGTGGTTAACAAAAAGGAAAATAGAAGATCGAAAAAGTGCAATGAATCATGCTTTAAATAAAGAAAGGATCAAAGAGTCTAGTATCGTAATCCATAGGCATTTCAAGAAGGCTAAGGTAGTAGTCGACATTTGAGTTCGAGGTAATATGTTGATAATAAGCAGTTAACCAGGGTATGTAAAAAAAATCTAAGAAGTTGAAATTAAAGGTCACCTCACAAGGTTTCATAGTTGTCTTGGAAATAGAACCAAAACCTGAAGATCAGAACATAAGAAGTTCAAAGGTAGATGAAGTACAAAATCAAGTTAAGGAAAGAAGAAGGCATAGCCAAAAAGTAGAAATTTGAGTGATTAGGATACCATAAAGATTTAATGCTGAACCAGTGTGCCGGATAGCAAGATCCTAAGAAATTGATACTTGAGAAAACTCATAAATCTAAGTATTCAATATACCGGGAAGTGCCAAAGAGAATCAATATATTAAGGGAAGGTTTTGGTGACCTAAGGTGAAGGCGAAACTATTGGTTATGATACTCAATGTGAGGTGAATAAAAAATATAATAAATAAAAATAATAATAAAGGCAATGCAATAGAGATCTAAAGGTTCGTTGCAAATCATTACTGATTCCTATAGGAGGCAAATCATTAAAAGGACCCTAGTGTGAATTAGCCATAAGGGATCTGATTCGGAGGAATCGTTAGTGATTAATTGACCAAAGTTACACGGTTCATACCACTAAAGACTACGAATTCAAAAGGTGGTTTGGCAGATCTGTATATGTCAGGGATTTAGTAACTGTGTAGGTGCCTAAGAAGATTGTGTCCGATAGAGGTATCCAATTTATCTCGAGGGCTTAGAATAAGTTACATGAAGCAATGATAACTTGCTTGAATTTGATCTGATTATCGCCATATACCGATAGTCAAACAGAAAGAGTTAATCAGATTCTGGAGGGTATGTTTAGAGGTTGTGCGTTAGCTTACGCCATGTTTTGGGATAAATGTTTGCCATAGGCAGAATTTCCAAATCTATTCTCTAGTTAGCCCTAAATCTGGAATTAGAGATTCCGTTAAGGGGGGGAGGTTTGTAACATCCCAAAATTTTAGCTTTTCAATTAATTAATATTATTTTATTGCTAATTATGGATTTTATGATTTTTCTGAATTTATTTGGATTTTCTGAGATTTATTTGAATTCTTTGGAATTAAATACATTATATTTTGGTCAAGAAATAATTATAAAAAGAGATTTGCAAAATAAAGTTTTTCTGAAAATATTTTATTTAAGTCAATATTATCTCAAAATATTTTTGGGAATTTTATAGAATTTTTAGAGTATTTTTAAGGCCCCAAATAAATCAAAACCTTTATTCGGAATAAATAAAATAGGAAATTTGGGAGATTATGGAATGAATAGTAGTGGGCCGGCCCATACACTGTGCATGCCCGGGCGGAATAGGAAACCCTAAGCATCCGGCCGTCCGCTCGAGATCGGACGGTTCCTGATCGTCTTCTCCGATGGAAGGTATGCATCGCCGAGTCTTGATCGGGACATCATGCCCGCCTTGAACTTTCCATCCGCGCGCGCTTGCCGTGTATAAAAAGGCCCTCGAGCCCCTCGATACTCACCTTGAGCCACCGCATATTTTCCCTCACGCGTGCGTCGCTAGAAACCACCGTAGCAGCCGCGCCGTCGCCGGAGTTTCGAAGCATTGCGTAGAAGTTTACATCGCCGCCAGTTCTCTTCAGAAGATTCAAGCTCGGATTCGAGTCCTCGTCTTTGCGCATCGAATCACCACCTCTTTCTCGCCGGAGTGCACTCATTACGCCGTCGGGAGCATCGTCGATCCTCGAGTCCGGCATTGCGCTGCACCACTGTTTTTCATCACCGCTCGGGAAGCACCTCGTGGTCGATCAACCATCAACGCGTGGGAGCAAGCCACGTCGGTTCAGGTGAATAGGTATCGGCTCGTTAAGGGTGAGCCGTCGATCACGGGATCAACGGTCCACATTAGGCCACGTTTTGTCCGTACATTTGACCGAGAAAAATCTGAGTTTTCTTTATAAAAATAATTCGCTAAATTCGAAAATTCTATTTTTAGGGTTATTTTCAGGATTTTTCCAAACTTCGAAACCTTATAACTTTTGCATACGAACTCGGATTGAGGTGATTCAAATTCCTAAAAATTTGTAAAAATGAGATCTTTCTAATGGTGGCTTTTATTTTAATTTTTGAATTTGTTTGCTCTTTGATTTTGGTGTTTATTTGCTTTTCTCTCTCGATTCGCGTAGACGTTGAATTGTGCGAGGCTTCGGAAGGGGATTTCTCAGCTCAGGAATTATTTTCAGACCAGGAGCAGGAGCTTAACGAAGGCAAGTTGTGCTTTGATCTTGTTGCACCCATAGATTAGATTGCATGCTATTTTGATTTACTTTATTACTTGTTACTCACGTGTATAAATGATTTCAACTTAATTTCGGGATTAGCTATTGTACCCTTTGAATTGCACCCTACCTTGATAATTTGTATGCCATGATCCACTTGTCACCCTAGGTTGGTTAATTATAGTTGGTTAATAGAAAATCAACATGGATGGTTAGAACGACATAGAATTGCTTAGCCATGCCACGTCATCACATGTTCATGGAATATTGCTTAATAATCTTGACTAATGGAATATGGAACAATGATGATAACTTGTGGGCCATATGTAGTCGCACAAAGAGATTGAGTTGTTGTGGCAGCGGTAGTCACGCAGCGATGTTGATTTGTGAAGAGCATGTGGTGCTTAAGCTAACGCACGGTCTTGTCGGTCCAACGAAGAGTCAAGGTGGCGCTCCATTTTCCTGACCTCCGCCAAGTACGCCGCCATGGTGGAGTCAGAGCATTGAAATTCCTTCCGCGCTTGGTTAATGACTAGCAGGGAGTCACCCTTGACTTGAAGAAGTCGGATGCCCAGCGCCGAGGCGATGCGCAGCCCTGCAAGCAGGCCCTCATATTCGGCGATGTTGTTTGTGGCTTTAAAGTCGAGGGTGACCACGTATTGGAGAACGTCACCGGTCGGGGAGACCAGGACAACCCCAGCCCCTGCGCCTTCCAACTGAAGGAGCCGTCGAAGAACAAGGTCGAGGGAAGGTCTGGTAGCTTCTTCGGCTTCGGAGTGGCGGGAGTCCACTCGACCTTGAACTCCTTGACCGGCTCTTGATGGCGGTGCGGGGTACGAATTTTAGATTGAATTCCTCCAGTTCCACCGACCACTTAGCAATGCGGCCTTCTGTTTCATGATTGTGGAGGATTTCACGTAGGGGGTAGGCCGTGACCATGGTGATTTCTCGCTCTGGAAGTAATGCCGTAGCTTCCTGGACGCTACCAGGACTGCATACAGCATCTTCTGAGCTTGAGGGTATCGAGTTTCTGCTTCATGCAATACCTTGCTGACATAGTAGACTAGCTTTTGGACACCTTCTCTCTCCGCCACCAGCACTGCGCTCACCACCTCGGGGGTGGCAGCAATGTACAGGAGTAATGGCTCACCTTGTGCAGGGGAGACCAGTACCGGAGGAGAGGTGAGGTATTGTTTTAAGTCTTCAAATGCCTTCTGGGCCTCATCAGTCCACTCAAAATAGTTAGTCTTCTTCAATAGCTTGAACAGAGGCAAACTTCTTTCTCCCAACCGGGCAATAAACCGCCCTAGGGAGGCCAGGCCACCCGCCAGACATTGGACCAACTTGAGCCGTGCCGGCAGCTTCATATGCTCGTTGGCCGCTATCTTGTCGGGATTGGCTTCAATGCCCTGGTTGGATACCTAGAACCCCAGCAGCTTGCCAGAGGGCACGCCAAACACACATTTTTCAGGGTTGAGCTTCAGGCAGTTCTTCCGGAGGTTAGCAAAGGTTTCCTCCAGGTCTTGAATCAACTCCTCACCCTTTTTAACTTCCACAACCAAGTCATCAACACAAACTTCAAGGTTTCGCCCTATCCATAGGGGTTACAAAAGCAGTCTTCTCTTCATCTTCTACCGCCATGCTAATCTGGTGGTACCCGGAGTACACATCCAGGAAGCATAACAGCTCTCAACCCGCCGAGGAGTCAACAATGAGGTCGACTCGCGGCAAGGGATAAGGATCCTTCGGGCAGGCTTTGTTGAGGTCAGTGAAGTCGACACACATCCGCCACTTCCCATTGGACTTCTTGATGAGCACAGGGTTGGCAAGCCACTCTGGGTGAGAGACTTCCTGCGATCCACTGCGCGCGGCTTCTCTACCTCCTCCCGAATGGCGTCTTGCCGCTCGGTGCTGCCTCGGACCTTCTGTCGGATCGGGCGCCTCGGGAGGCGTTACTGTCGGTGCTCGATCACCTCCTGGGACCCCAGTCATGTCGGACGGTTGCAGGCGAACACGTCGGAGTTAGGCGGAGGAAGGTGGCAGCGTCTTCTTATTTGGCGCCGAAATTTGGCGCCAATGTTGGCCGATCTTCGGGCTCGCCCTCGCTCGGGCGACCACCTTAACTTCACCAAGCAGAGCCGGTGGTAGCGGTCTGGGCCTAAGGGCTCCGGCGGCGACATCAGCCACGCCCGGCAGTGGCACCGGCGAGTCGGTCGTGCTTATGGCAACACAAGGCCTCGACCTATCCACGGATGGTTATGGGGCCACTAGGCCCGACATCTTCACCACCATGTCGCATAGTGGGTTGCGCCATCAACAGCCAGCGCCGTCGGCCAAGCAAGGCATTGTAGGGAGGTCGAAGTCGGCGACTTGAAGTCCACCATCTCCGTCTGATAATTATTTTCTCCCGAAGGTGGCGGAGAGCACACAGTCGGGGGATCGAACCAGCCCTTGGGGCTATTCCGAAGAAGGGCAAAGCCGGTCGCAGATCCTGTTGCGGGATTTGGAGCACCAGGAATGCCGTAGAGGACAAGAGGTTGATGGAATTCCCTCCGTCCACTAGCACACGCCCCAGCCGTATATTCTGGATCGTGGGAGACACCACGATCGGGAGATGCCCTAGGCCGGTGGTGCTCTCAGGGTGGTCGGCCTGACTGAAAGTGATTGTTTCCTCTGACCATTTCGACATCAACCGCCCCGAGCCCGGCCGCGGTGCACACTTCCTCCTCGGTAGTTTATGGCGGCGTTGGAGAATAGGTGGGCGAACCACCATGAATATGCGCCACGGCGTGGTCACGCCCATTGGAAGGCGATGGGCGGGGTCCTCTTCTTGGTAAATGCGTCGTGGGGCGGCGCTCCTTGGCCATTGCTCCACCATTCGCTCACGACACGCAAGCGTCCGGTCATGAGTGTTGGTTCGATGGATCGAGCGATGAAGCTTCGCCCTCTTTTCGCTCGCGGCGGTCGTTCAGACGACCGCGGCGGTCATCACGCCGGTCACGGCGATTGCCACACCGGTCGCGGCGGTCGCATTTCCGCGACCCAGAATCCTCGCGGTCGCGTTCGGCGACCAAGACCCGCCTGGTCTCTCCTGCCTCACGTTTCCGCGCCTTCTTGCTTGCAGGATCGGAACCCTTCGAGGTCCCGGCTTCGTCTCTGCCTCGGCCACTCGTGGGGCCAGACGCTAGCCCCCTAGCCTCCGCGGCCCACGCACACTTATGTGTGAGGGAGAAGAGCTCGAAGGTGGTGCTGATGGTGCGGGTGGCCATCTTCTCCCTCATCTTACGGTCTCGAACGCCCCTTCAGAACGCGATGACGACCGATTGTTCTGAAATGTGGGGGATCGTGTTGCGGTAGTGGCTGAACCGCCGGATGAAGTCGCGCAATGATTCCCCCTTTTCCTGCTCCAGGGCGTGGAGGTCATTCTCCACGCCTGGCTGCGCGAAGGAATCTTGGAAGTTGGCGACGAAGAGGCCGCACAACTCCTCCCACGAGTGCACCGACTCTCGAGGGAGGTTCAACAGCCAAGAACGGGCAGAGCCCGTCAAGGCAATCGGGAAATAATTGGCCATGGCCTTTTCAGACCCACCGGCCGCTCGCACCATCATGGTGTAGATCTGCAAGAACTCCTCCGGATTGGTGGTGCCGTCATACTTCTCTATGGATGCTTGGGCGAAACACAGCCGACCCACGCCACGCGGCGCTTGCTGGCCGTCAGGCGCTGGCACCCAACACCATAAAGGGAACCCAGCCGCTCTCCAGAGGCCCGGTCCGGAGACCGTCCCAAGGAGTGTGGGGCCTGGCTCCCCACCGAGTCGGAGGAGTGAACCTCCTCCTTGGTCTGGAGGTGAGAGCGCGAGAGGACTCTCCTTGCCGAAGCTATCCGCTTGCCGACCTGCTCGGTAGGCGGCGTGGCGTAACGGAGGTTATCTATGCGCCGCCGGCGGTTATCATCCAGGTGACTCCTTAGGTCCCCACGGTTCCTCGCGGAACCGGGATCGGCGCTTTACGCACCCTTTCCTTTGCTTCGGCCCACCTGGCCAGAGCACTTTCCACTAGGGCGGCTAGGCGGCAGGTATGGTCGTAGCGCCTAAGCGGTGGAGTACCAGCGGTACTCGCCCGTCGAGAACCCTACCGGCTAGGCGTGTCCACGAGACGGGCGATATCCGCGCCACGCGAGTGGCCGGGTGTCTCTGCGAGTTCCACCGGTGGTCAAGAGGAGGCGAACGCATGCGAGGTTACAGGCGGTGGTGCCTCCATGGCGGCCGGCGTCGCCTTGCAGTGCTCTGCTGGCTGCTAAAGAACAGCTTTGCCACCTGCGAGGGGTAGGGTGAGGCGATCCGCGCCGGCGAGGCTGGGGCGTGCCACAGGCATTGCTCGCCCCCAGCTTCTTCTTCTGGCTGGGAGCCCACCATCTCCGTCGTGGGCTGCTTCCTGAAGGAACCGAAATCCATGGGAGGTGGCGGAGAACCAACGCTTGCCCCCTACAGCGCGCCCTGTCGGTGTATTCCACGAGCAGGCCAGAGTCTCTGAGCCGGGTTTGGTTGATAGGGGCGTCTCATGGTGGCAAACCCTAATGGATGAAAACAAACAACTCCCCACACGGAGGATCTCGGAGCCTATGAACTAGGGAGACACGAAGATTTTTACCCAGGTTTAGGCCCCTCTCGGAAGGGTATGACCTTACGATCTGCTAGATCTTTGATTGTATACTGGAAACTGCCACAATGCTCTCGGGTTACAAATTCTTCACGAGTGCTCTTTGAACCTCTTGATTCCCCCTCCCCATGCATCAGAGTGCCCTTATATAGACTGGGCCAGCTCGGGTAGGTAAGGGGAGTGTCATCATGCTGATCTATGGTACATTTATTACATCACTAAGTCTTAGTCTTGTTCCTCGGCCTCATTTAATCTTTGAAGCATGGCTTTCGCCGTCCTTGGGATGTGACCACCCTGTGACGGGTAGGTGTGAGGCGTCAGAGGAATGGGCTTGTGGAAGAATTCCTTGTAACCGATAGACCTGACATGACAGACTGTCTCGACATAGTCACGATGGGGAAGGAGACTTGAGGTGAAGCCACCACATCCCACCTTTTGCCTTCTTGGCCGTGGCGGGCGTCCTCGCCGTCTGCTCGCCGACGCATGTGGGCCACATCCGTGAGCAGGCGTGCTCCCCACCGCTGCCAGTCGCCCGTGGGCGGGCGCCCGAGCGGCGAGTCTCGCCCACTGCTTGCGAGCGCCCGTGGGCGGCACGGCGGTAGGGCGTGCTCGCCCACTTTACTGCCGAACGCCACGTGGGATGGGCACCGGCGACGGCGTCTCGCCCACCTGCGCCCTAACGCCACGTGGCCGCACCGGCGGGTAGGCGTCTTCGCCCGCTTTACTCTTGGAACGCCACGTGGTGGCGCCGCGGCGATGCGTCGCCCACCGCTTGCCGACGCCACGTGGGCGGCACACGTGAGCGCGCGTGCTTGCCCACTGCCGGGCCGCCACGTGGTGGTATTTGGCGGCGGCGCAGGCATCTCGCCCACTGCTTCGCTGAACGCCACATGGGCACACTTTTGTGTGGCGAAGAGGGTACCCTGGCGTAAAGTATGCTGACAGCAGGACTCCACACCACCGTGGGGATGGCAGCAATGAAGATCGCTGAGTTAGAACACCACCCCAGCACTCTCCTCATCGGCACAGTAGTGGGCCCATTGATGGGGTTCGAGCTTTTACTCCCAGGCTTCGCCGAGTGGTTTGGCCCGATGGCTTTAACCCCAAGGGCATCACCATGTTCGACCGAGAGGGGGATCTGGAAGCTTAGCTGCAGGTCTATTCTCTGGCAATCAAAGTGGCCAGAGGCGATCACAACATAATGGCGAATTACTTGCTAGTTACGCTTACCCCTTTGGCCCAAGCCTGGCTCACAGGACTTCCAGCGAACTCTATAGATTCCTAAGGAGATCTTTGTGAGAAGTTCATCACCAATTTTCAGGGTACCTATGAGAGGCCTGGGAATCAGTGGGATTTGTACCAACTCCATCAGAAGAAGGATGAGTCTCTCTGGGGATTTATTTGGCACTTCATGCAGAAGAAGAACACAGTACGAGACATCTCCGAAGCAGCAGTCATAGCAGCTTTCCAGAAAGGCGTCAATGATCCCGACTTGATTAAGAAGATGTCTAGGAAGCCGTCAACCACTGTAAGAGAGATGTTCGAATTGGCCGACCACTATGCAATAGCCTCGGATGCCTTATCCTAGCGTCAAGAGGATCGCCCACGGCAGAAGGATAAGAAGGACCACGCCGAGTCCTCCAAGCAAAGGGACAAGAAGCGGAAGGCTGTAGAAATGGTGGCGGTGGCCGAGCGTGGTCGTCCCCGAGTGCCACGAGCGGATGACTACGACACGGTAATGTATGCACTTGCCCTTTTCATTCTAAGGGGAAACATGCAGCAAAAGATTGCTTCACCCTGAAACGGTTCGTGAAAGAAAACAACAAGCGGCCGGGCTAGGACAGAGGTGACATGAAGAAGAAGCAAAATCCTCTTGAAGATGATGAAGGCGATTACCAGATGATGGAGAGAGAGCTCAACTATATATTTGGGGGCTCGGCTGCTTATGAGTCCAACAGAAAGCAAAAGCTTATCGCTCGGGACATCAATGCAATCATGCCGGCGACCCCCCAATACCTCAGGTAGTCTGAAGTCCCAATTGTCTTCGACCGCTCGGACCATCCAGATCACATTCCATACCCAGGTAGATATCCACTTGTTCTAGACCCTATCATTCGCAGTGTGAAGGTCAAGAGGGTGCTGGTCGACAGGGGAAGTGGGCTCAACATCCTCTTCTCCAAAACTTTCGACGACATGAAGATTCCGTGCTAGGAGCTCAAGCGGGGCTCATCGCCGTTCCATGGGGTCATCCCTGGGACCTCTTATGTTCCACTCAGACAGATCACCTTGCCAGTCACGTTCGGGACCAAAGAAAACTACCGGACGGAGTATCTAAACTTTGAGGTAGCTGATTTCGAGACGGCATACCATGCCATCTTGGGAAGACCGGGCCTAGCCAGATTCATGGATGTTCCTCATTATACTTACCTCACGATGAAGATGATAGGACCAAAGGGAGTCATCACGGTCCGCGGCGACATCAAGAAATTTTTCGCATGCGATAGGAAAAGCTGCGAGATGGCAAATTTGAAGGAAGTTGTAGCTGACAGGGAGAAGATCCAGCAGGCAGCTACGCATCAACAAAATGAGGGAGAAGTCCCAGCCAAGAAACATGCAAAGTTAAGTATGAAGCCTGATGAAGGCTCCAAGAAGGTGATACTTGACCCGTCCAACTCAGCCCAAACGGCCTTGATTGGGACAGGGCTCGATCGCAAATAGGAAGATGCGCTCGTCACCTTTCTTCGGGCCAACCGAGATATTTTTACATGGAAACCATCCGACATGCCCAGTGTTCCTAGAGAGGTGATTGAGCACTCCTCAACGTCGGCGAAGGCAAAACCCATCAGCGGCGCCTCAGGCGATTCAGCGGGGATCGTAGAGAGGCCATCGAGAAGAGATCACAAAGCTTTTTGCCGCAGGTTTTATAAAAGAAGTGTATCATCCCGATTGGTTGGCGAACCCAGTTCTTGTTCACTAAAAGAATAAAAGCTGGCGCATGTGTGTTGATTATACCGATCTTAACAAAACATGCCCAAAGGATCCATTCGGCCTGCCACGCATCGACCAGGTTGTGGATTTGACCGCTGGATGCGAGCTGTAACATCCTAAAATTCAATAAGGTAATAAAAATTTAATAAACTATTGAAATAATTTGAATTTGTGTTTTATTGGTTTTTCCTGAATTTTCTTGAGTATTTCCTAGAAGGGAAACTCTTTCCATAATTATTTGTCAAAGCAATAAGTAATAAGAAAATAGATGAAAAACAAAATAATAAGAAAAATTCTTGATAAATCATTTAATTATCCAAGAACTCGAAATATAAATTTTTAAAGTCATGTCCATGCATTAAAACTGAAATGAAAGGAGAATTAAGAAATTTTGACTAGAAACAATAATCATTTCAGAATTTAATAAAAATATTACCTCATTAATATGATGTGAAAATTTCTGAATTATCTATAACCTGGATGATTCATCTACAGTAAACATTTCAGAGGATAATCATTATATTTGATATTTCTAAAAATTCAAAACTGGAATTACTAAAAATCTGGAAATAAAATTGTCAGAATTTTAATAAAAAACCATAATTAATTTGAAGCTACATTTTTTACAGTGTGCTCCTACGGACAAAAAGAACTATCATAAAAAGTTTCCAAAATTTTAACCAAGATATGGACACTTAAATAAATCGGAGTTTGAAAACATAACACTGAGCACAGTACCTTGTCAGAATTTATATAAATTCTGTGATGAAGAATATTGCCCTAAAATTTTATAGAGTGTAGATAACTATTCATACATCACCCAGTTAAATCCTCATAAATTGTTGGACAAGACGTGAAACAAAACCATTGAACCAATCCAGCGCATCTCGCAGAAAAATTTGAAGTTCTTATATCTTTATCCATTTGCGTGGGCGAACAACATTCATGGTCCGCATGTCGTAGCTGTGTTGTCTTCTTCCTCCTCTCAGCCGTACCGTCATTATTTCTTCCCTGTTGCTCGCGCCATAGGTGCAACTCGCTTAGCTTAGAAGTGCTTAGCCTACTTTGAGCTTGCCCGCGTCGCCGCCGTGCATTGAATCACCGCAGCGCCGCCTATTCCTTCTCCTGTTCTGAACTCAGCAAGTTCGCGCCATTTCTTTGCCAGATGTGAGCCTCTCCGATGCCATCCTCCAGCTATAAATAGCCATTTCGAGTCGCATATGGGTGCTGATCATTTCCCCTCTGGTTTCATGCATACATATCCACCGATGACAGCCAATTTCCTTCTGACTCGAGTTCAACCGAAGAACCTAAATCCTCAGTTCATCACTAATTAACAAAGGTATAACAGATCATTCACAAATTCATTTCGATCATAGCATTAGCGAAGCAAGAGCATCAATAGCCCTCTGTTATTTCCAGGGATTATCCACTGAGTCGCACCACCACCGTGAGCCCTTCTTCCCCAAGTCCGGCGATCGGTGGTAATCCCCTCCCATGCACTCCGGTAGCTCCAAATAGCCAAAATGGAATGCTTAGTACTCGCTGATGCTAGTAGTGGAACCCATTCGGTCGGAGAAGTACCCTGCCGCCGGCGAGACTTGTAGCTTCCTCCGCCGCCGCTCGGCCATGGCAGCGAGGTAGCTCCGGTCACCGCCGAGATGAATCAGTACCACCACTGGGTGCGGAATGACATGAGGAAGCCAGAGGTGCTACCCATTCGATCTCTCCGGTCGTAGATCACCGCTGGCGAGCCGGAAACTCCGTGCCCTATTTTGAGTCAGCGAGGCGTGGGTCACCTTGTCAATAATCTGCGGCGAGTCCTTGTGAGTATTGTGTGTCATCGAAGAGTGGGTCGGCGTTAGTATTGCTATGCTTTTGAAAGAGCACAGTGGTGCGAAGCCAAAATACATTTCCAGTATAACGAGGACGCATTTTGCTATTTTCCCTGATTTCCAATTCGATTTAAATTTCAAACTTGAATATCTTTTGCATCTTTAGTCAAAATGAAATGAAACCAATTGCTAAATTCATCTAAAATTTAGACCTTTCAGAATATGCAAAAATATTTTGAAGAACAGCTCTGGAAAATATTAAAATATAAAGCTAAAGGAAAAGAATAAAATAGACTAAACACAAATACTCTATGATCAAATTCAAATTATACTAAAAATAATTTTTATGGAAACCTTGTACTGCCAGCAACCTAAATATGTAAAAATACTTGAAAGTTCAATTTGTTTTCAACCTTTTCTATTAAAGGATAGTATCAACATGATAAAATTTAATAATGAGGAAATTGTAAAAAGGAAATTCAGAAATTCTCATTAAATTACATTCTAAAAAGGAGAATAACAATGGGACTCGAGATGAGTAGAAATGTTTATAATATAATAATCTAAAGTTATGTGATATATATGAATCATATGTAATACAAGAGTATGTGCATATTAGTATATACACTTATAGTAGTGAAGTTAGATGCATATCAATACTAAATACATAAAGATTTAAGGAATAAATCTAAAGGGGATATATGATGATGAAAACTGAATATATGAATTTTGAAATTTATAAACAATTTTGCATCTTGAATTCGATAAAACAAAAAGAATAATTCATATAAAGCATGAAGTGTTAGATGAAGTTTACAAGAATACTAATAATCACAAATAATAAAACAATATACACATCTAAACACTACTTAAAGTTTTGTTGTTAAGTATTTATATACCATTATTTGAGTTTTCATTTGAATGTTTGAATTGTCTTCTAATTGTTCTTTTGGATCTATTGTTTCTTGTGTATTCTATGGAACGACGAATAGAGAGCGACGATCCAGAATTGGTAGACGATGACACTGCCCTTGACCCGGATTTCTTACCAGACTGCGATCAGCAAGGCAAGCACCTCCTTGACCATTTTGCTCCGAATATTTTAATTAATTATCTTCAATGCTTGCAAAACTATTATGCATGCGAGTACTTTTCATAAAAATGCTATGTTGGGCTAACGGTAGATAAACCTGTGTAATACCTGGATTTTCCCCAATAAATTCAAATATGTGAACCTTGTCAACCATAAGAAAAAGGGGGACAGTCATATAGACTGTTAATTGTGTATATAAAGAATATTAACAATGCTTAGTCGTGCTTAATTAGAAACGAAGTAGATGATTAACTCCAAAACTACTTTTTTGGGAAATTGAAGTTTCTAAGAATGACATGATGTCAACTACTGGTATTTCTACTACAAATCCCAAAATAAAACTATGATTTCGATACGGGCGATTATTGGCAATAGCCAGATGTATAAAAGGGATTGTACGTAGTGTAGGGTGGAGTATCGCCCGTGTCAAACTAAGGACCGAGCTATGGGTTGCTTACAAGCCAAGATAATTGTACAACCATAAGTACTGGTATAGGACAGTCGTAATCTATTAAGTTACTTGAATCTGGCTTTGCACATTGGTAGGCGGGAGAAAGTAGAAGCATTCTGGTTAGGATTGCTTGTGAGAGGGCTTCCATACTTCGGCATGGGTAAATGCATGTCGGTACAACAGTGTACGCCTTATTATGGGAAGGAACCTATATTGTAGGGGTACTAACTAACGTCACTGGGCTGGTGCAAAGTATGGTTTAAGTAATGTAACGATTATGTTATGATCACCATTTAACACATATAAGGAAATGTGTTAAATGGCCTGGCAAAAATGGTAGATTATTTCTTATGGGTAAAGTTGTACATCTCTGCAGAGTATGAATCTAATTAATTGGCCGCGCCCACGGTCAAAGGCACTTGGTGATGTTATCACATAGCTAGACTTTATTATTTCCAAAAATGATTTGATGGGGAACTGGTATGTTGAGTTATAAACATGTCAGGGGATGGCATAAGAATGAATTACTTCGGTCGGGGAGACTATTTTATGATATTGGATATCTTGTTAATATTTTGTTATCTCAGAAATTGCTCTTCACAATGTCTCGTTTACAATCTACTTATGCTATGATTTAATTATGCAATTGCAAAATAACTGTAGAAACTTCTCCATTGTTATAACATGCATTTTATTTACTCTGCATTTGTTAAACACTACAAGTCTTGCTAAGTACACAATGTACTCAATCTTGCTATCAACATTATTTTAGGTGATGACTCTGAGTATCGACGATGTTTTTGGCCTTGAATCACGGGATTTTGATGACACCTCTTTCTAAGGATTTTTACCTTGTCTATTGCCTGAGGGTTATGGGGCAAACTACAAGATAAATAATGCTTCTGCTGCTGTTTTAAGTTTTTGGACTGTAATATGCTTGTATAAACTTAAATCTCCGCTACAGTTGTAATAATATTGTGTATGGATGTGATGTCAATTTGTAAACTGTGTGTGCTAGCTACTGATCCAAGGACTAGCACTGTGTGCACAGGGAGCCCATTGTTGATAATTTATTATCAAAAATGGGGTCACTACAGATTGCTATCAGAGCCATAAAGACTATAGGAACCACTTTAGTCAATATGGTCGTAAAAAGAGATCATTAAGATTAAAACTTGTGCTTAAAAATTTATGTGCGTTATTCCTTTAGTAATTCTTTTCTTGTCTTAAGTATCTATTACTAATTCTTATCTATTCTTATTGAAAATTTTTAATTTTCCATTGTTTCTTCAGATGGACATCATCCTATGTTATGAGAGTTGTGAAAACACTACAAGGATCTTGATCACTGTTGTCGGCTTTTACCGACGACACAGATACCATTCCCGACGACACAGATACCATTCCCGACGACATAGCATTGTGTCATCGGCCCACCGACGACACAAGTCCCTCAACCTGAGTCGGCGACCGACACATCCTGTGTCGGTTAACTATAAACCCATAGACCTAAGCGCATCCTAGGCCGGCCCCATCAACCAGGCCTATTTCGGCGGCCTAATGTAGCCGCCGACACATACCCAGCCTAACGGTGCACCCTCAGCGACGCCGCTATGACGCGTGGGCCCCACTTGCCCAAGCTGTGTCGTCGGCTACATATGGGCCGCCTAGAATATTGCCCACTTTGTATCGTCGACAATGACCATAGCCGATGACACAGACCCCTACTGGGATTGGCTCTAGAACTAGCCTGGTTCTATTTTTGTCGTCGGCTATGACCATAGCCGACGACACAGATCCCTACTGGGATTGGCTCCAGAACCATCCTGGTTCTATTTTGTCGTCGGCTATGTCCATAGTCGATGAAGAAAGTTGTAAAAAAGGAAAAACAAATACTGGGAATTGTTAAAAAAAAATCCAATTTTAACCTGCAATAAAACCCCATTCCCAGCAGTTTTATATTCCCAATTGCCCAGAACAATCACAACATCTAATTTCACACACATTTCCATAATCACATTCACCGATACAATTCACAATTGATCACAAACGCACATATAGCAAAATGCATCAATAATTCACAAATTCAGCTCACAAACCAAAGTACATCACATTCACAATCAACAAGTCTATGTACAACATGACAACTATTCCACCAACAAAAGCAATAACTAACTAAGTTTGCGAACCGGCAAAAGGATCAGCAAACACCTCGTCGACGAATTGTGGTGTGGCCGATCTTGTGCCCTTTGGAATCACCTCCCATGAGCATTAAATACATGAGGAGCGGTTGGTGAGGTGGACACACAAGATTAGAAAACCACAATTTTCAAAACTTTTGTGCATTTGTGTACTTGTATGAATAGTTAGCGGCGGAACAAAATGCATTACCCGGCGTCGATTAATACTGCGTGAAGAACGGCGGAGGTGGCATCTGCGGTGGCCGGAGGTCTCGCCCTACGATTGTGGATATGATATGTTAGCATCTGAAGCGTGTAAGTACAACGTAGCTACATATACAATCTTAATTACCAGCAAATAGTTGAACATCCAGAGGTTCTGACTCTGGAGGGCCTCGTACCGCCTCCTATCCTCCTCTCATTCCGCCTGCCTCCGCTGCTCGTTCGCCTACCTCTGCTGCTGCAAATCTGTGATCATCTTCACTGCAAATCTGTGATCATCTTCGCCTGGGCTTCGGTATGCCTTTGGTGGAAGAGGAGGCTTCTTGTCGGCGATGCCCTAACTTGGCCCTGTCTGAGTCAGGCGCCACCACCAAGTCCATGAGCCGAGAACTGCGTGACTCCTCCCCTTGAGGCTGGTCGTAGATGACCCGGAGGTCGGCCGGCATGGTCAAGGGGTCCTGATCGACACCGTGCTTCTCCTTCATGGCTGCCTTTGTATGTATCTGCGAAACAAATAAGATATAAAGTGATTAGCTCGGCCACAGTTGAAGTAGCTGTAGAGTAGCGAAAAGAGAAAGTCACTTACAATCTTCTCCTGGGCAGCCGAGGGCATCGGTGGTTGCGTACCATTAGGTCGGACACTGGGTGTGTGTGCCTGCGTCCACACGGTGAACTCATCGGGCTCAAGTCCCGTCTTTGACTCCTGCAGTTCAATTTCAAATGTGAAATAAAAAACTGAATTGACAAGAATGCTAGAGTTGTACTTAGTATACTTATGATATCGTGCGCGACGTGACCCATGCCTCGTCCACCTAGGTAGGTCACAAAGATCTCGGGGTTGGCTTCTCGATTCCCCCTGTTCCTCTTGGACCTCTCGATCCACTTTTTCGATGCCCAGATCTTGCAGAGCTCCCTCCAGGCATGTGGACACTTGTCCATCCAGTCCGGACACCAAGGCAGGTACTCCTTCGCCTCGAGGTAGTGCTGCAAGGCATGTGCCCTCGAGATCTTCATCCCCGTGCTCCTATAGTGCTTCATCACCGCGTCCCGGCGGCATAACCTGATGGCGTCCCTGACCATCTTTGCCTCCATTGTGTCGAGCACATGGCGACAAGCATGATAGTCGTCCTGGGATGCGTCAGGGCCAAGCTGATACCTTGCCTGAAACGAAACAAACACGTGAAGCTATAAACACAAAAACATCAATAGAAATGACAACTTACACGAAACTCGGCTATGAAATGATCATGACAGTGCCTCCTGGTCATCCTCCTGGCGAGTAGTCGCTCCATCTAGTCACCGGGCGTCGGCGCCACCGCGCCCACTCGCCGGGGTAGAGCTGCTTCAAGATCACCCTAGCAAGTGGCGGCTCTGCTTACCCTTGTTGAGGCAAAACAAGCTCCTACATGAAGAATTCATAACAAGTGGTTAGCAATAAAAGACATCGAAAATTTGTAGCACATACCTACTTTGCTAGAAACAACTATCTCTATCCGATCGGTTTGGATCGTGGGGCTTTTGGCAATTTATTACGCCTCGAGTTTTCTTGGTTCCCGATGGGGGCGGGGTTGCGAACTTCCGTCGGTGGAGGATAAGTCGATTAGGCGGCGCGAGACACACGATCGGCTTCTTGATCGGCACGATCAAAACCCTTCAATCGCAGCACCACGCGTCCTCACGGTTATCAACGTGCCTTTGCCGGTTGACCTGCCCACGAGGCTAATCCTGCCAATGAATCGAGAACACAAGCAAGAACAAGAAAGATGCAACTGAATTTGCAATTGAGGATGAAGCTCACGAGTTGGGGTCTTACAAACCGATGAGCGGCGACCTTTGTTCAAAGACGAATTAATCTAAGCAAAACCCAAATCAAACCCTAGCGGCGGCTACTGGATATAAAGGCTAGGGGACGTCCTAGAAACCCTAGACGCGTCCGTGATGGACTCCAACATGATACATGGGCCAACGGCCCAAATTGGTGACGCAGCACCCTGGTACAGATTCTGTTTGCCAACTTGCAATGCAAATTCCCGTCGACTCCGAAGTCCAAATGACCTGAAACTAGGGCCATTGGAAATATTATCTCCTTAGCTTTCGAGGCATATGTGGATCATCGAAATCGGAGCCCGTTTGTGGCCTGGGCGATGATTTTAGTGAGCACTGCTCCTGGTGGCCGAGGTAGTCGACTCCGAGATGAATTAGGTTTCCAACTTGACTTGGACACCTTCCTTGCCTTCCTCCTGGCCCTTGCTGGTTTCCAAAGCCTTCATGATCCTCTCCAAAATTCCTAAGTACAATATAATCAATAATATCATTAGGTAGCATACCATCCTCACAAGTATATGCAGAGTACTTAGGAGCAGAGCTCACTGTTGATTCAATTGTTGTGCTCGTGCTCTTGTGATGGGTCCTTGCATCTGGCTGGAGGAGTCTCGGGCGTATGCATAGGAGTGATGTCCTCATCATCCTCCCCCTCTTGAAGTGGAGTCGTCCTCGACTCAAGCTCATCTTCTTCTCCCATGAGCGGTTTCAAATCTGCAATATTAAATGTGGGACTAACCCCAAATTAGAGGCGGCAACTCAAGTTTATATGCATTATCATTTATTTTCTCAAGTATCTTGAAAGGACCATCAGCTCTAGGCATTAATTTAGATTTTCTCAATTCTGGAAAACGATCCTTTCTCAAGTGTAACCATACTAAATCATCCGGTTCAAGTTTTACCTCCTTTCTACCTTTGCTTCCCGCAATCCGATACCTTTCATTCATCATTTCAATATTTTCTTTAGTCTTTTCATGCAATTTCAGAATAAATTCAGCACGTTCTTTAGCATCATGATTAACTCGTTCACTAGTAGGTAAAGGTAATAGATCAATAGGAGCACGGGGATTGAAGCCATACACTACCTTAGTGGTGGAGTGGACCGCCCTATTATAAGCGAACTCAACATGCGGCAAACACTCTTCCCACATCTTCAAATTCTTCTTCAAAACAGCCCTCAACATAGTAGATAATGTACGATTTACTACCTCGGTTTGGCCGTCGGTTTGGGGATGACATGTTGTTGAAAACAGCAGCTTGGTCCCCAATTTATTCCATAGAGTTCTCCAAAAGTGGCTCAAAAACTTGGCATCACGATCTGAAACAATAGTAGAAGGCATACCATGCAAGCGAACGATTTCTTGAAAGAAAAGGTTAGCAATATTAACAGCATCGTCGCTCTTATGACAAGGAATAAAGTGAGCCATCTTAGAAAATCTATCGACCACCACAAAAACACTATCCCTCCCCCTCTTGGTCCTAGGCAGTCCTAAAACAAAGTCCATAGATATATCCTCCCATGGAGTGCTAGGAGCAGGAAGAGGCATATATAAACCATGTGGATTCAATCGTGACTTAGCCTTTTGACATGTTGTGCAGCGGGATACAAACCTCTCAATGTCTCGCCTCATCTTGACCAAAAGAAGTGAGCGGACAACCGACCTCCGTCTTCTTGGCACCAAAATGACCCATCAAACCTCCTCCATGAGCCTCTGTATCAAAAAAAGCGAAGCGGATCCAAGCTGGAATGCATAGGCGGTTAGCTCTAAACACAAATCCATCATTTATCACATATTTGTCCCATGTTCTTCCCTCTTTGCAATGCAGCAAGACATCTTTAAAATCATCATCATTAACATATTGTTCTTTAATTGATTCCAATCCAAATATCGACAATCAAGTTGGGACAACATGGTATATCTCCTAGACAAGGCATCGGCAATCACATTATCCTTCCCTTTCTTGTGTTTGATAACATAAGGAAAAGATTCAATAAATTCAACCCATTTAGCATGTCTCGATTGAGTTTCACTTGATTGCGAATATGTTTTAGCGACTCATGATCGGAATGAATAACAAATTCTTTGGGCCAAAGATAATGTTGCCACGTTTCTAAAGATCGCACAAGAGCATACAATTCTTTATCATCGTGGAATAATTCAAAAGCAGGACCACTCAATTTTTAAGCTAAAATAAGCAGCAGGTTTTCTATCTTGCATCAAAACACCACCAATTCCAATCCCACTAGCATCACATTCAAGCTCAAAGGTCTTATTAAAATTAGGAAGTTGGAGTAAAGGTGCATTAGTAAGCTTATCTTTCAAAAGGTTGAAGGCATTCTCCATGCTTGCCCCAATGGAACACAACTCCTTCTTCGTCAATTCATTCAATGGGGCTGCAATGGTGCTGAAATCCTTCTAAGCGGCGGTAAAATCCGGCAAGTCCATGGAAACTCCGCACTTGTGAAATAAATGGTAGGCGTTGGCCAACTCTTGTCGCGTGCACCTTGGCTTCATCCACCTCAATTCCTGCGGAGTCACAACATAGCCAGAAACGATACTAGTTCGGTGCAAAAAGTGCACTTCTCGAGGTTACCAAATAAGCGTGCGCACGCATAAAGCATCAAAAACAGCACGTAGATGATCAAGATGTTCATGTAACGACTTGCTGTAAATCAATATATCATCAAAATAAACCACCACAAATTTCCCAATGAAAGCTCGTAAAACCTCGTTCATTAAGCGCATGAAAGTGCTAGGTGCATTAGTTAACCCAAAAGGCATGACTAACCACTCATACAATCCAAACTTGGTTTTAAAAGCTGTTTCCATTCATCTCCCAATTTCATTCTTATTTGGTGGTATCCACTCATAAGTCAACCTTAGAAAAAATTATAGAACCACTTAACTCATCAAGCATGTCGTCTAACCTAGGAATAGGATAGCGATACCTTATTAGGATATTGTTAATGGCTCTACAATCTATGCACATCATAGCCGCCATCTTTCTTAGGAACCAAAAGAACGAGGAACAACACAAGGACTAAGGCTCTCACGTACATACCGCGATCCAAAAGATCTTGGACTTGGCGTGAATCTCCTTAGTCTCCTCGGGGTTGGTCCTATAAGCAGCTCGGTTTGGCAAACTTCGCTCCGGTATCAAATCAATTTGGTGCTCAATCCCTCGTATGGGTGGGAGTCTGGAGGTATCTCGGCGAGAAAAACATCCGCATACTCTGCAAAAGGTTAGTGACGGCGGGAGGCAAAATCTTGGGCAGATCATCCAATGAAAACAAAGCATCTTTGCATAGCAAAGCATAGCACAAAGCATCATCACTAATGACACAAGATCAGATTTTGTAGCAAGCAAGGCAGGGATTCCTCAATTTAATTTGGTTGGCTACATGCTGAATTTCAGATTTTTCATCAATGGGTTTCTTGTCATTAGCAATCCGCTCCTATCAGTTAACAATTTCAGCGGGGTCAAAGGTAGAAGTGTAATTTTCTTTCCCTTATGCATAAAAGTGTATTTATTACTTCTACTGGTGGTGAAGTGCATCGATGTCATATTCCATAGGCGACCCAATAAAAGAAACAAGCTTGCATCGGAACCACATCACAATCAGCAAAATCGAATAGGAACCAATGGAAAAATGAACCCGAGCTGTTTGTGTTACCTTAGCTTTGCGAATCATTCAACCACCGAATGTGGTATGGATGTGGAGTCTTGGCGTGTGGTCAAGCCAAGCTTCTTGACCAAATCTGTACTCACCAAGTTATTGCATTTCTTGGAGTCAATGATCCGCAGCTCGTCGGTTGTTGATGACGAAGAAAATCTGGAACAAGTTGTGGCCGCTTCTTCTTTTGGCTTGCTCCATTTGTGCGCTAAGGACCTGTTGGACAATGATGGCCTGTCTGCTGGCGGTATCCTCGGCGCCAAAGGTGGCATCATCATCATCCGTCGTCGTCCATCTGGTGTCGTCGACCTCATCTTCAACATCGGGCGCTAATGTAACCTCCGTCGTCGGTGGCGATGTATGCCCGCCGGTGGGGCATTCTCTCTTGGCGTGGCCAATCCTTGGCACTTATGGCGGCGAATTCCGTCGATGTACGGCCTGTGGAAGCGGCGGAGGAGCTTTGGCGGTGTTGGCGGGATCGACTTCTTGCTGTCCAGCGACTGCAGTGCGGTGCCGTCGATGCGGTCGTGTGCTTTCGTGGAAGGTGGCGGTGCAGGTTGGTGAATGTGGAAGAAACCTTGTCTTCGCTTGTCCGTAGTCGTTAGGCGTGAAGGTACTACCGGCGTTGCTCCTCTTAGAATGGCGTCCTGCAACTCCTTCTCTGCTAACATAGCAAGTTGAAACAAGCGATTGCGATTGTATATTCTTTATAATCAACAATATCCTGAATTTACGGGCGCAACCCACCGTAAAAGAGCAATTTTATCCTCGGGTTCCTCTACTACCCCACAGCGTAACATACCCTTTTGAAGCTCTTGGTAATATTCTGAGCAGTCATACTACCTTGATCTAATCGTTGCAATCTCTTGCGCATATCACGTTGGTAGGAAGGAGGAACAAATCTATTACGCATAGCATCTTTTAATCTCGCCCAAGAATCGGGTTGTGGCGGGCATTTACTAGTTCATTCCACAGATTATAGCAAAATCTTTAAATTCACTAGTGGCTTGTCTAACTCTATGAATCTCGGGAACTAGATGGGAGTTAAATTTACGCTCGTAGTCATCTCCCAATCTAAGTAAGCATCGGCATCATAAGCTCGAAAAAAAAGGGATGGTGAATTTTACCTTAGCGAAAGGATCATCATTGCGGTTCGGATATTACCTCCCATCTTGTGATGGTTGCGGCAAAGACGGTCATGCGAGCAGGCGTCTCGTTGAGCGGCCACGTTCCTGGCGACGCGTTCTTGCTCATCTTCATCTTCCTCAAAATCACCATCCTCATCTTGGTCGTTGTTGCCGTTGTTGGCGGATGCACCTCCATCAATAGTCGCTGGAGGCGTTTTTGCGGCATCCATCCTCTCGGTGAGGTGGAAACTTCGTCGTCGATGCTCTCAAGGGTCTTGTTCGTTGTCGTGGCATGCTCCTTGAACATCATTTTATCTCGTCGGCATAGTGCGACAACTCGAATGAAGGACACGATCATTGATGGTAACATCATCATCCTCGTTCTGCCCTTCTTGCCACTGCCATGGTTAGCACGAGAAAAGGACAGATGGAAATACAAACACAAGTATTATGAGCCCTATGAACTACTAGGTGGGATCTCTCGCTCTCAAGCAATCTTACCAAGTTCTTACGGTTCTTACCAACACAAATGAGGGCGGTGCAACCGGTGGTTGAGTTAAATGACAACCGTGAGGCGTGATGAAGCGATTGCAAGGGTCAATAACTGTCTTGTCGAGAAGGATGTATATGTGGAGCTGTAGGAAGGTTATATGTATTGAGTGGCACACAATTGATAATGAGATAGTAATCTTGAATAAATGTCCAAAAGCACTTGCCCTAGTTCTTTGGTCTAAATGTGGCCTTAGTCTAGGCATGCGGCGAAAACAAGGAATATGAAGAGACAAGCAACAAGGCGTCGATTATATGAGCAGATATCGGCATAACAGCAAAACACTTTTATCGAGACGCGTAAAAACACCTACCCTTGCTCTCCTCTTTTTTTTTTTTTTTTGCTCTTCGCTTCTTCACAAATTTTTTTTTGCTCTAGGCTTCTTTCACAATTTTTTATTTTCTTTGATTTTTCTGATATTTTCCTAGGATCAGGAGCACAAAGGTAGACATCACACAAATTTTCAGCCTGAGCAGATGTAAGATGAAACCGATATGAAATAAGAAGTGTTTTCAAAAGCGTGCTCAAACTTGGTGACGAAAACTCAATCTTCGAGGAATTTCGCAAAAATAAATTCGGCGAACCCGACAAAGTCAGAGAGAGAATCGGATGTAAAATTTTCTGTAGATGTCCGTGAAAAAAATTAGCCTAATTCGAGTCCGTATCACGAAAGTTATGGCCGTTTCTGGAAGGACTCGAATCGGGGTTTCTAGGCGGCACCTCTCCAAACTCAAGGGCGTATGGAGTGGATAGGAATGCGATGATCTGAGGTGGCAGGTTACTGTGATGAGGGTGGCGATATGGCTAATAGGAGGTGGGGAATTAGGGTTTATGAAGGAGAAACCTAACACAACTAGGACTCGGCGAGAAAACCACAAAACAATCCGAATCCAACAAGGACTCAAATAGCGATTGGTGGCTGGATCGGTGTAGGATATGGGATGCGTGCGGAGATGAAACACAACTAAATTAAGACCACGATCTAAACCAGCAACACGACTCGACTATGGACACAAACTTCGATTACTACGGTTTCAAGCGAAATTGTGCAAAGGCTAGGGCGTGGTTCTAGGTATGGTAGACTATGAGCGCAATTTTTTTGGCTTTTTAGTGGACTATAGGGCGAACACAAAACTAAATTAAACTACGGGAAAAGCGAACTGACGGTAAACCTTGCTCTGATACCACTTGATGGGGGCGGGGTTGCGAACTTCCGTCGAGTGGAGGATAAGTCGATTAGGCGGCGTTGAGACACACGATCCGGCTTCTTGATCGGCGATCAAAACCCACTGTCGCAGCACCACGCGTCCTCTGGTTATCAACCGTGCGCTGCCGGTTGACCTGCATACGAGGCTAATCCTGCCAATGAATCGAGAACACAAGCAAGAACAAGAAAGATGCAACTGAATTTGCAATTGAGGATGAAGCTCACGAGTTGGGGTCTTACAAACCGATGAGCAGCGACCTTTGTTCAAAGACAGAATTAATCTAAGCAAAACCCAAATCAAACCCTAGCGGCGGCTACTGGATATAAAGGCTAGGGGCGTCCTAGAAACCCTAAACGGCGTCCGTGATGGACTCCAACACGATACATGGGCCAGCGGCCCAAATTAGTGACATAACACCCTGGGACAGATTCTGTTTGCCAACTTGCAATGCAAATTCCGTCGACTCCGAAGTCCAAATGACCTGAAACTAGGGCCATTGGAAATATTATCTCCTTAGCTTTCGAGGCATATGTGGATCATCGAAATCGAACCCGTTTGTGGCCTGGGCGATGATTTTAGTGAGCACTGCTCCTGGTGGCCGAGGTAGTCGACTCGAGATGAATTAGGTTTCCAACTTGACTTGGACACCTTCCTTGCCTTCCTCCTGGCCCTTGCTGGTTTCCAAAGCCTTCATGATCCTCTCCAAAATTCCTAAGTACAATATAATCAATAATATCATTAGGTAGCATACCATCCTCACAAGTATATGCACGCAGTACTTAGGAGCAGCTCACTGTTGATTCAATTGCCGTGCTCGTGCTCTTGTGATGGGTCCTTGCATCTGGCTGGAGGAGTCTCGGGCGTATGCATAGGAGTGATGTCCTCATCGGTTCATAAGCTCGAGGCACCCCTTCTGTACCTGGCCCGACTCCCATGAATCCTAGTTCTCGTCCCCCTCCACATCCCCCTCCTCAAGTGCACAGGCCCACGAACCCCAATGAAACTCATCGTTGTCCACCTCCTCCTCCTCCTCCTCACGGGGAGTCGGTGGTAGCCCTCCTCCTCCTCCTCCTCCACAGGGAGTCGGTGGTAGCCTACACCTCCTCTCCCCTCCTCCCGAAAATGTCGTAATTGTGGGGTGAGCGCCCTACTTTGCACTCCTCATTCCCCCCTTCGAGACCTTCTTCAATTTTTAGCCAACTTGTTACGCACCTCTAGCCATCTGCTGGGAAATTAAATTGAATGACATAAAAAAGTACATTGATATTAATTGAAGCGAATAAAATATAAATGTATATAAAATTAAATGACATAAAAGTACTTGCGATATTAATTGAAGCTTGAATAAAATATAAATGTATATAAAATTAAATGACATAAAGTATATAAAATTAAACCTATAAAATTAAATAGCCTAAAATCTTGGCTTCATCTTCCTCTTCCTCTTGCCTCTTGCCTCTACCCTTTCCTTCTCTTCTTCTCCTTCTACATGAGATGGGTATCTGGATCCCAAAATATTATCTATCCCATCACCAATATCGATGTGCAGCTCTCCTAGTAACTCTTGTTCTTGGAATACCTCCACGTCACAGGTGAGAATCGTGAGTAAATCTTCCGTGAGATCGGGCAATCTACGGTGGAAGACATTTATGTACAATCCACCAACTTTTGTAATTGGTGGGGCGTATGGCGGATAGAACACCCTCTCGACTTGTTAAGGCGGCGAATGAACAACGTCGGGCTTTTGATCTGACTTCTTATGATTGATCTCCACTAGTCCTAGTTTTTGGAGTCGCCGCACCCCACTAGTTGGATGGAACCATCACCTTGAAAGAGCATGGTGAGATCTTTGTTGCCTTCATACAAAATTTCTACAATATCCTCGATGATCCCATAGTACTCTTTATGCGGACCACGAGTCATCGGTGACATAACTCACTGATGCATTGTTCACCGTAGTTGCATTGGGGCGGTGACTTCGGTAAGCCGGATCAAAATCGATATCCATGGCAATCATAGCATCCATAGACCTTAATTCTCTGGTGCATCCGCGTGACATTTAGCCGGAGATCGTTGTGCCTACAATGTCTTTGACCTTTGCACAAGCATTGAGGCAAAATTCATTAAGGAATAAATACCACACATTTGTAAATTAAGTGAACTTGTATAAGAGGAAGAATGTTACATGGTAATGAAACCAGGTTAGAAAGTTTGGAATGACCTTGTCCACGACCTAAATAGTTTCAGATTGTCAATTTGTTAGCAGAAGGTTCACGATCCTTCCCATTCTTCTTGAATAAATTGACTACAAGATTTAATATTTATTTGGACATTTATTTCATAAAATGCGTATTTATGAGTTATTTGGACATTTATTGACTTACTCGATGTACACCTTCATTTCATCCATATTGTTGTACCGATACAAGCTGAATCAATTTTTTTCCGCTGCATCCAAGTCACGTGTGGTGCTTTTCTTGACATTGCATCGGCTTGGTCATGGAACACCTCCAAGATGGAAGTACTTGCGGACGTGCCTTCTTATACCTTGGTTGTGGCACATGGACCTTGTTTTTTTATCATAAAGTATTTGTCAAGTGTAGTAAGCGATCTCTGAATCAATAAAGCCGGCAATACTGCCTTCAACTTCGTGTTTTGTTCTTCACCTTCGCTCTAAGACTTTTCATCATCGCGCTCACGGCATACATCCACCTAAAAGCTATGGCCCCCAACTTTTTGCTTCATATGGCGGATGAACTAGTAGATGTTGCATGCAATTGAAAAACCGGGGACATAAATCTTCTCGAGCTTTGTCACAAGCGACAATGTCCTTCTCAATTCCTCCATCCTCGTCACGGATATCTCTTTTGCCTGAGCTCTCGATAGAAGAAGCTAAGCTCTGCCAATGTGATCCATATATCATCGTCAACATATCCACATGTCGACGATCGGGATCGCTGGACCGCAAAGTGAAATGGGGGGTGTTGTGCGTAAGGGACCCAATTCGGACCTTGATCACCGGAGGTTTTGCGCTTGCAGCGTGGAGGTTAGAGGAAGACGACAAAGAGCGAGACACAACGAGTCATACTGGTTCGAGCCCCCTGCGCGGGTAACAGCCCTACTCCTGTCTTGCCCGGAGGCGAGGTATTTTACTATTCTTGAGTACAGGGGGGTGAACAGCTCGAGCTATAATGCGTAAGCTATGGCTGTTGCGCTACTTGACTAATCTGTATGCTCAAGTTGCTTGACGTGTGTCGGGCATCCCTGCACCATGGGGTTTTATGCCTCTCCCAGCCGTTGCTGAGCGGTCGAGATATTCCGGTCGTGGCCTCATGTGCCTTGAAGGTGGTATGTACGGCCCCAATTATCGCCGCACGCGCCACGCCTTAGCGCTTTGCATTCGGTTCTAGTAACCGCCCGCCTGAGCCTGCGTTCGAGGCTGAGCTAGACCTCTTGAGCCGGAGCCGAATGCATGTCCCTGACCACGAGGTCTTGACACTCCCGAGCTTGAGGTCGTGAGGGGATCACATAAATCAGGTCTAGGTCAGCGACGCCGTGATCTGAGCTCGGGCAATATCCTCCAATTGACCATATGTTGACTTCATCGAGAGGTTTCTCCAGTCCTCGTCAACTAGCCCTCAAGGCTCAAGGTCGGAATAAACGTCTGGGATGACCTCGAGCCTCTTGCCATGGACGGATAAAATGATCCTCCGGTGGAGCTAGATCCTAGGTCGAGGTCGGACAGAGACATCGAAGGTGAATAGGGGCATACACCTGGCGGCCCTTGGTCTTTCCGATGTGAACTCGATCCAGTAGTGGAGTCGACAATGCTTCGATCCTGCCGCCAGATCATTAATAGCCTATCGCATCACCTGACCGACACACCTTTTGAGATGCCCTAACTCCTGGCCAGCCGTAGCCTATAACACTCGATTCGGTCGTGACTTTCAAAAATCACCCGACCTTGTCGCAGCTTTCGCCTCCTAACCTCTTGCCCAAGCCTTTCTTCCTTCTTCGACCAAACACATCCTCAATTGCCATGGCCAAGTTCGGAAAGAGCTCCTTGTTGGCGGCGAGGATGAAGACTCGAGGACACAGGATTCTTTGGACCAGCGGCGTGGCAATTGCTGCGAGGCGGAGAGAGGCCGAGAACGCGGCCATGGGAGCGATGAGCTCGTCAGCACGGAGCACTACATGCTCTTCGGCCTACGGACACCGGAGAGCGACTTCCTCGCGTCGGTTCTCACTCAATGCGAGATCGAGTTGGTCAACCTGGTGCCTAACTCTGTTCTCCCTCTCTCCATCTTTTCCCACTTATGCGAGGGGTTCCTCGGGATCCTTCCCACCCCCTCGCTTTTTCTTTTGCTTCTTCTCCCTTTTCCGCTCCGGGAAGGACCCTGTGGTCGGATGTCTCTATTTTCGGCAACGGGCGGGGCGCCTATGGGCCTTCCCGCAAATGCGCCCTCGGGATTCCCTTGGTCCTTGGACCGAGCGGTGGTTCTATCTGAAGAAGGGCGAGGATGGCACGCTGGCATACGATGGGGCCCCCATCACCGAGAAGAAAGAGACCCCGGAGGCGGGCGACCTGGAGGCCGACCAAGAAGCCATCATCGCCATCCATATCTACGCCATACGAGGCCTCACCAGGCGGGACCGCCATCCTGCGACTTCTTGAGAATCCGGTATTCCCCTACGGAAGAGGTACACATTCTTCAAGATCCTGGTCGAAGCGACGACCCGTGAAACCTGGCGACCGTCGTCTTTTACGCCCGATGTTTTGCTTGAGTTTGTCCTCCGTATGCTGACCCCGATCTTCTAGTAGCGCCATTGGAGTCCTGGATTGCCGCTAGGATGAACGAGATGTTTGGCAAGGCAGCGCACGAGTACACCATAGATGCGCCCGTCCCAAAGAGCGTGCTGCGCCGGAAGCCCGAGGTAGTTCTTCATGGTGAAATCTGGACCCGTAAGTGCCTAGAACCTTCTTTGACCTTTGGTCTTCTTGCAGAGACCACCAAGATTTGTGGGATCTGGCGAAGATGTTGCCTGCTCAGGCGAAACAGAGACAAGAAAGGCGAGAAGAGCCACCCCAGGAAGCAAGGCGGGCGGCGGAACAAAAAACACGTCGGGTGGAGTGACTGTGCAATGGTGAGTTCCCTTGGCCGAGCCCCCAAAACATTTTTGCTCGTGCCCCCTCGCCTTCTGACGCACGCCCTACCTACAGTAGCAGAGTGCTGTAGATGCGGCCAGGACCTTGTCAGAGAGTCTAGCACCGCCACAGGCCCCAAGGACTCAAGCTCGTGGTGCCCGTGGAAGGAACGCCCCTTCACCCTCGGGGCCTTGGGATCACCGCCCGGCCCAGGCGAGGCTGCGAACTTCAGTATGTTGTGAATCCTTCGTTTGCCTTGTCTTCTTCACTGCATTTCGGCTTAGTAGCCTCTCCTTGTCGCAGACCCAGACTCAAACCTTGCCCATCCTGACCATGGCCATTGTTCAGGGCGAGTCAGAGTCGGAGGAGGACGAAGATACCTCCTACGCGCTGGTGCCACGCCAAGGCTCGAGCCAAGATCGCTCCTTAGCGGGCACGCAGGGCTGGGTTGAAGTCGGCGAGTTCGACCAAGGGGTCGATGACCCGGCTGCAGAAGAACCCTCGCCTGCGACCAGCAAAGGCGGGGTTGATAATGCAAAGGACGGCGATGCCACCCCTTCGCCCGCCAAGACCTCTCCTGAAGACAGCGCCCTTGTCGCGCCACCTATCGTGGACGAGGCCGTCCAGACCACGCCCCCCGCAGCCACCCCTGAGGCGGAGATCGAATCGGCCACGATCATGGAGGTCGTTCACAGCCTGGCCGAAGCGGTGGACCCCAATGAGGATCCCAGCGAGGCCTCTACAGAAAAAGGTGTTGAAGGCACCCGGATGGCTGAGACCGAGGCTGACCCAAAGACCGGGGCCGACCTTGAGGGCGAGTCGCGCCTTCAAGGCAAGGGAACCCATGACGGGGCCGCCACGGGCAAGGCGCTCGAGGAACCCCTCCCGAGCATCTCGTATACCATGCCGGCGCCTGCGAAGCTTGTCGAGCGTAGTATGTGAGTCGCATCGTCGTCTGACCTTGAAAGTCGTCTTGGCCAGGTACAAGGTCTTCTTCGGTCCCTGTCATGAAATTTAACCAAATCCTTGTTAGCAAGAGCTTGCGTCGGTTCCCTTTTCGCTCTCCCCTTTTTTTATGTCATTTTCTTAGATTCCGCTGGCCATCAACCTCGTGGCCCAAGGGCTACAAGACCTTCGAGCACACTCCGATGCTTTGAAGGTCTTCTTGACTGTCGGAGGCGAGAGCGTCTATCGGTAGCCCGCTTGAGACACCACGGCCTTGGCGGGAGGAGGCCTGTGGAAGGATGCAGCCCACACCGTCGAGCTTGCCAATCTTCGTCGGATGGTGACGGCACTCGAGGCCACGCACGCGACCGAGCTCAAGGAGGCCGTCAATACCGAGTGCAAACAAGACTACAAGGCAGTGGAGGAAGAGCGCGCTCGATCGGCCAAGGCGCTTGACGCGGAGCGGGCCAAGGTCGAGGAGCTGAGGAAGACAGTCACGGAGTAGGCGTCTCTTCCAGCAAAGGCATCCTTTGAGCAAGAAGCGAAGATCAAGGAGCTCGAGAAGCTTGGACGAGCCAGCAAGGCGGCCAAGAGTGCCATGACCCAGCTCCAGGATGAGCAACGCCGCGCGGCCGATGCCACCTCCGAGGCCCTTAGACTCCGAAGCGAACAGGCGACCTTGAGGGCTAAGGTCGCTGAGCTTGAGCAGGAGAAGTTGGCCCGCGAGATGGCCGACCTGTAAATAGATCCTGTCTTTCCTGTAGATAAACTTTTGTAAATCAATAGGATGATGTTAGACTTTTGTAAACCAAAACGCCAGTTGCTGTCCTTTATCTGAGATGACTTGCGTTTATGCTTAAGCTTAATTTAAAAGCCTTTCCAGTGTACTTAGTCTTTTTCTCGGTGGAGTGTATCCTTATCCAGCCTCCGTTGCGGCGAAGGTCGAGAGGTGCCCACCTTGGGCGCAATTACAAAGGCCTCCGAAACCCTGCCCTGCAAGGTCTTAGAAAACTTCGACCAAGAATTTGCTACGTACGAGACAACAAATTCTGGACAGGATTTGAGGGCCTGTCCGGGTCCGACCATGACATGCGTCTTGCTGGTCGGCGCAAAAAAGGCGAGCTTGATTCGAGCCTGACACATGGGAGCTGGAATGCGAAGGGATTCGGCTTACGAGTAGCTCGACCACTGAGGGTGAATCGTACGCGCGCATCTTTTGGGGCCACGATCAGCAACACTTCGTGCGTGAGTCGGAATCGGAGAAATCGCGAACTCGAGACAGCACGAAAATTAGACAACAATAGATCGCAAAGGATGACTTTATTAAAAATGTGAAATATGGGTGTTACACGTAGAATTTTCGAAGCTGGTCAATGTTCCATGAGCTAGAGAGCTCTCTGTCATCGGGCATCGCTAGCCGGTAAGCCATCGTGCGATCTGTTGAAACGACTCTATAGGGGCCCTCCCACCGGGGGGATAGCTTGTTGGTGTTGGACGAGCTCTGAATTCGCCTTAGAGCTAGGTCCCCAACAAGGAGCTCCCTAGGTCGTCTTGATCGAGGCGCATGTCCGCAAAAACTTATGGTAATCGTTGATCGTAGCGATTACCTGACATCTTACTTCTTCCGCCAGAGCGAGGTCAAGTGACCGTTCATGCTCGAGGTCGACCTGGTCGACCGAGCTAACCCTGGCAGAGCCCAGCGTGACCTCTGGAGGCAGGACGGCTTTGGCACCGAACACGAGCTGGAAGGGTGAGGACCCTGTTGCTCAGCTAACTGTAGTGTGAATAGACCATAAGACGGTGGAAAGTTCATCCACCCAGTTCTGGCCGTGTCATTCGAGCTCATCCGAAACTCATTTCTTGATGCCTTGGACGATCTGTCCGTTGGCGCGCTCCTCTGCTCCATTACTATGTGGATGGGCGACCGAAGCATAGCATACTTTGGTGCCAATGTCTTCGCAATATTCCTGGAACAGTTCACTGGTAATTTGATTCCCATTGTCAGTTATAATTCTACATGGAACCCCATACCTGGTGACCACGAATGAGCGGAAAAAACGCACGGCCGCCCGAGCCGTTATGGTCGAGATAGGCTCGGTCTGGATCCACTTCGTAAACGTATCGATGGCGACGAACAAGAACTTGTTCCCCCCGACGGCCTGAGGGAAGGGGCCGAGGATGTCGAGCCCCCATGTCGAGAAGGGCCAAGCGAGCGGGATGGTTTGGAGTGCATTGGCGGGTTGATGCGACTTCCGTGCATGGAACTGGCAAGCTCGGCAGGTACGGACGATGTTACGAGCATCTTGAAGCGCAGTTGGCCAATAGAATCCCATGCGAAAGGCCTTGCCGACCATCATCCTGAAAGAAGAATGTGCTCCACAGAGGCCAGAGTGGATTTCGTTCAACAAGTACTTACCCTCCTCCGTGGTGATGCACCTTGTCAGGACACTAGAGACATTCCGCCGGTAGAGTTTGCCATAGACAAGCTGGTACAAAGACGCCCGGTGCCTGACCCTGCTCCTCTCGGCAGGGTTGGATGGAAGCTCGCCTCGCGTAAGAAAGTTGTAAATCGTTTCGGCCCATGAGGGAGTACCTTCAATGATGGCGACGGAGACCTCTTGGTCGGAGATCGACGGTGACGCCAGAGTCTACAGGATGACGTCTGGAGGGATCGTATCATCGAACGAGCCGAGCTTGGACAGGAGATCCGCGCTAGAGTTGTCCTTCCTGGGCACGTGCCCGAGTTCCAAGTTCTGGAACCATTTCTCCATCTTGCGCACTTCGGCGAGATACTTGGACATCGAGTCCTCCGAACATTGGTAGTCCTTGTTGAACTGGTTGACCATGAGCTGGGAGTCGCCCTTGACTATCAGCCGTCGTATGCTCAGGGCTTTGCAAGCTCGAAGTCCCACCAGGAGGGCCTCGCATTCTGCCACGTTATTGGTCGCTGGGAACCCAAAATGGATTACGTACCTTAGCCGTTCGCCATGCGGGGTTAGGATGAGCACTTCAGCCCCCGAGCGCTTGAAAGACCTCGAGCCGTCGAAGTACATGATCCATGGCTTCTCCTCCTCGACTTCAAGCTCGGGAGCGGGATGCGACGTTTGTTTGACCACAAAGTCGGCAAGCACCTGTGACTTAATGGCCATACGTGCCACGACCTGGACATTGAACGGCGCCAGCTCCATGGCCCACTTGGTGATACGACCTCCGGCTTCTGGGTTCCTCAAGATCTCTCCGAGCGAAAAGTTGCTCGGGACGACCACAGAGTGCGCTTGGAAATAGTGCCGAAGCTTGCGCGAAGCCATGAGAAAAGCGTATAGGAGCTTTTGAACCTGCGGATAACATTTCTTCTGCCGCAGACTCACTCGATGTAGTAGATCGGTCTCACAAGATCCCAATCTACCACCAAGACGACACTGACAGCTTAGGCGGTGGCCGCGAGGTAGAGTAGCAACTTCTCTCCCAATTGTGGTGTGGTAAGCAGGGGCGGTCTCGACAGGTACGCTTTCAGCTTGTCGAAGGACTGTTGCACCTCGGGTGTCCACTCAAAGCTTCCTTGCTTGCGCAAGGCCCTGAAGAACGGTAGCCCACGCTTGCCAAGCCTCGAAATGAACCTACTGAGGGCGGCCATGCGGCCTGTAAGGCATTGTACCTGTTTCACCGAGGTCGGTGGTGCCATCTTCTCGATCGCCTCGATCTTTTCTGGGTTCGGGCCAACCCCCGAGCCCCTGATCATGTAACCGAGCACCTTCCCTGATGAAGCGCCGAACACGCACTTCTCGGGGTTGAGCTTGATCCTGTGCCTGTTCAGGTTGGCGAAGGTTTCCTCGAGGTCCCCAACGTGGTTGCCCTCGGAGGGGCTCTTGACGATGATGTCGTCCACATAGACCTCAAGGTTCTGGTCGATCTGAGGGTCGAATGTCTTGGTCATCAGACGTTGGAACGTCGCGCCGGCGTTGCGGAGGCCGAACGACATGGTCATGTAGCAGTAGGTGCCGAACGGTGTAATGAACGACATCTTGCTCTCGTCGTCAACCACCAGCTTGATTTGGTGATAACCTGAGTAGGCGTCCAAGAAACTTAACATCTTGGCATTCGCGGTGGAGTCGACGATCTGGTCGATGCACGGGAGCGGGAAGTTGTCCTTCGGGTAGGCTGAGTTTAACCCCGTATGATCCACGCACATTCACCATTTTTCGCCCTTCTTCTGGACAATGACCGGGTTGGCCAACCATTCGGAGTAGTCAATCTCGTGAATGAAGCCAGCCTTCAAGTGCTTGTCAAGATTCTCCTTGATAACCGCGACCTTCTCGGGGGAGAACCGGTGCAGTTTCTGTCGCACAGGTCGGGAGTCGGGTTTCACCTGCAGCTTGTGCTCGATCACCTCCCTGGGATGCCGGGCATGTCCGCGGGTTCCCAGGCGAATATGTCCTTGTTGGCGTGGAGGAAGGTGATGAGCTCGAGTTCCTATTTGGAACTCAGCTCGGTCGAGACATGGACACACTTGGTCGGGTCGCCCTCCTCGAGTGGGACAGCCTTCGTCGACCCACTAGACTGGATCACTGCCTTCAGCCGGGCATTCTTCGTAGTCGCCTTAGGGCCTCGCTGAGGTAGCATGCTGGCGAGGGCCAGAGCTTTCATCTCACAACCGTGCATGGCTTTGAGGTCGCCCTGCACCGTTATGACGCCGCTGGGCCCTTGCAGCTTCATGCAACGATGGCATAGTGGTTGTCTACCATGAACTTGACTAATGCGGGACGCCCGAGGATGGCGTTGTACGAGAGATCGCCCTCGACCACCTTAAAGGTGATGAGCTCGGTGCGAAAGTTGTCCGAGTCACCGAAGGTGACGGGTAGGACCACTTGCCCCAGGGGGTGGTCGAACTCCTAGGGACGATTCCGAAGAACGGGACTGCGATGTTCTTCTCCTGGACCGGGAATCTGTGATCCGGTCCAAATAAGGCTGTTCGGAAAAACCGAGGAACTTCCCCATCGACCATGACACGACCGACCAAAGTGTTGATGATGGTCGGGGTCACGACCAACGCGGTCTTTAGGTCCGCAGCCATACCTTGAGGGGCATCTTCACCTGAGAACGTGATGGTTGCCCCTGCCCACTTGTAGTGCTGCTCGACGGGCTTCCCGGCAGTGGCCTAGTAGACGACGCGTGAAGCAGCCTTGAGCTCGCGCCGGGATTGGTATGCCGACGATCCATCGAAGATGATGTCGATCCGGCGATCGCTCATGGAACCTGTGTCGAGGTCGTCATGTCTTCCCGCATTCACCCCATGTCCGTTGCTTGCCTTCCTTCGGAATCACAGGCATTTCGCCCCTTCCATCGTAGAAGGCGTCCAACTTGCTCTGCCAAGCCCGGCTGCCTCGCTAGTCGTGACCCGAAACCCTGTGAAATAGGCAAAATTTAGCATCATTGAACCGGCGCGCTCCATTCGCCGCTGTGGTCGAACGTCACTCCTCCGGGGCCTGTGTCGGCGTTTCCCATCGGGGTCGATAGCCGCTGCTTGCCAAGGTCGAGGCCGGCCTTGGCAAGGTCAGGGTTCCTCCTGAGCCGGTTATCGCACCTCCAAGACTTCACGCCTGCCGTCAGCCGAGACAATCATGCGTGGCTGGCCACCACCGTTCCTGTGATCCCTTTTTCATTTCTTGGCAGTCGGGCTTGGGTCCGCGCCTTTGGGGCCCGACGGGCCGACCGCGCCTGCATCGAGGCTAAGCCTACCTTGGTCGTAGTCGCGTTTCCAGCGGACCGCATCGTCTGCGTCCGCATAACGCTCTGCCATGCGGAAGCGCTTGTTGACGCTGAGCCTGGTCGTGATCTCCGGGTCCTCGGCGAGGCGTCGATCACGGACTCCAAACTTGAAGGCCTTGATCATGGCCTCATCCGAGATGCTCGGAATCATATTCCTTGTGCGTATGAATCATCGCACAAAGTCGTGGAGGGGCTCATTCTTTCCCTGGATGACACGATCCAGGTCTTTCTCCCTCCCTGGCCACTCGAAGCAACTTCGGAAGTTGGAGCGGAGGGCGCTCTGGACCTGGCGCCACGTCGGAAGGAACCGGGCTTCTGATTGAAGAGCCAGGTCCGCGCGATGCCGTCAAGTATGGTTGGGAGGTAATTGGCCATTACAGCCTCATCTCCCCTGGCCGCCAGAATGGCGGTCGTGTAGATTGATAAGAACTCGTCAGGATTCTTGGTTCCATCAAATCTTTCTATCAGTGACGGCTTAAACCGAAGCCGCCAACAGACTCGATTTAAGCTTGTCGCTGTAGCCGAAAGCGCCATAAGCTAAAACCGGCGCTCGTTGAGGAAGACGGTCGCCGCTACTGGATTCGGAATCGAGGTTACCTCGGTGGTCGGACCGCCGACCGTGCAGACCGTGGCGACGAGCACGAGAATCTCCAGGTAGATAACGCAGGCGATCATGGACCCTGCGGTGCCTCGTCGGGATATCCGGTGAAAGGTTTCCTGCTGTACTCCTGCTGGAGAGGGTGCCGCTGTGGCTTTGCTGGTGGAGGGCACCTCCCGAAGTCGGTTGCAGAGGGTTGCGGCGCGAAGGTGTTTGAGCCAATTCCGGAAATTGCCAGCGAGACGGCTCCCCCTAGCGAGGAGATGATCAGCGAAGATGCCGGCGCCGGCGTGAAGAGTTGTCGTCGCTTCTCAGGGAGCGGGACCCGGAGTGGCGACTTCGGTGCTATGCAGGCACGACCTCGGACGTAGCTCTATCGAGCTCATCAGCGAGGGCCCGCCCAAAGAGTTCTGACCTCACCCGATCGGGTTCGGCCATAACCCGTGCGATGGCGCGGAGGCGCTCACCCGAGGGGGAAGCCTGGATGAAGTTCCAGCCTTCTCTTGGTCTTCTCACCGGAGAGCAGTTATGGCCTGGTTGATGTCAACCTGGACCATCCGGCGTTCATCTTCGGGAGTCACCGGGTCACGGTCATTGGCCCCTGCGCTCCCGCCATGGCTGTCGGCCATGAAAGCGAACCGCACACACACCGGCGGTGAGGGTGAAAACAGAGATGTGGAATCACCGTGTGCGGGATTCGAGCCTGAACCCGACGACTGGATTCCGGTAGAATGCGCCATTCCTCTGAAGTCTTTATGCTGCACTCCAATGAGCAGCAATCGGGCCCCACGGCGCGTAAGCCGCCGACGATCGGATCGCCGACCGCAAAGTGAAATGGGGGTGTTGCGAAGGACCCAATTCGGACCTTGCTCAACGGAGGTTTTGCGCTTGCTGCGTGGAGGTCGGAGGAAGATGACAGAGAGCGAGACATAACGAGTTATACTAGTTCGAGCCTCAGCCGCTGGTAATGTACTCTACTCCAGCCTTTGCCCGAGGCGCAGTTATTTTACTATTCCCGAGTATGTAGGGGGTGAACAATCGTCAGAATGTGTAAGTCGTGGTCGCTATGCTTACTTGATCGACCAGATGCTCGAGTTGCTTGACGTGTGTCGGGCATCCCTGCACCATGGGGTTTTATGCCTCTCCCAGCCATTGCCAGAAATGGCCGGGAGATATTCCCGGAGATCGTGGCCTCGTGTGCCTTGAAGGTGGTGGTAACGGCCCCGATTATGCCGCCCACGCCAGCCTTAATGCCTGCATTTACGGTTCTAGTAACCACCGCGCAGACGCACGTTCGGGCCCGAGCTAGACCTCTCGAGCTGGAGCTGAATGCATGTCCCCGACCACGAGGTCTTGACACTCCCGAGCTCGAGGTCGTGAGGGGATCACGTAAATCAGGTCTAGGTCAGCGACGCCGTGATCCGAGCTCGGGCAATCCCCTTCAATTGACCATATGTTGACTGCATCGAGAGGTTTCTCCAGTCCTCGTCACCACGCCACACGGCTGGAAACAGACGCTCTATGAAGACTTTGTAGTCGTGGGCATTCATCCCATTTAACTTGCATTACTCTATACTAACGGCATGTCGAAGGTTCGCCGCATAACCATCTGGGAATTTAACCTTTTCCTTAATCCAATCAAGAATCTGCTTTATTTGCCCACGTGTAAGGCAGAATTTTGCCCTAGGTTTCCTCCCATTCTCATCGAGGTTCATGTCTAGCCGATCACATATCAGAGCGCAGTCCACACGTGCTTTCTTGTTATCTTTAGTCTTATGTGGGATGTCCCAGTTTGTATTCACGACTGACTCGCATATATTTTTCTGTTGTTGCATCACGTCGATGTTGTGAGGTAGCTTCAGGTCTTTTGCATAAGGAAGGTTGTAGATGCTGCACTTATGAGTCCAATGGTGCTCCTCACCATAGTCTTTCACATACCCGATATCCGCTAGATCGTCATGCCACCGATGATATCCTACACTTCAAACGCTCGGTGGCCCCTTCTTCACAACCTTGCCTTTACGAATGCCTTTTTGATTCCTAAATGGGTGCTTTGGCTCCGTGAAACAACGGTGACAATGAACCAACAGACTTACCCCCATTTTTCAAAGGTGAAAGCATCGTTGTTACGCAGCATATAGGGCATGACAACTTTCCATGCGTGCTCCACCTCGAGAACATGCCATACGCCGAAAAATCGTGTATTGACCACATGTATGCTGCACGCAAACCCAAAGTTCTTCCCTTGTAGCTATCGTGTGTCAAGACTACTTTAGTCCACTGTGTCACCACCTCTTCTACCGTGAGGTTGCATGAATAGATCTAAGTTTTTCTAGGAGACTTAGGCCCAAGTATTATAACGAAAGAAACATGTACTCTTCTTTTCAAGCAGAGTTGAGGCGGCAGTTGTACGGGATTACGTAACACCGCTAGCACGAGTATGGGTGCGCAATCATTTTGAATGGTGTGAACCCGTCGGTCGAGATGCCTATACGCACATTCCTAGGCTCCGTCACAAATTCAGGGTGTTGTTGGTCAAAGTGCCTCCAAGCTTCTGCATCAGACGGATGAATCATCACACCCTCCTTTCTACGCTTGCCCTCTTTGTGCCACCTCATGTGTCTCGCCGTGGCCTTGGACATGTATAGACGCTACAGACGTTGAGTGATCGGAAAGAAACGGAATGTTTTCCGGGCCACCGTCGTCTTTCTCATTCCACGTTCTGTACATTTAACTTCCTCATACCGACTCTCATTACAATGCTTATAGTGAGTCAGTCCAGAATCGGTCTTCCAATAAAGCATGCAGAACTTTGGGCAATAGTCTATCCTCTCGCACGGCATGCCTAACACGCGAAGAAGCTTCTTCGACTCGTAAAGATTCGAGTCATATTGTGTTCACTCTAAGGAGGCTATCCAAATAGCTTGCAAAGGTCGTTGAAGCAATTGGTCGACAGTCATGCTTGGTCTTCACCGCCATTAGACGTGATAATCGCCGAGAGCATAGATCACATCAGTATGCTCATGCAATGGCAACTTGGCGTAATCAAGGAGCTTCTCTAATTGTTCGGCAAGTGGTTCGATTCTTCCTCGGGAGAGATCGTAGCCGAGCCACATCATCCGTGAGCTTGTCTAATCTATCAACTTCGACTTCGTCGTAGCCCTCTTCAAAATCCACAGGGCCACACACCGGCGCCGACCGCTTCCTCTCGCCATGAGCTACCCATACAAAGTAATTTGGTTTGAAGCCATGCCTACATAGGTGATGGCTAATATCCTTCTTGGTCCTCTTCTCGGTGTTTGAGCACGCAACAAGAAGGACACCACACCCTTCGCGATTAGGGTCGGGAATCTTCGAAAGCATCATCAACGAATGCTCTAGCCTTCTCGATCCACTCGTATGTGTGTCCTGCACTTCATCCAACCATCGTACATCCACCGCCGATCTTCCATCCAAAGATCGCCACTATATAACGCCAATGCATGCATCCAAATTTCAGATTTAGATAGTTTAAGCCTTGCTAAATAGGAGGGTTTACCCACCCATCGATGTGGGCTTAAATCGGTGATGGTCACGAGGGTGCTTGGTCGAAATTCGGCAAAGATAATTCCTCGTTGTTCTCCAAGTGCAACGACGGCACGCGTACCACTTATGTTATGCACTAGAGAATGACAAGGAAATACCGCCAGAATCCCAACTCAGACACCTCGTGTCACTTACCATCGTACTCAAGCCAAGACATCCGTGGGCTGTCCAAAATGTGATACCGAGAGCTTAACACTTTTCGTAATGGAACCCAACGAATCACCGTCGAGCTCCTTATGAAAATATGCAGCGCCCCGAACGGGTTTAACTCGCTCTGCTGACGCTACAAATGCAATTTTAATAAAATTATTATATGTTGTGATTTGCAAGCAATATACACTATATATATACACCTAATCATTTACTTTTTCCCACACAAATGCCTTAGTTCCTATTTAGATTGCAGGAAATCGAAAACACTAGAATTACATATCATGTCCATTTGAATCTATAGGAATTAAAATGCACAACAACCATACCACTCACTAATTATATATGATTTGTTAGCCACACTAGAATAATGCCTGATTATGCATATACATGCTTTGGACTACGCTTAATTTCATCACAATGTTAATATGGATTGCTCGCCACATTCTCAGATATTCATTTCATTTCATCACAACATTATGCATATACATTTCATCACAAATTTAGACTACATTCTATATATATTGGGCTACATTCATCACCGAAAAGAGATGGCTCGAAACAAAAACAACAAAAGCATGTTTTGCACCCTCTAAAGCTCAATCCTATACTGTTCTGTAAGCGAGCTCAAGAGAAACAGTCTTGGCTCGAGCTTGAAAGAATCAAAGATTGAGTTTAAGATTGAACTCGAGCGAACATTTCTGAAAGCGTGATCTATAATAATAGGATATACACATATTACTGAGGTTTAGGACTTGCCATAAACTAGAGTACCACAGCCAACAAACAACCCTTATTATTTCATAGTTATGCATTTTTGTTTAGAGGACTTCATAGTTATACTCAGCAAGCAATATAAAAGATCTACGATTAGTTGTTTACAGAAAAGACTTGCGCTCACATATAATCCTATAATAGCGAAGCTAGCTAATTAGCTAATTCAAAACTTACAAAGGATGATCATATATGCATGCTAGATACCTGCAAACTTTCATGCATCCTATAATAGCGAAGACTTGCACGGTTGCATCATCGAAAAGAGATGGCTCGACCGGAGATTACCTTAACCAGAGATGGCGACTAGGAGGACGAGGGTGGGACCGACGGCGTGGACGAGCTCGGGGAAAGCCGGGGCGGCGTGGTTCGGGTGTGGACGACCTAAAAAATAAAGGAAGTGATCCCACCTAAAAAAAGTGAAGTAATCGCAAGTTTCAAATACGATTGAGTACATTAGTAAGCTATTTAACTAAACAATATATTTGTCTCTTTGGAGAGACCCTGCCTCGTTATTCGGTTCTTCCGACCCTAAATGAACATAAGGTAAACTTGGGAGGTAGAATGAAAGCTAATGAACATAGCAGAATGGTCACGAGGTGGAATGAACGGCACATATCGTCACGGTGGTGGTCGGGTCATCGCTCAGCTCGAGCAAATTGCCCAAATGTCTTGTGGTTGGCAAAACCAAATCATACTAAACTATATCATACTAAACTAAGCCACTAATCAGATCAAACAACACAGGCAGCAGCAACACAGAGCAACAATGGTGAAAGGAAAATGACCTAAAAAACAATGGGCACAAGGAGAAGCGGTGGTGGCGATAACTCCCACCAGTGCGAGCGACGCCGTCGGCGCAGGCGGCAGAGGCGACACAGATGGCCGGAGGCGCTGAGGCGCGGGTGGCCGAGGCGTCCGGCCGACGGGCTTCGAGTCGCCAGGCGCTGGGAGGCGCGAGCCGGGCGGCGGGCAGCGGCGTGCTGGCAGGCGGTGGCGGCGCAAGATGGGAGGTGGCGGTGGCGGTGTGCTAAGTCCTTTGGGACTTAGCGCACGGGCCGGCCATTTTGTTAAATGGAATACATGTGTCGTCGGCCTCATTGGGACCACCGACACTGAGTCAGCCCAAACTTTCGTAGCAGTAGGCGGTCCCACCGGCAGAGACACGTGATCTGTGTCGTCGGCCTAATGACAGCCGACAACACTGAGTCATTTGTGTCTAGGTCAAACAGCCCAAACTTTCGTAGCAATTAATAGGTGGTCCCACCGGCAGAGACACGTGATATATGTCGTCGGCCTACATAGAGCTGACGACACTGAGTCATTTGTGTCTAGGTCAAACGGCCCAAACTTTCGTAGCAGTAGGTGGTCCCACCGGCAGAGACACGTGATCTGTGTCGTCGGTCTACTCACAGCCAATGACACTGAGTCATTTGTGTCAAGCGTTATCGACGGTTTGGTGACAAGCGTCGACACTGTATCATTTTTGTCGTCGGTATACACGTCACCGCCGACACAGAGGATCCAATGTATCGAGAGTAATCCACTACGCTTCCACGGTATCAATCGAACCAGCCTGCATGCACATCCACAACATGGCAAATACCATCCTAGCTCATACATATACTTTCCCTCACTCGGCTAGAAAAGGTAGACCTCCACAACTGCTTCTAGGTAAAACACATGAAACACCTGCAAGCAGCTGACAGCTAGCACGAGAACTACATATGCACACTAGCTAGTCAAGATATTGCTGCGTACCTCCCAGTCGGTCCACATTCTGATTGCCCTAAAGGTCCAACAAAATTGTCGACGATCGGGATCGCCTGACCGCAAAAGTGAAACAGCGTTAGTGAGATCGGGGGACCCAGACAGAGCCTTGCCCAATTGATGGAATAGGTTTGATGCGGCGTTGGTCGGAGCAAGACGACAACGAGCGTGACATGGGAAATTATACTGGTTCGAGCCCCTGTGAAGGTAATAGCTCTACTCTAGTCTCGCCCTGAGGCGGTGGTCTTGACTATTCTTGAGTACAGAAGTGTTTACAGCTCAAGCCTAAGCTCGTCATGATGGCTATGACTATCGCTCGGGCTCTGTGTCTGCAGGTGTGTTGTCTTTCTGTTGATCTCTGCGGGCTCTTATATCTTCCTTGCAGTTGCCTGTAACGGACGGGAGAGATTCCCGGGGAAGTGGCCTCGTGCGTATTGATAGTGGGCAGTAATCGTCCCGGACATGCCTCACACGTCCGCCTTAACTCCACGATCCAAGGTCGTGGTAACCGCACGCTCCGGAATCCAAGGGAAACCACCCCGAGCAAGAGCCGGTCGCACTCCCTCCAAGCTCGAGGTCGTGCGGGGGTGGAGCTCTTGGCCGAGGCAGGCTCTAGGTTGTGCGGGATGCACAGTCCAGGTCGTGGTCGATACCCTCAAGCCAGGAGCACCATCGACCGTGCTTTGACCGGTCGAGGATCTCCTAGTCCCCGTCAGCTAGCCCTCGAGGCTCAAGGTCGAGGAAGACACCTGGAACGACCTCGAGCCTCTTGTCGCAGACGCAGGGGACAGACTTCCGGAGGCCTTGGACCCTTGATCGAGGTCTGGCGGAGATCATCGAGAAAAGGCTTTGGCTTTGAGACACCTGGCGCCCCTTGAACTTCACGATGACGGTACGGACATGAACGGTCAAAGGAAACGCCCAGAACGCCGGCTCGCTACTTCGATCCTTAATTGCGCTGTCTAATCACCGCGGGCGCGTGTGGGGAACCGTCCCCGGGACTCCACTGATTCACTCTATGGCATTGTACATCTCAAGTGAATCAAGGAACTCTCGGCGTTCGCGATTATACCCGTGTTGGTCCCGTAAAAGTTTGCCAACACGCGCATTCTCATCCAACAGCTTGACATCACAACACATACACAATTAGCGGAAGCATAAACATCATTACATACCAAAAGTAGGACTGCTGTCCTAACGACATATTTAGAGTTATTACAACAAGTAGCAAGCGGAAAACATAAGATAAACAACAAAAGGTCCAGCATGGCATGCCCCCAAACCCTCGGGCAACCAAGCTGGGCAAGAACGGCGACTAAACGTTAGCATTGTCGAAATCTACCCAAGAAAGTCCTCAGCAAAGGCCTCATCCTCACCGCAGCAAGTGGACAATCCGATTGAGTACAAAGAGTGTATCAAGACAATAATATACATTGCATGTTGATTTCTAAATACATGGGGTTGCTACATCAAGGAAGGCATAATGGCAATTTCAGCATAAAGCAATATTTGAGATAAATCATAAGCAAGTATAGATTGAAAGATTTGCATTTAGTAAACATTTGCAAAGTCTAGTACATAATATAACATCATCATAATCACATTCATATCATGCCTTCAAGCATTCTCCTAACCATGAGTTCCATCGCCATGTTCAATTAGTTCATATCATGCCTTCAAGCATTCTCCGAACCATGAGTTCCATCGCTCATGTTCAATTACACACACACAAGTACTCCAATACTTGTGTCTATTTTCCCACTCCCATCCCATTCTTACTAAGTCCTTAATACTCACCCAAAGGATCGACAATTCAAGAGATCGCCCTAGCCATGGACGCTGCTATTCAATAGTTTAAACTCTGCAGAGGTACGACTTTACCCACATGACACGCCACACTCAGAAGCTGCTTATTAACACATTTCCTTAGATGTGTCGGCCGAGGTGAAACGTGACAAACCATTTTCCAAAGATGCATGGTAGTGTATCTAAACCATCCGGATGATCTGTGACCTCGATCCGCGTGCCCAAGGTTCTCGGTGTGTGTGGATCAAGGAGTACACCCGTTGTTGGACATCCCCAACTCAACAAAGTTCGAGGGACTCGAGGACATTCCCCGCACTCCACTAAGCCTGGGAATTCCGCGTCATTCCTTGACACTCCACTAAGCCCAAGGAATTCGCGTGCACTTGGTTTACATAACCTAGTCATACATAAGTACTTGGTTACGCCGGTCCCATAAACGGCGGTGGTTCGCACGATAGTTACTCAAAGAGACGCCACCAGATTTAATCCTTAGGTCCTTAACCAATATCTCTACTCATTAAACATCAATTAAAAACATCATCATCGTAATAATAAATCTTGATCATTGCGATCGATGGACTAAATCCATCTATCGCGGTTTCTAACGGTCATCTAAGCATGGCTAAGCAATTGAACTAACCCATACATAATAATAAACCAACCACTTAGGGCGACAATGGAACATGGAGTAAACATGCTAAGGGTATAACACACAACATGGTAATAGCTAAGAATTCTACCCAATCATAATTGTAATTGAAAGTAAGCATGCAATTGATAAAATAATTCCAAAGATGTAAGTTGCAAATAGTAGGCGCAATCATGGTCAAGGAGTAAGATAGTGCCTTGTCGCCGTTTCTGACTTCGAAAGCGTAGTCGTGCTCGGAGTGCCCTCCAAACGCCAACACCTAACGAGAAAATCCAATTCAATAAACACCAAACAAGGATTCAAATAGTGCACATGAGTAAAAGATGCATGACATGCTCATGATGTGTAATACTAATCATAATATGCAAGTACTAATTGAGTTTTTGCGCCAAAAGTTCAAGTCTCGTGGCTTTTATCGAATTATGTTCGAGTATCCGGTGTCACTTCGGACCGTCCGAGTGGACCCTCTTGGTAGGAAGTGGAATTATGTTCGACTATCCGAGTGTCACTTGACCGTCCGGCGCGCACTCTCTCGGTCAAGTCATATCAACCCCTATTCGGACTATCCGAAAAGTGGTTCGAGTATCCGATGGTTATGTTTGGAGTATCCGAGGGTTACCTCGAATGTCCGAGCAGCCTTCTCGGTTGGCCAACGCAGCCCTCAATCTAATTCCTATTCGGACTATCCAAACTTTGCTCGAGTATCCGAGTGGTTCGGAATGTCCAACTAAACCTCGGACTATCCGAGCTGGCTTCTCTGTTTCAAAACGACAACTTGTACAAAGGGCCTCTACACTTCCTAGGGATGGACTAGGGCTTCAAGGAATGTACTAAGGTAGGAACTTACCACTCTAGGGTTGCTTGTGCACTTGATGGACGTTGGTTTCGCGAGTGGATGATGAAAAATGTCACAATGCGGTTCTTCACGGGTCGCCTCCTCCTAGCCCGTAGATGACAATGCCGCCACTTGCTCGCTTGCAGCAACAACTAGCCCTCCTCCTCAAGCTTCCAAGGCATGCATGACCCGATTCAAGTTTTGAGGATGGTTTCCATGGAAAGGCAAGAAATGAGTTACAAGAGCAAAAATTTCAGCACAAGGGAGGAAAAGAAAACGATTGCTACTTACCAAAGACTTGATGCCTCAAGAATCCATTTGGATGGATTTGAAGCTCTTGATCTTGGCTACAAGATGGTATAACATGCACAAGCTCAAACCTTAATCTTGTGAAGATTTGAGGGGAAGAATGGCAAGGGGTTTGGAGAGGAGTTGCTTGCTGTTTTTCTGGGTTGGAGGAGCAAATGAGCAGTAGGGGAGAAGAAACCAAGGTGGAGAAGCTTATATATGGCTGCTATTCATGCCTTACATGTGGGGCTAGGTCCCACATGTCATAGGGTAAGTAAAGGAGTGGGTATGGGTGGTTGAAGTGAGAAAAGGCATGGAAAAGATGTGCAGTCCACAATTTTCTATGCAAAGGTAGGTCCCATGTGTCATTGACTTGTCATGTACATAGGTAGGGGTGAGTAATGTAGCAACTAGTAGGGTAGGCATGTGCAGCCTTCACTCCTCTCTCATATGCATATGGCCCACATGTCAATGACTAAGGCAAAATAACATGTGTGCAGTTTGGAAATTGATGGTTTAGGGTTTTGCTACTCCCTCTTTATGCAAGATGAATTTCCTAACACTTGTATGATTATCATTAAAGGAGGATGTAACGACATTATGGAAGATGTTAGTGCGACAAGCCTCACTTACCGGACTAGCGAAAATCGGGCTGTTACAAGCCTCCCCCCTTAAAAGAATCTCGTCCTCGAGATTACACCACTTCATTGAAGAGGTAGGGGTATTCGGCTCGAAGATAATCCTCACGCTCCCATGTGGCTTCGTCGGGGGTATGATTACTCCATTGAACTTTAAAGAATTTGATGGTGTGGTTTCGGGTAACACGCTCCCTCTCGTCGAGAATACAAATGGGTTGCTCCTTGTAGGATAGATCGGGTTGTAAATCGAGAGTGTCCAACTTTGTGGCTTCGGTTGGGACACGGAGACATTTCTTCAATTGAGAGACATGAAAGACATCATGTATATCGGCTAGTGAAGATGGAAGCTCCAATTGATATGCCACTGCTCCTCGCCTTGCTAAAATTCGGAAAGGTCCGATATAACGAGGGGCTAGCTTTCCCTTCACTTGAAACCGATTTAACACCTTTCATTGGTGAAACCTTGAGATAGACGTGATCACCAACTTCAAATTTGAGTTCACGGCGGCGATCAACAGCGTAGCTCTTTTGACGAGATCAAGGCTGTCCGCAACTGCTCTCAATAAATCGAACTTGTTCTTCCGCTTCAAAGAACTAGTTCGGGACCAAAGAGGGTCTCTCTCCGCACTCGCATCAGCTTAAGTGGAGTTCGCAAGATCTCCCATAGAGAGCCTCGAATGGACTCATTTGAAGACTAGCTTGATAGCTGTTGTTGTAAGAGAACTCCGCGAAGGGTAGACATTTCTCCCAATTCTTGCCGTAAGTAAGGGCACAAGCCCTAAGCATATCCTCAAGAATTTGGTTTACCTGCTCGCTTGTCCATCGGTTGAGGATGATACGCGGTCTTTGAGAGTTGAGTCCCCATGGCCTTGTGGAGGCATTGCCAAAAATGCGAGGTGAACCGAGTACCTCGATCCGAGACAATCCTTTTGGGAACACCATGAAGGGACACAATTCGATGAAGATATAACTTCGCCAACTTGCTCATCAGATCCGCTGCCTTGACAGAAGGAAATGAGCAATCTTTGTCAATCGGTCAACGACACCCATATAGAATCAAAACCTTTTTTGCGTCTTGGGCAATCCGTGATGAAATCCATACCAATCTCTTCCCACTTCCACATGGGAATGGGCAATGGTTGAAGTGTGCCCGCTGCACGCAAATGGTCGGCTTTCACGCTGTTGACATACGCCGCACTCGGCGACATATCGGCAATCTCGTTTCATCCGGGTCCACCAAAGTCTTGGCTTAAGATCTTGATACATTTTTGTACTCCGGGATGAATAGAGAATGTGGAATTATGAGCCTCATCAAGAATTAGTGCTTTCAATTCCTTGCAATTTGGCACCACTAGCCGCTTGTCAAACCATAAGACACCTTATGGTCCTCGGTGAAACAATTGGCCTTACCTTGCTTGATGCGGCTCGGATGAGTGCTATGCCCTTGTCTGTCTTTTGAGCTTCTTTGATTTGGTCCAAGAGATTAGATTCGACTTCCATGATAGCAAGGAATCCCTTCTTAACCACTTCTAGATTGAGCTTTCGAAATTCGGCGCATATGGCGTCCGATTCTGGTTCTACTGAAAGACGATTGCATTGAGACTTTCGGCTCAGAGCATCGGCAACAATATTGGCCTTTCCAGGATGATAATGGAGTCCCATATCATAGTCTTTGATCAATTCGAGCCACCTCCTTTGCCTCAAGTTCAGATCGGCTTGAGTAAAAATATACTTCAGGCTCTTGTGATCGGTGTAAACTTCACAACGGTTACCGATGAGGAAATGTCGCCAGATTTTTAGAGCATGTACCACTGCTGCCAGCTCTAAGTCATGGGTGGGGTAATTCATCTCATGAGGTCTCAATTGCCTCGATGCATAGGCCACAACTCGGCCTCCTTGCATAAGTACACAACCCACCCGAGGCGGATGCATCGCAATATATATCGAAGCCCTTGTGAATATCCGGCAGACTAAGACAAAAAGCGATGGTTAAGCGAACTTTCAACATTTGAAAGCTTGCCTCACATTCTCACTGACCATACTAACTTGTTCTCCTTCTTCAAAAGTTCAGTCAAGGTGGCATGATTTTAGAGAAGTTCTCTCTAATCGGCGTAATAACCCACGAACCCGAGAAAACTTCGAATATCTGTGATGTTCTTAGGCTGCTCCCAATCAAGTACCATCCGTATCTTGCTGGGATCAACCGCAACTCCGCCTTCTGATAGCACATGGCCCAAGAAGGCAACCTCCTTTAGCCAGAATTCACACTTGCTGAATTTTGCATAGAGTTGGTTCTCTCGCAGCTTTTCCAAGACTTTCCGAAGGTGCATTTCATGCTCCTCTTCAGACTTGGAGTAAATAAGAATATCATCGATGAAGATGACAACGAACTTGTCGAGATATTCCATGAAAACTGAATTCATAAGGCTCATGAAGTATGCCGGTGCATTGGTCAAACCGAAAGACATGACGGTGTATCCATATAGACCATAACGGGTGGAGAATGCCGTTTTTGAAATGTCTCCCGATCTGATCTTGATTTGATGGTAGCCTAATCTCAGGTCAATCTTGGAGAAGATACAGGCTCCAGTCATTTGGTCAAACAAATCATCGATCCGCGGAAGTGGATACTTGTTCTTGACCGTGACCGCATTCAAGGGACGGTAATCAACACACATCCGTAAACTATCATCCTTCTTCTTCACAAATAGCGCCGGGCATCCCCAAGGTGAGGAGCTCGGCCGAATGAAGCCCTTCTCCTGCAGCTCCGTAAGTTGATTCTTTAATTCGATCAACTCATTTGGAGGCATACGGTAAGGTCGCTTCGATATCGGAGCCGTTCCGGGTAGAAGCTCAATGATGAACTCAACCTCCCGGTCGGGTGGCATCCCCGGCAACTCTTCTAGAAACACATCTGGGTAATCACACACCACTGGTATGCTACTTATTCCGAGGAATAGCTCACCCTTCAAGGCATAGAGGTGAGCAAAATCTGGACTTGACGCAAACACGACTTGTTTGCCGCTTGCGTTAGTAAGTGAAACAGATTTGCTTGCACAATTGATGCATCCTTGGTGTTTGGACAGCCAATCCATCCCAAGAATAACTTCAATCCCTTCCGTCTTAATCATGATCAAATCAGCTAGGAACTCTACCCCATTAATTTCGATCTTTACTTCGTGCAGACTCGATCGGTCCTTAATTCCGATCCGGGGTTTTAATGAGAAGTGGTGGGTGCATAGGTTGTATAGAGAACTCATGATGCATAGCAAACTTCTCTTTAATAAATGAATGAGATGCTCTGAATTGAATAATACGATAGTCGGGTATGAGTTGATGAAAGCGCACCCAACACCACTTCCGTGCATTCTCGAGCTTCTTGGCAAATACATGGTTGATGCGACCACGTGGTGGGGTTGGCGCGTTCTTGGAGGCGTTGATCGAGGTGAAGGTGTGCTGCCCCGGTGCGATAGTGGGTGAATCCCGACATTGCTTGGTTCTTTTGGGGCATTGACGTGCAAAGTGCCCTGCTGTTTGCATTTGAAGCAAACAAGAATTGGGCGAGCTTGAGTGTTGGCTCCTTGCTGATTTCCACCCATAGTTGGTGGAAGACTTGGCTGCGGTGCGCAAGCGAATGTTAGAGGTCTCGGTGGTGCCGAGCTTGATAGTTTGGAAATGAGGGCGCACCATGCGCGGTGGCTGCAAGTTGCCGCTTGCTGAATTTTGTGCAGCTTGCGCTTGCGCTATGCCGAATCCTCCAATTTTCCCCACTTCTCTTCCACCACTATAGCCTTGTGGACCAAGTGCTGGAAATTTCGAAAGTCGTGAGCAGCGAGCTCTAGCTGCAACTCATCCGAAAGTCCCTCCATGAAGCGCTCTTGCTTGCGCTCATCGTTGGAGATCTCGTCCGGGGCATATCGAGCCAAATAGTTGAACTCGTGAAGATAATCCATAACGGTCTTGCCACGTTGCTTCAATGCGAGAAATTCACGCTTCTTCCTCGCCATAACACCTACGGGAACATGAGCCTTGCGGAAAGCCGCGCGAAACTCCGCCCAAGTGATGACATGATCGGCGGGCTGCATAGCGGTAAAGCTGTCCCACCATGCGCACGCTGCACCATCGAGTTGATGTGAAGCAAAGAGGACCTTCTCATGGTCCGGGCATTGAGCGATGGCCAACTTGCGCTCAATGGTCCGAAGCCAATCATCAGCCTCGAGTGGATCCGCAAAGACGGAGAACGTTGGCGGCGCGTCGAAGAAACTTCGCCAAGTCCGCTGGCGGCGTGATGTCTGCCTCTCGGCTCCTCGAAAAGGGCCGTGCAGGGCCGTGTTCTGAAGCGATCTGCTGCAAGATCAAGGTTTGATCTTGCCTGTTTTGCTCAATCGAGCAAGGACTTGAGCCATGGTAGGAGGGGTGAAGTTCCTCCTCCACGCGAGCGGGTGCTGATTTTGGTGATCACGAGGACTCGGGTGGTTATGAGTGACCCCCTGAGTCGGATCCTCAGTCGCTTGGGAGCCGGTGGATGGCGGCCTCGCCTCACGCTGAGCTTGGGAACGAGTGGTAACTCCCGTCATCTGTTGCCGAAGCCAAATTAGCAACAAGTAACAGGAGAGCCACAACAACGCTGAATTTAAAAATATCCGGACAGCAAATCACACAACTAAAACTCTACATGTATGCAGCAAGAAAACATGCACCAAATCCAAAAGACATCAAAATAAGAAGGCTCTTAAGCCACAACATCACCCATGAAAGCAAATAACACGATTCCGATATATTAGCACAAGTTCATAACCCGTAGGTCAAGAGCGACAACTAAGGGTGACAAGTCCAAATATAAGAGCTAGCATAGGTTCATAAGGTAGCCTATTACATCAATTAAATCGCCCAGCTCATCTCTACTTTCCTCCATGATGAGCTCTCTGGACAACTCAAATGTCTCTAAGGAATCCTTGGGAAACACATCCAAAGATGGTATCCCTGAGATCCGTGTCTTCGGGTCCAAGGGGTTAGTGAGACGCTGTGGTGATCCTATATAGAACCTAGGTACCCCTGGAGATTCCCGGGCACGTCGACGCATCACACCTCTCGAATTGATGCGCGCGGTGTTGGACACAACGTCCTCAGTCTCTATCCCCGACACATGCGGAAACTGAAAGGCAGGTGGGGCTACGTCATGTGGCGCCGTGGAGTTGCGTCCATACAATACGTCCCTTGGCACCAAGTTAATCTGGACAAATTGGTGAAGGTGCCCTTGTGCCTCATGAAGACGGGCACGAGTCTCCCACTCCATGGACAAGGCAACGATTAGCCCGATCCAAGGCACGGACCAAGCCCGACAAGCGGCGTAATGAAGAGTCTTCTCCCATCTCGATTTCAGCAACATTGTTGACTTCATCGGTTGATCCTCGTTGAGGAAATATTGATACGGAGGTAAAGTCAGCTCCCACAAGTCATGGCGGAGATGACACATGGCAACATACGCCACCTCTTGGATAGCCATTCCTCACGGATGTCCCCTCGCTGAAAGTGATAGGAATGCTCCCGTCACCATCCTAGCAATGATATGAACCGTGGCGGTGTAGGTCTTCAATCCGGGTCCTATGGCACGACCATAAACCGCATACTCCGGTGCATATGTGAAATTAGCTCTCCAAAGATATCCCTCGGAGGGAAGGATAGCCCTCCACATCTCCAAAGCGGGTGACTAAAACCAAAGGCCCAAAACTCATCTCATCACGTTGGAAAGGATAAGAGGAGTTAGAAACTCATTTGCATAACCAAATGAACATAAGGGTAAGATACAGAACTAAGAGGGGTAAGAAATAAAGGAATGCACAATGTTATCAGTTCTGAAATTATTTGATAGCAAAATAGTTTTTGACTCAAAACATCTTCTAACTAGTCATAGCATGGCCGTTCTAACCTACAGTCAGTATGGCTCTGATACCAAGCCTGTGGGGAACCGTCCCCGGGACTCCACTGATTCACTCTATTGCATTGTACATCTCAAGTGAATCAAGGGAACCTCGGGCGTTCCGCGATTATACCCGTGTTGGTCCCAGGAAAGTTTGCCAACACGCGCATTCTCATCCAACAGTTGACATCACAACACATACACAATTAGCGGAAGCATAAACATCATTACATACCAAAAGTAGGACTGCTGTCCTTAACGACATATTTAGAGTTATTACAACAAGTAGCAGCGGAAAACATAAGATAAACAACAAAAGGTCCAGCATGGCATGCCCCCAAACCCTCAGGCAACCAACTGGGGCAAAACGGCGACTAAACGTTAGCATTATCGAAATCGCCCAGTAAAGTCCCCGCAAAGGCCTCATCCTCACCTGCAGCAAGTGGACAATCCGATTGAGTACAAAGAGTGTACTCGCACAATAATATACATTGCATGTTGATTTCTAAATACATGGGGCTGCTACATCAAGGAAGGCATAATGGCAATTTCAGCATAAAGCAATATTTGAGATAAATCATAAGCAAGTATAGATTGAAAGATTTGCATTTAGTAAACATTTGCAAAGTCTAGTACATAATATAACATCATCATAATCACATTCATATCATGCCTTCAAGCATTCTCCGAACCATGAGTTCCATCGCTCATGTTCAATTAGTTCATATCATGCCTTCAAGCATTCTCCGAACCATGAGTTCCATCGCTCATGTTCAATTACACACACACACAAGTACTCCAATACTTGTGTCTATTTTCCCACTCCCATCCCATTCTTACCAAGTCCTTAATACTGCGCCCGGATCGACAATTCAAGAGATCGCCCCAACCATGGACGCGCTATTTGAATAGTTTAAACTCTGCAGAGGTGCGACTTTACCCACACGACACGCCACACTCGTAAGCCAAGCTATTAACACATTTCCTTAGATGTGTCGGCCGAGGTGAAACGTGACAAACCATTTTCCAAATGCATGGTAGTGTATCTAAACCATCCGGATGATCAGTGACCCTCGACCCGCATGCCCAAAGCTCGGTGTGTGTGGATCAAGGAGTACACCCGTTGTTGGACATCCCCAACTCAACAAAGTTCGAGGGACTCGAGGACATTCCCCAACTCCACTAAGCCTGGGGAATTCGGATCATTCCTTGACGCTCCACTAAGCCCAAGGAATTCCGCGTGCACATGGTTTACATAACCTAGTCATACATAAGTACTTGGTTACGCCGGTCCCATAAACGGCGTGTGGTTCGCACGATAGTTACTCAAAGAGACGTCACTAGGATTTTATCCTTAGGGTCCTTAACCAATATCTCTACTCATTAAACATCAATTAAAAACATCATCATCGTAATAATAAATCTTGATCATTGCGACCGATGGACTAAATCCATCTATCGCGGTTTCTAACGGTCATCTAAGCATGGCTAAGCAATTCGAACGAACCCATACATAATAATAAACCAACCACTTAGGGCGACAATGGAACATGGAGTGAACATGCTAAGGGTATAACACACAACATGGTAATAGCTAAGAATTCTACCCAATCATAATTGTAATTGAAAGTAAGCATGCAATTGATAAAATAATTCCAAAGATGTAAGTTGCAAATAGTAGGCGCAATCAAGGTCAAGGAGTAAGATAGTGCCTTGCTGCTCGTTCTTGACTTCGAAAGCGTAGTCGTACTCAGGAGTGCCCTCCGAAACGTCAACACCTAACGAGAAAATCCAATTCAATAAACACCAAACAAGGATTCAAATAGTGCACATGAGTAAAAGATGCATGACATGCTCATGATGTGTAATACTAATCATAATATGCAAGTACTAATTGAGTTTTTGCGTTAAAAGTTCAAGTCTCAGGGCTTTTATCGAATTATGTTCGGAGTATCCGGGTGTCACTTCGGACTGTCCGAGTGGACCCTCTCGGTAGGAAGTGGAATTATGTTCGGACTATCCGAGTGTCACTTCGGACTGTCCGAGCAGACTCTCTCGGTCAAGTCATATCAGCCCCTATTCGGACTATCCGAAAAGTGGTTCGGAGTATCTGAAGGTTATGTTCGGAGTATCCGAGGGTTACCTCGGAATGTCCGAGCAGGCCTTCTCGGTTGGCCAACGCAGCCCTCAATCTAATTCCTATTCGGACTATCCGAAACTTTGCTCGGAGTATCCGAGTGGTTCGGAATGTCCGAACTAAACCCCGGACTATCCGAGCTGGGCTTCTCTGTTTCAAAACGACAACTTGTACAGTGGCCTCTACACTTCCTAGGGATGGACTAGGGCTTCAAGGGAATGTACTAAGGTAGGAACTTACCACTCTAGGGTTGCTTGTGCACTTGATGGACGTTGGTTTCGGCGAGTGGATGATGAAAAATGTCACAATGCCGGTTCTTCACGGGTCGCCTCCTCCTAGCCCGTGTAGATGACAATGCCGCCACTTGCTCGCGCTTGCAGCAACAACTAGCCCTCCTCCTCAAGCTTCCGCGCGGCATGCATGACCCGATTCAAGTTTTGAGGATGGTTTCCATGGAAAGGCAAGAAATGAGTTACAAGAGCAAAAATTTCAGCACAAGGGAGGAAAAGAAAACGATTGCTACTTACCAAAGACTTGATGCCTCAAGAATCCATTTGGATGGATTTGAAGCTCTTGATCTTGGCTACAAGATGGTATAACATGCACAAGCTCAAACCTTAATCTTGTGAAGATTTGAGGGGAAGAATGGCAAGGGGTTTGGAGAGGAGTTGCTTGCTGTTTTTCTGGGTTGGAGTGGAGCAAATGAGCAGTAGGGGAGAAGAAACCAAGGTGGAGAAGCTTATATATGGCTGCCATTCATGCCTTACATGTGGGGCTAGGTCCCACATGTCATAGGGTAAGTAAAGGAGTGGGTATGGGTGGTTGAAGTGAGAAAAGGCATGGAAAAGATGTGCAGTCCACAATTTTCTATGCAAAGGTAGGTCCCATGTGTCATTGACTTGTCATGTACATAGGTAGGGGTGAGTAATGTAGCAACTAGTAGGGTAGGCATGTGCAGCCTTCACTCCTCTCTCATATGCATATGGCCCACATGTCAATGACTAAGGCAAAATAACATGTGTGCAGTTTGGAAATTGATGTTTTAGGGTTTTGCTACTCTCTCTTTATGCAAGATGAATGTCCTAACACTTGTATGATTATCATTAAAGGAGGATGTAACGACATTATGGAAGATGTTAGTGCGACAAGCCTCACTTACCGGACTAGCGAAAATCGGGCTGTTACAGCGCGCCTTTTGAGGTCTCTTGGACTTGAACCGGCGCCGATCTGGGCTTACAAAACCCAAGCCTTCAGCAATGATCAAACATTCCCGATCCTCCGCGCTTTCACCTCCTAGCCATTTGCTCGCGCAACTCTCCCCTCCTCGACCAAGCTCAGAACAACCGTCATGGCCAAGCTCGGGAGAAGCTCCATGTCATTGGCGAGGATGAAGGAGCTCGAGAGCCTGGGGCTTCTGGACCCGGCGATGTGGCGTTTGCCAGGTGGCGAGACCGAGCCACATCCCAGGGGCGACGATATCGTCTGCACAGAGCATTATGCACTCTTCGGTCTACGGACACCGGAGAGCGAATTCATGGTAGCAGTCCTCGCCTAGTGTGAGATCGAACTCATCAACTTGGTCCCTAATTCCATCCTCCTCCTTTCTATCTTCTGCCACTTGTGCGAGAGGTTCCTTAGGATCCTTCCCACCCCCTCGCTATTCTTCCGCTTCTTCAACCTATTCCGCTCCGAGAAGGACCCCATGGTCGGATGCCTCTACTTCCGGCTGTGGGCGGGGATCCTGTGGGCCTTCCCCAAGATCCAAGCCTAGGACTCCCAGCTGGCCCCATGCATGCCTGACAATTGCGCCACCAAAGACAGTGGGCCCGTCCGGGAACGCACGCGTTTCGGGACGGCCCCGGGGGCTACTGACGAATACTCATACTAGGGGTACCCCACAGCAAAGTATACATCTATTTCAAGGTCGTCCCCCTCTCAGTCATACGAGCTTGGCAGCGAGACCAGCGGCGGTGCAGAGTCCTCAAGAGGGTATCGCCCGAGTCTCCACCCCTCACAACAAGACAGGGTTATCACCGGATGTCAGGTGGAACGCTGGGATGGGCCGTTCCAGGCCGCGTTCAGGCGTTAGGCCCCATCGGGTCGCGAAAGCTCCCTAGCCTCGGTCAAGCCCACCAAGAGGACTCCAACCTGGTCCCGTGCCAGACGCCCCGACCGACTCTGACCTAGGCCCGGGGCCGGCGCCCCCGCTGGCTCCAACCGAGACCCGGGTCCGACGCCCCCGCGGGCTCCGACCGGACCTAAGGCCGAGGCCCCGATGAGCTCCGACTCTACGAACTCCGCCACGTCGACAGTCGGCAGCAAGTTGGTCACCCGTCCCACGGACTTGATGGCCATACTGGGATGGGCAGCTCCTTCCCGAGGTGGCAGGGACCGCCAGAATCAAGCGCCCGTCCCTTCATGCCGTCATCACCTGATAGGTACTTAGAGGGCAGGTGCGAGCCTTCCCAGCGGAACACCATCCGTTGTGTCTACCAACCCAGTATGGGATGAACAGGAACCTGTCAAGTCTCTGAGACCGAAGACTAGGGCTCTTGGGCGTTGCATACCCCTACCTTTTTTCTCCAAATTCCCGTGTAACCTGCTTCCTCCATCTATATAAGGGGAGGCAGGACCCCCAGGGAAGGGGGTCGGAAAACCAAACCATCGGACGATCGAGCACTCCCGGGCTCCCCCCGGACGAGCGCTAAGGGCCTGTCCTTAGTCCTCGCTTGTAATCCTTCACAGCTCACCGTCTCTTCATCAATAAGAACCACCACCACGAACTGGACGTAGGGACATTCAGCCCAAACCAGTATACATCCTGGACTCCCGTAGTCTAACCATTCAAGGAGCGGGAACGCGTAGCCCCTAGACCTGCAAATTTACTTGCCTGTTTACGAAACACCGACACCATGCTACGTCATCACATGTACATGAAATGTCAATTATTAATTTTGACTAATGGAATATGGAACAATGATGTTAACTTGAGTGTCATGTGTGGTCACACAAAGAGATTGAGTTGTCGTGGCGGGGAGGTCACACAACGATGTTGATTTGTGAGAAGCACGTGGTGCTTGGTAACCAACTGGGGAGGTAATCATTTTAGATTGAAGCAAGTGGAAGGGGCAAGTGTGCCAGGGTGGGATCAGTGGAGCTGAGGGTATGTGTAAGTCTTGCTTTAATCAATCCTAAGGACTTAACCTTGCGAGCCTTTGACCTGAGTCAATCATGCAACCACACGTCTGTTATGGGGCAGCCTAGCTGACTAATTTGCAACGCCTTAGCTTGGGTACTATCGTGGTGGTGTGAGTCCGGGTGTATGGAGGAAACTCACATGGCGCAAGAGGGGGGCCCTGTTGCGGTGGTGTAGCCCATCAGTGTTGGAACCTCAGCGGGTAGTACCGGGTTAAGATGGTGCATTGTAAAGGCTTTGTTATGATCGTTCACCTGTGTGGTGCATGGTTGTATCGTGTGGGTAAAGTGCATAACCTCTGCAGAGTGTACAAACTATTCGGATAGCCGTGCTCACGGTATTGAGCAATGCTCGGGGATTACAGTCAAGGGTTAGTTTAATAAAATGGACCACTGAATGGGATGGCGGGATGCCATATGTGATAGTACCACCTTGCTTGCGGAGGGGAGAGAATACCACCTTAAAAGGGAGAGCAACCCTCCCCCCATCAGGCTAGTCTTTTGGGGGCCACATGGGACTCTTATGGCCTGGCTATGGCAACCAAGGTGTGATTCCTCGTTGGGCCAAGACCCACGCCCGGGCGATTAGGCGATCTGCTTTCGGGCGAGGCACGTCGCCACTCTGGTACTACCGGGCGCGAAGAACACGCTATGCGACTGGGAGGATGCATCGATTGGTAGCACCTGATGTGACTTTGGGTCCCGATCTTCGATGAGAGTGATAACTTCGATTTGGAGGAATTGACTTTGACGATCCGACTACAACGTCACGATTTACGATGCGCCTTAGCAATCGCTAAACCAACTCAGAGGGTTATTGATCTTGCCGTTGGCACGATCAACCTGAACACGAGGTTCGATTCCTGCATGCAACCGAAGAACAAGCAAGAACAATGGTAAATCAATCTGAAATTGCGAATATGAATGAAGGATTGATAATGTGGGGTTCTGAAATAAGGAGCTTCTTAGGCGGTCGTTGAGCACGCCCGAAGACTCAAAATAGTAGCAATGGCTAAACTATCAAATAAACAAAACCCAAGTCCTAGATGAGGGTTTGGGTGGTTATTTATACTAGAGGAGCAGGAGGGGGTCGTCCATAGCATTGGACTTCTAATACAACTCAAATCCAAAGCATCAAGTCTAATTTGACTAGAGTTTGACTCGGACAGGAAAAGCAATATGTGGTTTTTGGCAGTTTTCGGATGCATCTGAAGGAGTTTTGAGGTGAGGCTAGATCCTTTGGAAAGTAGACTCCGAGATCTTTCAAACGTGTACTCATAGACCTCCAGAAACCACCGGAATCAAAAGTTATGGCCTTTTAAAGTCAGCGCTGTTGGTGAGGCCGAACTGGATTCGAACTTCTCTTTCCAATTCCGAATTGAACTTGGTCTTTGGCCCAACTTTAGTCCACAAGGGTCCTTCTCCATGGTTCCTAAGTACAATCAAATCATCACAAGTTTTAAATAGCATCCCATTCATGTTATCACTAATGGGGAGGCTTAGGAACGCATTCACCTGATGATTAAACTATCATGCGCGAGCTCGAGTTACCGGTCCTTGTATAATAGCAGCGGGTTCAAATTGATGTGTAGATGTGGCTATATCTATGGAAGTGATGTCCTCATCAATATGGATAATGGAACCTGACTTAGGATGGAAACTTGATTTACTTGAGCAACATTGAATCTACTTAATTGCTATTATTTGTTTTACTCTCTTTTCAATCTATGATATGTATGTGTTTGAAAATGCTGCTTTACTGCAAGTAAACCCTTAGCCATTCCTTTGGAATAAGCCTTGCATATAGCTATGTGTTCCATGTGTCACAGCTCAAGAAATGTCTTCGGGTGCCAGCTGAGCAGACGCCGTTGGAGGCTATTGAGTTGTAGGAAGATCTGACCTACAAGGAGCAGCCGATTAAGATTCTGGATGTGATGGAGCGCAGGACCAGAAACAAGTCCACCCGCTTTTACAGAGTTTAATGGAGTAATCACTCAGAAAATGAAGCAACCTGGGAGCGTGAAGACGATCTGAAGGCAGAATTCCCAAACCTATTCTCTATTCAGCCCTAAATCTCGGAGTCGAGATTCCGTTAAGGGGGGGAGGTTTGTAACATCCCAAAATTTTTGACTTTTATTTAGCTAATAGTGTTTATTTGCAATTTATGATTTTTATGAATTTTTATGGAATTATTTGGATTTTCTGAGATTTATTGGAATTATTCTAAATTAAAGTATATTGCCTTTTGTTAAAGATTAATTGTAAATAGAAAAGTTTAAAATAAAGTTTTGTCAAAAATATTTTATTTAAGTATTTTTGAGATTTTTCTTAGAATTTTTCTAGTATTCTTATTGCTATAAAAAAATCAAACTAATTTCTCGGATTATTTTAAATGGAAAAACTCAAAAATTTTTCGAACGAAGAATGGGCGAAGCCCATTATCGTCGCTCGAATTCCGTCTGTTTCACCCATTTCTTGTGCCGCGCATGGCCGGTTTCCAGGAGCCACGTCGAGGACCGTTGGATCTTCATCGAAGCGCGTTGGATCGATTGCTACAGTAAACAGCATTATCCAATAGTGTTCGTTAGATCGCTATCCGACGGCTGATGGTGTTAGGAAACCCTAGACAATCTTCTCCGATGGATTCTGAGTCCGGATCGGATTGAGCCACGTCGTCCTGAAATCGTGACTGTTAGTCGATGATTGGACGGTTTGCAGGAGTTCTTCTCTGAGTCGGTCGCGCGCCGCCGTCGTGTCCATTGCGAATGCCGCCGCCTCCAGGGTTTCCAAATTTCCGCGCCCGTGCCGGGAATTTAAGGACCCCGGAGCTCCTTCCGAGGTTCCTCGTCCTCTGCAGCAACTTTTCCCTAAGGCGCCGTCGCTGGAGAATCCGCCACGGAAGTTTGTGAGCTCACCGAAGTTCAAGACCGTGCCGCCGCGTTGTTTCTTCGGTTTGCTCTGCCGTCAAGCCGTCAGGAGCCGCTCGGGTACCGGCTCTGGATTTGCCGCATCGCGCCGCACCGGAGGGAGGTACTCAAGTGACCGCTTTGCCACCGTAATACCGTTGTGGAGGTCGTCTTCCCCAAGGATGGTGAAGCTCCGTCGCCGTGCAACCATCGTCGGGTTCGGGAGTTCTCAGCCATTGGATCGCCCTTGAACGAGCCGGATTCGCCCACGTAGCCTCGGTGCACAGTGATTAGCTCAGGTAAATATTGGCCGTTAGATCCCCGGGATCGGTAGAGACTGCGCCATGTGTTAGTACTGTAGCAACCCGAGTCAGGGCTGACGTCAGCTGACGTCATAAATCGGTTTTCCTTTATAAAAATAATTCAGATAATTCGTATTTTCCAATTTTATGGATTTTTCAGGAATTTAAATTTTTCAAGGGCTCGTTCTCCCTATACGAACTCCGATTTGGGTGATTCAAATTTCTAAAAATTTGTAAAATTGAGATCTATCTAATGGTGATTTTTATTTGAATTTTTGAGTTCATTTGTTCTCTGGTTTTGGTTTTTATTTGCTTTTCTCTCTCGATTCGCGTAGACGTTGAATTGTGTGAGGATTCGAAGGGGGATTTCACAGCACAAGAACAATTTCTAGACCAGGACCAGGAGCTTAACCAAGGCAAGTTGTGCTTTGATCATGTTGCACCCATGTTTAGATAGTTGCTATTTTGTTTTACTATATTGCATAATATTTCAATCATACAAATGATTTCAACCTAGTTTGGGATTTAGATATCATACCCTTTGAATTACACCCTACCTTGTTAATTGTATGCCATGATCCACTTGTCACCTTAGGTTGGTTTATTATATTTGGTTAAATATGAAATCAACATGGGATGGTTAGAACAAATTAGAGTTGCTTAGCCATGCCACATCATCACATGCTCATGAATTAATGGTTATTAATCTTGACTAATGGAATACGGAACAATGTTATGAACTTGTGTGTCATGTGTGGTCACACGAAGAGATTAAGTTTTGGTGGCGAGGGGAGTCACACAACGATGTTGATTTGTGGATAGCACGTGGTGCTTGGAAATCAACCGGGGTGGTAATCATTTTAGATTGAAGCAAGTGGTATGGGCAAGTGTGCCAGGGTGGGCCCGATGGGCAGAGGGTATGTGCAAGTCTTGCTTTAATCAACCTTAAGGACTTAACCTTGCAAGCCTTTGACCTGAGTCAAACATGCAACCACACGTCTGTTATGGGGCAGCCTAGCTGACTAATTTTCAATGTCTCAAAGTATTTTTGAGATTTTTCTTGGAATTTTTCTAGTATTTTTATTGCTCTAAATAAATCAAACTATTTTCTCGATTATTTTAAATGGAAAAACTCGAAAAATCCCTTCGAAACAGTAATGGGCCGAAGCCCATTATTGTGCTCGCTCGGCCGTGCACTATTCGGCCCAGCCGCACAGCCCGCTTAGGAATTCCCGTCGCCAGCCGTTGGATGAAGATCCAATGCACTTCATCAAGCCACGTCATTTACGAAACCCTAGCGCATGCGAGCCGATAGATCTTCATCGAACGATCTTTATCAAGTGGTACCGGTTCGGACTTCTCAATCTATCCGAGCCATAGGATCAAGATCAAGCGGCTGTGGGCTGTCGTCTCCGACCCGAACTCGGAGTCGCCGCCGTGTCAATTCTGGACGCCGCCACCGCCACGGTTTCCAAGTATGCTCGCCGCTCGAGGGGTATTTAAGCGCCGGGCATGCCTCCCGAGAATCACCACGAGCCGCCGCCTCTTTCCCCGGTAGTGCCAGCGCCCGAGGAGCCCCGTAGTTCACGCGCATGCTCGCCAGAATTTTCGAGGAGTTTCCGTCGTGTTTCATCGCCGTCGAGAGCTTCTTCCGCCGCGCCAAATCCGGATTCGAGTTCAGCGCGTCGAGACGAGTCTGCTCCGCCGCTTCTTCGTCATCGGAGATCACCGCAACGCCGAAAACGTGGTCGTCGTCCCCATCTCTGGTACACTAGCGCCGCCGAGCAGCCATCACAGTGCCCGAGCCTCGCCAACCGTCGAATCGTCGTCGAACGCGCCGGTTATCAGTTCTGAAATTATTTGATAGAAAAATAATTTTTGACTCAAAACACTCTCTAACTAGTCGTAGCATGGCCGTTCTAACCTACAGTCAGTATGACTCTGATACCAAGCCTGTGGGGAACCGTCCCCGGGACTCCACTGATTCACCCAAATGCGTGGTACATCTCAAGTGAATCAAGGGAACCTCGGGCGTTCCACGATTATACCCGTGTTGGTCCCAGGAAAGTTTGCCAACACGCGCATTCTCATCCAACAGTTGACATCACGACACATACATAAATATCGGAAGCATAAATATCATTACATTACAAAAGTAGGACTGCTGTCCTCAACGATATATTTAGAGTTACTACATCAAGTAGCAGCGGAAATTATAAGATAAACGACAAAAGAGCCAGCATGGCATGCCCCCCAAACCCTCAGGCAACCAACTGGGGCAAGAACGGCGACTAAACATTAGAATTGTCAAAATCTGCCCGGTAAAAATCCCCGGGCAGGGCCTCATCCTCACCTGCAGCAAGTGGACAATCCGATTGAGTACAAAGAGTGTACTCGCACAATAATATACATTGCATGTTGATTTCTAGCTACATGTGGTTGCTACATCAAAGGGAGGCAATATGGCAATTTCAGCATAAAGCAATATTTGGGATAAATCGTAAACATGTATAGATCGAAAAGAATTTGCACTTGGTAAACATTTGCAAAATCTAATACATAATATAACATCATCATAATCACATTTGCATCATGCCTTCAAGCATTCTCCGAACCATGAGTTCCATCGCTCATGTTCGACTACACACACAAGTACTCCAATACTTGTGTCTCTTTTCCCACTCCCATCCCATTCTTACCAAGACCTTACTACTCGCCCAGTGACTGACAGTTCAAGTGATCGTCCTTAACCATGGACGCGGCTATTCGAATAGTTTGAACTCGCAGAGGTACGACTTACCCACACGACACGCCACACTCGTAAGCTGCTATTAACACATTTCCTTTGATGTGTCGGCCGAGGTGAATGTGACAAACCATTTTCCAAGATGCATAGTAGTGTATCTAAACCATCCGGATGATCGTGACCTCGATCCCGCGTGCCCGAAGCTCGGTGTGTGTGGATCAAGGAGTACACTCGTTGTTGGACATCCCTAACTCAACAAAGTTCGAGGGACTCGAGGATATTCCTTGGCGCTCCACTAAGCCCAAGGAATTCGGGATCATTCCTTGACGCTCCACTAAGCTCAAGGAATCCCGAGTGCACATGGTTTACATACCCTAGTCATACACAAGTACTTGGTTATGCCGGTCCCATAAACGGCGGTGGTTCGCACGATAGTTACTCAAAGAGACGCCACCAGATTTAATCCTTAGGGTCCTTAACCAACATCTCTACTCATGAACCAACATTTGAAACCATCATAATCATAATAATTCTCAATCATTAGACCAATGGACTAAGTCCATCTATCGCGATTTCTAACGATGTTCTAAGCATGGCTAAGCAATTTCGTACGAACCCATATACAATAGTAATAAACCAACCACCTAGGGCGACAATGGACATGGAAAGAACATGAGAAGGGAATAACATCACAATGTGGTAATAGCTAAGATTAATTGTAGTTGAAAGTAAGCATGCTATTGATAAAATAATTCCAAAAGTGTAAATTTCAAATAGTAGGAGCAATCATGGTCAAGGAGTAAAGTAGTGCCTTGCTGCTCGTTCTTGACTTCGAAAGCGTAGTCGTACTCAGGAGTGCCTTCCGAAGCGTCAACACCTAACGAGAAGACCCAAGTCCATAAACACCAAATCAAGAATCCAAAGATGCACATGATTAAAAGATGTATGAAATGCTCATAATGCACAATACTTGATTATAATATAAAAATACCAATTTAGTCTTGCGAAATTTGGACTTGGTTGTCAAAATTTCATGTTTTAGAGGCATTTTATTGAATTATGTCCGGTGTATCCGGACATTTAACCCCGGAGTGTCCGGGCTGACCCTCTCGGTGTGACGAGTTCTGGCATATCCGGACTATCTGGATTAAATCCCCGAATTATCCGGATTAAATCCCCGGAGTGTCCGGGCTGAGCAGTCTGTTTCAAAAACGGCTATTTGCCTATTGTCCTCTACACTTCAAAGGAATGGACTAGTGTTTCAAAGGGATGGACTAGGGCAGAATATTACCACTACAAGATTGCTTTTGCACTTGGTGAAGGTTTGTTTCGGCGAGGAAATGACAAAAGGTGTCGAAATGCTGGTTCTCGCGATTCACCGCCTCCTAGCTCACGTGGACGACGATGACCTCGCTTGCTCGTGCTTGCAATAGCAACTAGCTCTCCTCCTCAAGCTTCCATGCGACATGCGCGACCCGATTCAAAGTGTGATGATGGGTTCCATGGAGAAGGAAGAAATGAGTCACCATTGCAAAATTTCAGAACATGGGGAGAAGTGAAAACCAATTGCTACTCACCCAAAACTTGGTGCCTCAAGAATCCATTTGGATGGATTTGAAGCTCTTGATCTTGGCTTCAAGGTGGTATAACATGCACAAGCTCAAACTCAAGTTTGGAGGGGATTTGTGGGGGAGAATGGCAAGGTGTTGGAAAGAAAGTGGTGTGCTGTTTTCTGAGTTTGTCTTGAGCAAATGAGCAGGTGGGGTAAGGAAAAACCAGATTTTGGGCTTTATATATGGCTGCCCACTCATGCTCACATGTGGGGCTAGGTCCCACATGTCATAGGGTGAGTGAAAAGGGTGGGTATGGGTGATTAAAGTGAGAAAAGTCATGGAAAGGATGTGCAGCCCACAAGTTCCCATGCAAGGTAGGACCCATGTGTCATTGACTTGTTAGGTAAGTGGGTAAAGGTGAGTAAAGTGAAAAATGGTATGTTAGGTATGTGCAGCCTACTCTCCTTTCTCTTATGATCATGGCCCACATGTCATTGACTAAGGGGAAATAACATGTGTGCAGTTTTGAAAATGATTTTCAGGATTTTGTTACTCCCTCTTTATGCAAGATAAATGTCCTAACACTTGTATGATGACAATTGAATGAGGATCTAATTGACATTATGAACGACATTAGCCTCACTTACCGGATTAGCGAAAATTGGGCTGTTACACTCCGACATTCTCAGGCAATGTCAACCCAATGGAGGCCGATGATTGGCTAAGGACTATTGAGAGTCAGATCAAAGTAAAAAAGGCCAAGCTGAAAACACACAACAGATGATGGCTAATGCACAAAATGCTTCTCATATACGACATGGAATCTCAGATCTCAGATCGACATGGAATGAGCGCATGGAGAAATTTCTCAAAATTTGACTATACGAATGGCTGCTCACCTCCTCCTCCTCCGACAAGTCTCCTCCTCCGCCGATGTCACGTAGCCGACCTGCTCCTCCTCCGAAGATGACGTGTCGGGGATCTCTATGAGTACGATGGGATCGGTGCTTGTCTGCGCCACCCGCTTCCTTCTCTCTCCTGCCCTCTCCGATAGTCACAAGACGGCGGAACCGGCCAGAGTCGTTAAGGCCTCGGTCTTGCGCCTAGGCGCGTACCAGATGCACCTTCTTGCTCACTCCTCCCATGTGTCTCGAGTGTGGCCAGCGAGATGAAGGGGAAAAATGGGCGGCGATTGGAAGGGGTTCCGCTCTAGCTGATTATGTTGGTGAGGTCGGGTTCGACCCTGGTGCTGGCACCATTTTTTTTTTTTTGAAAGTTTCTCCTTTTTTTTTTGGCTGTTGTTTAAATTCCTATTTCGAGATAAGTAATATTTCTCTTTTTTTTATTTGCTGTTGTTTTAATTCATTTTTGGAGATAAGTAATATTTCTTACATATTTTCAAGGTCATTTATTTTTCATTTATAAATTCAATGTTGACGCTACGTAGCATTGATAATTACTAGATCAAAACCCATGTGTTGCTATGAAAAATAAAATTGGTAACAAAACATAAAAGTCAAGAAATAAAAGAATATTATGCTATAAGAATTTTGTCGCTGGAATTCATTCTGTGGTGCATAGAAAAAATAATGGAAGTCAGTATATTCTGTTTCGCTTTTATCTTGTGGCACTATCTGACAATTCAAGATAGCATTTGCAATCGAATTGAGCTAAAATCTTCACGGAGGACTCTCATTTGCACTAATAACATGCCACATAAATTCACCGTACGAATTCATTATGTGATGCATAGGAAAAATAATGGAAGTCAGCATATTCTATTTCGCTTTCAACGTACGGCACTATCTGGCAATTCAAGCTAACATTTGCTATCGAATTGAGCTAAAAATTCATGATTCATGACAACTGTCATTTGCACCGTAACATGCCACATAAATTCGCCATCGAATTCGATCGTGGCGATAGGAAAAATAATGGAAGTCAGATATTCTATTTCGCTTTCATCTTGCGGCACTATCTCGCAATTCAAGCTAGCATTTGCTATCGAATTGAGCTAAAATTTTCACGAGAACTCTCATTTTCATCGGTAACATGCCACAGAATTTTGCATGCAGAATTCATTATGTGGCGCATACGAAATATAATGGAAGTCAGCATATTTTGTTTCGTTTTCATCTTGCCGCACTATCTGGCAATTCAAGCATGCATTTACTGTTAAAATAAGCTAAAATTTTCACGAAGGACTCTCATTTGCACTAATAACATGTCACATAAATTCGCCACTGGAATTCCGTCTGTGGTGCATAGGAATAATAATGGAAGTCAGCATATTCTATTTCGCTTTCATCTTGTGGCACTATCTGGCAATTCAAGCTAGCATTTCCTATTGAATTGAGCTAAAAATTTTACGGAGAACTCTCATTTTCACTGATAACATGCCACAGAATTTCGTCGCAGGAATTCATTCTGTGGTGCATTCGAAATATAATGGAAGTCAGCATATTCTATTTTGCTTTCATCTTGCGGCACTATCTGACAATTCAAGCATGCATTAGCTATCGTATTGAGGTAAAATTTTCACGGAGGACTCTCATTTGCACTAATAACATGCCACATAAATTCGCCGTACGAATTCATTTTGTGGCGCATAGGAAAAATTATGGAAGTCAGCATATTCTATTTCGCTTTCAAAGTACGGCACTATCTAGCAATTCAAGCTAGCATTTGCTATCGAATTGAGCTAAAAAATTCACGAAGAACTCTCATTTACACTGGTAACATGCCACACAAATTCGCCACTGGAATTCCGTCTGTGGTGCATTGGAAAAATAATGGAAGTCAGCATATTCTATTTCGCTTTCATCTTGCGGCACTATCTGGCAATTCAAGCTAGCATTTGCTATCGAATTGAGCTAAAAATTTCACAGAGAACTCTCATTTTCACTGGTAACATGCCACAGAATTTTGCCGCAGGAATTCATTATGTGGCGCATACAAAATATAATGGAAATCAGCATATCCTGTTTCGCTTTCATCTTGCTGCACTATCTGGCAATTCAAGCATGCATTTACTGTTAAAATAAGCTAAAATTTTCACGGAGGACTCTCATATGCACTAATAACATGTGACATAAATTCGCCACTGGAATTCCGTCTATGGCGCATAGGAAAAATAATGGAAGTCAGCATATTCTATTTTGCTTTCATCTTGCGGCACTATCTGGCAATTCAAGCTAGCATTTCCTATTGAATTGAGCTAAAAAATTCACGGAGAACTCTCATTTGCACTGGTAACATGCCACATAAATTCGCCACTGAAATTCCGTCTGTGGTGCATTGGAAAAATAATGGAAGTCAGCATATTCTATTTCGCTTTCATCTTGCGGCACTATCTGGCAATTCAAGCTAGCATTTGCTATCGAATTGAGCTAAAAATTTCACAGAGAACTCTCATTTTCACTGGTAACATGCCACAGAATTTCGCCGCAGGAATTCATTATGTGGCGCATGCGAAATATAATGGAAGTCAGCATATTCTTTTTCGCTTTCATCTTGCCGCACTATCTTGCAATTCAAGCATGCATTTACTGTTAAAATAAGCTAAAATTTTCACGGAGGACTCTCATTTGCACTAATAACATGTCACATAAATTCGCCACTGGAATTCTGTCTGTGGCGCATAGGAAAAATAATGGAAGTCAGCATATTGTATTTCGCTTTCATCTTTCGGCACTATCTGGCAATTCAAGCTAGTATTTTCTATCGAATTGAGCTAAAAATTTTACGGAGAACTCTCGTTTTCACTGCTAACATGCCAAAGAATTTTGCCATAGGAATTCGTTCTGTGGCGCATACGAAATATAATGGAAGTCAGCATATTCTGTTTCGCTTTCATCTTGCGGCACTATCTTACAATTCGAGCATGCATTAGCTATCGAATTGAGCTAAAATTTTCACGGAGGACTCTCATTTGCCCTAATAACATGCCACATAAATTCTTCGTACGAATTCATTCTGTGGAGCATAGGAAAAATAATGGAAGTAAGCATATTCTATTTCATTTTCATCTTGCGGCACTATCTGACAATTCGAGCATGCATTAGCTATCGAATTGAGCTAAAATTTTCACGGAGGACTCTCATTTTCACTGCTAACATGCCACATAATTTCGCCGCATGAATTCATTATGTTCTCATATTCTAATTCTTTGCATTTTAGCTCCGGCCTTTCTTTCCCTCCTTTTTATTTTGGTTTCCTGCGATATTTTGTCTTGCCAAGCTGATCTCCCTCCAATTTTTTTCCCATCCGAGTTGCCCCCCCCCCCCGACGATTTGTCGCCCTCCCCCCTACGCTTTTGGTTCTGCCGCCCCCAAACTCGCGCGACAAAACAAATCTTAAGCGCTACTTCCTTCCTGGCCGGGATCGTGTGCTCCCCGGCGAAACGGATCGGTCGTCGGCGATCTCGCCCTCCGCACTAGGCACCAACGCGACGATGGGGGGACTTCTCCGAGGGGCTCATCTACACCCTCCTGTCGTTGCTCATGCGCACCTGCAATCTTCGCCCACACAGGTTGCCCTCATCATGCGAAGTCCGGGCAACTGCACAAGCCGCGTCGTGATCGCTGGACCTTCATCGCACTCACCAGTGTCAGAGTTGGCTCCGTCAAGTTGATGCATCTGGGGTATGGTTTTCCCTTTTCTTCACTCCTTTTTGGCTCCGTCAAGTTGATGCATCTGGGGTATGGTTGGCTCCGTCAAGTTGATGCGTCGTGATCGCTGGACCTTCATTGCACTATCATTATGACACATTGCCCTGCTTTTATAGATTATTATTTTCCTCTTGATGCCTTGTGTTTCCCCCGTTTCTGAATTTTGCAATCGAACACTTGAATTAACACTTGTACAATGTTTCCTCTGTTTCTGAATTTTGAGGAAACTTGCAGAATTAACACTGTAAATGATTCTGACAATCATGTCTGCAGAATTAACACTCTAAATGATTTTGACTCTAAATGATTCTGACTGCAATCATGTCTTCCCCTTTGATTGTGGACAAACGATGTGCTACGACAATGGTGGTCCTGCTGAATTGTGTCATTGAAAAGTATTGGTTCTTGGCTTACCAGTCCCATTTGGTCTCTTAGCCAACTCAATGTTAAGTTCTTGAGTTCTATTCTGTCTAGTGAGATTGTGCCAGAATCTGGATCATAACAATTGGTTTTAAACCCTTTAGTACAATTGTAGAGGAAAAATGAACATAAAGAAATTCCATTCTTGTTCATGGTAAATTTCATTGACAGGAAATATCCAAGTGCTCTAATCACATTGAATGACATGTAAATCATAATAGGAAGGGTTGGGGGCTTAGGGCAATCTAACATCAGCAGTGACTATAGAACTGACAAAGACAAATATTAGTGCATAGGTACTTTATCACCTTTTGCTTCCCTTTTTGTCTTCTAACTTCAACTCATATTGTCTGCTTGAGTTCTCCTTGTGTACATGGTGTTTAAACTTGAAATTTTATAGAATCCTAGATGGATTTTGCATCACCTGTTTAGAAATTTTTTTTGAAGCTTATGTTATGACCGAGTGGACACTCCACACCGAGCATGCATGCAATCAGTATTTGTAGGAAGCAATCGGATATTACCGATTTCATTGATGTTGAAATAAAGAAGTTCAATGTTGTTTAACCCTCTTGTGAAATGTATAGCATGGTAATACATCAATGTTTGCAATGGTGTGGTCTAATCTCAATACCGTGCAAGAACCTAGGAGAGTAACATTTTTTTCCATTTTGCAATCATTAACTACTAATATTTATAACAAGGAAAAAATGTTGACAAGTATAAAGTTAACTCTACACTCGATTTAATCCAACGGGTGCAATCAGAGCTGAAAACAACTTCTCAAGCTTATACCTGAAGAGAACTATTCTGAACATATGATTAAGCACCCTTAAGTGATCCTATTTCCCATATCTGAGATGAACAATGTGCAGCATTTAGAAGATTGGTTTCTGAACATATGATTAATAGTTCTGAAAATCTTTTGACCTGCTTTTCTTGTCTAGATTATTGCATTCCTGTTAGCTTTATCACCCTTAAGTTCTCTGTGGCTTGTGCTAAATCCTTATAAGAAACTTTACGAAATTGCTCACCAGAAGAAGGCAACGATAACTGCATTCTTAACACCTTCTTTTTGAAGATGGTAAAGGAGATCAGAAATTTGAGTGACAAAATGCATAATATGGGGATCAACACTCTAATAACCAAATAGTGTCGCCTTCCAGTTCTCTGAGTAACAGTGGGGCATGATGGCATATTTAAGTCCAGTACTCCTCCACTCCTTTTTGCTTGTATAGGCTCACCAGTTAGAAGGACAGTTAAACACCAGTTCGATCTTTGCTAAATCTGTGCATTAGGGAGATAAGCCTTCCAGATGCTGATGTCACTGCCACTTCTAATGCTTTATAAGCTATCATCGTTTTATAAACTATTGCTAGTTGCAAAGCAGTTCAATGTGCAGCAGGCTAACAACTATTCTGAGCTATTAAGCACCCTTAAGTGATCCTATTTCCCATATATGAGATGACTCTGTTGCTCTCCACTTCGGATTATTAGAACAGATCAAAATTACACCATAAATATGCCACACATTGCTTGTCCAATTGAGCATAGGATTAAAGTGACCTACCCAGTTGTTGTTGTTTTCTTTCAGCTGAATGATTTTCTATGATCACAGATTCATTTCCAGCCTTGATTTCTTCAACGGTTGCCTCCAGTTGAGAGCGCTCAACATCTGAATTCAGGTTTCCCTTTCCTGCTCAACATCTGATTTCTTCAACGGTTTCCTTTCCTGCTCTAACTGTGCTTACTGAAAATGCCGACATTCCCGGCTGATTCAGTCAGCGCTAAAAATGCATGCTAAACAATAACTACTAAAAGTTCTATATGCTCAAGATTACATCACGTAGCCAACAATTGATTCTGTTCTTCCACAATCCTTATATTATTTCTCTGTTATTATTTTCCTTGTCGCATTTTTATGGTGTATAAATGTATTTTCTGATAGTGGTACAGTATCTTTTCTTTGAGATTCTGGTTTCCTTTTTTGATTATTCTGGTGCTCAAGTTTAAGTTTTGAACATTGATTTTAGGAGGAGTCCATCGTTGAGAATTGCCGATACTTCAAACTAGGGTGAACTGGTCCAAATCGATAAAGCATGGATAGAGCAGCAGAGATGCGAGGCTTTTCTGTGATATCTAGTTCATCGGTGAGTTAATCAACATTTTGATTCTATATATGATGCAGCATAAAAACACGTAAAGCCGGTTGTGGTAATTGAGAGTTAAGACTAATGTGACCACTATCTTCTAGCATAGATGGACAATAATTCTGGCTGTTGTTTCTACTATTTTATTCTTCAATTCCAGAGGAATGATTGCAATGCCTTGCCCTGACTTCAAAATCATTTCACCTGTTCAGATAGAGTAGGCACCAGACATGTATAATCTAGTTGTGATAGCTTTGTTTTCCCCCCATTTCGGTGCCGACAGTGATTCCTACAAACTGATTTTTTTACTCTGAAGAAAGTAGGACCTGTGGCATGCAGCGTTCATGTCAAGGTTTTAGTTTGTTTTGTGCCATACACATCCAGAATGTCAATTAAGTAGTTAGTGCTTTTTTCCTACATATTTTCATAACCATGTTTGATTGGTATTTGGCAACATTGCAACAACAAAGTATTTTCTTGCTGAATGCATTATATGCTTCAAATACTATTAATTGTTGCATTATTACTGCATGTTGTCTTACCTCTTTGCAGTAGCCTTGTTTTAGATACTCAGGAAGGTCTTGCTAGCTGGAACATGACTATTGAGAATGGCGTTCGTGCTGCAACGCCCCCCATTTTTGATCCACCCTCTAGCGGGTAAATTGACCCTCCAAAATGAATCCACCATCTAAAATTGTTTTGTTTTGTCATTTCTCGGTCTGACATAATTAGACTAGCACCTACACATTCATATTTCAGTTTAAAATATATTTTGGCAGGCTCATCGGTGAGAGTTGGACTTTACTATTTCAGTGCGAGGGGGCACCTGCAGGAGAAGAATTCCATGAAATGGATATGGATAGAGCTAATATCTCCTTTTACAACTTGATGTGTTTGAAATCAAAGTTTGGGTACTCAGGGAGAAATTACTTGTTCTATAAAAAGCGATGTGGCAGGGATGTAGCAACTCTTGAGCCGATTGATTTTGAACATGAAGCACTTACAATGGTAACAAACAACGAGGCAGAGAGGAAGGTTCGATTATTAATGGCTAAGGATCCGCCGAGGAGATGCAGTTAGCATTACACCCATAAAGCGCTCTAGGGAGGCACCACCAGATGAATTTGTTACATATGACAATATTGATGCATACAAGCTATGGATTGAGAACCCGCAACGCCAAGAACCAGATATGGGTAAGCTATGTTGTTGCACTTTTCGCACTTCTAGGCATATAATGCATTGACCATACAAAGCTAACATGCCGATGAATTGCGAATTTAAGGATGAATATAGAGAGGATACAATCGTAACATATAAGGAATGTTTGAGGCAGCAAGGCGACCTTCTAGATATTAGTAATCGGTTTTCTAACACTCAATACATGATATATTGTATTGTTCATAATTACTTACGGATGTTTGCATTGTATGCATTGCGTATGTACTGAGCATCGCAACAATCTTCCTAGCATACCGATGGGGAAATCGATGACAAAGAACCCATCAACAATAAGCCGCCATCTCATGCTCGTCGTTTAAAGCAAAAAACTGATGGTAAAGTGTAAATAAATGGTACTTGTGTATATTATTATGCTCAAATCTGCCTCGGTGAATATATTTGTTTATATTCTTGATGCTATGTTAGCGACTTCCAATCAAGGGTGCAAAAAACTGGTCGTGGTACACTCAAAGGTCTAGCAATGACCAATAAGAGAATAAAAATGGGCTCTCAAAAATGGAAATACAATTTTCATGAGGCCGGGAGGTCCCATAGGAACAAACACCCGCTCCTTTGTCGATGAAGTGGTAATGTTTACAAGAAAAGGGCACCACTCATTGGAGTGAAAAAGTGGAAGGACATAAAGCAAATAGTAAAAATTCTATAGCTACAGATGTCATGGTTCATATAATGTTATTTGTTTCGGTTCCATGTATATATTTCTAGTTACTTAAAAACTTTGATTTCTTTACGTTTTTTCATTCAACACAGAATAAATGGGACCTTCAAAACACCCCCAATGCAAAGGAAAAGATATGGGATATTGCCAAAGAGTGTTATAGGGATGGCGGTCAACATTGAGTGCTACATACAAGGCGATAGTACTTATGCCGAGAGAATGAAACAAAAGCACGAAGATGTAGACATTGTTGAGTGGCACTAGTTGAACTTATATTTTGGGTCCGAACAATTCAAGGTTAAACGAAATTATGCATAGCTTTTATTTTGCATACAACATATAGTGCTTTCTTTCTATATTACAAGATTTCGAGTTCTATTCCAAGCATACAGTACTTTCTTTTTTTTTTATTTTACATTGCTACATAAAGTCGCGCTCAGAATCTTTTTTTTGTCTTGTCACCTACTACAGAAGGTTAGCAATCAAAACTCTGGAAACCGCCAAAAACAAAAGACCAAGCATTTGATGGGTTCCAAACCTTTTTCTCAAATTAGCTATGAGTAGGTAAATATATGTTTGAATGCTCTTCTTTTCATAAATGATGTAGGATTAATATGCCATATCCTTGCAATTTTAGAGAGACCCATAAACAGGTGAAGAGCCAAATGATGTGCACCTTTGGATGAGCTACTCACATGAAGAATGGGCAATGGTCAGACGCTGCATCTAAAAAAGTTTATGAGTACTTCTTTGATATTGGACTCACAATGTGTTTGTAATTTTTTGCAATCTTTCAGAACTTTAATATTCAATTAACTTGTGTTCTGTCACTTAGGACGGGGCATGCGAGAAGATTTGTGAGGTAGAATTACAGCGAGACAATGGCATCCTTTCACACGAAGAGGAAAACAATATTTTCCAATCAAGCTACAAGGAACTCACATCAAGCAAAACATCCCAACTTCACGGACAGGGATACTTGGCGAAACGTCGAACACGCATCGAAAGGATGCAGCTCAAATCGAACAACAAGCCCAGTGTTACACCGCAGCCCAACTACAAAATGTTGAGCTCCAAGGTGAGGTTCAAAAGTTAAAAGAGCAACTTGCAAATGAGATTGCTGAAAGGGATAGGATAGCGTAAGAAAGTAGGCGACAGATTCAAGAGGAGCAGAATGCAAGGCTTGCACTCGGGAAGAGATGCTTTCATTGATTGCGTAACGTAGAGAAGCATCAATACATCGTAAAAAATTGGAAACAATTTAGTTCAATGATGGTTTTGCACATTATATGCGACCTTAATTTATTTTTTCATTTTTCTAATGCATACTAACCCAACAAGCATCATCCCAAGTGATGATGTAGCTAGGACAGATGTGGGCAAGAATAATCACAACACTCGAAGTTCTAATATCAAGCGTAATCTATTCAATAATGATTCCAATGGGACACCGCGTTATATAACTACCCAGCAGTTGATGCAAGTTGCTAAAAATCATGGTCGGTGAAGGGCTGAACAAGGTATGAATTGCAAAGTTTATTTTTCAGCAATGCACTGTACATTATGATAATATACAGATCCACTATTTGTTTATGCTCAAAAGAATAAACCGTGCTTTTATTCAACAGGAGGATACAATTTTAGCGGAGCGTCTGGTCTCATCGCATGGTCAAGTCAAGCAAGTCTACAATGTGGAACAACCTATTCTCAAGTCACTAGTCAATAGATTAGTTATGTTATCACAATCTTAGTTGAGAAATTTAAAGTTTTCATTCAGAGATTACTACGAAATTATTCTATTATTGGTCTCTTTTGCTTGATGTTTGTACATACAAAAAAAAGATTGTTACAAATGCTCTTATATATGATTTGATGCCTATAATTGATATTTCTGTTCGTGCAATTTCTAATTTGAGTACATTTCTTTTGCAACAATGGTATATAAGCAAATATTATTGCAATGTGCATTGATGCCTCGTTGCGACAAAATGAATTACTACAGATATAGATCGTTGTTATAATTTATTGCAACGAAGTTATTTCATTGCAATACATCATATTGCCATGAAAATTATTTCGTTGCGACCTCACTTATTGCCATGGATTGGTTTTTGTTGCAACTGCTGTCTAATGCAATGCCTAAATGCGTGGCAATAGAGATCTCTATTGCCACGACAATAAAAAAATATTGCCACGGTATTAAGGTCATTGCGACTACTATCTAATGCAACGCATGAGAGCGTGGCAATAGAGGCTACTATTGCCACGGCAATTGAGACTATTGCCACGTCAAACCGTCATTGCAACTACGGACTAATGCAATGCATATTCTCGTTGCAATTAGCATTACAATTGCAACAAAACGTAAATTGTGGCCCAAACTTTGGACCATGCAACTAATAGCCACATCTGCCAACAATTGTCATATTGTGGCTATTGGTACATATTGCAACGATTTCTCGCCGTTGCAAAAGCCCGGAATTCTAGTAGTGTGACCGACGAAATTTTAGTTAGTTTCGACGGCTGTTGGTTCTGGCCGACGAAAATAAATGTATTTTCGTCGGTGTCCCATGGGCCGACGAAAATGGTTTTTTATGATTGTCGGCATAAGTACAGCCGACGAAAATATTGTTAACCGACGAAAAAATGTCGTTTTCCTGTAGTGGTGTGTGTTTCTGTTTCTATGGTGAGGGCTTAACGTCCCAGGCTGGTTCAAAGTTATGTCTAGATAATGTAACGGTCATGTATGATCTCCTTGCCGCACACCTAAAGAAGTGTGTCGAATGGCCTAGCTAAAAGATTGATCATTCCTTGTGGGTAAAATTGCACCTCTGCAGAGTGTAAAATCTAATCGATTAGCCCCGCCCACGGTCATAGGCACTTGGTGAAGTCATTCCAATGCTTGATTTTGGTATTTCTAAAAATGGTTTTGGTTCTGGAACTGTTTTGGCAATGTACTTAAACTTGCTATCTACGTTGTCTTAGAAGAGGAAGCCTTCGACATACCAGATGACTCATACTTCCAAGTAGGCCATGGAAATTTTGACAACAATTTCTTCTAAGGGTTGACCTAGTCAGATGCCTGGGAGTAGTATGGGCATTCCGCTTGGCTTTTGGTTCTTTAGGTTGTCGCTTTTCACTGTACTATACTGTCAATATTTGGTGTTGTAATGTACTTTGTATAATTAATCTCATGCAGGTTATAAATATTTTGTGTGGTTGTAATATTAATGTTGTAAACATATGTGTACTAGCTTTTGATCCAGGGACTAGTATTGTATACACATGGAGGTTTCTGTTCCTCGGGACAGGGTCTCACAGTATAATGGTATAGACGGTACGTAGTTGTTTGTAATCATCATCATGTCATTTACAGATAGTACTAAAAACAACTCATATAATAGATCGTTTGTATAGTTGTCTCACTACACCACGTCCTAGATTTAGAGACAGACCTCTATCAGTAAAACTTGACTTTCATAGTCAAATGGTATGTAGGTAAAAGTCTGTGGCAGAGATTCGCTGTCGCTAATTCCACAAAACAGTGACATTTTGTCTTTCGGTAATGATATAGACATATAGCAACACCGTGCGTGTCGGTAATTTCATATCTATAGTTAGATCGTCTGTCGCTGATACTAGACCCGCCAAAAGCTTGCATATCGCGCGGGAGACTCGGAAAAAATTTCACGTGCGCGCGAGATGGGAGAAATTTTGGGACTTAACCTTTTATCCCTGCAGCCCCAAACAGTACGACGTGAAAAAAAACCCTAGATCCCCAATTCCCCCGAAGGCTGGCCGCCTCCCAGACTCCCAGCGCATTCGCCGACTCCCTCCAAACTCCAAACCCTAAATCCAAATCCAGTAGCACCGCCGGCCAGATCCAATTCCCCCTCTCGACTCGACGCCACCAGCCGCTAGGGCTCCAGGTCCCTCGCTCCCACTCGACGCCACCAGCCGCCAGGGCTCCAAAATTCCAGATCTACTGCCGACGGCCGCCGGCCTGCATCGTCTCTATCCTCGGTCACTTCCTACCCCGAGCCTCGACCGCCCTGCATAGTCTCCTACACCCGGTCCTAGGCCCCAGCGCATTCCTTCTCAGCCGCCCTACCCCGACTCCCCCGAGCAGCCGAGCTACATTGCCTCCTCCGGTCATCCCGTCCCTCGGTCGCCTCCTACCCCGAGCCATCTCCGCCTCTCAGGTCGCCTTCCATGGTTCTACCTCGAGCGGCCTCTGGTTGCCCTGCGCCCCTGCCCCGAGCAGTCTCCGGTCTTCTACCCCGAGCGGTGTCTGCCGTCTCGATCGCCTCGCCTGAGTCGCCTGCCTCCTCCAAAAAGTACCAGAGTCCCCGACTTGCAACTCTCATGATCGAATCATCTGAATGATTTAAGGATTTTGAGTTAGCCTCCATTTCATTAGTTTAGTCATGCTCGATCTGTGGCTCTGCGCCTTTGTGGCAAGGACAAACGGCGCTCACATTAGCTCGATCTGTGGATAAGAATGGTGATTGGAGTGACTGTTTTGTGAGATGTTTTGTGAGATGTATGCCTATGTTTCGAATGATCTGAATGGTTTAAGAATGGTGAAAGAACTGTCATAGTGCACCACAATCCAATAGATTGGACGTGTGTTCATCTTTTATTTAAAACATCTATTTTTTCTTCGCTATTCTCTAATGTGTGGTCATATCCTGATCGGTGGCGTTCTTGGTGCCAATCTGATCTTTCTTGCAAGCATGTTTGGTACCTATTCCACAAGCTGAGTCAACAATTGTATGTTTTTTTGAAACATAACTTGCATGTGCAATATTGTTGTCTTATGCTAATATTACCCTTGTAGAAAAAACTAAAAAAGGCTACAGAAAACTACCATGATCTGAAAGAAAAAACGGTCCAAGAGGGTGACTTGTTTTCATATGTTTGTGGGGAGAAGGAGCCAAGAGGCCGTGTTCGCGTTTTGGGAAAGGGGCCAACTCCTCAAGATGTGGGGACACCAGGAGCATGCAATAAAATGTCAACAAGACATCAGCTACAAATTGAAACTCATCAACAAACTCAACAAAATTTAACGCCTCATAGAACGCATGGACCAAATCGCAGCGATTTGACTTTATGGAACGTATGATACAATCACAAGGACTGCAGATTGTAGAAACATCACAAAATGCTTCAAATTCACGACATACTAGTGTAATGTGCCTTCCATATCTTCATCCTTGTCTATTAGTTTGCAAGTTATTTGTGTATCTGATGTTCATGACCATATCTTCATCATAACAAAGAAGAGCATCTAACATTTTGTTACTTTGGTTGTAGAGCCCAAGGGTTGAACAAGGACATGTAGAGTTTAACAATTCAAATCAGCAGGAGCATCATAGTTATGGTAATGAGAATGAATACATTATCCGGAAAAAAGTTGTCACACCAAGGATGCCTTCAAGGAACAATGCACCCGCAAGTAGAAGCCATGAAGCCTCAAACAATGAAGAAAACATTGTAATTTTCTGACCTTTCTAGTCCTACATCTTAATGACTCATTTGAATATTATTTCATATTGGTGCCTATGCTGAAATAAATTGTGGATGCTTTAGGTTGGTAGGGATGTTATATTATATGCTGTCCTAAGAGTTGACACCTCTTGCTAAAGCAACAATTGTGTCAATCCACCCAAGCGACACAATGGGAGGTCAAGCTCTTGGTGTTGAATATTTTGAAGTAATTGTGAATGTTGTGTTGAAAAAGATGCATTGCTCCTCGTCCATATGATGATATGAAAACAATGGTGATGCTCACTATATGCCCATTGCTTGGCCACACAATAAGGTATAGAATATGAATATAAATTATTGTTTTTAACAGTAATGTCTAACCTTCAAAATCTAAATCTATCTTTTTATCATTGGTAGCTGAAGTGCTGCAACAAGCAACCTCAATCTCAACGTGCAGGTATTTACATCCAATCTTTGACGTGTCTAACCATTATTTCACTGTCAATCAGTCGGTAATCTGTAAGTATTTTTATACTGCTGTGATTGTCTCCTCCTCTGTGAATGCAAAGGGGCCGGTCAATAATATTGGCTTGGGGACCTTGCGTGTGGGCTTAATGTTCAGTGATGATCTTGGGGCTGAAATGGGCTAATTGTGACAACAAATCTTAGCAGTCAATTTCACTTTGATATATACTTGATTAGCTCAATTGTGATCATGTCTTCATATGCTTAAATTAGTGGATATTCTGCTTCTGTCATTTATCTGTGCTCTTGCGACTGTTCTGGTGTCATTTCACTATTTTGTTTCACTTAGTTCTGCTTCATTCTGCTCTGCTCAAATGCATGTCTGTTAGAGCATGGTATAGTTTGTCCAGGAAGCTTGATTCACTATTCTTGTTCATGTAAGATAAGCAATTGATTAGTTTTTCATTTGATCTGTCAAGTATTAAATCTGTTATTGTGGTAAAATTGTCACAATCTAGTCCATTACTTGTCCATTGTGGCAAGGAAGGCCTTTTAAGGCAACCCGACATATGAGAATATTTAAATATTCAACATGAGCTTTATGTCAAGTTGCCTTATTCATAACACCGCATATGTCTACATGTCGACTTTGAGTTCCTTTTCTATTAATCATATCTCGTCAAAGCTGAATTCATTTACAGCCTTTCCCTAGAGCATTCTAGCTAACAGGGAAAGAGAACTCCCCCAAAGCAGCCATTTTCTTAAGAAGAGCTATTTTCCCTTGTTATTTCTAAAATGTGTGTCACCATACTGAATCTAGTGCAAAGCTAGGAATGATTATCGAAAGTTAGCTACTTACTTAGGTAAATTAGTTCCTTCTCTAAGACCTAACTGCGTTGTCGAGGGTGATCTTGAAAGAGCACATGAAGGATAGTGAGGGACCAGAATTCCCCTTTTTGAAAGAGTTGCTTGTACTCAAGCTTGAAAGAGCACATGAAGTATTTTTATACTGCTGTGATTGTCTCCTCCTCTGTGAATGCAAAGAGGCCGGTCAATAATATTGGGTTGGGGACCTTGCGTGTGGGCTTAATGTTCAGTGATGATCTTGAGGCTGAAATGGGCTAATTGTGACAACAAATCTTAGCAATCAATTTCACTTTGATATATACTTGATTAGCTCAATTGTGATCCTGTCTTCATATGCTTAAATTAGTGCATATTCTGCTTCTATCATTTATCTGTGCTCTTGTGACTGTTCTGGTGTCATTTCATTACTTTGTTTCACTTAGTTCTGCTTCATTGTGCTCTGCTCAAATGCATGTCTGTTAGAGCATGGTATAGTTTGTCCAGGAAGCTTGATTCACTATTCTTGTGCATGTAAGATAAGCAATTGATTAGTTTTTCATTTGATCTGTCAAGTATTAAATCTGTTATTGTAGTAAAATTGTCACAATCTAGTCCATTACTTGTCCATTGTGGCAAAGAAGGCCTTTTAAGGCAACCCGATATCTAAGAATATTTAAATATTCAACATGAGCTTTATGCTGGTTGCCTTATTCATAACACTGTATAAATATTCAACCTTCTTTTTGTGCACAGCAAGCTCTGCTGATGAGCGCGGTTTGTACTTGTCAACCCAAAGCTCTTTCGTTTGACGCATAGATCCTGCCTAGAAGTAGACTAATCAGCATATAGAAAACTTGCAACAGTCATCATACCAGACAAAGGCAGATTACAGATGTTATACATTTGCTATAGCTTTAGAATGGACAAAAAAGAAAGACATGAACATGTCAGAATTCCCAGGAAGAAAAATCTTGAGTAGTTTGGGAATAGGAAATAGTGGAAACTTCAATTTTACCAAAGGATGATTCTTTTTCAGAGAAATGCCTAAAAACCTAAGAGAGTTGTATGGAAAAAATATCCAGATGGTTAAGCTTTTGTTATATGGCTGATTCTTGTAAGTTATTGTTCTGCTTGTGCATGCCACAATAAGTCAGGAAACATCAACGCAGCCACGAAAAAAGGTAAAAAAAAAATGGATTGTTTAGCTTTATTTGAAAAGCAGGATTGTTTAGCTTGTTTTCCAAAGAAAAATTTACATGTTAGTTTACCATTGGACTTGGAGACTTGAAAAATGAAGTTGCTTATGACCATATGACTCTTTTGCAGGGGCACAAGAATGATTGTGACCCTCAAAGCCTTAAGTGTTGTTACACGTTGACGCTATACAACTGTTAACGCCAAGAATTGGACTTATTTGTCTGGGTTTATTTCTCTTTTTTTTCTGGACTCGAGAATCCATTTCTTATTAAAAATAGGACACTACATAAAATTCTTGATCTACATTGAAACCTTTCACTCGTTTCAGGGCACACATAATTAGAAAATGATGGAATAGGAAACAATATTGCATGGAAATTCTGATAACTGAATACCACGAATAAGTTGCCCTCCCTGCCTTCCCACTTCTATCCAAAAATTATTTGCAATCAACAATGACAAACAACCACACGTAGTTGTTATACCCATGTGAATTGTAATTAGGGACGAAAATGAATCGGATAGTTTTCGACTGATTCGGACAATTTTCAGATATCGATTCTATCGGCTCAAATATTTGTGGGATGATATCGTATCAGAAACAAATATGGATATTTTTCTACCGGATATGGATTTGGTAGCTTACTATCCGTTGTATACAAATACGGATCTAGATAATCCAAATATTCGTGGGCCAGATTGTCGGGATATGCATGCGGGTTAGGCCAAGGCTACAGTTTCTGAATTTCAAAATAGTTTTCTAATTTAATTATTCCACAAATCAATTTTTAATTATTGAAATTGTCAAATCAGTGCCAAAAATTACAATTTTTTAAAGTTCCTGCACATCTATCATTTAACAAGATTATTTTCAAGATTTTATC